>CM071931.1:58828340-59428340 GCA_016081115.2 Rehmannia glutinosa | reverse complement strand
ACTATTTCATGAGGTGGGTGGTAAAAATTTCAAACCCTTCATATATATATTTTTAAATGCACTGATTTTTATATCTTTATATGACCATATTCATATTTTAAAATGACATGTATGATGAGAAATTTTTTATGTTGAAGTTATGCTTAATCTATATATATATATAGGGATATGATTAAATGAGACCAAACCCTTTAGGTAAGAACATGAGACCACATCTAGACCATTTAATTTAATAATCAATGATCTAGATTTTACTCTCTATTTTAGGCATGCGTGGTGGCAAGCAAGGTTAGGAAAGTAATCTGTCTTTTAAGTTAAAAGATATAATTGTAAATCCCTAATTTTCGAATTTGGTAACTGAAATCTGATTATCATTATCCCGCGATTTTCTCTCTTCCTCTTTTCAAAATACACGAAACTTCTTCTATTCTCCTTCTCCATCTCCCTCGTTCTCCATCTATAAAAAAATCGAAACAACTGAAAAATTGCTCCCTCTATCTCTCTGTTTCAAATATCGATCACCGGCATATTAAAGGGTTCAAACATCTCTGATTTTTGGCGACTACTCGTGGATAGGGTTCAACACAAGCATCTAGGGTTCAAGTTGACTGTACGTTTTCTGGTTGATTTTGGTGTTTCTTGATGTTAGGGTTCCATTTTGTATTTTTATTATCGATTTTATTGTTCTTATTCTGTTCAATTCTAGGGAATAAACATTTATTGCATTCGTTCGTGTCGATAGGGTTGATGAATGGTTTTTGCTTGTGATTTTTGTTTGTTCTCATGTTCTTGTGATCGATTTATCTTGGTCGATTTCGCACCTTAGTTGACAGTGAGTTGTTAATTGTGTAATAATGTATACATAATTACGTAATTATGTTTATTTAGTTATGTATTTTTGTATATGTTAGACTTTGTGTTAATGTTCTTGTATGTTTTGAATAATGTATGCTCAGTTGAACGGTAATGTATTTTAGGTGTATAATAATGTGTGTTTAGTTTTGTAATAATGTATATTTAGTTATAGAACACTGTATTTTGTTACTTTGTGCGAGCATGTATATATGTTTTGGAATTATGTGTATTTAGCTATAGAATATTGTGTGTTTAGTTATGTAATAATGTGTATTTAGTTATAGAACACTATATTTTGTTGCTTTATGCGAGCATCTATATATGTTTTGGAATTATGTATTTTTAGCTATAGAATTATGTGTTTTTATTTATGTAATAATGTGTATTTAGTTATAGAATACTGTATTTTGTTACTTTGTGCGCGCATGTATATATGTTTTGGAATTATGTGTATCTACCTATAGAATAATATTTATTTAGTTATGTAATATTGTGTATATAGTTTTGGAAGTATGTTTTGGTTCTATATTTTTTTGTAGGTATGTTTTATCAATTAAATGGCAAAAAACAAAGGAAAAAGGGTCGCGGAGAGTGGGGACGAAGACGGGGGGAGAGGGCAAATGATTCATATACGACATTATCAACTAGGTCGAACCAAGGGTGTTGGTAAATGCGCTACATGGGCGGTGGCACCAAGGGATGGGACCGTGGTTTGGAACAATTCTTCTCAACTGTCTAACATGCGCACGAAGTATTCGGCTGCAATAATCCTCCACCACAGCAATGAGCTAAAGGATAGGTGTATGGAAGAAGCCAGAAAGTTTTGGACAGGGAAGATAATATTGTAGTGTTGTTTTTAATAGACAATGTACAATGTATATTTATGCTCATCTTTTTGTATAGTTAATTTACTATGTTTGGTGTTTTTTTTGGAGCAATTTATACTTTAATTCGTAGGGAGATTTTGTATATGACTTAGATGTTTCGTTGAATTATGGATATGAATGAATCATGACATGGGTTGTTTTCTTTTTAATCAATATAAGTTTGCATTTTTTATGTACACTTGGTCTGAATGTTGTCATATAACATTAATATTGTATTCGTAGTTACAACATTTTGTGTACTTACACACAAAATTATGTATAGTTAAGTAGGCCATATATTTTTGGTTATGTAGTTATGAAATTTTGTATATTTATGCATAAGATTATGTATAAAATTGATACAATGTATAATAAATGTGTTTTTATACGCATCAATAAAATTGTATAAGTAGTTATAGAAATTTGTACAATTACGCATAAAAATATGTATTTTTAAACACTTGTGCATATATTGATCCCGATGTTGTCACTTAAAAACGATGTATATTTTAAACACAGATAATGTATAAATAGGTTACAAATATTGTATGTTTATGCATAGAATTATGTACAACACATATAAATTGCCATAGTATATTGGATATGTATATTCTAGCATCGATGATGTATATTTAGTTTGTCAATGTCATATATATTATTGATGGTAAGATCTAATTCCTTGATTTTCAGGGTAATTTATTGATGGTAAGATCTCATTCCTTGATTTCGGGGAAACTCTTATTTTGATAAATTGATGTTCCTATTGTATTCTATTTGGCCCCCACTATTTTTTTATTATTAAAAAATCTCATTAATGTTTGATACATGTTTTTATCTTAATTTTGATGATTTTATTTTATTACCAAAACAATGTTTTTAAAGGTTGTCCAATTACTCCTAAATAATTTAAAATGGTTTTAATATTTTCCTGAGTATTTCCTCAAGTTTATTTTTGTTAATAATGGACAACACTTTTATTGATTTTATATCAATGAGTTTTTACTCCTATAACAGGTTCCTAAATGTTGTCTAAATACTCTCGATCGAGTTTAAAATGTTTTTACTAAATTTTGGAGTATCTCTTGAGTTTTATTTTCGACAAAAAATGGACAACATTTACCTCGTGGTCGACCTGCATCTTATTGGGCAACCCGCATCAAGAGTACGTTGAACCCAAAAGTTGAGCCTCGGAGTGTAAAGGGCGGGTCGGCCGTGCATCGCTCAAGGCGTCGGCCAGACGGGACGGCCGTCCGCCCGAGTGCGGCCGGTGCACAAGTGTGTTTTAAAGCAACACTTGATCTTTGCAAAATCCATGAGGGGGACCGGTTGGGGTGATGGTCGGCCAATTGGTATCGTCGGCCGTCGCCTGTGTTATTTTGTGTGTATTCTTCTAACGTCTATTTACGTGCGACCGCCGTCGCCTATCTTTTGACAAATTTCGACCGTTTGACAATGAGACACTTTTCCTTAAATTGTGGGATTGATTTCTAACAGCTATATTCTTGATTTTAATTGTATTTTTCTCAGATTTTCAATCCCCAAGAGGAGCCTATGCTTGATCAATCATCTCCTATAAATAGAGGAAGTTTTGGAGCAACTAAAACAACAATTGTGATACAACACAACAAGATACACTTCAAGCAAACATTTGGTCTTTCATTGTTATTATTCTTGTTGTAAAATTTGCCTAGCTTATCACTTTCACATCTTTGAGGTCTAGGCTATTCTTGATTACACCTTGCACTCAAATTGTAATATTCATTATTGAGTTGTAATCTTGATTTTCGGCTATCATTCAAACACAAGATATCCTTGTGAGTGTTCTTGTGGTAAGAACACACTTGGATGATCTAGGTGATAGGTGCAAGAAGATTGTGGTGATCTTCTTATTGAGGTGTTGAAGGATTTGGTATTCTTCAAGGTTGAAGATTGTGGTAATCTTCACAAGGTGCCGTTGAAGATTGTGGTAATCTTCAAAGTGAGATTGTGGTAATCTCCAAAGGTGGTGTTGAAGAAGAGTGAGGTGCTCTTCAAGGTGTTGTAAGTTGAATTTGTATTAATTTTGGTAATTAATAAAATTCTTTTTCATTTTGAAATCCATCCCTGATATCTTTGGGGTGGTAGAGGATTAGGCCCTAGGTGGGTTGAACCTCTTTAAATCGACGTGTGTTGTTTACATTCCGCACCTTTATTATTGTCTTTGAGCATTCGGTTTGAAAAGGAGGGCGAAATTAAAAGATGGAGATAATCTATTCACCCCCTACAGATTATCGTAGCCGCTTGGACTTACAAGTGGTATCAAAGCCAAACTCTTTGGCAAGCTCGTTTCACATCGCGAGTGAAGAGAAACGATCGATGGCTACAAACGAAGCTCATCTATCCGGCACCTCCACCACCAAGCCACCACTATTTGATTCCAAAAATTTTATTTTTGGAAAGAAAGAATGGAATGTTATTTACAAGGTTGCGGGTTCAACATTTGGAACACCGTCATAAATGGAGAGTCCATTCCGATGAAAGATACACCACACACCAAAGAGCTCAATGATGAAGAGAAGAAATTCATCTCCTTAAATGGTAAAGCTCTTAATATTTTGTATTGTTCATTTACTAATTTGGAATATGAACATATTATAGGAATTCCATCGGCACATGAAGTATGGCAAAATTAGAAGCCATCTATGGAGTATTTGCAAATGAAAGGAGTCAAACAAAAGCATCTACTTCTCAAAGGGATACAATGTCAAATCTAAGGAACAAGCCTCTTACAACTTCCAACTATGAAGAAGTTGAACATTGCTTTATGGGCATTGAAGAAGAAAATGAGGTATGTCTTAAGCCCTCTACTTCTTATGATATTGTTATTCAAAATGATTATAGTGATTTGCAAAATGATTTTGATGATCTTCAAGATGAATTCCAAAGCTTGCTTGTTAAGTACAAAAATTTGAAAAAGGAATTCAATATTTTGAAAAATGATAAGGATAGTTTATTTACTTCCTATGAATCACTATCATGTGCTCACACCACCACTCTTGATAAGGTTAGAAACCTTGAAATAGAAAATAGTACTCTTGTTGAGAATATTGAAGGCATGAAAAAGATTTATTAAAATCCAACTTAAGTACCAACAAAATGCCTAATATTGTTAATGTTCATAATTGTGATAAAATGAAACAAGGACTTGATCATAAGCCTAATGTTGTTAATCATATGAAAAGGAATCAAGTCTATAAGCATGTTGGTCATTATGCTCCTAGAATTATTACATGCTTTTATTGCGGTAAAAAGGGTCATACGGTAAACACTTGTCGGGCTAGAAATAGCTCTAATTATTGTTGGAGACCTAAAAGTCTCAAGACTAATCCTAAAGGACCCAAACACATAAGGGTACCACAAAATAATGTGTTATTAGGTACCCGTGAAATAATGATCGAAGAAAATTCATACCGCCAAGAAGACATCAAATGACCGTCTCATTTGATCAAAGAAGGAGAAACTATTTTCGACAAAGCCAATTTTCAAGAAGAGGATATAATCAAAATTGAGAAAAACATAATCCTTGGAAATGGCAAAGACATCATCAACAAGATGATTTTCAAAGAAGAAGAGACTCTCAACAAAGGGAAGGCAACAAACCTTGAAATGGAGTAATCAAAGGGCCATCATCAACAAAGTGACTTCTCAGGGAAGATATCATCAACAATGGGAAAGACACAACCCATGGAAACGAGTAATTGGTAAACCGTATCTCCCCATTTAAATATGCATTTTATTTTTGTTTTTATTTTTTAATTGCAAAATGAGTTTTCAAGTATTTAGTTTTTAAAATTGAGGTCTTCAATATATATTTGTGCTTTTAAAGTATTTGTGAAAAAGAAGACCTTATATAATGTTTTTAAAACTCTTGTGCATTTAATTAAACTTTTTGTGGTTTATTATCTCTTATGTATTTTTATAGCATAAGCTCTTTTCTTGATATTACTTGCCTACACTTGTGTTTTTGTGCAAATTTTGTCTAAGAATTGTGTAGGATATATATCTCACCTTCATTGGCTATTTCGTCATCAAAGTTTCTTAAACTATCGAGGTATGTTCACTCGTATTTCCCTTAGAAACTCGATATTATGCTTATGCACATATCTTTCAAGATATTTCATTTCAACACCTTAAGTGCCTCTAAATGATTTTGTGAATTTTTCTCTAAAAGGCACTACTCGTTTAACACCTTTTATCTCGAGTTTATTTTATTCTCGATACTCGTATTTGTTGGATTTATTCCTAAATTATCTTTTTGCAAAGTTTTTAAACTTTTGGGGTGAAATATAGAGTTTTGGAAAACTCCTCGAGAAAAGGAAAATTACCTGGGACGGTCAAAGCGGGGCGGCCGTCGCCGCTACGTCGACCGGTCGCCGCCTGGCCAATTTTTCAGGTTTTAAACATTCTGTTTTTTCATTTCAAACAGGCATTTAAGAAAATCCCCCAAACCCTTGCTGCGTAAATCATCCCCTTTTCTCTAGAATCTTCAATTCTTCATCATTTTCACGATTCTTGTTGCTAATCTTCTTATTTTCACAAGAATCTTACATATATGGCTCCTCCAAGAAATTCCACCGATCAAAATCCCACTTCTAAGAGAAGAAAGGGGCGGATAGGGTACTTGAGAAATCGGCGAGACGGCCGAACAAAGAGATATTCGAGCCGCTCAAAGAAACGTGGCTCAAGAAGGTGATGATGTTCAAAATCCCATTCTCTCTCGGGCCCAAATCACCGAGCTCCGCGAACAATTTCGCTCGAAAATTGCCGTTGGGGCGAAAGGTAAAAAATCTTTTGTTACTCAAGCTCTAATTCCCGCAATGCTATTAATTTCATCAATAAGTATGCGGAATGGTACTATGAGGATTCGGGGATGGGAGGTAAATCTATTGCTCGGACTAAAATGTGTCGTTTTAGTTCATTTACAAATGAGTATCCTACTATAAGAGGATTTTTTTGAGGAGCAAGGTTGGATGTATTTATGGGAGCATGCTTATGTGTTGTATGATGATGATATTATCCAACTCTTTTTATGCCAATATGTGGGTCGAATATGATAATGAAAGAAAGCCGATTGCCGTTAATTCGCTTATAAAGGGTCGTCATTTTAGATGGACTCCCAATGATATTTGCCGGCTTTTACATGTTAGAGAAGGTGGTTGGGATTATTTCTCTTGTGGGACTTGGAATGATGAAATGTTGGGGTGTCGATGAAAGAAGTTAAGACGTATTTGGGAGTATGGCCAAAGTATTCTTTGTTGGCAATGACACTTGAGCATCGTATTTTATCGGTCATTGTCGCATATTGCATTTGTGGTAAGTCGGGAAAGATGCCTAGCAATATGGATTATTTTTGACTTATAAGATTGCTAGGAGGGAACCACTTAACTTTGGTGCCATACTTATTCAATGTCTAATCGAGTCCATTACTCGAGGTAATAAGAAGTTGGTTATGGGAAATTGGATTTGTAAACTTCTTATTCAATCGGGACTACCTTTGTCGGAGTGTAACTCGGAGGTATTTCAAAACGACTTTGACATTGATAACATCGCCCAAATGGTCACTATGCACAAGAACATGGAAATCCGACCAACCAAAATGGCGAGAGGAAGAGGTCAAGAGTCTCCCGATCCTAATGACTTCTTTGATGACATCGAGGCCACAAGATTGGCGGAAGAGGGCGAACCGAGCAATCCGGAGGGTAATACTGGGTGCTCAACCGCCTAGGAGGTATACTCAAGCCGAATTTGATGAGATGAGGGCTTTTCATGAGACGAGGTATGAGGCTTTGGAGCAAAAGACCTCCAAAATGCAAAAGTCTATCGGCAAGTTAAAGAAATTCATCAAGGACTTAATTCCCGGATCTTGCTTCTCCTCGGATGAGGAATGATGTTACCCCACCCCTTTACTTTCTAGCATTTTCATTTAAGTTGCTTTGTACTTTTATGAACTTTTGTAAAACTCATTTGTACTAATGATATTTGCTTGTTTTTCTTAAAAGGGTTAATATTGCAAGTTGATAATGACTTGTGGGTGTTCATGATATTGATAGAGTATTTGATGGTAAAAATACTCTAATTTAAGCATTGTTTGATAATCGGTATGAAGTACTTGATGGTAAAAGTGCTTCTTTTAAATGCTTTGATCATTATGCTTAGTTGCATATGCATTGGGACATTTGATATATCATACATGTTTTGTTTAAGGCATGACTTATATTACTTGATGGTTGCTCTAATTTTTGGCATTTGTAATGCCTTGATACTTCTTAGCTTATCTCAATTGGGTTGAACCCTTGAGAATCTACTTTGAGCTTCTTATTTGATGAACAAATGTTGCGTATGTTGCATATGATCTTATTGAGCTTTGAAATGAGGTTGATTGTTGATATGATAATTTTTGGCTTGAACCTTTTACAAGGACTATATACAACCTCTTTTATTTTTTATGCACTCAGGTGTTCGATGAATTGTCGCAATGAATTGTTCGACTTTTACTCTTATGCTTTCATATGTCTTATATACTCATTGAGATCATGTCTTGACACTTAAACGAGCTTATGAATATCAAATGATACATTTCTCCCATTTTTTTCGGATTATAAGCTTATCTCCTCGAATGGTTGATAAATTGTCTCTTTGGCGCACTTTGATATACTTGTATGATGTTTTTATCATCCTAACATTCTTTTGATGATTCCAAAGGGGAGAAACAGGAAAATGGCTCGTTAGCTCAAAGAAGCTAATAAAAAGCTTGTCATAAAAGCTATAAGCTATGGCTCATAAAAGCCATAAGTTGTGATTTATTTTTAGTCCAATTATTGCTTGATGGACTTACAAAAATGTTGAATGATGTTTTTTTTTGACAGGGGGAGCTTATAAGCTCTTGAACAAATTGTAAAAGCTAAAGCTTTTAGCTTATGGATAATTGCTCTTACATTATTCTTGATATGCTTGTTGATAGGGGGAGCTTGTGCTTTGAAAATATTTACTCCCTACTTGGTTGCTTTAATTTTTTTGGAAATTTTGGTTGCTTCCAAACGGTCAAATGTTTTTACCGGAAAATCTTTTCTAAAATTGCTCTCTTAGTTTGTGTAAAAATTGTTTTGGTTTGTAATCATCAAAAAGGGGGAGATTGTTTGATACATGTTTTTATCTTAATTTTGATGATTTTATTTTATTACCAAAACAATGTTTTTAAAGGTTGTCCAATTACTCCTAAATGATTTAAAATGGTTTTAATATTTTCCGGAGTATTTCCTCAAGTTTATTTTTGTTAATAATGGACAACACTTTTATTGATTTTATATCAATGAGTTTTTACTCCTATAACAGGTTCCTAAATGTTGTCTAAATACTCTCGATCGGTTTAAAATGTTTTTACTAAATTTTGAGTATCTCTTGAGTTTTATTTTCGACAAAAAATTGGACAACATTTACATCTCGTGGTCGACCGGTCGCTCTATTGGGCAACCCGTGCACAAGAGTACGTTGAACCCAAAAGTTAAGCCTGGAGTGTAAAAGGGGGTCGGCCAGCCGCATGCTGGGCGTCGGCCAGACGGGACGGCCGCCGCCCGTGTGCGGCCGGTGCTGCAAGTGTGTTTCAAAAGAACACTTGATCTTTGCAAAATCCATGAGGGGGACCGGTTGGGGTGATGGTCGGCCGGTCGAGGTATCGTCGACCGGTCGCCTGCCTGTTATTTTCTTTGTGTATTCTTCTAACGTCTATTTACTGCGGCCGAGTCGCCTATCTTTTGATGACAAATTTCGACCGTTTGACAATGAGACACTTTTCCTTAAATTGTGGGATTGATTTCTAACACTATATTCTTGATTTTAATTGTATTTTTCTGTAGATTTTCAATCCCCAAGAGGAGCCTATGCTTGATCAATCATCTCCTATAAATAGAGGAAGTTTTGGAGCAACTAAAACAACAATTGTGATACAACACAACAAGATACACTTCAAGCAAACATTTGGTCTTTCATTGTTATTATTCTTGTTGTAAAATTTGCCTAGCTTATCACTTTCACATCTTTGAGGTCTAGGCTATTCTTGATTACCCCTTGCACTCAAATTGTAATATTCATTATTGAGTTGTAATCTTGATTTTCGGCTATCATTCAAACACAAGATATCCTTGTGAGTGTTCTTGTGGTAAGAACACACTTGGATGATCTAGGTGATAGGTGCAAGAAGATTGTGGTGATCTTCTTATTGAGGTGTTGAAGGATTTGGTATTCTTCAAGGTTGAAGATTGTGGTAATCTTCACAGGTGCCGTTGAAGATTGTGGTAATCTTCAAAGTGAGATTGTGGTAATCTCCAAAGGTGGTGTTGAAGAAGAGTGAGGTGCTCTTCAAGGTGTTGTAAGTTGAATTTGTATTAATTTTGGTAATTAATAAAATTCTTTTTCTTTTTGAAATCCATCCCGATATCTTGGGGTGGTAGAGGATTAGGCCCTAGGTGGGTTGAACCTCTTTAAATCGACGTGTGTTGTTTACATTCCGCACCTTTATTATTGTCTTTGAGCATTCGGTTTGAAAAGGAGGGCGAAATTAAAAAGATGGAGATAATCTATTCACCCCCTCTAGATTATCGTAGCCGCTTGGACTTACAATTAAATCCTAGCCTTTTATTTTATTTTGTTGGATGGTGTGGATTGGGTCTTATGTTCTTACCTATAGCTGTGGTCTCATAGGATCTCCTCCCTATATATATATATATATATATATATATATATATATATATAATAACAGCCGCTTTTGGAAATAGTATGGGAAGATTTTTCGCCCCATTTTTTTGTGCTATAAAAGGTAATAAACATATGTCTAATAACAAGAAGTGATAAATATTTGGTATTTTATTATTTTTGGTAGTCAACTTTCTTTAAATAATTACTTTTAAAAATAATATAAAAATATATAAAAATATCTTTCCAAATCTGTGTGTGTACTGAATTAATTACTGTATTTATTAATTTTTTCTAACTTTTTCATTTTTGATCAGTTTTTTACGTATAATGTATTAAATTAATCATTTTTTTTTTGATCTTCAGTTTGACACATATATTGTATAAATGAAATAAAAAACACAATTAATAAAAAAAATATAAGAAATATTTATTCATTACTATGTAATTTATAATGAGCTTTAAGAATTATGCATCTGGGCTATTGGACATCAATTTGCATATTCATGTATTTTGGCTATTTATAACATATTTGTAGTTGATTTTTGGGCTTAGCCCATTCCTTAATAATTATATAAAATTATATTTAAATTGATTAAATTAAATTAAAAAATACTTATTTTAATTGAAAAAAACAATCTCAAAATATGTATCCAGATTTTATATATCACGTATATCCATACATAATATTATATATATTTATGTAAGACGGAAATTAATATTTATTTAATATAAAATTATATTCATAATAGTATTTTATATATAGCAAAATATTTTTTTTATATATTAATGTACATTTTATGTTAATAGAAATTATTTTTTTATATTTATCAACTTATTTTGATATTCAAGTTTTAGAGTTGTACATTTGGAATTAGATATGAATTTGGCTATTTGATAATTTTTTGATATATATATATATATATAATTTATTCTGTTTTTTGAATTATTTCATTTTCCCTTAAAAATATGTTGCTAAATATAACATGTGTTTTTTGTTTAATTCCTTTAGTAATTTTTACAATTATTCAGCTTTCTAAACACCTAAAAATATTCAAATTTCAAATGATATTATTATTGGTTGTAAAGACAATTTATTAAATATTCAGCATTGGGGTAATAATAAAAAACCAACATTGGTTAGTTAAATTTTTTTTCAAACTTTTACTTTCTTATAGATAAACATGATCTATAAATACATTTAATTCATAAAATTATACAATCAAATAATTTCATATTTAAAGAGATTTTTTTATGTTTATAATGATTTATTTTTATTGTTTAGCCATATGATTTATAATAAAAATAATTATTTTTATAATTTAATTAGTGTTTGAAATTTAAAACTTAAAGCAATCTTTTTTTTTTAAAATACAGATAACATAAATCCATAATTTAAACAAATAATGAGAGCAAGTAAAATTGTAAAGATTCTTTTGTTTAATTTTTAGAATTAATAAATAAAAAATTCTAAATAGAATTAATATTAATAATAGATAAATACAATATGCATATTTGGGGAATGGAGATGAGAATGGAGAATCCCGTTTTATCTAATCGGAATGGGAAGGGGGCGAGGATACAAATATTGTCCCTATTCCATCATCGATTCTAGAGAAACGAGAAATCTCCATCCCCGCTCACATCCCCACTCCATCCCTGAATTAAGCGGGGATTCCACGTCCCATTCTATTCAATTACCAACGGGCTGTTAGTCCAAGTGGCTACGATAATCTAGAGGGGGGTGAATAGATTATCTCGGTTTTTTAGATTTTGCCCTCTTTTTCGAATAATCAAGCAAAGATGAAAGCTAAATGCGGAAAATAAACAACACACGTTGATTTAAAGAGCTTCACCCCACCTAGGGACTACGTGCTCTACCACCCCAGTATATCCGGGATGGGTTTCGAAAAAGAAAAAGAAATTTTATTAATTACCAAAATTAATACAACACCTTGAGGATTACCACAACCCTCTTACAACACTTTCAAGGAGATTACCACAATCTTCCTTCACCACCTTTGAAGAGTACCACACTCTTCAAACACCTATCACCTAGATCACCCAAGTGTATTCTTACCACAAGAATACTCACAAGGATGTCTTGTGTTGAATGATGACCAAAATCAAGATTACAACTCAATAATGAATGATACAATATGAGTACAAGTGTAATCAAGAATTGAAAGCCTAGACCTCAAATGTGTGCAAGTGAAAGTGCTTAGGCTAATACAACAAGATATATGAAAGTGTTTGCTTGTTTGCTCTTTGCTTGTGTGATGTGTTGTTTCTTGTTGCTTGAATGAAGCCTCTATTTATAGGAGAGGTCTTGGCTTTGATTTCCAGACATAGGCTCCTCCTTGGGGAGTGATTTGCTTTGCAAAAGAAACCATTTAAAATCATCAATATAGTCTGTTGAAATCAATCCCACAAATTAGGGAAAAGTCATGCGAAAATGCAACGGATAGTTTCTTTGATAAAACAGGGAGTTCGGCCGGTCGCAGAGAGATAAGTTTGAAATAGGTTTTCTGCGATTTTTACACAGGGGGACCGGTCGGAGGGGGGTTCGATCGGTCGCCCTTGATCTTGACCGGTTGGGGTTGTTCAAAATTCGAAACAGAGAAGACAACATCTTCAGGAGGCGCCAGTGCACGGTCGCCCGGGTCGACCGGCGCCCTACCGGTCGCCCTCCATAATTTCTCATACGTCCCTTTTTCTGTTTCAAAACTCAACTCAGTGCGGGTTGCCCTATAGGGCGGCCGGTCGAGCTGAAACAAATGTCTTTGTCCAATTTTTTTTTTTTTATCGAAAATAAACTCCAAGAAATACTCCGAAAAATAGTAAAAATATTTTAAATCGATCGGAAGTATTTATACAACATTTAGGGACATTGTTTTGGTTTAAAAACTCATTTGAACAAAATCATCAAAATCATGATAAAAACATTTATCTAACAAACTCCCCCTTTTTGATGATTACAAACCAAAACAATTTTTACAAGGATGATTTTGAAAACAAAAATAATTTACCGGTTTTACGAGTGAACTATCCGTTTAAAAACATTTTATAAAAAGCTCCCCTATCGATAAGCACATCAACAAGAAATATTGCATAAGCATAAGCTAGAAGCACAAGCTATTACAAGCTTTTACAGGATACACATAAACACATGAGCTAATAAGCTCCCCCTGTCAAAATACTTATAATCTATTGCAATTAAGTCCATAATACAAGCCATGGACTAGGTATACTTGGCTTTAGGAAGCCATAGCTTATAGCTTTTATTGCGAGCTTTTATTAGCTTCTTTGAGCTAACGAGCCAATTTCCTGTTTCTCCCTCTTTGGAATCATAAAAAAGAATGTTAGGATGATAAAAATATTATACAAGTATATCAAAGTGCGCCTAGAATACGATTTATCAACCATTGAAAGAAGAAGGCTTAAAATCCGAAGAAATGGGAGAAATGTATCATGAAAAAAATCCATAAGCTCGTTTTGTTTGCCAAGACATGATCTCAATAAGTATTTAAGACTTTTGAAAGCAAGAGAATCATGTAGAAGTTGAAATTTTCATTGTGACATTTCATCAGACACTTTGTGGGCGTAAAAATTAAAAGAAGTTGTATAGAGCCTTTGTAAATGAATCAAGCCAAACATTTTCATCACCAAATCATACCAAACATCATACAATACAACATAACAACCAAGCTCATCATGATCATAAGATAATTTCATCAAGAAATATATAAGAAAGCCACAAACTCAAGGTTCAACCTAATTGAGCAAAAGGAAAATTCTTACCATTCGATCGGTAAAGATGAGCGATGATGATGATAAACATGCTATATTAGGTCCAAAATATGAATTGAATGCATGGAAACAAATTTTGAGTGAAATTTGTGTGAATTTGGCAAAGGGGACGAAAAATGGCAAAAATGAGGTAATATGACTAAGGCAGGAGACAGAACGGTTTTAATCCAAAAAATAGCTAAGGGCGACCGGTCATCATTGAGGGCGACCGGTCGACGTTGAGGGCGACCGGTTGCCCTCAACCTCATCAGCCCACTGTCTTGCCAATTTTTTTAGAATCCGAATTTTCAATCAAAAATTCGATTTTTCGCCCCTAAGTTTTAAAAACGTGCAAAATGCAAACGTAAACCTCATTCAATATGCATTATGCCTAATCGAGCTCGTATCGACGCAAAAGTCTCGGAAGATAGCGGTTTTTGTAAAAATGTCCGCTAATTGATCTTGAGATGGTACAAAAGATATCTCAATTTTTCGTTTAGAAACACGATCCCTTAGAAAATGATGTTGAATCTCAATATGTTTAGTACGGTTATGATGAACCGGGTTTTGAGCAATATTTATAGCGGATATATTATCACAAAAGATAGGAACATTTTCAAAAGAGCACTTGTAATCTGCTAAGGTTTGTTTCATCCAAAGAAGTTGAGTACAACAAAAGCGGCGGAAATATATTCGAAACCGGCCGTTGAAAGTGAAACACAATTTTGCTTCTTTGAAAACCAAGAAACTAGGCAATCGCCTAAAAATTGACATGATCCGGAAGTACTTTTCCGATCATCAATATTTCCCGCATAATCCGAATCACTATAACCTTTAAGAGAAAAATTTTCATTCTTTGGATAGAATAAACCATATTGAATGGTACCTTTCAAATATCTAAAAATCCTTTTAACGGCACTCATATGAGATTCTTTGGGATTGCTTTGAAAACGAGCACATAGGCATACGACATGAAGAATGTCCGGTCTACTATCGGTTAAATAAAGTAAACTACCAATCATACATCGATATTTTGATTCATCCACGGACTTGCCTTTTTCATCTTTGTCAATTTTGACATTAGTTGCCATAGGGGTAGACACGGTTCTTCCTTCTTCAATGCCGAACTTTTTCAAAAGTTCCTTTGTATATTTTGATTGTGAAATATATATACCTTCTTGGCATTGTTTAATTTGAAGCCCAAGGAAGAAGTTGAGCTCCCCAATCATACTCATCTCGAATTCTCTTTGCATTAACTTAGAAAATTTCTTGCACAAAGATTCATTAGTAGCACCAAAGATAATATCATCAACATAAATTTGCACAAGTAGACAATCTTGCTCTTTTTCAAAAACAAAGAGAGTTGTATCAACTTTACCTCTTGTAAAACCATTTTACAAAATAAAAGAGCTAAGTCTATCATACCATGCACGGGGTGCTTGCTTTAAACCATACAAGGCCTTTTTAAGTTTATAAACATCATTAGGCCTAGAAAAGTTTTCAAACCCCGGAGGTTGTTTTACATAGACTTCTTCTTGAATAAGTCCATTTAAGAAAGCGGATTTAACATCCATTTGGTAAAGTTTAAAATTTTTATAACAAGAATAGGCAAGTAAAATACGAATAGCTTCTAAACGTGCTACGGGTGCAAAGGTTTCATCATAATCAATACCTTCTTCTTGACAATACCCTTGAGCTACTAACCTTGCCTTGTTTCGAAGAATGTTGCCTTGATCATCAAGTTTATTTCGGAATACCCATTTCGTACCAATGATAGTTTGAGATGGAGGACAGGGTACCAATTCCCATACATCATTTCTTTCAAATTGATTCAACTCCTCTTGCATCTCCAAAAACCAATCCTCATCCTCAATAGCCTCTAGCATTTTTAGGCTCTTTTTGAGAAATAAGAGCTTTCTCGGCAAATTTTCTTCGGGTCATCACTTTGTCAAGGGGATCACCAATAATAAGATCTTTTGGGTGATCTCCCTTAAATTTCAATGCAACGGGAAGATCCGAAGTGTCACCTTTATCTTCTTGAGGAACATTTGATGTGGACGGTTGATCATTTGATGTAGAAGGTTGATCATTTTGAGCATCAATTTGAACAATAGGTTCAATAATATCCTCTTCACCACTTTCATCATTGGGTATTCTTTCAACACCCGAAGCTTCATTGAATTTGACATGGATGGATTCTTCAACAACCCCACTAGTCTTATTGTAAACCCGATATGCTTTGCTCTTTGTTGAATATCCCATAAATATCCCTTCATCGGCCTTGGGATCAAGTTTGTCCAATTGATCCTTAGTATTCAAAATAAAGCACTTACAACCAAATATCTTGAAATAACTAATATTTGGAGTTCTTCCTTTCCAAAGCTCATATGGAGTTTTATTCATTTTAGGACGAATGTAAACTCGATTAATGACATAGCAAGTGGTACTTACGGCTTCGGCCCAAAAAATATTTTGGAAGTGAAAATTCATTGAACATGGACCGACTCATCTCTTGTAGTGTCCGATTTTTCCTTTCAGCTACTCCATTTTGTTGAGGTGTCCTTTGAGCCGAAAAATTATGAGCATATCCCTTAATTTCACAAAAGACTCTAAATTCACCATCAAATTCTCCACCTCGATCACTTGAATAGACTTAATAGTATCTTCTGAAAGAGCTCTCGGTCGGGTTAGAGAGAGAGAATTTTCTCCCGTGAAACCTCTGCGGCGCCTGGCCTTCCCAGCGATTCCTTATGTTTTTCTTCAAATTTCTGCAAAATCTTTTGTTCTCTGCATTCACGCACTGAAACCCATCAATTCTACGAACGTTTTTCGATTTCACCACACAAATCGAAATCTGCAAGCTTTGAACAGACCCATGTATCTTTGTTCATTCGTCTTCCTCCTTTGATTTTCTCGGATCTCGGCCCGTTTATGGAAGTTTTCTCGATCCTCAAGCTCACCTAAACATGGGCAAGGGAATCGAGTTACTTTCAACAACCTGGATCTCGTCAAAGATTCCGGATCCGAAACCGATCAAAAACGGTAAGGCATCTACATCCACTTCTTCATTCTGCTGGCGATGAATTTTGAAATCCAAGTCCGGATCTGCTGATCTTCTGCCGCAAGTGGTTCCCGGACACTTGCGGAGGATGATCCAACCTTGGGTCGATTTCGATGGGGCCCCCTTAACCCATCCATTTGAAAAATCACCCGCACTTTTTGAAGATGCCCGAAGGTGTTTAATGAAAAATCCAAGAAAGTTGCCGCACAAGCAAAAGCTCCTGGGTGGGACTTTTTCGACAATCGAACACCCGATCTTTGATACAAACTCAAGTGCGTGAAGCGGTGGGAAATTCCGCCGTCGACGACGAAGATATCGGCGATGTTAATCGATCATGGCTATTGCTTGGTTGGATATTTTCCAACCAGGCACCCGGGGAAACAAGCGCTGATGGCGCTATGCAAAACTTGGAAAGTCCCCTTTGATTATGTTCCCGACATAAACGGATGGATGGTGTTTAAGTTCAAAACCGAGCATGACCGGGACATGGTGATTCGAGGAGGTCCTTACTCAGTTTATGGCCGTCCCCTGCTACTGAAGTCACTCCCAAAGTTCTTTAACTTTGGGGATGATGATATCAAATCTGTTCCTGTTTGGATAAATTTTCCTCATTTGCCTTGGGATTTCTGGAATGAGAAGGCACTTGAGAAAATTGCATCCTTGGTGGGCACCCCAATTACCACCGATCGTCTTACCCGCACAAAGGGGAAGATGGAATATGCCCGAGTTTTCGTGGAGGTGGATGTTTCGAAAGAGCTTGTCAGATCAGTTAACATAATTGCAAAAGGCTACTCCTATGACCAGGAGGTCATTTATGAAAATGAGCCAAAATTTTGTTCCAAATGCAACCGCATTGGACATTCGTTGGCTAACTGCTTCCAATCAAAGGACTCAAAGAATAAACAACCAGCAACAAAAGAGTCCAAGAATAAGGAGCCCGCAGTCTTGGAGGTCAAGAACAAGGAGCATGTCCCAGTTCCAAGTATTTCTGTATCAGGTAAATCTGACCCCCACCGTTGCGGACAAATTGAATACCAACGGGCGTCCCCCGGCCACAAAGCGGAGACAAGGAATCGAGCAAACAAGTTCCCTTGATTACTGAAGCACCCCCAAGTCTTGGCAAGGACATGGGAGAGAAGGCTCCAATTGCCACCATCCAAAAGGATACCACGCCTTCAGGAAGTATCTCACTTGGCTCGGAGGACACTGAATCCACATCTTGTGTAAAATCTCACAATTCAGGTAAGGCCCCACTTGATACTCAATACTCTGATTCGGACAGCCCTGATCTTGATCCCCCATTTATACCTGTTGGACGGAGGAATCGTGGTGCGAAGCATGGGGGACTTCGTTCCCCTTCTTTGAAACTGAAGGACCAGGTCCTTCACAGGACAGCTACGCGGGCGGCCCTTAAGAATAAGGGGGCTGACCTCGGTTTTAAATGAGGATTGCCTCATGGAATGTAAGGGGTTTTAACTCGCCCCTTACTCAAGATGAGGTTTTCCGCCTCATTCGCGATCATGCATTAGATGTACTGGGCGTTTTGGAAACAAAAGCTAAGCACCAAACCCTTTCTAAATTTGTGGACTCTCGTTTGAAAGGTTGGTTGCATTGTAATAATTTGAATGTTGCTAATAGGGGACGTATAGCAATCTTTTGGAATCCCAGCCGTGTTTCTCTTGATATTATTGAGCTCCTGCCTCAAGTAATCCATGCTTTCATTACTTGCAAGATAAGTGGCAACCGATTCCTTGCTAGTTTTGTGTATGGTTTTCATTCGAAAGCAGATAGATGTCCGCTTTGGGCCAACCTTGTGCACACAAGAACCATATATTCTGACCCTTGGCTTTTGTTGGGCGACTTCAACTCTGTCCTCAAGTCAGATGAAAGGAGGAACGGTAGTGTGGTCTCCCCATATGAAATAAAGGACTTTGAGGAATGTTGTTTCGAGTTGGGCATCTCGGATCTTCAGTTTACCGGGCTATTCTATACTTGGACAAACATGATGTTTTTTGGTCCAAGCTTGATCGTGCTATGGTTGACCATAATTGGATACTTGCTGGTTTCAACTCAAGGGTCGAATTCCTACCATCGGGTTCATCAGACCACTCTCCTTGTGTTGTGTCTTTATTTGACACGCATTCGTCGGGCAAAACACCTTGGAGATTCTTTAATATCTTTGGATGAGCATCATGATTTTCACCAAGTGGTACAGGATGGTGGCAATCCCACTCTACCGTGGAACAAACATTCGTTTTATTCTTTGCCAACAACTTAAGGGATCAAGGACAATCTTTAAGGCACTAAATGAAAGCACTTCTCCCACATTTCCTCTCGTGCCAAACATGCCAAGGAAAAGTCAAGGAAACGCAAAAAAATTATTTCACGATTTTCCGCATGATCTGGAGATTAGATCTCAATTGTTGGAGTTGAGAAAAAGTTCTCTCTTTCTCAAAGAAAGCGGAGAAACTCTTCTACCAACAAAAGGCAAAATGCAATTACTTGATTCAGAGTGATAAATGCACCAGATTTTTTCACTCTATAGTCAAGAGGAATGCCAAGAAAAATTTTATTGCATCTATTGTTCGCGATGATGGTAATCCAACGGTCTCTCAGGACCAAGTTGCCTTGGAGTTCATTGAATTCTATAAACAACTCCTTGGCACAAAGCAGAATACTCAACCACCAGATCCAGAGATTATTGGGAATGGGCCATTGCTTGATGAAACACAAGGTATTGATCTCATCAAGCCTATCACAAACTCAGAGATTTTGGATGCCCTTCGGGACATTGGGGACGATCGCTCTCTGGGATCTGATGGATATTCATCTGCTTTCTTTAAGAAGAGCCGACTATCGTCGGTGAAGGTATGTGACGTCGAAAATTCTTTTCATCCGGGTGTTTGCTTAAGCAATGGAACCACACTATTCTTGCCCTCATTCCAAAGTCTGACCACTCCTCTAAGGTTGGTGACTTCAGACCGATCGCTTGCTGCAAAGTAATTTACAAGCTCATTTCTAAGATACTTGCAGCAAGAATGGCAGACGTCCTTGACCCCATTATTGATGGAGCTCAAGCTGCTTTTGTTAAAGGGCGCAACATGGTGGAACACATCCACCTTATGCAGGAGTTACTCAGACAATATAATCGTAAGCGGACCGGCGCTAGATGCACTATTAAGATTGACCTGCGTAAGGCATTTGATTCAATCTCTTGGGACTTTTTGAGAGATGTTCTTATGGGGCTGGGCTTCCCCCATCTCTTTGTATCGTGGATAATGGAATGTGTTTCTACCACTTCATATTCCTTATCCATCAATGGCGGCACTTATGGGCTTTTCAAAGGGCAAAGAGGATTGAGGCAAGGGGACCCCCTTTCCCCTTACCTCTTCGTCATTTGTCTGGAATATTTGTCGCGTTTGATCAACAAGAAAACCACAAATACGCACTTCAACTATCATCCAAAATGTGGACCATTGAACATCACCCATCTTGCCTTCGCAGATGATCTGATGCTTCTTTCTCGTGGGGACAGTATCTCAATTCAAATCCTTATGGACTGTTTGAAAGATTTTGGGCTAAAGTCGGGGCTACAGATGAATGTACTCAAATCGAACATCTATATGGCAGGTATCGGTGAACGCGAGACTGGAGAAATCTTGGAATTTTCCCAACTTGTTCCGGGAACAATGCCATTCCGATATCTTGGCGTCCCACTTGCTGCAGAAAGATTGAAAGTTGTTTACTTTGAGCCACTCATGGACAAAATTCGTTCGTACATAAATGGTTGGAGTGGCCCAACTCTATCATATGCAGGCAGAACGGAGCTGATTCGCTCGGTCCTTCAAGGAGTTGCAAGCTTTTGGATCTCCATTTTTCCCCTTCCTGATCAGGTTAGGAAAAATGTTATCAAATTGTGTCGTAATTTTCTTTGGGGCAGCAAGAAAGCTTGTGTGGCCTGGAAAACATGTTGCTTACCAAAGCATGAGGGTGGCTTGGGTCTCCGAGATATCAAATCATGGAACCACGCTCTTTTGGCCAAAATCTTGAGGAACATTCATGCCAACAAGCAAACTCTTTGGTATCGTTGGATACACCACTATTATTTAAGGAATGTCGATATGGGATCGAATGTGCATACGTCGATTCTCCTCTTATTAAAAACATCCTGCATTATACGAGACCGACTCATTGATACATGTGGCTCTCAACAATCCGGACGAGAAGATTGAATATTGGAGTACATGATTCTTTGTCTAAGTGCACCCGAGCGTTTATGAAACATTTCGCCCCCATGGCAATAATGTTTGTTGGAAAAGTGTTATATGGGGTCCTTCCATCCCCCCAAACACTCTTTCATCATGTGGCTATGCATACTTGGTCGTCTTAAAACCAAGAACCGTCTTGGTTTTATGGATATTGAAAATGATACTGCGTGTTCACGGGGAACAAGAAGAGTCAATTTACCATCTTTATTTTGAATGCACATTTTGTAAACAGTATGGGACGCAACTCGGCAATGGATCGGCCTTCATAGACAAATGAGTACACTCGGGAGCGCACTCAAATGGCTTAAGAAAGAAGCAAACGGGACAGGTTGTTGGCAAAAAAAAGAAGACAAAGACTAGCTCCACCGTTTATCAAATCACGGAATGCAAGGAACAGGTTGATATTCAAGGTGAGACACCACGAATAGATTCGATCATCATCAAGATCGAACACGGTGTATAAAACTATTTTTGCTTTATACCCCGTGTTCGAGTCGATTCGAGAGGCATGCTTTAGACGGGCGCTAGTTTTATTTATCTTGCGTTCCCCTTTGATATGTAATATGAACTTGATGTAGGAGCCATTGCTATGGTTCCAAACTCATCTTTGTATAACACAGGCTCGCCCGATGTATGTGTTCTTTTGATCAATATATTTCACATTTACCGATCAAAAAAAAAATAGTATCTTCCTTTTCATTCTCAATAAGTCTACACAACTTAACAAACTCATTAACGACATCGCTTTTATTGGTAAGATAAAGAGCCCAAGTATATCTTGAAAAATCATCGATAATAACGAAAGTGTAATGTTTTCCACTTAGACTTGCCGTACCAATATTCCCATACAAATCAAGGTGAAGCAATTGTAGGAGTTTGGTTGTGGAAATTTCATTTTTGGGCTTAAAACTACTTTTAACTAATTTGTTCTTTTGACAAGTGTCACATAAGCCAAGATTTTCAGAATTCAATTTGGGTAGTCCTTTCACATGTTGGTGTCGGGAAGCGTGGATGGGCCCCGATTAAAAATAATAGCCGCACACACAAATAATTATCTCAAATAAAATGAAGACCAAGAAAATAAAATGATAAGCCAAGACACAAAAGTTTAACGTGGAAAACCCCAAAAGAATAAGGGGAAAAACCACGGGGCAAATACCCACAAAGATCCACTAACAAATAGTGATTACAAAATAGCACAAGCTTTTTGCCCAAAGCTTGTGTTAATTACAACAATGGGAAAAATACTCTCTTTTGGTGTATCTCACAACACTAAAAAATACCCCAAAGGAAACCCACAAATTTCCCCAAAGCTCACACAGTGTTGAGAAACTCAACCCCACTATTTTCTGACACACAGTCAAAAATTTATAGTGATCTCTATATCACTATTTTGGAGCAACTACTCCCCCTCAATTGGAGATAACTCTCCCACTCGAGAAATAAGCCAAACTCTCTCTTGGCTACTCTAGATCTCTCTCTTTCTCGGTGCCCTTTGCTCTTCCATTAGCATGCCTATTTATAGTAAAAATCTCTTATGTTAATTTTCAACATGTGCACCGTTTTTGTAACAGTTGGTGCAATTGGCCAACTTTTGTTTTCCTTTTTCATTTGGTCAAAGTTTGCCAAACTTTGGCCAACCTTTCCATTTTTTTTTCTTTGTCTCATTTTGCAACTTGGGCAACCACCAAATGTGGTGGACCCCAACAATCTCCCCCTCCACCACATGTGGAAATATATTCTACTTGCATGGTAGAATAAATTTATGCACTCAGCATACTCACTTTCCGGGAAACATTTCTCTGCGAACACATCGCAATGGTCTGCTACAAATTTCTGAAGTCATGATTAACTATCGTCGAGGAGCTACTCTCGTTATTAGCAAACCAAGTATTACTGCAAGCCTCCACATACTGCTGGACACTCTCAAATATCTCTTGCTCCCCCTTAACGAAAAATGTGACGTTCCTTGTTCGACCAACCAAACTCTAGCGCGCTATTTGGTGAAGGGTACAGCTCCCCCTCGGCTCAACACCCCAAGTGAGTGGCATGTCACTGGTGTTGCAAGCATCCAGAATGTCATCCAAACAATCTTCTTTGATCGGACACACCTCCAACAAAGAAGAACACGAAGCAAGATCTGACACTAAGTCATGGATGTGCAGTCTCTAACATCCCGGCATCTCTGTATCTTCTGATACACTACATCTCCCATAACCTTTACATTACTCACACAAAATACATGAAATGACATCTCAAACAAATTCTTCTCGCTACTCCTATATGCAAACACATTGCACCTAACACTTTTTCTTTTTCTTTTTTTCTTAAATAAACAAAAAAGAAACTCTTCTACTACCTACCTATCAGAACAACAATTACAAAAAATCAATGGCATACCTTTGGCAAAAAAAATGAGGTTTTCCTTGCCAAAATTTCTCCTCCTCACTAAGAGTTCTCACTTGCCACGAATTTGATGAAGACTCGTCTTTAGCTGTAGTTAGTCCAGCAGAACACACTTTGACACGAGTCTTGTACAAATTACCTGATATAGCTCCTCTCGCAACCACCATTGATCTTTTTGTAAGCTTCCAACTTTCATTGCCAAAACAACTAACATAACCTTGGCGGTCCAACTCCACTCCAGAAATCAGATTCAGACGCAGATCTGACACATGGCGAACATCCTTCAAAGTCAAAGTGTAACCGATTAATGCGGACATACACATCACCAACACCAACAATACTCGCTTTATTATTATTCCCGAACTTAACGATGCAAAATCTCCCATTTTATAGTCTTGAAAAATTCTTTGTTGGGTGTTGCATGAAAAAAAGCTGCTGAATCAATGACCCAATCAGCATCCGAACTAGCCATATGCAGACAATTGTGTTTCTCAGAAGAGAGCACAACAACATCACCATCCGGAAAAACAGTAGCAGACGCGTCTTCCTCATTGTCACTCTCCACTTTTTTCCGGTTTGTCTTTTCTCGATCTCCCTCATCTTGCTTTCTCTTATAGCAATCTTTTATCACGTGTCCAGGTTTGTTGCAATAATAACACTTCCTTGGATCACGGGATTTTGAACCTCCTTTTCCTTTATCTCGATCATTGCCTTTATGCCTCCCCGTGACTCAACAAATGAGCAGCTGAGAACTTTCGCACCTTGTCCCATTCGCCTTGTTTCCTCATTGAACAAGCTATTTTTGACCATATCCATAGTCAAAATACCATCAGGAGCAGAATTGCTGAGTGAGACAACTAATGTCTCAAAACTGTCTGGCAAAGATCCCAATAAAAATAACCCCTGCATCTCGTCATCAAACTTTAAGCCCACTACATTAGTTGAGATGCTTTGAAATTACTCAAATGTTCGAAGAATGAACTTCCCTCGTTATACTTCAAGTTGACAAGTTTTCTGATCAAGTAAGTTTTGTTTTGAGCGTGTTTCCTCTCGTACATGGCTTCCAATTTCGTCCACAGGCTATGGGCATCCGTCTCTTGAGTAAAGTGGTGAAACACGCTCTGATCAATGAAATGTCGAATCATACCAACAGTTTTCCTGTTTAACTTGTTCCATTATTTCTCATATTCATGATCTGGCTTAACTCCACCATTCTCTATTGGATCATAAAGATCCCTGTAATAGAGAATATCCTCCATTCTTGGTTTCCACACCGTGTAATTATTTGCCGTCAATTTAATCATGGTCCCGTTGTTCTCTCTCAAATCCATCACGAACTGGTACAGATACCTGAGTTTTATCCCGGGATCTGATGCCACTTGTTGGGAAGCGTGGATGGGCCCCGATTAAAAATAATAGCCGCACACACAAATAATTATCTCAAATAAAATGAAGACCAAGAAAATAAAATGATAAGCCAAGACA
This sequence comes from Rehmannia glutinosa, assembly GCA_016081115.2. NCBI lineage: Eukaryota > Viridiplantae > Streptophyta > Magnoliopsida > Lamiales > Orobanchaceae > Rehmannia > Rehmannia glutinosa. Next base: position 59,402,883 of record CM071931.1, on the reverse strand, counting down.
CAAAAGTTTAACGTGGAAAACCCCAAAAGAATAAGGGGAAAAACCACGGGGCAAATACCCACAAAGATCCACTAACAAATAGTGATTACAAAATAGCACAAGCTTTTTGCCCAAAGCTTGTGTTAATTACAACAATGGGAAAAATACTCTCTTTTGGTGTATCTCACAACACTAAAAATACCCCAAAGAAAACCCACAAATTTCCCCCAAAGCTCACAAGTGTTGAGAAACTCAACCCCACTATTTTCTCGACACACAATCAAAAATTTATAGTGATCTCTATATCACTATTTTGGAGCAACTACTCCCCTCAATTGGAGATAACTCTCCCACTCGAGAAATAAGCCAAACTCTCTCTTGGCTACTCTAGATCTCTCTCTCTTTCTCGGTGCCCTTTGCTCTTCCATGAGCATGCCTATTTATAGGAAAAATCTCTTATGTTAATTTTCAACATGTGCACCGTTTTTGTAACAGTTGGTGCAATTGGCCAACTTTTGTTTTCCTTTTTCATTTGGTCAAAGTTTGCCAAACTTTGTCCAACCTTTCCATTTTTTTTTTCTTTGTCTCATTTTGCAACGTGGGCAACCACCAAATGTGGTGGACCCCAACAGTTGGTTTTTGTAAATATTTTTCAAATTCTTGTATCCAACATGTCCAAGTCGCCTATGACATAAACTAGTTAAATCATTATTGGCTACTAAACAAGAAACATTTTGACTAACCAAATCACCTGTACAAATTTTGTAAAGATTGCCTTTTCTATTTGCTTCACAATTTGGCTAACACTTATCAAATTAAACTTAAGCCCTTCTACTAAAAGAACATTACTAAGAGGGAAAGAAGAGTTACCAATTTCTCCATTTCCAAGAATTCTTCCTTTGCCATTGCCGAACATGACCATACCCTCTTCTTGGAGCTTGATGTTGGTAAAACGTTCTCTCCTCCCGATCATATGGCGTGAACATCCGCTGTCCACAAGCCATTTTGAATCTTCCATTGTTGTTATAGCCCCTATTACCTACAAAAGAATTTCTTTTAGGTACCCTATAATTTTGGGGTCCATGGGGGTTAGGCTTGAGACCTTTGGGTCTCCAAGCATGACTAGAGCTATTTCTCAATTTGCAATTATTAGCATAATGTCCAACTTTGCCACAATAAAAATAAGTAGGAGTATTAGAGCTACTAGCACGTACAAAAGTCGGACCTTGGTTATTTTTCTTAAAAGCACTTTGAAATGGTTTATAACCAAGTCCCAATTTGGAATGCTCACCTCTTTGTGCATCTAAAATTTTTGTAACTTTATCCTTGCTTATGTTGAAACGATGCACATCATTTTTCAAACATTCAAGATCTTTTGTGAGCAATTCCTTTTCGGTTTCAAGAGTATGAACTTGAGTAAGAGTAATAGCATGAGCTTTATCAAGAGATTCATAAGTAAAATAATTTATCGTTTTCAATTTTAAGCTCTTTATGCTCCTTTTTCAAGGTCTTGTATTTAACAATCAAATTTTGAAATTCAATTTGCAATTCATCAAAATCACATTGCAATTCATCAACTAAGGAGGAGGTAGAAGAGTTAGAGCGTACCTCATTATTTTCATTGTATATGGCCATAAGACCATGTTCGGTTTCTCCTTCCTCGTCGGTTGTTTCAAGTAATTCATCTCAAGTTTTGACTTCCGTATTTAGAGCCTTCTTTTTCGAAAAATGCTTCTTTTTCTTTTGTTCCTCCTCATCGAGTTTTGGGCAATCGACAATGAAGTGCCCGGGTTTTCCGCATTTAAAGCAAGCATTATCTCTCGGTTTTCTTGCCTTATTTTTATTCACAAATTTTGCAAATTTTCGAACAAGTGCGGCCGTCTCCTCATCATCATCATCATTATCATAGTATGCATTATTAGAAAAAGAAGCAAGACCTTTAGGAATATTTTGCATACCCGATTGATTGATGGTTGGTTTGGAATTTTTCCTCTCCTTGAGATAGACTTCATAGATGAGGAGGTTCCCGATGAGCTCGTCAAATTTGAGTGTCTCAAGATTTTGTGCCTCCGTGATCGCCGTCACCTTTTTGGACCATGAGCCGGGAAGAGCATTCAATACCTTAGTCACCTTGTCTTCTTCGGAGATGACTTTACCGAGGGCCACAAGAGGATTGACAATGTTGTCAAGTCTTTCCACCATCTTAGAGATGCTTTCACCATCATACATGTTAAAGTTTTCGAAATCTTTAACAAGCATTGTCATAAATTGCAATCAATGAAATATAATCATGAAACATTAAATAAAGACAAATACTATAAAAATCCCTACCTTAATAATTGCAGATATTCGATGTAGAAAATGAACAGTAAAAGTCCTAGTCATCGACCCCTTCGTTTTCTTATATTTATTTGAAATTTGGTGTAAAATTTGTGTAAGAAGTTATATATATTTATACTAATTAATTCTAACCTCTAAATAAGCTCTAAAATAGCCCCTACAATAAATCCCTAAACTAACCCCTAACATAACCCCTAAAATAACTCCTAAATTAACCCTTATTATTATTTTTTTTAAAAAAAATTGGGATATTACATACTATCCCTCTTAATAAAATTTCGTCCTCGAAATTCGTTAACTCAATAAATTTTCGGAAACAAAAATATTTTTTTTACGCGAAGAGTTTTTTTTTGTCTAACATGGAAAGTACAGATGCAATAATACTTTTAATAAAAATGACGACTTGAATTCATAAAATGTAATTCTAAAATACGATAATATAATATGACATTTTGAATAGCATGGCATAATAAATTGCATACCTTGAGAAATCCGACGAGATATGATGTAGGTGGATGTTATTAGACTATTTTCTTTTAAAAAATTTGAAAGACATTTTTTCTAAACAAGTCTACAGAACCATAGATCTGCTCTGATACCACTTGTCATAAATTGCAATCAATGAAATATAATCATGAAACATTAAATAAAGACAAATACTATAAAAATCCCTACCTTAATAATTGCAGATATTCGATGTAGAAAATGAACAGTAAAAGTCTTAGTCATCGACCCCTTCGTTTTCTTATATTTATTTGAAATTTGGTGTAAAATTTGTGTAAGAAGTTATACATATTTATACTAATTAATTCTAACCCCTAAATAAGCTCTAAAATAGCCCCTACAATAAACCCCTAAACTAACCCCTAACATAACCCCTAAAATAACTCCTAAATTAACCCTTATTATTATTATTTTTTAAAACAATTGGGATATTACAAGCATGGTCTTTCTTGCTTGCTTGACCTTCTTTGTCCCTTCATATATAGTCTCCAATTTTTCCCAAACCTCATGTGCCGACCTTATGCCTCTTATGCGATTGTACTTGGTGGCGGTAAGAGAACAATGCAAAATATCTAAGGCCTTACCGTTTAGAGAGAAAGCCTTTTTGTCGTTTTCATCGAACTCCTTGAAAGGCTTAGGAGCCGAGGTGCCATCCTCCAATTTCTTGGTTGGTTGATCAACTCCTTCAACAACCACATTCCAAATATCGAACCCACACCCTTGTAGGAAGCACTCCATACGGTCTTTCCAAAATGCGTAGTTGTTGGCGTAGAATAGTGGTGGCTTGTTGGTGGAGGCGCCGGTGGTGAGATGAGCATCATTCGTAGCCATGGATCTTTCCTCTTTACTCGGGCGAGCTAGCCAAAGAGTTTGGTTTTGATACCACTTGTTAGTCCAAGTAGCTACGATAATCTAGAGGGGGTGAATAGATTATCTCGGTTTTTCATTTTGCCCTCTTTTTTGAATAATCAAGCAAAGATGAAAGCTAAATGCGGAAAATAAACAACACACGTTGATTTAAAGAGCTTCACCCCACCTAGGGACTACGTGCTCTACCACACCAGTATATCCGGGATGGGTTTCGAAAAAGAAAAAGAAATTTTATTAATTACCAAAATTAATACAACACCTTGAGGATTACCACAACCCTCTTACCACACCTTCAAGGAGATTACCACAATCTTCTTTAACCACCTTTGAAGAGTACCACACTCTTCAAACACCTATCACCTAGATCACCCAAGTGTATTCTTACCACAAGAATACTCACAAGGATGTCTTGTGTTGAATGATGACCAAAATCAAGATTACAACTCAATAATGAATTATACAATATGAGTACAAGTATAATCAAGAATTGAAAGCCTAGACCTCAAATGTGTGCAAGTGAAAGTGCTTAGGCTAATACAACAAGATATATGAAAGTGTTTGCTTGTTTGCTCTTTGCTTGTGTGATGTGTTGTTTCTTGTTGCTTGAATGAAGCCTCTATTTATAGGAGAGGTCTTGGCTTTGATTTCCAGACATAGGCTCCTTCTTGGGGAGTGATTTGCTGCAAAAGAAACCATTTAAAATCATCAATATAGCTGTTAGAAATCAATCCCACAAATTAGGGAAAGTCATTCTAAAATGCAATGGATAGTTTCTTTGATAAAACAGGGTTCTAAAAATCGCTAGGCGCTAGTCGGGGCGGGATCGTAGCGCTGCGGAGCCTGGGCGGGAGATAAGTTTGAAAAATAACGGCTTTGGCGGGACTAATCGGAATTTTTTAGAACATGGATAAAAGGGGGTTCGGCCGTCGGTGAGAGGTTTGAAATAGGCTTTTGCGATTTTTACACGAGGGACTGGTCGGAGGGGTTCGATCGGTCGCCCTTGATCTTGACCGGTTGGGGTTGTTCAAAATTCAAAACAGAGAAGACAACATCTTCGGGAGGCGCCCAGTGCAGGTCGCCCCTCTGCCGACCACCGGTCGACCGGTCGCCCTCCATAATTTCTCATACGTCCATTTTCTGTTTCAAAACTCAACTCAGGTACGGGTTGCCCTATAGGGCGACTGGTCGAGCCTGAAACAAATGTGTTGTCCAATTTTTTATCGAAAATAAACTCCAAAAAATAGTAAAAACATTTTAAATCAATCGGAAGTATTTATACAACATTTAGGAACATTGTTTTGGTTTAAAAACTCATTTGAACAAAATCATGATAAAAACATTTATCTAACACGGGCATGGTTCCTCACGAGGATGTTGCCATTCCAAGATGCAGATGATGGAATTCATATAACTATTATAAAAATATACATGTAATAGTACAAAATAAATGTCTCATTGATATACACCCCGTGCATCGCACGGGTAAAAGACTAGTACTCTTAAAGTGAAATGTGATAAAAAGCATGTTGCCATTTTTGTGTCCCAACTTGAATCTGGAAATTTTCTAAAATTTATGTGTTTATGTGATCATATTTTGCTATATCATGGTGTGATTTAGTGCGGATTTATGGGGAATAAAATTATTGGGGGCCCAAATGATATTTTTGGATATATTGTGTGGTTTAATAAAACTTGGAGGACCTATTCATAATTTCCAAAACTGACATGGAATTGGACCAAAATAACACATATTTTGACACCTACAAACTATATGCATATGGTTTTAGGGGTTAAAACGTAAACTTTAAGCTAACGGGTCAAAAATTGCAAATCTTGTAAAAATAAGGGGTAATTTTTAAATTCTAAAAAATCCAGAAAGTGAACCTAAAAACTGAAAATTTTAATCTTAAAATATTATTTACAACCTATTGGACCTATCCTAAAAATTTGAGCGGAATCCGAGTTGTAAAATAAAAGTTATCACCAAAATGGTAAAAAATACATATTTCAAAGGAAGTATGAGCCATTTTGTAAATTTCCAAAAGTAGACCCCAAACAAATAAAATTATAATATTTCTCAATAATTTTGAGCTCATAAAATTAAATTCCTTGATAAGCAACATCGATTCACGGCCATCGAATTATAAAGGTTTTACGCTAACATTGCTATTTTTCGAACTAAAGGGGTAACATTGCAATTTTAAATTCTGCTATCGAACCCTCTAAAAATTAAATTCCTACTGACTTATGAGACCCAATGGGCCTGACCTTGCATCCAATCAAGCCCCAGTTGATTAGTTACAAATTTTAGTCCTTAGCGAGAAAACGGACGACTCTGGCATAATGCCTTGTTGAAATTAAAATTGATGCGATTCGCACCTTACAAAACTAAGTCAGTCCCTTAAATATTTTATTAAGATTATTAATGGATTTCAACAATGCGTGTGTACCCTTTTTTTTTGTTTTACGAAAACTCAATCCATTTAGCTAGTTGAGAATATTTTATAATGATCTTCTCCTAAACTTCACAAATGTGGTTTTAAGGACCTTCCGTTAAAATCATATCCGAGCAAATCTTTCAACTTGGAATAATATTTCGATAAACCTCCAAAATATCAGTCTATTTTTTTTAAGACCCATAATCCAATTATCCTTCACATTATTGGCTGCATGTAACTACAATTTGATTGATTGAATGATCGATTGATCAAGTGAATAATTGATTGAGTATTTTGTGAACCTTATGCGGTAGTGTCGGACCACTAGTGAGGTAGAAAAATGTTAGGTCTTTGATCGAAAGCGGCCCGATCGTGGTCGGGATTCACCTTCCATGGTCCTAATCTACCACTAGAGGACGGAGTTTTCAACGGACGAAGTGGACGTTGAATTGGTATAATCATGATTATAACATTCTTTGGGGAAAAGGCATGAGCTAGAGAGATGTCGAGCCACTGGAGTTATAAGGTAGTAAGCGGGCTTCGGCCAAATTGTGCATGTGGAGCGATAAGGAGAATAGAGGAGTTTCAATGCCTGATCAACGCAAATATGACGTTTAGTGTTTTATGTGTTAAACCGGTGATAACACTTGATCTAGTGATTGGAAAGTGTTTGATCATATTTGCACTTTGAAACTCTCATGAAAATAACTAAGTGATTTCATATCACATTTAATGTGTGCGTTATTGTATAAAAGCTTATTTCACCCCAAAAGAATTTGTGTCACTTCATGGGTAAATACAACTGATTTAAATGCATTAACTCCTTTTAGATGCATCATTTCATTAAAGAAAAATGAAGGGATCTTTTAACAAAGAAAATCCCACTTGTTGGGATACCTTTGACAAATAAATATTTTCATCGCGTCAAAGGAAAGTGAGCCACACTAACACACACGCACTTACCCACTAAGGCTTTTCTCACCCCACGATTTCATTTTATACCTTTCCAGAGGACCAGTTGTGTGATGCGGAGGAGGCCTATGAGGTTCAAGAGGAGTAGTCAGCATGTGGCTCATGAAAACTGTAATAGATTCATAGGGATGTTATCCTATAGCTCTTATTATTTCATTTGCAACTTAAACTATGTATGGTTATTTTAATTATTGTCTTTGGGAATTTATTATTTGGCTCTTCGTGAGCAAAACTTATTTCGGTTCGTGACCCAATGTACTTTGGAAACCTCGGCTTCGCCGAGTTAGACATGTGTGGAGTAGGACTCCGTGAATTTATTTTATCTTCTTTGAGACCGTTGAATGAATTTGGGGCGTGACAAACTTATAGCGAATTGCACTTTTGCCCACTAATTTATGGGATGACAAAATAGGATACTAACTTCTAATTTGTTGTACATTGAGTCCAATCTCTATAGGAAACTACGAAATCAGCCAAAATTGCTCCAAGCTTTTGTGGCTTTTAGCCTTTCATGTGGAAATAAAAACAATTTAACATGTTGATGCCTTTAAAAATGGTTGGACGGATTGAAATCTCCAAAATTTGGGAGTAATTTTGGTTGATTATGTAATTTTCGATAGAGAATGGACTCAATGTGAAACAAATTAGAAGTTAGTCTCATATTTTGCCACACCCCTAAATTAGTGAACGAATGTGCAATTTGATATAAGTTAGTTGACCAAATATACAATTTAGCCATTTGTTTGTTATAATTATATGAGATCCAAAATACTAACTAGAAGTACTAAAAGAAAATTCAGAATTTAGAAGAATATCATATAAATCATTCAACTCAAGTTATGAAAACATATTTGTAAACTGTATTCAACAAAATTATCCAAGTGTCCCATAAGTGTTTTGGTTTTTATGGATATAAATAGTAGACAAATACTATTTATTTAGTTTGCACACAATGTAGTTAGGTAAAATTACTTCTATTAAATTCCATGATATTTGGTGAGCAACAAACAAATTTGTTATAAAATAAATTTGAGTAGTTTATGTATTTATTTATTTTTGTTTTGGCTTCAGAATGACGTGAATTTTTAATTCTTAATTATATTGTTACAATCATTTTTATATTAATTTTCCACAAATTAATTGTATATTGCTATGGTTGATATTTAATAATTGGCGTTTAAAAAATAACATAGTTAATTATGCTAATTTTATTAATAAAAAATATCTAATAAATATATCTTCCATTTTTTAGAGTGGTTCTTTAGATTATATAGATAGATTACCTTTTATAATATTTTTTACCTTTTAGAATATATATGGAAAAATATGAAAAAAATGGTTAATCATATATAAATGTGAAGCCACCACGTGTAACGACTGTTAGAATAGGGAGTTGTTACATGTCTCGAAATAGTGAGGTATTGACATGTCTTTCCAAAATTTTCTTTTAGTATATAGGGTTGATTTCCTATTCCAATACATAACATAAAATTATCAATGAATATATACTTGATGTGTATCGAGAATTTGGAATAAAATCTCATAATTGCAAGAAAATGGTTTTTTTCGTCATGGGTCTAGCAAAAGAAAATTTGTGGTGGAAACGCTTCTTTCTTCCATATTTTGGACCATAGAAGGCACTGCCCGATTGGGAAGCTTGGGCAAAAACAAGAATACGACCGATATGATTGACTGGTCTGGAACATCTAATTATGATGAATGCGCTAACATTGTGTTGGAAATTTTGAAGAAAATTATTATTTTTAATATGACTTTATCAATAGTAAAGGGCAAATTTTAATTTGACCTTATTAATAGTAAAGGTCATATTTGTGGTGATGAAAGGTCATATTCAAGCTTATAAATATGGCTTAGTTTCACATTTGAGGAACACACTAATAATTAATAAGAATTTCCATCTCTCTCCTAAAGTTCTTGTAATTTATTTTGTGATAATTTCCAGGCATAATTTTCGATTCGCGGAATAGGTAATCCGATTTTCGTCTTATCCTGGGAAACAGGGCGTCGAGAATAGGGGGCGAATGCATTTTTAAGGATAGTGTGTTGAACACACGATTCGAGCTAAGTTTTATTTTGTTTTCTTTGAAAATTTTACTTGATTCGGTTTTCGATTCATATAAATTGTACTAGAAGAAATACTACTATTTTCCTACAAACTTAAAAAAAGATTTTTCCTTCTAGTACAATATACATTGCCAATTATCTCATGTGTTCTGAAATTCTGCAGATGTTAGCAACTTTCAGATTATTAAGATTGATTTATTAGTAGTAATCTGATTTTGATTTGAATCAACCTCTTAATCAGTATTTATATTGGCAACTTGAATAACTATACATTTTTCCTATTGTTGGCGTGAATGCCAAATAAATAATTTGGAATCATGATATTTTGCATGATATTGGTTTTACTGAATCATGTTGGCAAAGTGTTGATTGGAAGATGTTTCAACTTTATTAAAAAAATCAAATAATTTGCATACTGAAATTGTTGGCAATTGTAATTTTGATGATTACAATATATTACCTTAAAACATGGTTTATAGTGCACTTCTTGTATTAATTGGGTTAGTTCCAATAATTATTGGACTAAAAAGATTAATACCCGCAATTGAATTGATTGACCGTATTTTGGACTAATCTTTGGGTGATTGGACTATATTTTGGGTGATTGGACTAATCTTTGGACCGATTGGACTATACTTTGGGCTGTTTGGGCTGATTGGACTAACATTTGGACTAATAAGATAAATTTCATGTGCTTATTTGGAGTGGAAGAAAACTACATGGCCTTATAATAAAAATTTGAACAATTTTTAATAAATTTGTTCTTATCGGTTGTGTTCCGATTGATCGAAGTGTTAAACTTCTTGTATTATTTGTTTCAGAAATGGCATCTGAATCAAATAGTGGTAGGTCTAACCCCATTGTGCAAGCATTGGCTTTTATAGCAAACAATGATGGGTCTAACCATGTTGTGCCAACACCGGCTTTTGTAGCCAATTCCACACTTAAGGTGTTGGTTAATCATGGTGAAAAACCAAAAAAGTTTAACGGCTTGAATTTTAAGCAGTGGCTATAGAAAATATTTTTCTACTTCCATATTGAACTTGACACAGTTCTTGCAGAAAGATCATCCACAGCTTAGTGAGGATAAGATCGACGTGCAAGCGTTTAACGCTTTGGATGCTTGGATACATGCTAATTTCTTGAGTAGAAATTAAGTCATGAATGGCCTTGCATTAGGTAATACGTGTATAGCTCAAAGAAAACTAAAGAGGTGGATTTAAAATAAATGAATGTGATTATAAACGTGTACATGTTAAAGAGACTGAAATGACTATGTCATTTTATGTCTTTATGTAGATGACATGCTTATCATTGGAAATAATGATAGAATAATTAAATCCACAAAAGATATGTTGAACTCGATGTTTGATATGAAAGATATGGGTCTAGCTGATGTGATCCTTGGAATAAAGATCTCTAGAACTTCAAATGGACTTGTACTTGATCAGTCACATTATGTGGATAAATTTCTAGAGAAATTTAGTAAGGATGACACGTCATTAGCTAGAACTCCGATAGACACAAGCAAACATCTATCGAAGAATAGAGGTGAGACTGTGTCTCAAGTTGAATACTCACGAGTCATAGGAAGTTTAATGTACTTAATGAGTTGTACAAGACCAGACATTGCCTATGCAGTGAGTAAGTTGAGTAGATACACGAGTAATCCAGGGCATGACCACTGGAAAGGAATAGTGAGAATATTAAGGTATTTAAGATATACTCGTGATTTTGGGCTACAATATACAAGATATCCCCCTATTATTGAAGGATATAGTGATCTAATTGGATATCTGATATTAAAGATTCTAAGTCTACAAGTGGATTTGTATTCACTTTAGGAGGTGCAGCAATATCATGTAAATCTTCTAAGCGACGATTATAGCAAGCTCTACAATGGAGTCCGAGTTTATTGCTCTGACAAGTGTGGTGAAGAAGTTGAATGGCTTGAAATTTCTTAGAAGATATTCCAAAATGGCCTAAACATGTGCCGACAATTTGTATACATTGTGACAAATCAATCTGCTATTGGTAGGGCACGAGCAATATGTACAATGGTAAGTCTAGACACATCGTCGTAGACACCTGATACCATCGACAACTACTCTCAACTGGTGTTATCTCTATTGACTACGTGAAGTCAAAGGATAATTTAGCGGATCCGTTAACCAATGGGTTGAATCGAGAGTTAGTTGTGAAATCATTAAGAGGAATGGGACTTAAGCCTCTAGAAAAATGAGTTGATACAATGGAAACCCAACCTAGTTGACTGGAGATCCCAAGATCTAGGTTCAAAGGGACAACCTAGTTGTAAAAAGACTATATGATCACTGTGGGGGAGTTATCTCTTGTCCATTCCTTAACAGTGATGCCAATGGAGAAAAGGATAAGCAATTTGGCTTTTAATGATTCTTGTGCATCGGTAAGTCGAGCAGGGTAGTACGGGCTATCTTAAATGAGAATCACCTATGTGAGAGAGAAGTGGGGCCGCTTCGAAGAGAATTGTGTGAGGCTCAATTCTTAGAACCTCTTGCTATGTTGCGAGAACCAGGCGTATGTTCAGGGCCATGAATGAACATAACTATGAGAACTGAAATATGTTAGGAAGAATCTTGTGTGAGGTATATCATCGTTTACACAAAAGGCAGAACAGTTCAAGGACATCGCGTCTACTGATCAGCTACTAAAGTAAATATGCTTTCACAAGGGAAGGTTCAAAGGGTAACACCTACCTATCATATGCAAGATTCAACTGTTGGATTTTATCACCAAAACTTTGTATTTTTGTAATTTTCTTCATGTGGGGGATTGTTGGAAATTTTGAAGAAAATTATTATTTTTAATATGACTTTATCAATAGTAAAAGACAAATTTTAATTTGACCTTATTAATAGTAAAGGTCATATTTGTGGTGGTGAAAGGTCATATTCAAGCTTATAAATATGGCTTAGTTTCACATTTGAGGAACACACTAATAATTAATAAGAATTTCCATCTCTCTCCTAAAGTTCTTGTAATTTATTTTGTGATAATTTCCAGGCATAATTTTGATTCGCGGAATAGGTAATCCGGTTTTCTCGTCTTATCCTGGGAAACAGACGTCCAGAATAGGGGACGAATCTGTTTTAAGGATAGTGTGTTGAACACACGATTCGAGCTAAGTTTTATTTTGTTTTCTTTGAAAATTTTACCGATTCGGTTTTCGATTCATATAAATTGTACTAGAAGAAATACTACTATTTTCCTACACATTGGATATGATGCCGGACATAACTCATTCAAAACCGTGCATAAGACATGGCTCCTAAATTATAAAAGTAAATGAAACAACAATAATCTTGAGGTACGTAACAAGCTAAAGGTGAACAAAGATCTCATTTATACAAAAGCAGAGAAGACCAGCAAAACAAGAAAGATTAATTAATTAGTCTATGCATCTCAACAAAGCAAATTAAAGGAAGAAAGATACATAAATATTTGATGAAGTACGTAATCATGGATTGAAGGAAGTTTGGCATTTGCATTTCCAAGCTTCAGGCTGATAATTGGCAAATTGTGTGGTGGGGACTTGAATGGCAATGCATGGTTCACACCCTCCACATTTGTGCTCACATTTTGGTGGCCTTGACCCTATTCTTCTACCTCCCTTCAAAATGCATGCAAACATCAAATTAAACTGCAGTATATATACTAGTTAATTAATTCTATCCTATAAAATTGCAATTTTTTTTTTAGATATTTCAGTTGAATATCAGGCAGAAAAATGTTGTACCTCCATTGAATCCAAAATACTAGACTGCAGATGCTGCTGATATGTGCCTACAGAGTTATATATAAACAAGATTATCTAAGCAATAATGATGAGGGCAAGCAAGAATGAAAGAGCTGATCATTGAGATAAAATTAATCAGTTTAAAGATTCAGAAAAAGACTCAAGGAATTATCATTTTCTGCAACAAAATGATTAATTTCTCCAATGATACATATATATGTGTGTATAATATTTCTAGCAATGGAAAGAATGGTAATTAATACAAGAACCTGGCTGGTGAGCAGCAAAAACCCATGTCAGCAAAAGGGCTATTGCATAGCAGTAGTATATTTTCTTCATATTATCAAACAAATCAACCTGATCAAAATGAAGAAACTAGGAAATAAATTAACTTGTGGTGCAAAATGGAAACAGAAAAAAAAAAGAAAAAGATGTTGAGAAACTAATAAAAGTGGTGGTCAATATTTGATATATATAAATCTTGGCCATGTGGGAAATTAAAAATTTAAAACATCTGAAATTAATCTGCAATTGTTTAGATTAAATGAGGGTGGCGGGGATTTTTGGTCCAGACTTGGGATTTTCTGCCTTGTTGTCAATCAGTAGTAGTGGGACTGAATGCTCTTGAAAAGTCACTTGAAAACTGGAAAATAAATACAGACATACATAGATAGGCACACAGATGTTGCAAGAAAAGTTAGACAACTCAGGCTCTCTTCCCCCAACCAAACTGAAACTCATAGGAAATTGAAAATTCAGGCATAGAATATGTAAAATAATAACCAAAAAAGACAAGTGAAGCATATATAGTCAAATACAAGATAATAGTTAGTCAAGACTCAAATATTATCCCTCTGAACTTGTCACCAAACACACACACACACACATATATATATATATATATATATATATATAGGACCTATTTATATTAAGTTCAATTCGAAATTTTAGATTGAAATTAAAAAAGGTAATTTTTTGTGTTAAATATATATTATGTGTCTTAAATGTATTTGTGCCATTTTATTATTTAAAATAAGAGTGCACTTTAGAGAAAACAAAATCATTTCAAACAAAAAAATCTTATGGTAGGAACAATAAGATTAAGAAATAAGGAGGCCCAAGATCCTTGAGGACAAGGGTCCTGGGTTCAAGTTCCGAACACATTTCAATTGGTTAACCAAATAGTAATTTTGTCTTGTTTTCTAGTAGTAGGGTGAGGGTTTAAATCTCATTGGAAACCAATTTCTTCGGGGAGGCTAAAAGGGGACAGTGTAACATATGAAACATATGCATAGAAGCACAACCGGTGATTTGTATCCTAAGTTCTAGTTATCCACAATTAGTTTGGGGATGTTGGATTCACTAGACATAAAAAAGAAAAAACGGAAGGAACAAGTCAAAGGTAGTAGGCAGAATTCTGAGGCCTGCATCCGTACAGTCTAATCCATAAGTAGGTCACTGTTAAATTGTCTTATTATAGGTTCAAATAGCCAGTTTCCCTTCCCCAACGTTTTCATTGTTTTGTCTCATTTTCTTATAAAATTTAACAGCTAAATCACATTTACCTCAAAAACGTGTTTCCATGGATTTAATCTTATACATTAGTACACTACCATCGAGACTAAGAAAAAGCTTTGCTTATTTAGCTCGATAAAATTTAAGAAATGATATTCGGGAAAAAAAAAAGAAAATTTAATAAAGGATATATTCGAAATTCTCAATTTGCTATGAAATGTTTTTTATTTCCTTAATTTTTCCATGGAACTCTACTTTTTCCCACACAATTTTTCACTTTTCCTAGTTTTCCAACAAAAGAATATGGTTGAACTTGTCCTACATAAGTAATTGTTTATATTTGCAGTAGCTAAACAAAATCAACAAAGTCTTAAATTCGTAGCTTTAATATAAACGAATGAAGAAATTTACAACATATTTACTAACTGCATACTGTTTACAGGAAAAAAAATAATAACAAACACATACATAATGAATACTCCTAACCTTCATCTCTTCAGAGGAGCCAAAACTGGGGAAAGAAAAAAAATCTGGCATGCCAATGAACCATGTTCAGATATAATTAAATAAAAGAATTCAAGATCTTTAGTTAATGACCAATCCAGAAGACTATGTTCACACCAGAAGTTCCACTGCTTGTAGCATAATGGTGTCTGCTTATGTTGGCCCCAGTTGTATATCTTAATTTTTGTCGAGTCGAGCTCAGTTAGCAGTGGCGATTGGGGTCCTCGGACTGGGCAGTCCCATATATGCTACTCTAGGAGAGAGTCGAACCTTAGGACTTGGCCGAGGTGATGGGATTGGACCGTAGTTGCTGAAAGGTCCATAAGACACCTTAGGCGAAAGGTTAACGTGTTCAAGTGCACGGAATTGTAGTTCTGCAGGGTACTCTCGGACACATCCGATACGCGGTCCAGCTCCAGTGCTCCATTTGCAGGACATACGCTTAGCCAAGTACTTATATCCCGGCTTATTCTCATCATCACAAAACGTAATTTCTCGTTGATCACAAGCTGGACCGTCCTTATCAGATGTGCTAGCAATACCTTCTGATTGGTTGAAGCATGAATCGGATACGTCTCTTGGAATAGACAAATCGTTGGCATTGGTGCTGGCATCCTTGGTTAGAGGAGGACGGTCATCATCAGTTGCATAAGTCTGAACAGAATAGGAAAAACAGGAAAGTGTCATCAGATAAATATTTTGCGAAGAGAATTTGTTTCGCGGATATAGTTAGTCTCCATGATTAACAAAAGTTTCATTACAAAAAGTATTCTTGAGGTTCAGTCTAATTTCAAAAGAACCCAACTATCTTTGAAAATTACAAATACCCTTTTGACATTTGTTTCTATTTAACGAATTGCACCTCAAGAGGAGAGTATGTGTTGGGCGTTTGTAATACGTTAAGCGGTATCTGTAATTTTGAAAGATAACTGGAGTTTTTGTAATTAGGCTAAACCTCAGGGATAGTTTTTTTACATTTTTGGTAATTTACCATTAATAAAATGCAATTTTCGAAAACAACTACCTTTACGTTTGCAAGATTGACAGAATGCTCCTCAAGGAAGCTAATGAATTCCTTGAAGTTCTCTTCTGTTGGGAGATAGTGACCACTGTACGGCCAAATTGCCTGTTCAAATTTGAACGATGTTGTCAGAGTCGTACATTGGAATAGAGTTTCAATCAGTACATAGCTTTTGTATTTCGCAGTATATTACCTCAAGAACACCACCATGAGCAACCAATCTTCCAGCAGCTGTGATGGCCCCTCCGGCTAGGAAACTCGAATGCTGGAATAATCCTTTTTGCTTCCGTCCTATGTACAAAGTTCTCATCGTGCTAAGAACAAATATCCATTTTGAGCCCTCAATGGTATCTATTAAGTCACCACTTTCCTTGTACACAAGCTTCCCGTTTTCAATCACAACCTCGTATGATTCTCTCTCTTTCTGTAAAAATACAAAAGGTACATTGCAGTGAATACCATTTCACACAGTTTTTGCATTCAATATAAGCCAATGTCTATTCATGTTGGTGCAAGAATGCCTCAATGACTGGAGACTTACAGGTCCTAGATATTTGATGCATTGTCGTTGCAAATTGGTCCTTGGGCACTTCTCGAGGTTTACTTCTTTTCCATCTCCAATATCCAACCTTCAAAATCCGTAACAAATTACATTAGAGGAAATTGGTCAAAATTAAACCACCAATTCACCAAAAAGGATAGTAGCAAGTTTCAAGTGAAAAATAGTTTTAATGCAATTGAGGTCACCATTCAAAAAGGAGTGACTGGGTACTCACCAGTAAAAGAAAGGTTGTGCACTTTCACTTTTGAACCAGACGTCATAATATAGATGTAAATTGTGCCCATACCGATGGCGTGGATCGATCTAGAGAAAAGTAGAGCAAAAGAACATTGAGTCAGAAGATGAAAAGCCCAGCAGAAGCAAACCTGATGCGGTCTAGGCCCAAAGACTTAATGAAAACCTTTTTAGTAAGACAAGAGGATCCTAAGAATTGCTGCGAATTATTGGATGTAAATTATGTTTGCAGCTAAATGCAATACATTTACCGTATGGAAGATTCTCTAAACTACTGTTTCAGCAAACAATCTAATGCTTCAAAGCTGGTCATTTTATTATCAAAACAATGGTAGGACACAAACTTATTATACTCAGATAAATGCAAAACAAGAGGCATTTAATGCAAAATTAGAATGTGATATGCAAATATCTAAAATATCCGAGAGCACGAAATTGGACAGAATGCGTGCAATCAAAAATGGAGTACAAGTAACACCTCCTATTTGACAGGTGCACTTTAAAAGATTTTGGTACTTACTGCTTCAAGCCAGTGCTGTAGAGCCAATTTTTGAGCTTTCTCATCCTTGGACAACCCCTTTCCGACCTGCAAGATATTCTGCCTTTAGTTCAAAGTGGAAATTCAATATATCAAACAGGAAGGGGAAAAAACTAGTGAAAGGAAATTCATCGAGGATTTGAACAGGTTATTAGAGATTGACCTTGGCTGCTCTGGTCCGCGCTCTAGCCCACTTAGAAACAGCAGTTTCTGGTTTTTCATCATCGAAGAATGATACAGAGCTCCTCCTGAGAGCTGCAAAATCCAAGGCCTTCCACCTATGCAAGTCCAATATGACCAGTTAATTTAACAGACAAGAATCATTAAAAATGGGGAAAAAGGAACGCTAAATTGTAGTTTTACTCCTATATCTATATGGATGGTCATGCATAACGATTTGCAAAAAAGTCCCCCAATTTAAAAAAAAAAATATGTATTTCAGTAATTTGGTGGCCGGAAATTGAAAAAAATACTAGGAAAATCCACGTGTCCACATTTCTAACCAAACCCGTTGATGTGGAGACCAGTTTCGCTTATGTTGACATCCATCAAATGAGTTTTTCTATCACGAGCTTTTGTCCCAATCAACAAGCCAACTCATTTGGAGGATGCCCACATGATGAAACTCATCTCCACATCAAGGGTTTGGCCGAAATGTGGACGTGAATTTTTCGGCAAATTTTCCAATTTTCGGCGAGCAAGGAAATTAAAATCGAGAGTCTTGTTGAAAAACATGGGACGCTTTTTGCAAATCGTGATATATTTGCACGACTATTATTGTCACTACCCTACAAGACTAAAATTGCAATTTAGCCTAACAAGAAATTGACTTGATATTCAGAAACAAACCATAGCTCCTCTACTACAACAGCACAATCTGCAAGGTTTCTTCGAGTTCGGTAACTCTTATAGACCTTTTGCACCTTGACTGCAGCCGCATCAAGCTCACTAACAGATCGAGGAGAAAACATTATGGCCGGTTCAGGGAGGAAAGGTTCATTAACTAAGTTATTGGTATAATCATAGGCATTTGCGTTTGCATCATCAGATCCACATTTTGCAATGTCTTCAATTAGGCTCTTGAATGAAAGTGCGGTTTTCAGCACGAAGTTCATGGGTTGTGCACAGTTCCTCAAGTTCGAATTCTTATTGCACCCTTTTGCCATGGTGATGGCTGCAGAATCTGCTTTGCCAAAGTCGTCAGCTCTTAAAGTAATTGACTGAGTTTCCCTAGCAAATCCTATGCCAGGTGCCAAATGAAAAGACCCTGTTTCACAATTTATTGCCAAGCTGAAAAGAGCAATGAAAGGGATAATCCAATAAAAGTCTCAAGGCCCCACCTGCGCGTTATGTGTGAAACCCCATGTCAATACAAAATACTCAAGAAGGATTGCAAAAGTCCCATAACAGTACCACAATTAAAATTCCCTACCAAGTCTAGAGAGTATAATTCAGCATCAGAAGCAAAAACTACAAATATGATTATTGGTGGATATAAGTGTTTGACCAACTTAACAGCGGCCGACACCCCCAAACAAAAGAAGAAGGTTGCAAAGTTGCAGAAAAGAAATGCATAGCCCTCAATCTTCAATCTTATCCGAACCATATAGATGTGTGTGTGTGTGAGTGCACCAAAAAGGACAAAAGGAAAGAAAAAACGCAGAGCCCTTCATCTTAATTAACTGAAATCAAATCAAAAACACAAAAAGGATGCAGCCCAACTTCCTTTTTCATCCCTTTCTAGTTGATAGATGGTTAGCCGACCTATAGTACAAGCAGTCTTTAACAGTAATTCACAAGAAGATTTTCAAGACCAAAAAGGATGAACAACTAGTACCAAATCCCAACATAGATATTAGTGTATTACTAGAAGGTTCATCAAGTCAGCATCCAACTGTATGAAATTGATATCCCTCCCTTAAAGAAATGTAAAAACAAAACACCCATTTTGAAGATAAAGAAAGATGTTATCCCAACAACTGAGAAGTGACTCACCAGAAATGGAAGACCTCGGCTAAATTCAGGACTCCTTATCGTCAGAGAAAAAAGTATTTACATATCTTCTTGCTATATGTCTGATTATGATCACCTCCTTCCCCTTATATATATGCCTTATGCCTTTCCTATTATTCGAGGATCGTGAAAATCTTGAAAATGAACATTAAATATTGGAGTCTAAATAGACCTTTTAAGTTTAAATAAGGATAACTCGTGCACAGGAGACTCTACAGTGGTATTTGAATTCTTTTGGCCCCAGATTGTACACTGAGAAAGTTCTGTATGCTTTCTTGAAAATGGGAATGCACAAATTTGGAAGGTCAATTCAAAGCTTTGGTTTATACTGGTCTTTCAAATTACAACATTTGATTCATTCAAAAATTGATTTTGAATGATTCAATTTTTTTTTTTTTTTGATTTTTAAGCACCCTTTTTCTTTAGATTGAAAAGTTTTTACATTTAACTTTTTCTTACCCCCTCAGCATTCACCAACAATATTAAAAAACCATATCCACACAGAAAACATAAACACTGTACAATTAAAAGAGATCCTTTTTTTTTTTTTTTTTTTTGGGGGTCAGGGGGCGGCGGCAGTTGGAGATAGATGAAGGACGGTCAAAGAAAGAAAAATCCTAATACGCTGCTTCCATAAAGAATCAGAACAAGCAACAACCAAACAAGAAAATCTTTCTGCAGTAAAACTATATTCTTGATTAGAGCCAAGTGGGGTTTTCTGCTGTTTTTTATTTTACGAAAGTCAGCTTACAATTTGTCTACTTACATGTGTGTAAAGTGTAATATAAACGAATAATCTAAGTTCATGAATTGCAAACGCCCCAACACGAAACAACAGCGTATGCTGAATTGTTGATGCTTGTGGCCTTGGCTTTGTTTGTCGTTCTTTTCTAGAAAAAGTCGCGCAATTCGATGAACAGTGACTACATGAATTGAAAATTACCCTTTGGCCAATAAACTTCCCACCCCATAAGGCCATAACCCATAAATAAATCTTCGAACCCCTAATTTCTTATGTCCTTCCTGAACCCTAATTTCTCACTCGCCCAAAATGAGAAGTTTTCTTGACTAATTTGAATTATTTAACGTTTTTTATTACTCAAGAAAAATTTAATTACTTAACCTATATCTATGCTTATGCTACGTTGAGTTTATATATTATAAATATAGTATACAAAGTGTATGGATAATGTACAATTATTTCATTTTATAAAAAAATATGATACTTAAACAGTAAATCTACACTAAGCATATATATACTAAATGTACCATTAACATAACCCCTATTCAAGATGACCAACCCATTACCCCAATGCTCAATCATCAAACACGAAAGTTGGTACTCTTTCCACATTTCCCTAGACGCAAACCCAAGTAATTACTATTATTTTTATTAACTTTTTATATAATATACTAAGGTAATGAATGCTATACCTCTTAGGGGTAAAAAAAATAAATAATTGGAACAACTCCTGCAGTAGTCAATTCTGCCGAGATTGAATTTTATCCGTCAGGTTGACATATATTCATTTTGACGGCGATAATCACAATTATAATTGATATTTAATTTTGTTTAATCAGGATAAATTCAATCCCATTATCTATAATGACAATAATATGAGATATCAAAAGAAGAAAAAAAGTTATTCAAGGTACAGTTATATTTACTTTCTATTAATACAAGGATTGACCGCCATTAATTAAGAATTTATCTTCATCCTTTGCATACATCTTCTAATTATTTAAGCAAAAGGTAAATAAATGATTAATAAAATGGAGCGTAAACAGAGAAACGTTCGAACCTGTTTTATCCTCATATCCTGTTATAAATTATAATTGGCATATGGCAGAATCTATTTCCAAGTGACCCATAAAAAAACAAAGAATCAATTTCCAAGTGGCTGCCTACGGCCCCTACTACTTTAAATAAATTGATGATATTAAAAAAGATAGATAATTTAGAATTATCTGTTGCAAATTTGGAATCAAGAAAGTCTCCGGGCGGCTTCAAATAGAATAATATGATCTATTCATCTATAAAAATGTAATTATTGTGATTAATGAGCTGCCTCTATCTCTTATAAAATTTGCCGAAAAGGGAAGCCCATCTGCTTTGATGTCATCAAGAGTAATTTAAGAATCAGCATTGACTTTTCAAAAACCCATCTGCCATAATTTGTATGTATGCATGAATCATGAATCACGATTCCTTGTATTTAATTATAAGATGTACACTAGCTGTTTCTGTTTTCGTGTAATCGTGTGTGTATATATACATATATCAAAACACGACAATGATGGGTTGGTGATGTGAAATATTTGGTGTACGCAAATGTTTTTTCTAAGATGATGACTAATAATGCTACAAATTATTCTCAATCCATGGAAGATATTCAATAATTCAACCATAATTTCATATCAGTAGGATAGTAACATACCATCACAAGCATCAAAATAGAGTGTGTAATGTTGATGAACAAAATCAATGCCAAAAGGACAAAGTACAGTTGAGCAGCTGAACCTGGAAATTTTGATTGTAAAGAGCTGCCTTTCCGATAATCCAAGCGCTGATAATAGCAGTCATATGTTACCCTGGAATGAGAGAAAATGACACTGTTTTAGAAGGCGAGTTTTTTGAGAATACATATTACTAATTGCATCATAGTCTACAATATATAAAATTCCAAATAAGACAAAACTACACGTCGAGAAATCAACCCACACACAAAGGTGAAAAATTAACTGTCATCAGTGGAGATCGAACCTAAGACCTACTAGTCTGAGGGTCCCTACCTTACTGCTAGGGCAAGACCTTATCGGCTTTTAGAAGGCTAATTGAACCAGGGCATACTAAATGAGAATGACGAATTTCTCAAAGTATCATTGCCATCCATTCAAAAAGTAAAATTGTTCTTTCAGACCTGATTATCAGTTAGAGCAACCCAAGTTCTGATATGGAAATCAATCAGCCCTTAATAAATTTTTTTGGCAGATACTTCCCCTTAAATCTCCAAAACTCTATTCACCAAAATCCTGAAAGTGGAACATCTCATCGGTACATGCTAAAATATCCAAAATTGAGTAAACAGTTCTATAAATTCCAAATTCCGTTGTGGCTTCAAGTGGCTACACATCAAACGAAATTACAAGTTTCCTGAAAAATTGTAAGACTGAAAAAATGGTTGTTTGTGAGTGTGTGAAGAGGAACAGAGAGAGACCAAAGATAAACCATTTCATCATGCAACTATAAGGAACTCTTCATCCGTTTCCAGAAAGTTCCTAGAATAACCAGTTAATATCTGATGGCTGATGGCTGCACTTCAAACAAGAGATCCATGATGGCTACTAAATCTCCACAAAAGAGAAAATTAAACCTGAATAGTCTTGAATCTTATGAATTCTGTGGATTTCAATCCATAAAAATGACAAACAGGCCTCATACAGAAAATACTATCACCAGTCCAAGAACCAAAAATCTAATAATCATAAGAGCAACATTCTTCGCTTCCTTATATATAATATACTCCTTTACAGCGCAATGAGCAGCACCCAAAAGTATGAAGTACAAGGAGAAATTAGTGGATGCTCCTTTCAGTATCAAAGTTGGGGGTCAAGGTTTCTGTTTAGCACCCGAAAAGTAAATAAATCTAGCTTAACAAGTGCACCAATTTCTAGTGAGGAAGAGAGAAAACTGAAAATTAACTCTTTCGTATCAAGGGCTAAGGGGCATTTTGACACTTAGACTGAAATTTCTTCTATCAATCATTTGCATCGCAAAGGCTAATTTATTCGGTTATGTGTTAGCTCATATGACTCAGCAGATACAGTTACAAACAGAGAAAGAGAACAATTAATTGAGCATGAGCAGATACAGTACAGGACGAAGCTTCATCTCGTGGAGTTAATTTTGAAGGGTGAGACCTGTTCACTTGGTTTTATACCAATGATTTGGGCTTCCTAGACTTGAGTTTTGTGTTGTTTTTGAGTATTTTGAGTCATTTGAGTAGCCAAGCCATGTTGAGAGCCAATTATATTGAGTTTATAGTCATAGTAATGAATCGTGTATCAAAAGAAGTACAAACGAGCAAACAACGAGAGATTAATTTGAAGAGACGTCCAAACGCGTCTGAAATTTCCATCACTGGCAGCGTTTCGTATTTTGGCCATAACTCTCTATACAAAATTGATATTGAGATGATTCAAGTGGCTATGGAAAGCTAAGAGATAGAGCTACAACTTTGAAGAAGGTCTCAAAAGCAAATTCCAACATTTTGTGGGTGAAAAACTCGGTCGGGCGCTGCAGCGCCCATCCACGGGCGCTGCAGCGCCCAATACAGGGTCGCTGCCATATGAAATTTCAAGTGGGGCGCTGCAGCGCCCGCCCAGCTGCAGCGCCCGGGCGGATCATTTTTGGGAAATTGCTGGGCGCCGCAGCGCCTCGGGGCGGAAATTCCTATGTTCCTCACCTTTTTATTGAACTTTTGAGGTGCTATAAATACATACATGGGAGGCTTGATCTAGGGTATGGAGGAAAGACTGAGAATACACCCAAGAACACAAGAAACACATCAATTTCATCAAGGAAGAATCAAGGGAAGAATCGGGTCGAATCGGAGCTTGAGGATTGAAGATTAATCGAGATATTATCCATTTCCCTAAGTTTTCTCATTCTTTGTGCTTTAATCTTTCATTTTAGCTTCTTATGAAGATGAACAATTTGTCTATGAGTTGTTTATTTATAATGAGTAGCTAAACTTCTTGTGATTTCCGGGTTTTGGAAATAGATTAATTGAACTCTTGTTGATTGTTTTAATCTTAATTGAAGTTATTGTCTTGAAGCCTATTTGAGTACTTTGTTCTTATTCTTGTTTTATCATTTGGCCAATGATTTAGCATGTTTGATATATTGATTCATAATTCGAGAGATGAGTTTCAATATTAGATCTTGAGTACTTGACATGAATATTTGCATAATCGAGAGGTTTGTGAATATTTGTGAGGATATTTGATCTTTTGTGCATTTGAGAGTTGTGTATCTTATGTTGAGTAGAGATACTAGCATAGATATTTCAATCTACACTTTATATACATCTCGAGAGGGAAGATAAAATACCGTTGTGATCGTCTTATAGGTGTATTGATAATAACTTTGGCTTTGATTAAATCGTAAAACAAGAGGAATATTAATTGAAACCATAACCCGGGAATCCATTTCATTTCCCTTGGTAATTCCACTATTATTTTCATCTTGTGTTTTTGTGGTTATTCTTGTCTTTTCTTCCACAACAATCATTTAATTTTGATCGTCTAAATAAAAATAAGGCTATCTTAGTTCAATACTTAGCGCATTAATTTATTAGTCTCCGTGGATACGACCTTGCTTACCCTATTCTATAAACTACACCGTACACTTGCGGTGAAGCTAAAAATAAGGCGAACAAGTTTTTGGCGCCGTTGCCGGGGACTAATACAATTTTTGGTGCTAATATTGCGATAGATAGAATTATTCTTAATTTAGACATTTTTTTTATTTTATTTCACTTTTCTTTTGTAAATTCTACTTAGTTCTACAATGCTTGATTTGTTTCTTTGAATTGGTATAGGTGCACCCATTCGGATGGAAGAAGTCAATTATTTCAATAACTGGAATTTCTACAGTTATTGGAATAATCCTACTCCTACACACTATTGTTCAGATTGGAGGAATTACGAAGATTTTTCATATGCTAATACGGAGAATGTGATTCCACCACCATCAAGCTTCAATGTAATAAATGGGTTTACTGATGCAGAGGCAAAACCATCTTTGGAAGACGCCCTCATTTCATTCATGAATCAAACGACTTCATTCATGAGTCAAATAAATTTATTCATGAGGGAAATGAGAAATAGCTTTACCAAGAACGAAGCAAAGATGGACAAGATGAAGTTGCATTGACACAATTGGCGTACTATGGATTCACAATTGAAAAATATCGAGACTCAAATGGGCGAATTAGTTACAATTGTTGGTGGGCAACAACAAAAGAGCCGCTTTTTGAGCACCACCGAAGCCAACTCAAAGGAACAATCTAGTGCCATTCATCAAAGAGTGGTACCGAATACGAGGAGTCAAGATCTTGGAAAAGCAAGAAAGTTCGAGAACCAAACACAGTTGTGTGTCTATGCACTTTCACTCGTGTGTGGTACCGAAAAGGAGCAAAAAGCAGGGACAAGGAACACATGAACCATGTGTGTGCGCCCGCGCAAGTCGTGCAAGATATCATAAGAAAACTATTCCGAGAATGAGACGAGCACGAACTATGCGTATGCACACGAACAATATGCGCGTAAATCAAATCAAAGTGTTCCAACACCAGGACTTCACTACTTTCTTGGAAATCCTAATTATGCATTACTAGATGCAAACAATGCAAAAACGATTCTCGACCACGACCCAAAGCAGCTAATATATGCATTCAAAGGTGGTACGAATTGAAATTAATAGGCGTCGAGCTAAAGACATTAAATATAGCGCTTGTTGGGAGGCAACCCAACAGTTTGTGGTGTGATTTTTGTTTTTTTTTGTTTTCTTTATAAAAAAAAAGAAAATTACCTGATTTTACTTCGCAGCCACACACGGGCAGGGCATGCGTGAACGCACGATCCGTGCATGATTGAGGAATTGGAGATATTGCTACGGTCCCACACACGGGCAGCCTGTGCGGAGGAGACGCCCCGAGGGGGGCCACGAACCGCCGCCACCCCCACAATAAATCAGGTCCAATCCACACAAGTTTATATTGAAATTCTATCTTCTCTTACGCACGATATAATTTCATTTAAGTTTGGGGGGAGAGATAGTTATTTTGATATGAAATGTGTGTGTGGATAAAAAAAAATGTGCATTTTGTGTGTTTCCATATAGTGGCATGTAAAACATTTTAGGTTGCATTTGCATTAGAAGCACATTTACAGTTTTAGCACGTTTATTGTTTTCATAGATTTTAAGGAGTGAGTTGACCGTGTGCGACGAGACTTGATGCTTATATTTTTGAAAAAAAAAATTGTATTGTTTTGATTGGGTGTCGAGTATGAGTTGATTGAGCCATGAATAGATGACTTTAAGCATATGGATATTGAGAACGTGGTCTGATGCTTTGAATTACGTATTTGCAAGCCTGTGAGCTTTTGAGCCTTTACTGCTTTCATCCTATGCAATCTTGTTGTTAATTTGAGTGTATTATTCATGTTGTTAGAATTCTAGAACTTGCTCTGGCATCTCTGTCAAGGTCACATGTTGTATGCGAATGTGAAAATGATATCAAAGGCCATTTTGTTAGCCCTTCAAGCCTTTTGCTTACCTAATGATGATATTAAAATCCCTAGTTAGCCAACTTGAGCCTATTGCACTTAATTTTTGATAATCACAATTCAAGCCTTTAACTTGATAAATCTTTTACCCAACACTCGAGTGTATAGCATTGAGTAAAGGGATTGAATAAGGGTGAATGGGTGAAATCAAAATGTTAGAAGGTGGTGTTAGAGTTGGTTGACGAGAACAAAAGAGAAAAAGGAGATATGAAATGTTGAAAACTCATATAAGAGTCAAAAAAAAAAAAAAATAGTTCGATGAATGAGTTTTCTTTGAATGAACTTGGAGGTTAAGAATTGTAATGTGAATGGTTGAGTTTACAAAATAAAGGGGATGGAGATAAGAAGAGTTGGTGAAAATGAGAGGTGATTTGAGTAGCATATTGAGCTTTAATGTAGATGAATTATATGCTCACCGGTCTATACGCTCGAGTTTGAGTCACTCTATCCATATTTTTCTACCCCAACCAAAGAGCCTTCATTACAACCAAAGGAAAAAGTCCTTTTTGATTCACAATTTTGCATACATCCTAGTGGCGGAGATATGAGACGATTTGCAAGCTTTATGGTAATTCTATATTGAATTGAATTGAGCGTAAACACGTCCTATATTCATTCGAGATGAGAGTATACACTTGATCTTTGTGAGGTGTAATTCTTAGCATTTACCATGGTTTCTTTAATATGTGCTCTATGTTAGATGTTTGAGGCTCGTTAATTCATTGCTTGATACCTATGATGAACAATACAAAATTTTATGGAGTTGTTGTGCGTTCAACTTTTCATTACTCCCGATCATGTTTTTGTCTTGTTTTTAAAAGTGTTGACCGGGACGGCCAACGATTTAACTTTGGGGGTATTTGTTCACTTGGTTTTATACCAATGATTTGGGCTTCCTAGACTTGAGTTTTGTGTTGTTTTTGAGTATTTTGAGCCATTTGAGTAGCCAAGCCATGTTGAGAGCCAATTATATTGAGTTTATAGTCATAGTAATGAATCGTGTATCAAAAGAAGTACAAACGAGCAAACAACGAGAGATTGATTTGAAGAAACGTCCAAACGCGTGCCTCAAATTTCCATCATGGGCGCAGCGTTTCGTATTTTGGCCATAACTCTCTCTAAAAATTGATATTGAGATGATTCAAGTGGCTATGGAAAGCTAAGAGATAGAGCTACAACTTTGAAGAAGGTCTCAAAAGCAAATTCCAACATTTTGTGGGTGAAAAACTCGGTCGGGCGCTGCAGCGCCCGGGCGGATCATTTTTGGGAATTCTTTGGGCACCAGGCGCCCCCGGGCGCCGCAGCGCCTCGGGGCGGAAATTCCTATGTTCCTCACCTTTTTATTGAACTTTTGAGGGGCTATAAATACATACATGGGAGGCTTGATCTAGGGTATGGAGGAAAGGCTGAGAATACACCCAAGAACACAAGAAACACATCAATTTCATCAAGGAAGAATCAAGGGAAGAATCGGGTCGAATCGGAGCTTGAGGATTGAAGATTAATCGAGAGATTATCCATTTCCTTAAGTTTTCTCATTCTTTGTGCTTTAATCTTTCATTTTAGCTTCTTATGAAGATGAACAATTTGTCTATGAGTTGTTTATTTATAATGAGTAGCTAAACTTCTTGTGATTTCCGGGTTTTGGAAATAGATTAATTGAACTCTTGTTGATTGTTTCAATCTTAATTGAAGTTATTGTCTTGAATCCTATTTGAGTACTTTGTTCTTATTCTTGTTTTATCATTTGGCCAATGATTTAGCATGTTTGATATATTGATTCATAATTCGAGAGATGAGTTTCAATATTAGATCTTGAGTACTTGACATGAATATTTGCATAATCGAGAGGTTTGTGAATATTTGTGAGGATATTTGATCTTTTGTGCATTTGAGAGTTGTGTATCTTATGTTGAGTAGAGATACTAGCATAGATATTTCAATCTACACTTTATATACATCTCGAGAGGGAAGATAAAATACCGTTGTGATCGTCTTATAGGTGTATTGATAATAACTTTGGCTTTGATTAAATCGTAAAACAAGAGGAATATTAATTGAAACCATAACCCGGAATCCATTTCATTTCCTTGGTAATTCCACTATTATTTTGATCTTGTGTTTTTGTGGTTATTCTTGTCTTTTCTTCCACAACAATCATTTAATTTTGATCGTCTAAATAAAAATAATGCTATCTTAGTTTAATACTTAGCGCATTAATTTATTAGTCTCCGTGGATACGACCTTGCTTACCCTATTCTATAAACTACACCGTACACTTGCGGTGAAGCTAAAAATAAGGCGAACAAGTTTTTTGGACGGGCGCTGCAGCGCCCGACCGAGTTTTTCACCCACAAAATGTTGGAATTTGCTTTTGAGACCTTATTCAAAGTTGTAGCTCTATCTCTTAGCTTTCCATAGCCACTTGAATCATCTCAATATCAATTTTGTAGAGAGTTATGGCCAAAATACTAAACGCTGCCAGTGATGGAAATTTCGACGCGCGTTTGGACGTTTCTTCAAATCAATCTCTCGTTGTTTGCTCGTTTGTACTTCTTTTGATACACGATTCATTACTATGACTATAAATTCAATATAATTGGCTCTCAACATGGCTTGGCTACTCAAATGACTCAAAATACTCAAAAACAACACAAAACTCAAGTCTAGGAAGCCCAAATCATTGGTATAAAACCAAGTGAACAAGACCAATTCAATAATTGAAGCAGTTGATATCTTAATACTAGTCTCTCAATCCAAGTAGTATAGAACTCATTCTAGTGGAGTAAGTTACTTGATACTTTTCACTTCCTTCAGTTGATAAAGGTTGTAAGCTGTTAAGGACTACATAGGAAGAAGGACTTTAGGTCCCTTACCATTTACTAGTGGACCATTCTTTTAACCACATGGAAATTCAATTGTTAAAGATCATTGGCATCTCCAATGGTTAACACAAATGTGCACGACATGGCTTAGAGAGAAGCCACAAATAACTCAAATAGCTCTTAAAACAGTAGCAATACATCAAGAAAAATGGCACGCTTCTTTTAACTTAAAGAAATGTTTGGACACCTTTTTAGCTAGTAAGATGTCATTATTTTTTGAGACTCTATGACATATTGGAGTTTAAAAGAATATGCTTCAGTTTGGAGTATGTAAGTACAGGCTTACTCTTGTTTCATAGTTCAAGATTATGGTGGCATAGTGAATAATGAAAATCAAAGGAGAGGCAAACAGAGTACTTGCACTAACCAAATTAGATTGATGCACTTAACGAGAAGCTATCAAAGAATTTTTAAAAAAAAAGTAACAAATTTCCAGCTTTTTAAGATTTCTTCCAGTTTTAGATTATATTTTCGGAGACCAGAGTGTAAGTGGGCTTACCAGACATGTTTCTTTCAATATTTACAATTGTCCATTTATAGAAACAGAACGATTACTTATGAAAAGTTTAGTTCTAGACGTGATTACAGGTCCTCTTTTTGCTATCTTTCGCATGTAAGCAGTATAACCTTTTATCATGCGGCCATTTCATGCTATCTGAAACACTTTCCATTTGGTATCTTTCTTTATTTTCTTTTATTTTTTATTTTCAGTGCATGTTTAATTTGTTGCTCTTAGTTTAACAATAGGTTATAATCATCTAACCTATTCCACACACAAAAAAAATGTTGTACTCCTAATTCCTGATTTATGTTCAACAGAATCATTAACAGAATATTAACAATACAAGCAACGAGGTAAACTAAAACAGCGAACAACAATTAATAAGCAAGTACTATAAAGAGTAGCTCCAGAATTAATGCTCACCAGTATGAGCACCGAAAACTAAACTATGATCTTGGTCACATCTTATATTTTCCAATACAATACTTGATAATACATTTTCTTGGCTAGTTCAGCAAAGCTCTAGAAAGATAATTCTAAAGAATATAACAGAAAGAGAATCGAACTTGCATATTTTACTCGTTAGATTAGAACTCAACTGAAAATGACGTTCATGAAAATACCATGAAATCGTCATGTTAGAGTAAATATTAACACCTTTACTAACGAAAATCAGATTAAACTCTAGGTACCAATCTCGTTCCAAAATATAACTTTTGCAATCCGAAAATGAATTTTAGGTTCTCAAACCCTTTGCCAAACTATCTATCTCTTCTATCTTCCATTAATCATCACAATCGATTCCTTCTCCTTGTTGAATGCCTAAGAGAGGTTAAAACGCACTACATGAACAGCCTAGGGTACAATTTCAGGTAACAATGCAATTTACGAATTAGTCGAGCTCTATTCGTCAAAACGATGATACAAATGTTCACCGTTTTCTAAACATTCAAATCATATCAGAATAAATAGGAAAATTTCTATCAAAAACAAAACAGGTAGTTCTACCTTCATACGTCGAGAGCATAAACTTTTACCTTCTGATTGCTTTCCTTTTCTTCTTCCCTTCCCCTCTTTTTTCTTCCGTTTCTTCGTCTACAATGCCGCCGCACGAGATGGTCGCCGGAGGCGGGTGACGTCGGTCGCCGGAGCTGAGGAGGTTGATCGTTTCGCCTTCTTATTCTGTTTTCATTTACTTTCAGTTATTTTCGCTGAAAGCGCCAAAGCCCGCAACTTACGCCAACTGTTGCGCCAATGAAATTCATTTCATAAATACACTTTTGAATAATAAAGAAAAGTTTTTACATCATCTCAAAGATGAAATTTCTTTTAAAACTTTACAACAAACTCTTGATCTAAAAAGGTGCAAGAGAAAATAAATAAAATTAAAGATACCATATTTAAAGAAATATATGCTGATACTCCCAATGCATTTTGGGATAAAAAACAACATATGGTAAGTTTACCATACGAACCAGATTTTAATGAAAAATCTATTCCTACTAAAGCAAGACCTATTGCAATGAATCAAAGATATATGGATCTTTGCAAAAAAAAAATTCAAGAATTACTTGAAAAAGGTCTAATTAGACCAAGTTCTAGTCCTTGGAGTTGTCTAGCATTTTATGTTGAAAATAATGTTGAAACTGAAAGAGGAATTCCAAGACTGGTTATTAATTACAAACCACTTAATAAAATGTTAAGATAGATAAGATATCTGATACCTAATAAAAGAGATTTGCTTAATAAGCTATGTGAAGCAAAAATCTTTTCAAAATTTGATATGAAATCTGGATTTTGGCAAATTCAGATAAAAGAAGAAGATAGGTATAAAACTGCCTTTACCGTTCCATTTGGACATTACGAATGGAATATTATGACATTTGGACTTAAAATTGCTCCATCTGAATTTCAGCATATTATGAATGATATTTTTAATCCTTATATGGATTTTACAATTGTTTATATTGATGGTGTTATATTATTTTCGAAAAATTTAGAACAACATTGTAAACATATTAATACACTTATAATTGTTGTTAAAAATGCATGACTTGTAGTATCTGCTAGAAAAGTATTACTATGTCAAACAAAAATAAAATTTTTAGGACATGACATAGAAAATGGATTAATACATCCTATAGAAAGAGCAATAAAATTTGCAGATAAGTTTCCTGATGAAATTAGTGATAAAAATCAGTTACAAAGATTTTTAGGAAGTCTTAACTATGTTAAAGACTTTTATACAAATCTATCTTTTGATTGTAAACTTTTATTTCAAAGGCTTAAAAATAATCCATCAAAATGGACTATAAGTTATACTGAATCTTTGTAAAAACGCGATTAAAGAAAGAGTAAAAACTCTTCCATGTCTTTCTCTTGCTAATCCGCAACTATTAAAAATAGTTGAAACAGATGTTTGATAAATGGTTTTATCATGATTTTGATGATTTTGATTTTACACCAAAACAATAGTTTTAAAGGTTGTCCAAATACTCCTAAATGATTTAAAATGGTTTTAATATTTTCCTAGTATTTCTTCAAGTTTTATTTTCGACAAAATTGGACAACACTTTTAATGATTTTTTGGTAATGTATTTTTACACCAAAAACAATGGTTCTAAAATATTGTCCTAATACTCCCGATCGGTCTAAAATATTTTTACTATTTTTTGGAGTATTTCTTGAAATTTATTTTCGATATAAAATTGGACAATACTTTTGTTTTGAGGCAATCTCGCCTTATAGGGCATCCCGCACTAAAATTGTGAAAAACAATGAATAAGCTATTTTCTTTGAAAAAAATTAAACCAGGTGCGGTCGCCGATCGGCCGACCGACCTGCAAATTTTAAAACGAACTTTCTCGACTCGTTTTTGGTTCTCGCTCGACCCTCGGCCGACATAGGTCGACTTTGGACCCCGTCGGCCGGCCGCCTTGTAAATGTGTTTTCTCATTTTCAAACGTCTATTTGTGCGCGAAAAGTTTGACAAAATTGTCGCAAGAAATTTTTCCCTAAATTGTGGGATTGATTTCTAACAGCTCTTTTCTTCAATTGTCTTGCAATTTTTACAAATTCATGTCCCCAAGATGAGCCTATCATGTACAAGACATCTTCTATAAATTGAGGAAGAATTGAAGCTACACAACAAGAGAGAAAACTACAACACAACAAGATACACTCAAGAATACACTTGTTCTTACATTGTCTTATTTCTTGTTGTAATTTTCCTAGCTATTCACTTTCACATCCTTGGTCTAGGCTTTTTCTTGATTACACTTGCACTCTATTGTATTATCAATTATCGAGTTGTAATCTTGATTTTTGTTATCATTCAAACACAAGATATCCTTGTGAGTGTTCTTGTGGTAAGAACACACTTGGATGATCTAGGTGATAGGTGAAGAAGATTGTGGTAATCTTCTTATTGAAAGAATTTGGTATTCTTCAAGGTTGAAGATTGTGGTAATCTTCACAAGGTGCCGTTGAAAGAAGATTGTGGTAATCTTCAAAGGGAGATTGTGGTAATCTCCATAGGTGTTGTTGAAGAAGAGTGTGGTGCTCTTCAAGGTGTTGTAAGTTGAATTTGTATTAATTTTGGTAATTAATAAAATTCTTTTTCTTTTTGAAATCCATCCCTGGATATCTTGGGGTGGTAGAGGATTAGGCCCTAGGTGGGTTGAACCTCTTTAAATCGACGTGTGTTGCTTACTTTCCGCACCTTTATTATTTTGTTTGAGCATTCGGTTATAAAAAGAGGGCAAAATCGAAAAGATGGAGATAATCTATTCACCCCCTCTAGATTATCGTAGCCGCTTGACTTACAAGTGGTATCAAAGCCAAACTCTTTGGCAAGCTCGTTTCACATCGCGAGTGAAGAGAAACGATCGACGGCTACGAACGAAGCTCATCTATCCGCACCTCCACCACCAAGCCACCACTATTTGACTCCAAGAATTTTAATTTTTGGAAAGAAAGAATGGAATGCTATCTACAAGGTTGCGGGTTCGACATTTGGAACACCGTCATTAATGGAGAATCCATTCCAACGAAAGATACACCATACACCTCAAAAGGCTTCAAAAAGCTCAATGATGAAGAAAAGAAAATCATCTCCTTAAACGGTAAAATATTTTGTATTGTTCATTTACTAATTTAGAATATGAACATATTGTAGGAATAAAGTCGGCACATGAAGTATGGAAAAATTAGAAGCCATCTATGGAGTATTTGCAAATGAAAGGAGTCAAACAAAGCATCTACTTCCAATTATGAAGAAGTTGAATATTGTTTTATGGGCATCAATGAAGAAAATGAGGTATGTCTTAAACCCTCTACTTCCTATGATATTGTCATTCAAAATGATTATAGTGATTTACAAAATGATTATGATGAACTTCAAAATGAATTCCAAAGCTTACTTGTTAGATACAAAAATTTGAAAAAGGAATTCAATATTTTGAAAAATGATAAGGATAGTTTATTTACTTCTTATGAATCACTATCATGTGCTCACACCACCACACTTGACAAGGTTAGAAACCTTGAAAAAGAAAATAAGTACTCTTGTTGAGAATATTGATTGCATGAAAAAGGATTTATTAAAATCCAACTTGAAAGTACCAATAAAATGTCCAATATCGTTGATATTCATAATTGTGATAAAGGACTTGATCATAAGCCTAATGTTGTTAATCATATG
Organism: Rehmannia glutinosa; assembly: GCA_016081115.2. Lineage (NCBI taxonomy): Eukaryota > Viridiplantae > Streptophyta > Magnoliopsida > Lamiales > Orobanchaceae > Rehmannia > Rehmannia glutinosa. The sequence goes on along the minus strand of CM071931.1, from coordinate 59,368,091 downwards.
AAAAAGGATCAAGTCACTATGCATATTGGTCATTATGCTCCTAGAATTATTACTTGTTTTTATTGTGGCAAAAGGGTCATACGACTAATTCTTGTCGAGCTAGAAATAGCTCCAATTATTGTTGGAGACCTAAAAGTCTCAAGACTAATCCCAAAGGACCCAAACACATAAGGGTACCACAAAACAATGTCATATTAGGTACCCGTGAAATAATAATCGAAGAAAATTCATACCGCCAAGAAGGCATCAAATGACCATTTCATTTTATCAAAGAAGGAGAAACTATTCTCAACAAAGCCAATTTCCAAGAAGAGGGTATAATCAAAAATGGGAAGAACACAATCCTTGAAATGGCAAAGACATCATCAACAAGATGATTTTTAAAGAAGAAGAGACTTTCAACAATGGGAAAGCAACAAACCTTGAAATGGAGCAATCAAAGAAGTCATCATCAACAAAGTGACTTCTCGGGGAAGATATCATCAACAATGGGAACGACACAACCCATGGAAATGGCGTAATTGGTAACCCGTATCTCCCATTTAAAATATGCATTTTATTTTGTTATGCATGTTTTTATTTGTGTCTTTATTGCAACATGAGTTCTCAAGTATTGATTTTTTTTGGTCTTCAATATATATGTTTGTTTTTAAAATTCTTTTGAAAAAGGAGACATTATATGATGTTTTTAAAACTCTTGTGCATTTTTGTAGACTAAAGTGTATTATCATCTCTTATAGATTTTTATGGCATGAGCTTACTTGTGATATCTCTTAGCCTACACTTTTAACATTATGATTTGTGCTAGATTTGTTTTAAGAATTGTGTAGACTTAATATTTTCACAAATGGCCATTTTATCAAGAAAGGCACTATTCGATATTTGATTGCACATATTTGCTTTGTCAACTTTTGTTCAAATACTTTTTTAAATGAGGTCTCAACCATATGCTATCGGATTTTCATATTTCAAAGAGACCTTATGTGGCTTTCTTAAGCTCATTTGAACTTGCACGTCTTATTAGACTCTTGATGATTTCTCTTGTATGCATAGTATGTGTTTCTTGCTTTATGGTTTATATTGTCTAGTTTATTCGTCTTCTCTATGCAAGATGTTTTGTGATTGACATTCACAATCAAGGAATGTTATTTTCTTGAGCTATTTTTCTTGCGATACCGTTAATGAGTTTGTTAAGTTGTGTAGATTTATTGATAATGAAAAGGACAAATGTTCTTTTATGAATACCTTAGATCAATTGAATGCCCTATGATGAAGAAGACAAAAAGGGTATTCCGAACAAACTCGATGACCAAGGCAACATTGGTCGAACTAAGACGAGGTTAGTAGCTCGAAGGTATTTTAAAGAAGAAGGTAATTGATTTTGATGTAACATTTGCACTCATAGCACATTTAGTAGCTACTTGCATTTTACTTGCCAATTCTTGCTTTAAGAAAATTTCAAGCTTTACCATATGGATGTTGAATCCAATTTTCTAAATGGTTTTATTCAAGTAGAAGTCTATATAAAACAACCTCCGGGGTTTAAAATTTTTCTAGGCCAAATGATTGTTTTTAAGGCCTTGTATGATTTAAAACAAGTACCCCATGTATGGTATGATAGACTTAACTATTTTTTCTAAATGATTTTACAAGAGGTAAAGTTGATACTACTCTCTTTGTTTGAGAAAAAGGGCAAGATTGTTTAAACTTGTGCATATTTATGAGAATAGTTTTGGTGCTATTAATGTATATTTGTGCAAGATATTTTTCTAAGTTGATACTAGGTGAACTCGAGATGAGCTTGATGGGGGAGCTCAATTTATTGCTTGGACTTCAAATTATTCAATGCCAAGAAGATGGTTATATTTCAAAAGAACTCTTGAAGGAGTTAGGCATTGAAGAAAGAAGAACTATCTCAACCTCTATGGCTAAAGATTGACAAAGGTTGAGAAAGGCATGTCGGTCGACAATTAAATTCGAGGTATGTTTTCTTGTATTATTTCTATAGACTCGACATTCCATATGCCTTATGTCTATATGCTCGACTTCAAAAACTATCCCAACGAATCTCATTAAAGTGCCATTAAAAGAAATTTTCAAATATTTGAAAGGCACTTCTTCGTATGACTTATTGTATCCAAAGCTTTAAAAACGTTCTTATTTTTGTGGGATAACAAGTTCGGTATCTATTATACGGTTATTCGTATTCAAAATTTGGTTTGTCATAATCGAACTAAACATATTGAGATTCGATATATTTTTAAGGGATTGTGATTTTTAACAAAAACTTGAGATGTGTTTAATTCCGTCTCAAGGATAACTCGCGACTTTTTGATCGTTAACCGCCGAGTATTTTACCTCATTTCGAGCTTGATTATGACATAATGTATATTGAATGAGGTCTACGTTTGCATTTTGCACGTTTTTAAAACTTAGGGGGCGAAAAATCGGATTTTTGGATCAAATTTTGGATTTCAAAACAGAAAAGAACCACTTTGGTGACCGGGCAAGGCCGACCGTCGCCCATCGTCGACCGGTCGCCCATGCCCTGACCGGTCACCCTGGATGATTTTTTTGGATAAAAATAGTTACTCGTTTCCGACTTCGCCATTTTGGCTTATTTTGTCCATTTTTCGTCCCTTCGCAAATTGCACACAAATTTCACTCCAAATTTGTTTTATTGCATACATTTTATATTTTGGGGATTATCTAGCTCGGTTATCATCATCATTGCTCGACTTTACCGATTGAATGGTAAGAATTTCACTATCTTTAGCTCAATTGGGTTGAACCCTTGAGTTTGTGGCTTATATGTATTTTTCTTGATGTAATTCATATATGTTTGTGATGAGCTTATTGATTGTTGATGAATGATATTTGTTATATTGTATTTGGTGATGAAAAACTTGGCTTGATTTCATTTACAAAGGCTATATATAACTTTTTCTATTTTTGGCGTCCGCCAAGTGTTCGATAAAACGTTTCAATGAAAAATTCATCACCTACATGACTCTCTCGTTTTCAAAAGTCTCATATATTTATAGAGATCATGTTTTTTGCAAATCAAATGATGTTTCATAAGCTTCTACAAGTCGTATGATTCGACTCTTCTATTTGGTTTAAAAGCTTCAATGTTCAAATGGCTCGATACATCGGTTTACTTGTGCACTTTGATAAGAATATATGATGTATTTATCGTGCTAACATTCTTTTTGATGATTCCAAAGGGGGAGAAACAGGTTATAAGCTCATTAGCTCATAAAAGCTAAGATAAGCTTAACGAAAAGAAGCTATAAGCTATGGCTTCATAAAGCCATAAGTTGTGGATCATATTTAGTCCACTTGGTGCATTATGGTTATGTATGAATCATGGTCCATTGGTTGTAGTATGGACTTATATACGGTTCTAATGATGTATCTTTGACAGGGGAGCTTTTAAGTTATTGATACTTAAGCTCAATATCGAAAAGCTAATATTTTAGCTTATGTTTAAGTTGCTTCTATATAACTCTTGGTTATGCATATTGATAGGGGGAGCATTTGCTATATGTGTTTGAATATCTCTACTCCCATCCTTGTGTTTTTATTGCATGGAATGTTATCGCTCACAACGGATAGTTCTCTTTAACCGGTAAAATTGTTTTGTTTTCAAAATCGACCTCGTTAAAATTGTTTTGGTTTGTAATCATCAAAAAGGGGGAGATTGTTTGATAAATGGTTTTATCATGATTTTGATGATTTTGATTTTACACCAAAACAATAGTTTTAAAGGTTGTCCAAATACTCCTAAATGATTTAAAATGGTTTTAATATTTTCCTGGAGTATTTCTTCAAGTTTTATTTTCGACAAAATTGGACAACACTTTTAATGATTTTTTGGTAATGTATTTTTACACCAAAAACAATGGTTCTAAAATATTGTCCTAATACTCCCGATCGGTCTAAAATATTTTTACTATTTTTGGAGTATTTCTTGAAGTTTATTTTCGATATAAAATTGGACAATACTTTTATTTTGAGGCCAATCGGTCGCCCTATAGGGCATCCTGCACGAAAATTGTGAAAAACAGTGAATAAGCTATTTCTTTGAAAAAAAGGCAAGTTGACCGGTCAACGGGGTGGTAGACGGTGCGGTCGGCCGATCGGCCGACCGGGCGTCGACCGTGCACTGGGAGCATTTTCTCAAAACTTTCTCGGACTCGTTTTTTGGTTCTCGCGACCGGACATAGGGTCGACGGTTGGACCCCCATCGACCGTAAATGTGTTTTCTCATTTTCAAACGCCTATTTGTGCGCGACTGAAAAATTCTAACCGTTGTGCATCGATAAAATTGTGGGATTGATTTCTAATAACTCTTTTCTTCAATTGTCTTGCAATTTTTTACAAATTCATGTCCCCAAGAGGAGCCTATCATGTACAAGACATCTTCTATAAATTGAGGAAGAATTGAAGCTACACAACAAGAGAGAAAACTACAACACAACAAGATACACTCAAGAATACACTTGTTCTTACATTGTCTTATTTCTTGTTGTAATTTGCCTAGCTATTCACTTTCACATCCTTGAGGTCTAGGCTTTTCTTGATTACACTTGCACTCTATTGTATTATCAATTATCGAGTTGTAATCTTGATTTTTGTTATCATTCAAACACAAGATATCCTTGTGAGTGTTCTTATGGTAAGAACACACTTGGATGATCTAGGTGATAGGTGAAGAAGATTGTGGTAATCTTCTTATTGAGGTGTTGAAGAATTTGGTATTCTTCAAGGTTGAAGATTGTGGTAATCTTCACAAGGTGCCGTTGAAAGAAGATTGTGGTAATCTTCAAAGGGAGATTGTGGTAATCTCCAAAGGTGTTGTTGAAGAAGAGTGTGGTGCTCTTCAAGGTGTTGTAAGTTGAATTTGTATTAATTTTGGTAATTAATAAAATTCTTTTTCTTTTGAAATCCATCCCTGATATACTTGGGGTGGTAGAGGATTAGGCCCTTGGGTTGAACCTCTTTAAATCGACGTGTGTTGCTTACTTTCCGCACCTTTATTATTTTGTTTGAGCATTCGTTATAAAAAGAGGGCGAAATCGAAAAGATGGAGATAATCTATTCACCCCCTAGATTATCGTAGCCGCTTGGACTTACAAATGCATGCCTCCAAATTGGTTACAGAGGAATATTAAAACAAAAGGAACAAGATTCTTAAGAGATTCTTGTTAGATATACATCTGGTTTATGGAATCAGACTCAGATAAATTATTCTACAATTAAAAAAGAAATATTGTCGATAGTTCTTTGCATCACTAAATTTGAAAGTGATTTACTAAATAAGAAATTCTTATTAAGAATTGATTGCAAATATGCAAAATATGTTTTAACTAAAGATGTTAAAAACATGGCATCTAAACAAATATTTCCTAGATGGCAGGCAATCCTGTCTTGTTTTGATTTTGATATTGAACATATTTCTGGAAAATCTAATTATTTACCAGATTTTCTAACACGAGAATTCTTGCAGGGAAAATCCTTGGAATACAATCCACAGGAGGAATCAACCTCCAAAAATCCAGCAAAACAAGATGAATAAAAATTCATCCGGTGCTTCATCTGCAGGTGCTAAAAGCACTAAAGATACCAAGGCTACACAAGAATCTTCTCAAATGAAGAATTTTGATCCTACAAAGGAATTCGAAAATGATGATAGTGCTTATGATATTCAAATATATCAAAACGCTATTTTTTCAAATAGTCCTAATAAGACGATTGAAGAATTAAAATATCCTTATGTTATTTCTGGATATATAAAATATTGTCCAGTGGAAGAAAGTATACAAAATCTTTCTCCATCACAGGTTGCTCAATCATATTTGATAAAAGATCTTCCTCCCTTATTTGGGAAAAAGACTCGAGAATACTTCGAGGCAATTCTAACTGAAACTAGATCTGTGGAATTTCTCACATGAACCGAGGAACTCATGAATATAGTTTTTCTAAAATGATTATTAAAAACATCCTTCCACCTACAAGTTGGGGATTACAATTGCTTAAACCTAGGCAATTGAATACTTTTAAATCTTTACCAAATCTCTATAACTACGACGATTATATTCGTGTGTGGGAATTTACTCTTCTTTATGATAATCCTCAAAGGAAACACACTTGGTGGATAAAATTTCCACTTGTTGAACCAACCCAACATATTCCGATGTGGTTTAAAACTTTTTTCTTCTCTTGGGGAGTATCTACAGATATTCTACCCAGAAATGTAAAACAAATTTTACTGCTTTTTCAACAAACTAATGACCAGTTTGATTCTTCTACCTCTTTATTGCAATTTGCAATACAATATCAATTCCCATGGATTATAAAATGGGAATATGCTCTTAAAAAGAGAGATTTGATAAAAAATGACATTAAATTAAATGTCACATTCCTTGGAAGAAACATTTTAATAAAATGGTGGGCCAAAGAAGACTTCTTTGGTGAAGGCTCAACTTATAGCTTAAAAGGAATCAGATCTCTAAACCAGCTCATGAAACAATGAGAAATATGAATTATCAAGTGCCTACTCAATCAGCTCTTCTAAAAGAATTGTTGCAACATATGGATAAGGATAGTGTTGCAAAATTATTCAAAGAAGTGTTTGAACCGGTAACTACTGGAACTGATAAACCAAGTACTTCATCATCCTCAAAAGATAAAAATAACTGAAGACATCGAAATGAATGATGCTCAAGACCCTTATGATGATGAAGCTCTCATTTTAGAGATGATGACAAAAGAATACGAGGGATAAAATTGTCCTAAAGCAATCACAGACAAATCCGTCAGCCATGACATCAGCACTGATGCAAGCAGTGACGAAAGCCATGACATAAGCAATGACGAAATGATGACATCAACATTTTATAAAATTTTGAAATCCGCAGTTGAAGTCCGGCGGATTGGCTATAAAAGGCTCATAAGCCTCTTCATTTTCTGCATCCAAGTTTTCTACTCTCTCTCACTCTTTGTAATATTCTCAGTTGTAATAAAAGTTTGTAATAGTTTCTGATCCCGATCGACTGTTCCGATCAAGATCACTGTACATGTAAGTATTTAATAAAAGTTTGTTTGTTGCTTTTATAATTTGTTATTTTGTATATTATACTGTTCTTTGTCTGTATAATTTTTTTTTTTAAAAAAAGTAAATAATAATAATAATAATTATCTTACTCTGATAATAATCTTATAATTGAAACTCAAAAGTTTCATACAATTGCTTCTGCAAATCAAGACTTATAGTCTTAAAATTTTCTAATATTAATAATTTTGAGTTAAAATAGCTCATTTATATCCTGGTACCATTTTGGTATCAAAGCCAAAAATAAGGTACTTACAGTTAAACTGTAATAATTCCTAAAGAAATTTTGAAAAGGTTTAATTAATCTTTTCATTCTTGATAATAAGTTTTACACGGAGTCTCTCCTAAGTCGCGCAGCTCGTACACCATAAAGCCCAGTCAGAGGCAGGTTAGAGTGTGTAAGTCGTTGACAGTATACTTATTTTCAAAATGAATCGATTAAGTAAATACTTTCCAAAAAGTTCTTTAGAAAATTCTGAAAATCAGAAAAATAAAGAGATAATAATCTCTGAAAATTTTGAGAAAAATCTTCAAAACTGGACATTGCCAGTCTCTTCTAAACAGAAGATTTATAGATCTAATCATTTATCTTTCAGATCTGATTATATTGTTAAAACAATAGAAGAATCTATACATCTAAAAGAAGGTTATGATAATTTTAATTTATTATCTAAAAAGTTAATAGAACTTCATAAAGTTCAATATAAATATATGCATTTAGGTATGATTCAGATCGGCTTAAAGCCATTAACAAGATTAGGTTTAAATACCTCTGCCTTAATTATGGTCAGAGACCAAAGGCATAGAAGTTTTGAAGATTCTCTAATAGGGATAGTAGAATCGTCTTTATGTGATGGTCCTATTTATTTCAGTTGTTTTCCTGATTATACAATATCATTATCCGATCCTAATATACTTCAGGCTTTAACATTAAATGTTAAAATTGAACGATTTGATATGTTATGCGGAGGATCTACGTCTAAAAGACAAGAAACTACTCTATTCATTACTTGATATTACTAAAAGTAACACTGGTTCCTAAAACAATTTCTTGGAATCAAATATCTTTACCAGAAATCTGGAAAATGGAACAAGCAGTTTCAGCTCAGAAACCTGAGCCTAGACAGGTTGAGAAAATCATCCAATATGATGATGGTGATGTTATAATAAAATTCACTTCTCAAAGAAGTTGTCGTTTAAAATTAAATGAATCCAAATGAATGCGGATCTAGAAGATTTTCTACATCTTCTATAGAAAGTCTTAATATAGCAGGGTTAAATAAAACTTCTGAAAACATTAGTAAACCTAATTATAAAGTTGAAATACCAACTACAAGTTTTAATACAAACAGACCTTCGTCCCCATCTTTTTCAGATATGGGATATAATGTTAATACCATTTCTGACGAATTGTCTTATAGTCCAGAAGCTATTCGAAAAGCTTTTAAAAAGCCAAAAAATTATTTGAAAGCCCAATGGTTTTTATTGAATTATAATAAGTCAAAACAAAATAGATATTTTAATAATTTTTTTAAATGGATTGAATTTAATAATAAGGATCCATATGAACATGATTTTTTCAAATGGTTGAAATTCATTTATTTCCCTTATAAAGGAAAAGAATTTCCTAATGTTAATGTTAATCACACGCAGATGACTAATACTGTTGAATCTGCTTATAAAAAATATTTATCATCTTCTGGAGAAGAAGCTAAAAGTATACATCCTCCCTTTACTACTTTAAAAGTAGAAAAAGGTGATAAGATTACTCTACAACACCAATAAAATTGGAAACAAGACAAGCTAATTTTGATGTGCTAATACATCAAAATAATTTTACAAATTTAAATCTTCAAATCAGTAGTCAAACTACTAGAATTGAAGAATTGTTAGAATCTCAAAGTAGTCAAACTACTAAAATAGAAAATCTGTAAAATTCTCAAAAGGATTTATATGTTTCAGTTGTTGATAATAATGATTCTGAAAATACAGAATCTAATGAATCTGATGAATTTTCATCTTCACAAAATGATTGTGATGAAAATTGTGAATGTGAAAAATGTTTTGCAAATTTCTTAGGATTACAAATTAATGTAATTTCTAAAGAAGAAAATTTTATATTAAGTCTAATAGATCAAATTACAAATCCTGCTAAAAAACAGGAAGCTAATGAACATTATTTATCTGTTCTAGAATCAAATTCTAAACAGATACTAGATCAGATACTAATACTAGTAATACTAGATTAGTACAAAAATTACAAGAAGAAGGAGAATTTTACTCCTACAATAAAATAATAGAAAAGGCTAAAATCAAAATAAGAGAGCCTACTATTCCTGAGCTAAAAGTTGAAATTAATGAAATTAAAGATGAATTGTCTATTCTAAAAAAAAAAAATAGAATCTATAGAAAATATACCTTCTACTTCTAAAACAAAGTATGATTCATAAGATGATGAAGTTAATGATTCTAATGAAGAAGAAAATAATCCTTATCAGGATTTAGAATTAGTTAATCATATTATTTCTGAATTACCAGAAGATTTAGTTTGGATCAATAAAATTGACAAACAACTATTTCAAAAATGGTATACAAAGGTTACAATTATTGTTAATAATGAATCTATATATATATAATAACATAAGTCCGAAACAAAAATTTTCCCGCTCATTTTTCTTCTTATATTTGGAAATATTTTATTGTACAATCCTAACCGTTAATGTTGATTTGTTCAAAGATTTTGTATATAAATTAGGAAAATATTATAAATGGTATTCCTACTTTATATATGTATGTAAATTAGGAAAATATTATATATGTTATTCCTACTTTATATCAAAAATGATTAAGTACAATCAATTATATCAGATATATTATTCATGTTTAAAAAATATACATAGTCTATGATTATAGCTAATTAATATTATAAATGACATTATTATTATTACTATTATTATTATTATTACTATGATTATTGACGATCATTTCTATTCATATTTAAAAAAATATATAGTCTTTGTTTCAATAGTGGACGATGACTTTTTTTTATACTATTAATCAAGTTTTAAAGTACTAATTGCTTTTTTTCCAAGTAACTATTCAGACTTTCCTAAATTGTTCCATGGATAATTAGTTTTTTTATTCTATCGGCAGAATAATTAAAGGGAAGTACCCTTAAAAAAATTTGTATCTTTTACCACCGAATTAACAATTGATTTTGTTGAGCGATTTTTTGGCACCTTATTACTTATTTTGAATCCTCTTATATTTATACTACTTAAATTGCTTTAGAGAGACACTTCGATATTATTGATCCTAAATTCGAAGCATAACAACCAAATATGGCTTCATCTTCACGTTGCCCCTATTACCGTCTTCATCAAATGTCTTGCCAACATCGACAGTATTGAACTCAGATTCTGCAGTAAACAAGAGTTTTTATATAAACTACATTGTAGTCTATATGGATGTTTTTGGTGAGTTTAATAAAAAAATATTTGTTTCTTTTTTTTTTATTATTCCTGATAGTTTTGTTGTATTTTTTAAAATTATATTTTGAATTACTGTCACGTCCCAAATGGGACGCGACGAACGATCCACAACTTAAATACAATAACCAAACAGTCCAGACAAATATCAACGAGAACCCAATGTGACAGAGTCTAAATAGCAGCGGCATAAATAACAAGTACAAGTACAACTTAAAGTCTACAATCCATCATCCAAATTACAACCCGAAAATCAACAAAATATAGTAACTTAAAGTCAAAGGGTCCTACGCCCTTCAGTTACAAACTGGAATGGAACGAAATACAATAGTCCAACGACAACACAAGATAAGAGTCCAATCAACACAAGAAATAGTAAATCCAGCAAGCGGAGTACAAGGTCTCAATCCAGAGCCGGTTCAGCATCTTCAACGAAATCCTCATCTAAGGTTAGAAAATAGGTGGGGATGAGACATAAATCTCAGTGGATGGGGTGATCGTGTGCAAGTGTGGCGTAATATAGTTAATGTGAGAAAACAGTTATATGAAAACGCGTGAGTATGATGCATGGATTCACACACAGTCCGCAAGCGTCGTGATAAAATATTTAAATAATATACTTATACGATTCCAAAAACATTCATGGTCACACAGGCACTATGTGATTCAGTCAGACAGGTAGGATTGCGTTCGGAAGTGTAACGCCAATCCCAATGCAAGGCAAATAATGGTTGCGTTACGGATTTGTAGCGCCAACCAATGCAAAACAGGTAGCGGTTGCGTACGAAAATGTAACGCCAACCAAAACGGTCCGATAACTCCGAATCGTGTGGATCGGGGCAAAGCGATTCCTTCGTTCTTCCTTGTAACTCCCGGTCGGTATGGTCCAAGACCGGCACCTTATCGCTCCGTAGGCAAAGACAAAATCCACAGTGGAGCTTGCAAGGCTCGGATCCGTCATAATCATGATTATACCTCAGGTACTACGACCCGCTTCCCTTGGACAAACTCCGTCCCTCGGTTGCGGGATTAGGGCGATGGGGCGGAAGAGTGGAATAGTAGCCGAGCTGCCGGTTCCATCCCCGACGTATCCATTCCGACGATTGTGAGCTCGACACACCAAGTTGACTCGAGCAGGAAAGTAATTACAAGTACAGGTAGTCAACCAAGCAGTCGAGTATTATTGATTCAGGGAAGCAGTTTTAGAAATTTTTTTGAAAAACGCGAGTGACAATTATGGCGTTGGTGGAGTATTTGGATGAAGATGATCATCGGAAGGATAAGCAATCTTCGATATCTTGAAAGATTAGGTGGAACATAAGTCCCGTTATAGATTCAAAATCGCAAGGCGAGAAAGTCGCTCCGCGATCGGGTATTAATCGGTCAAATTGATCCGATAAGTCAAGGGTTTTGAGAAAATAAAATACTTTAATTAAATCTCCAAGTCAGAGGGTCTAGGGCTATTTTAGTAAAATAGAAAATAATTTGAGTTAGGTCCTTTATAAAAGAAAAATTGTAATTTAGCCCCATTTTGTAAAAACTAACACTTTTGGGGTTAAAAATTGAATAAATAAATATCCCGACTTTGAAAAATTAAGAGGTCAGTTCCTAAATTCTCCAAATTGTCCAGAGATTCAGGTTTTTTAAAATTTTGAAGTCGAGATTTTGTAAAATTCTCACATTGGCCCCAAATTTGTAAAAATTGCCAATTCGGACCTTAAGTTTTAAAAGTCGGAACTCACAAACCGGAAGGGCTTTTAATGTGATTCCAGTTGGAAAATGTCACTAAGGTTAGTAGGATATTGGGACAAAGCAGTTTTTAAAAGAAATATGTGTAGGTCCTTTAACTTTTGAAAATATAATTTTTGTCCCATTTTGAAATAATTGCCTTTAAGGCTTTTAGGGGTCCAATTGTTATGAAATTTGAACCTTGGGTCCAAAATATAATTAAGTTATAGTTAAGTTAGTATTTCCAGGTGCATGGGCTGCATAAGTCCTGGAAATTTCATTTGGGTCCTCAAGTTTAGTATTTTACACATTAGTCCCTCAATTTTAGAAAAATTGTTTTCCAAGCCCTATCCACTTGGATTTTTGGAATACTTTTAAAATATGTAATTCCCAGTACCTTAAGAGTAAAGATTTCAAATTTTAAAGTTAAGGTCTGGTACAGTTTTAAAAATTGCAAAGTAGCCCTTAAACTTTCAAAATTTTACAATCTAGTCCTTGGGCTTTTAAAGGTTGATTTTATTTATCTTAAAACTATTAAAACTTTATTAAAATGTCCAAAATTCATTTTTGAACCTGAGTACAGTCCCAAATTTCGAAATTTGCAGAGGGGTCCTTTAACTTTTATTTTCTTGCAATTTAGTCCACCAACTTTCCATTTTTACATTTTTAAGTCCAAAATTGAAATTTAATCAATTATGCTCGACTTTTCCAGGTTATAAGGCATCCAAAACATAGATTTTAAAGATCATACACATACATGTCCAATACATACAAGAATTCATCAATTAAAACATTAAATTGCACATGCATGCACCTAAAATTCAATAAATAATAATTTTGAGCAACTCTTGAGAATTTTCATGACTTGATACATAAAATTGACATGAAATACATAGATTATATATATCTCAAGGCTCATGATCAAATTTTCTACATGCATTTTAATAAAACACCTAATAGTTGGAAAAATATTTTTCCACCCACCTCAAAATTGGAAATTGTGAAATAAAAGGATAATTTCACAATTTTTGGATGAGGCTTCTTAGGTCAGCCCCTAAGTCAAGAAATATCAAAAATTTGAAGTTAGAAAAATGAGAGAAAAATTAAGGAGAAAAAGAAGGAAATAAGGAAAAGAGAAGGACTACACTTTACCTTGTGTAGTAGGTGTTTGGAGACTAGTTGAAGCTTGAAAATTGGAAATTTTGGCTCAACTCCAAAATCACCTAAGGTCAGCCCCTATTTCTCAAAAATGAAAAAGGGGTGTTAAACTTTGAAAAAAATAGAAAGAGTAGGAAAGAAGGGTCTAAGTACTCAATTCTTACCTTGTAGTCCAAATTGCTCTACTAGTTTCTCTTCAAATTTGAAGTCCTTCTTCACAAATGTTGTCAAGCTCTAATCTTCAAGTTCTTCTAAATGTACCTCCAAACCAAATTCAAACTTAAGTTAAGAATGTGGAAGAAATGAACAATGTGATATCCAAAAATGGATTGAAGATAAAATTTCTTACCTTGGTATAGTTTGGTTCGATTTTTGTGAAGAATAGGGAGGAAAAATCTTGAAAATTTTCTAAGTATGGAAGAAGAAAGTGAGAGGAAGAATAGAGAGAAGTTGGGAGTTTTTAGAGAGAAGGAGGAGAATTGATTTGGAAGATCAAATGTGTTGGTGAAATTTTTGATCCAAATTTTTGAAAAAATTGGCCTTGTGGCCGTGTACTAGGGAGAGAGAGAAGGAGAAAATTTTTCAAGCTTGTAATTTGCTTCTTGCATGGGAGACAAAGTGCAAGTCAAAGCATGGGCTTGAATGGTGTTGGGAATATTGAGAAGAATGTTGGTAAAGTGGGAATAAGTTGGGAAAAATAGTAATAAAGAATTGGTGTATAAGATGATGTGTATAATGTTTGAATTAATGATATAATTATACACAAGATGATTAATATATGGTGTAGGTGTACAAGAGTTGGATGATATTTTTACTCCAAAAATATCCATGTTGGCCGTCCACTACAAGGGCATTATGGTAATTCCATATATTTTTTTTGTCCCAAATTTGATGATAATAGATGAAATATATCAATCTCCAAAATAATTAGTGATTTCCTTGATCACTTGTAAGTCTCATGATCACTTAATCTAAATCAAAATCTTAATTCTATAAGGTAAAAGTCTCTAAAATAAATAGTCTCTTAAAATTCTAAGGTGACTAATAAATACAAAAATAGTAATAATGATCAATCAAGTGATCATAAATGCAAAATAGAATTAATAAAGATCATGATCACAAGTAAATAAATAAAATGAAATAAAATACAAAATGTATATATTATTAAAAGTTACCCATCAAAATGACGCGGTAAAATAGTCGATCAAAAGTATAAACGACAATAAGGATCAATTAATAGTTCGGAAAAATCGGGGCTTCACATCCTCCCCTCCTTAAAAGAATTTGGTCCCCAAATTCTCTTTAGAATAGTTCTGGATATTGATTCCTCATGTCTTCTTCCATTTCCCATGTTGCGTCTTCGTCTCGGTTGTGGTTCTGCCACACCACTTTAACCATCGGGATTTCTCTCTTACGCAATCCATTGTTCATCAATCGTATCTGGCGATCAATGATCCGGATCGGCCTCTCGGTGTAGGATAGATTTTCCATTAGAGGAGGAGTATCTCGAGTGATGATATGCTCGGGATCTGGTTGATACTTCTTCAGTCTCGACACGTGGAATACATCGTGCATTCCCGCATATGGTGCTGGTAACTCAAGTCGGTAGGCTAACTTCCCGATCCTCTGTAAAATCTTGTAAGGTCCAACATATCTCGGACTCAACTTGCCTCCTTTCTTCGGGTTGATCAATCCTTTCCGTGGTGAGAGTCTGAGAAATACTTCATCACCGACTTCAAATTCCAAATCCTTTCTTCTCTTGTCCGCGTAACTCTTTTGGCGGCTGCAAACATCTGCGAATCCGTTCCTTGATCAGCTTGACCTTCTCCATGGCCTCTGAACTAAGTCAACCTTTGGAATCGAGAGCAACTTTCGTTTCTCTTTCGGAGTCCATTGGTCATCAATCTCCCAGTGTAGTGGGGATCTACATTTTCGCCCATATAATGCCTCGTAGGGTGTCATCCCAATCGTGGCTTGATAACTGTTATTGTAGGCGAACTCGGCTAAAGGTAAGTGTGAATCCAACTTCCTTGAAAATCCAAGGTGCAGGCTCGTAGCATATCTTCAAGGAGGGTTTGAATTGTTCGCTCGGTATCCATCGGTTTGTGGATGTCTTCTTTGTCTTTGAAACTTAGTGAGGTACCCAATTCCTCGTGCAAGCACTTCCAAAATCTGAGACAAACCTCGGGTCTCTGGGATACTATATCGACCGGTACTCCATGCGGTCGAATGATTTCTCGGATATAAGTCGTGCGAGTTTACGCAAGCTATCGGTTTTCTTGATGGGTAAAAAGTGTGCAGATTTCGTGAGTCGGTCTACAACTACCCAAATAGCATCATGGCCTCCTCTGGTCCTTGGTAGATCCGTCACGAAGTCCATCGTTATATGTTCCCATTTCCACTCGGGAATTCTCAACGGTTGTAGTAAACCAGATGGTCGTTGGTGTTCTGCTTTTACTCGTTAACAAGTCAAACATCTCGCAACGAATTCTGCTACCTATTTTTTCATGTTTACCCACCAATAACTCCTTTTCAAATCCTTATACATCTTGTTTCCTCCAGGATGTATAGTGTATTTTGAACGGTGTGCCTCTGCTAGGATTCTATTCCTAACCTGCTCGTCATTCGGTACACACACTCGATTCCGAAACCTGATAACTCCATCTTCAGGTACCGAGAATTCTGATCTTTCTTCTTTAAGTATCTTCTCCTTCAGATTTTGAAGATGTGTATCTTTCTCTTGTACTTATTTGATCTCATTCAAATGATTGGTGTAATCGAAATGTTAGCACATGAAATCGAGTATTGGTTCTCGTCGATTCCAATTGCTCGGCTCTTTTAATGATTCCCACTCTCGAATCATAAATGCGCTAAGCTCGCCTTTTACGCTTAGAGCGTCTACTACGACGTTAGCTTTCCCAAGGATGGTATTGAATATCAAAGTGATAGTCCTCAATCAACTCCATCCATCTCCGTTGCCTCAGATTGAGGTCTTTCTGGGAGAATAGATACTTCAAGCTCTTATGGTCCGTGAAAACCGTGAATGTTGCTCCGTAGAGATAGTGTCTCCATTTCTTCAACGCGAACACTATCGCTGCCAATTCCAAGTCATGCGTTGGATAATTGGCCTCATACGGCTTGAGTTTTCGTGATGCATAAGCGATAACCTTTCCTTCCCCGCATGAGCACTTTGCTCCTAGTCCTTCTTTTGATGCATCACTGTAGACGACAAAGTTTTCGGTTCCCTTTGGAAGGGCTAAGACTGGAGCTATAGTAAGTCGTTTCTTCAGCTCTTGGAAACTCGTCTCACACTTGTCATTCCACTCAAACTTGACTTGCTTCTGGGTTAGTTAAGTGAGTGGTCCGACTATCTTGGAGAAGTCCTGGATAAATCTTCGATAATATCCGGCTAGTCTAGAAACTTCGATTTGCATTCGAGACTCGGGTTGTTTCCATTCAACCACCGGTCGAAATGTACCTTGAAGGATCTACCGCAATCCCGAATCTTGGATACTATATGTCCCAAGAACGCGACTTCACTAAGCCAAAATTCGCACACTTGCTGAATTTGACATACAACTTATGCTCTCGTAGTGTCTCTAAAACGATTTTCGGATGACGCGTTAGTGCTCTTCTCTAGACTTAGAGTATACGAGTATGTCATCAATGAATATCACTACGAATTGATCCAAATAAGGTTGGAAGACTCGATGCATCGAGGTCCATAAATGCTGCTTCTTTGGTGCATTGGTCGGACCGAAGGCATTACTACAAACTCGTAGTGTCCATATCGGGTTTGAAATGCAGTTTTGGAAATGTCTCCTTCGCGGATCTTCAGTTGGTAATATCCTTGTTGTAAATCAAACTTCGAGTACACCGTCGCTCCTTGAAGTTGATCAAATAGTTCATCTATCCTCGGGAGGGGATATTTGTTCTTGATGGTCACACTATTAAGACCACGATAATCTATACATAGTCTTAATGTGCCATCCTTCTTTTTGACAAACAGCACAGGTGCTCCCCACGGGGACGTACTCGATCGGATAAATCCCACATCCATCAGTTTCTGTAATTGCGTTTTCAACTCTTGTAACTCAAGAGGAGCCATTCTATACGGTGTTCTGGCAATCGGGGCAGTTCCTGGTATCACCTCGATGGTGAACTCGACTTCCCTATCCGGAGGGACAGTGGTGAGTTCT
This sequence comes from Rehmannia glutinosa, assembly GCA_016081115.2. Taxonomy (NCBI): domain Eukaryota; kingdom Viridiplantae; phylum Streptophyta; class Magnoliopsida; order Lamiales; family Orobanchaceae; genus Rehmannia; species Rehmannia glutinosa. The sequence goes on along the minus strand of CM071931.1, from coordinate 59,350,401 downwards.
TGTGGAAATACATCCGTATATGCTGATACTATAGGTACTTGGTTGATTTGTGTCTCAACCTTGGGTTTGTTAATTACAAACGCCAAGTACCCCGAGCCCCTCTCTCAGTGATCGCCCTTCTTCTCGCTTTCATTGCTAAAATGATTGGGGCAATCTTAACTCGTGCCCTTCCCGAAATCTCCACTTCGGGTTTTCCGGGTTCACATAGCTTAATGGACTTGTTATGGCAGTCCATTTGTGCATGGTGTGCAGATAACCAGTTCATTCCCAATATCACGTCGTATTCGGATATAGGTAATAAGATCAAATCGGCAGGAAAGTTTATCTCAAAGAATCTTAACCCATGCATTATAGATAATATCTACATTATCGACTTGCACCCATAGGAGTTGACACTTCTAAGCATATATGCATATATTCCATGCATGCATGCAGTTTGGGTACAAAATGCGGTGCAACAAATGAATGCGTTGATCTAGGGTCGAACAATATTTTAGCGTAGTGGTTAGATACTAGAAGCGTACCTTCCACCACATCTGTTGCCTCCGGAGCCTCCTGTCCGGCTAGTGCAAATGCTCGAGCGGGCATCCTTGCCCGATTACCCTGGCCATTTCCCGGCTTCTGCGGTTGCGTCTGTTTAGTTCGGTCATCGTACTTGGGGTAATCTTGCGGTGGTGCTGATTACTACCACAACAAAACACCTTCCTTGTTTACGCCAACGATTGTTGGCGGTATGTCCCATTTACGGCAATGTGCACACTCTTGACCCGGCTTTCCTTGCCTTTGGTCTCTTCCTTTGTCTGTTTTATTAATCGGTCCCTTCAAAACTTAGCGGCGGTTTAGATGGGCATCCCACAATGGTATCCTCTTAGAAGCTGTTCGATGGCCTATTCTCAAGGATTTTATCATGTCCAATATATGGTTGATCCCGACTCAATGCGGAGAGAAGCTTTGCCTTTTACATGCGTGAGTAGGTAGGTTTCGATTCAACGATCAAATAATTTAATTTTTAAGTCGAGTTCGTTTCAATCCTCGAGTGAACTTGTAAAGCTTATCCTCTTGATCGATTGTCCCCGGCATACTTGGATAATCGGTGAAAATTCGGACTCATCTTGAGCTACAAATTGTCAGATTCCTTGCCTCAATCTGTGAAATTCATCTCGGCGTGCTTCTTTCACAACCTTGGAATATCTTGTTCATTGAACTCGGCCAAGAAATTTCTCCATGTTTTGACTACTCGGTCCTGTTCCCATCTCCTTTCAACTTTGCCCTCCACCGGTCTCTGCCTTGGGTAGATTCTAGATGAAATACGGAGTGTGACTCTCTAAGCTCGTCGGAGTATTGAAGAGCATTGAATATATTCTCGGCTTCTCTATCCATTCTTACGCTTTTGCATCGTCGGGCTCTCCCAAGAAGGTTGGTGGGTCGAACCGCGAGAATCGCTCCAACGTGCGATCGTTCACCTCTCAATCGGTTCGGGAGCACGGGGTTGAGGCTCATTTATTGCCTCATAAAAACCAGATTTTTGATGTAAGGCATGTGCGGTCGGATTGTCTCTGCGGTGGATGAGGTGGTGGTAATTCCGGAGAGGGTACCCGATCCCTAGGTACATCATCGTCTCCTCGTGGAACGTGACGAGGTCTCCCACGTCCTCGATGTTCTGCCATTCTGTATCTTGAAGCGTTAGTTGCGATTCGCGAGTAAATGAATACAATAATGATTCGCGTAAAGCAAGTGATATCGCAGGAAAAGTAACATCAAACACAAGACACTGAATAAATAGCAAAAGGCATATTCATTAATGTAAAATCTGAATACACCCAAGGTACAACAGCAAAATACTAAGTCAGATACATCGGAACCAAAATACATCCGAATCTAGTACAAAAGAAAGTAAGGTACAACACTGGAATACACGTCTACAATAACGAAAGTACAAACTGACAATCTGCTAACTAATCAGTGAGATCGCCATCATCGTCGCTCGCCGCTATGTCCATAATCGGGGTTGGGTCGGGCTGAGGTGGCGCCTCAACCTCGGGCCAATCCACGAAAGTCCAACCACTTTGCTCGAATCCACGAGCCTCATCGAGTGGAGCGACCTCGAGTGCCTCCGGCTCTCCAATGTCGACCGATCCTCCTCGGATCCTCCTCGGGATCCTCCTCGGCGTCGGTACAAGCTCCGCCTCGGGGCGGTGGCAATGGCTAGCATTAGTCGCTAAAGCGACCTCTAGTGCGCGTCTCTCTAGCTAGGGCACATGTAAGGTCCTCTATGATGACTTTGTCATCATCCGCTTGATGAGGTCTCCTCCAAGCGCTCGACGGTGCCACGGGATAGCGGGCGTCAATCTCCCATTTCGCGGCCGTCACTTGTCCTCTTCATCTTCTCCCGCATGTTATCCAGCGCTCACGATACTCTGTATTTGGTCCTCCCGCGCTCTTATGGTGTTATCGCGGTCCTTGATGACATGGTCAGCTCGTTCTTCTCATCTTGGCTCATCGCCAAGCGCCGAGTCGAGTCCCTATTACGTTGGCGCTCTGGGCTATTTACGTGGTCGCGCGTTCACTTTCCCGGTGCCAATGAATCATCGATGCCGGTAATATTCCCTCAACGGGGCATGGAATACATCCCACCATGTAGGCGGCGTCGGCTCCATCCGATCAAACAAAACTAAGGCGGATCGACCAAAGGTAGAGGAAAGATAAGAAGAGAATAAGGAAGAATGAATAAGGAAAATCAATCAAGAATCAACTAAGTCAAAACAAGAATCAACTAAGTTCAAAACAAGTATGACTATGAAATCTCAAAGTATGCGTTCTAACTTAGTTCAAATATCAATAAGACGGTTACTAATTTGCCAAAATTTTTTAAATCAATTTCACACTTATGTTTTGTCAAGTCGCAAATACTTACCCAAAACACGATGACCTGGACCTAATTGACACCCGGTTCAAATATCAATAAGGCGGTTCTATGCCAAGATTTGAAATCAATTTCACACTTAATTGGTGTAAGTTTCCATCTTACTAGCCGGGTCATCCTATCATGGGCCATTTCTGTAAGTTTCCATCTTACTAGCCGAGCTCGATACCACTCTAATCTATCACGCCCCAAACGGGACGCGACGAACGATCCACAACTTAAATACAATAACCAAATAGTCGAGCAAAATATCAACGAGAACCCAATGTGATTTTTGAGTCTAAATAGCATCGGAATAAATAACAAGTACAAGTACAACTTAAAGTCTACAATCCATCATCCAAATTACAACCCAAAAATCAACAAAATATAGTAACTTAAAGTCAAAGGGTCCTACGCCCTTGATTTAACAAACCGGAATGGAACAAAATACAATAGTCAACGACAACACAAGATAAGAGTCCAATCAACAACAAGAAATAGTAAATCCGGCAAGCGGAGTACAAGGTCTCAATCCAGAGCCGGTTCAACATCTTCAACGAAATCCTCATCTAAGGTTAGAAAATAGGTGGGGATGAGACATAAATCTCGATGGATGGGGTGATCGTGTGCAAGTGTGGCGTAATATAGTTAATGTGAGAAAACAATTATATGAAAACGCGTGAGTATGATGCATGGATTCACACACGATCAAAAGCGTCGTGATAAAATATTTAAATAATATACTTATACGATTCATGAAAATAGTTCATGGTCACACATGCACTATGTGATTCGATCAAGACAGGTTGCGTGGATTGCCCAATGCGGAAGTTTGTAACGCCAATCCCAATGCAAGGCAAATAATGGTTGCGTATGGATTTGTAGCGCCAACCAATGCAAAACAGTTATCGCGGTTGCGTGCGGAAATGTAACGCCAACCAAAAAATTAGCGGGTCCGATAACTCCGGAATCGTGTGGATCGGAAAGCGATTCCTTCGTTCTTCCTTGTAACTCCCGTTGTCGAGTATGGTCCAAGACCGGAAGGATAAGCAATCCTTAAAGATTATCACTCCGTAGATTAAGACAAATCCACAAAAATTTTTAAATACACATTACAAGGAGCTTGCAAGGCTCGGATCCGTCATAATCATGATTATACCTCGGTATACTACGACCCGCTTCCCTTGGACAAACTCCGTCCCTCGGTTTTGATTGCGGGATTAGGGCGATGGGGGAAAGAGTGGAATAGCAATTTAGCCGAGCTTTTTCCTAACACTTTTGGTTCCATCCCCGACGTTCCTAAATCCATTCCAAAGATTCAGGTTTTTAAAATTTTGAGCTCGACACACCAAGTTGAACTCACAAACAGGAAGGGCTTTTAATGTGATTCCAAAGTAATTACAAGCAGTTTTTAAAAGAAATATGTGTAGTCCTTTAACTTTTGAAAATATCATTTTTGTCAAAATAATTGCCTTTAAGGCTTTTAGGGAATCAATTGTTATGAAATTTGAACCTTGTATTATTGATTTTCCAGGTGCATGGGCTGCATAAGTTTTTTGGGTCCTCAGAAAATTTTTTTAGAAAACGCGAGTTTTGGCAAAATTATGTATTAAGCGTTGGTGGAAAAATTGTATTTGGATGAAGATGATCATCGGAAGGATAAGCAATCTTAGATATCTTGAAAGATTAGGTGGAACATAAGTCCCAAGTTATAGATTTTTGTTAAAATCGCATTAGGCGATGCTCCAGCTCTTTCTCTGCGCCACCACAGCCCCATCGTCTATTATCGGGTATTAATCGGTCAAATTGATCCGATAAGTCAATGGTTTTTAGAAAATAAAATATTTAATTAAATCTCCAAGTCAGAGGGTCTAGGGCTAGTTTAGTAAAAGAAAAATAATTTGAGTTAGGTCCTTTATAAAAGAAAAATTGTAATTTAGCCCCATTTTGTAAAAACTAACACTTTTGGGGTTAAAAATTGAATAAATAAATATCCCGACTTTGAAAAATTAAGAGGTCAGTTCCTAAATTCTCCAAATTGTCCAAATATTATTCAGGTTTTTTTAGCCATGACAAAATTTTGAAGTCGAGATTTTGTAAAATTCTCACATTAGCCCCAAATTTGTAAAAATTGCCAATTTTGTCGGACCTTAAGTTTTAAAAATTCGGAACTCACAAACCGGAAGGGCTATTAATGTGATTCCAGTTGGAAAATGTCACTAAGGTTAGTAGGATATTGGGACAAAAGCAGTTTTGAAAAGAAATATGTGTAGGTCCTTTAACTTTTGAAAATATCATTTTTGTCCCATTTTGAAATAATTGCCTTTAAGGCTTTTTTTGCATGAATGTTTCAAAGGTACGGGTCGATTGCTTAGGCACTATTGAGCCGAGGGATCTATGCTATGTCTTGGGTCCAATTGTTATGAAATTTGAACCTTGGGTCCAAAATATAATTAAGTTATAGTTAAGTTAGTATTTCCAGGTGCATGGGCTGTATAAGTCCTGGAAATATCATTTGGGTCCTCAAGTTTAGTATTTTACACATTAGTCCCTCAATTTTAGAAAAATTGTTTTCCAAGCCCTATCCACTTGGATTTTTGGAATACTTTTAAAATATGTAATTCCCAGTAAAAGGATTTTTTTATAAGAGTAAAGATTTCAAATTTTAAAGTTAAGGTCTGGTACAGTTTTAAAATATTTTACATGCCTAAAACTAAAATATGCCCTTTTTCAAACTTTCAAAATTTTAAATCTAGTCCTTTAATTGGCTTTTTAAATGGTTGATTTTATTTATCTTAAAACTATTAAAAAAATTTCGGGGCTTTATTAAAATTAAAATGTCCAAAATTCATTTTTGAACCTGAGTACAGTCCCAAATTTCGAAATTTGCAGAGGGGTACTTTAACTTTTATTTTCTTGCAATTTAGTCCACCAACTTTCCATTTTTACATTTTTAAGTCCAAAATTGAAATTTAATCAATTATGCTCGACTTTTCCAGGTTATAAGGCATCCAAAACATAGATTTTAAAGATCATACACATGCATGTCCAATACATACAAGAATTCATCAATTAAAACATTAAATTGCACATGCATGCACCTAAAATTCAATAAATAATAATTTTGAGCAACTCTTGAGAATTTTCATGACTTGATACATAAAATTGACATGCAATACATAGATTATATATATCTCAAGGCTCATGATCAAATTTTCTACATGCATTTTAATAAAACACCTAATAGTTGGAAAAATATTTTTCCACCCACCTTAAAATTGGAAATTGTGAAATAAAAGGATAATTTCACAATTTTTGGATGAGGCTTCTTAGGTCAGCCCCTAAGTCAAGAAATATCAAAAATTTGAAGTTAGAAAAATGAGAGAAAAATTAAGGAGAAAAAGAAGGAAATAAGGAAAAGAGAAGGACTACACTTTACCTTGTGTAGTAGGTGTTTGGAGACTAGTTGAAGCTTGAAAATTGGAAATTTTGGCTCAACTCCAAAATCACCTAAGGTCAGCCCCTATTTCTCAAAAATGAAAAAGGGGTGTTAAAATTTGAAAAAAATAGAAAGAGTAGGAAATAAGGGGTCTAGTACTCAATTCTTACCTTGTAGTCCAAATTGCTCTACTAGTTTCTCTTCAAATTTGAAGTCCTTCTTCACAAATGTTGTCAAGCTCTAATCTTCAAGTTCTTCTAAATGTACCTCCAAACCAAATTCAAACTTAAGTTAAGAAGGTGGGAGAGATGAACAATGTGATATCCAAAAATGGATTGAAGATAAAATTTCTTACCTTGGTATAGTTTGGTTCGATTTTTGTGAAGAATAGGGAGGAAAAATCTTGAAAATTTTCTAAGTATGGAAGAAGAAAGTGAGAGGAAGAATAGAGAGAAGTTGGGAGTTTTTAGAGAGAAGGAGGAGAATTGATCTGGAAGATCAAATGTGTTGGTGAAATTTTTGATCCAAATTTTTGAAAAAATTGGCCTTGTGGCCGTGTACTAGGGAGAGAGAGAAGGAGAAAATTTTCCAAGCTTGTAATTTGCTTCTTGCATGGGAGACAAAGTGCAAGTCAAAGCATGGGCTTGAATGGTGTTGGGGAATATTGAGAAGAATGTTGGTAAAGTGGGAATAAGTTGGGAAAAATAGTAATAAAGAATTGGTGTATAAGATGATGTGTATAATGTTTGAATTAATGATATAATTATACACAAGATGACTAATATATGGTGTAGGTGTACAAGAGTTGGATGATATTTTTACTCCAAAAATATCCATGTTGGCCGTCCACTACAAGGGCATTATGGTAATTCCATATATATTTTTTTTTGTCCCAAATTTGATGATAATAGATGAAATATATCAATCTCCAAAATAATTAGTGATTTCCTTGATCACTTGTAAGTCTCATGATCACTTAATCTAAATCAAAATCTTAATTCTATAAGGTAAAAGTCTCTAAAATAAATAGTCTCTTAAAATTCTAAGGTGACTAATAAATACAAAAATAGTAATAATGATCAATCAAGTGATCATAAATGCAAAATAGAATTAATAAAGATCATGATCACAAGTAAATAAATAAAATGAAATAAAATACAAAATGTATATATTATTAAAAGTTACCCGTCAAAATGACGCGGTAAAATAGTCGATCAAAAGTATAAACGACAATAAGGATCAATTAATAGTTCGGAAAAATTGGTGCTTCACAATTACATTTTATTTATTTTTAATTATTCTGAATACTGAATCTTTGATTATTATTATTATTATAGTATTGATTTTTCTCTATTATTTATGTGATGAATTATTTGGTTTGGTTTCTCCCGCATATATAATGGCAGAAGTTTGGTTTTACCGCCTTATCAATGTATATTTCATATACAATCTACTTACAAATCTGTGAAAATAAATTTCTCAAGTGAAATTTTGAATTATAGGATTTACTAAATTTATGTTTTATCACACTAAAACTAATTTGTAATGAAGTCTAATTGACGAAATTATGGAACTAATTATAGAAAAAATAGCATATGATATAATCCTCATTTTAGTTAAAATTATAGAAATATTAACAAGGTGTATATAAATAAGATATATATCTATATTAATTAACCCAACTATAATATATACATATATATAAATTAATCTATTTATATATAAATTTCTTTTAAATGTGATGTATAATTTGAGCTTATTAAATTAAATTTATGAAAATACAAATATTAACAAGGTGTATACAAATAAGATATATATTAATTAATCTAAATATAATATATATTAATTAATCTATTTATACATTCATTTCTTTCAAAGGTGATGTATAATTTGAGGTTACTAAATTACAAAATAAAATTATGAAAATATTTATAGAAATATTAACAAATTGTGTATGTACTATAACATGTTTTTGAATGAGTTGGGTATGGAGATTTGTGAAAGAAACTATTGTCTACCACTTATCTGATTAGGAGATAATTCCAATTTCTAGGTTGAATTGACAATAATTATAAAACTAATTATAGTAAAAATTAGAATGTGTTACTTGCCACAATATATTATAGATACAATATGTTTATAAATAAATAAAAATAAACTTTGAAATTAAAATATCAATATATGAGATTTAATATATTTGTTTTTAATAGAAAAAATAGTATATGAAATAATATTATTTTAGTTAAAACTTATAGAAAATTTGATAAGATGTCTGTAAATAAGATATATTTATATTAATTACAGAAAATTAACAAATTGTTATTTACCATATTAATGTTTAGATTCAACTGGACAAAACTGAATACAAAATGAATATACTAAAGTAAAATTATAACTATGTTTAGATTATAATTTGATATAACAAAAAATTTCCAATACTTGATGTTTATAAATGTTAGATGTTTTTTTACCATTCAATACTCTTGACTACTAATCACATATGGATAGATTTTCTTTCATTTTAACGACTACCAAATCTTCATTCTATAAGGGTTGAATACATGAAAAAATCAAGTTATTATTATTTTTTATTATATTACTTCAAGCAAGTTACTTCATATTTTTTTATTGTATTTTTTTAAGTCTAGCACTAACATCGACATTCAATATGGTCAGAGAGATTAATCCAACAAAAATAGTTTTGACACTTAAACTTCATTTGATAATTTGTAATTACATTTTTTCTTAATTAATTTTTATGAAAACTTGATAAATTTATATCATGTTTTTGTTAAAAAAATCTATAGATTAACAATGTGATCGAAGTATTCATGTTGTGTTCAATAATACAAGTTCAATATTAATATACATGTATCAAGTATATATAGTATATATATATAATTATTTAGAGAGAGAGAGAGAGAGAGAGAGAGAGAGAGAGAGAGAGAGAGAGAATCAAATAATAATATAGAGATAATCTTAGACTAGGAAATATAAACGAGATGAATTTGACATTTAAATTTATAATTGAAATTATAACTTTGAATCTTTGATAGATAAATTTTTGTTTTTATTTACCTTATATAAATATTATTATAAAAATAAAGTAATAAATACTCATTCATGTTAATAGATATTTGCATGATAAAATAATAATATTAAAATAAAAATACACGTGCAACGCACGTGCGGGATTACTAGTTCTGTTTAACAACAGAAGCTTTATTAGATTCAGGTGCTGATATAAATGGTAAATCAGGAGGATTAATACCTACAAGGTATTATTCTAAAACCACTCAAATAATAACTACTGCTAATAAGCAACCTTTGATAGTTAATTATAAATTATCAGACGTAGCAATCTGCAATAATGGTATATGTTTTCCAACAACCTTTATTATGGTTAAAAATCTATCTACATCTGTAATATTGGGAACTCCGTTTTTCCAAACAATATTTCCGATACAAAAAATTGATGATACTGGCATTTTTACCAAGGTGGGGGAATATGACCTCCATTTTCCATTTTGAGGTTTATTTTTAGAATAATAATTATTCTGTTTATTTGAATCATTTTGTTTAAAAAATGATTTTCTTTTCTTTTTAAGAGTAAGAGGAGGTATCAACATAAGAGTTGATTTTGAAGTCGAAGCTTCATTCTATTTAATGAAAGGCAATACTGACAAAACAATTGCCAAAGCCTTGTTATTCTTGGGTTTCTTGGTCAATTACAAGGATGGTGGGATTTTTATCTTACTTGATTGACTAGACAAAAAATATTAAATGCTACAATCCTTGAAACTGGGGAATCAGATGCAGTAAATACATTAATATATACACTGTTATCACACTTTATAGGAGCTAATGATTTACAACTCGATCGGACACATGAATTTGAAGTGTCCAACTCTATCTCATTTTAGATGGTACAAAGATGTATTTTTATCTAAAATACTTACTCGAACCGATTGTAAGGAAGATTTTTGGAAAGAAAAATTTCTTTCTGGACTTCTAGGACTCTTTGCAGAAAGAGTAAGAAACAGGCTAAAAGCCAAAAGTATTAATGGTAACATACAATGGGATCAATTACCCTATGGTGATCTATCAGCAGAAATAATTGCTGAAGGTATAAATTTATGTAATGACATAAAATTGAAACATCAATTAGATATTCAAAAAATAGAAAATCGCCAAATGATTGGTGATTTTTGTGAACAAATTGGTTTCAAACCAATACAATATCCTAAAAAGGATAAATCTAAAAAGAAACATTTCTTTAAAAAGAAAAGAAAATCATTTTTTAAACAAAATGATTCAAATAAACAGAATAATTATTATTCTAAAAATAAACCTAAAAAAGGAAAAGGAAAAGTAAAACCAAATAATTTGACAGAAAAATCTTCCTTACAATCGCCAATCGGTACGAGTAAGTATTTTAGATAAAAATACATATTTGTACCATCTAAAATGAGATAGAGTTGGACACTTCAAATTCATGTGTCCGATCGAGCTGTAAATTATTAGCTCCTATAAAGTGTGATAACACTTTGTATATATTAATTTATTTGCTTTGCATCGATTCCCATTTCAAGGATTGTAGCATTTAATATTTTTGTCTAGTCAATCGAGAAGATAAAAATCCCACCATCCTTGTAATTGACCAGTAAACCCAGTAACAAGGGCTTTGGCAATTGTTTTGTCAGTATTGCCTTTCATTTTAGATGCAGATGCAAATATTAGCATATGTTTTATAGTGGTTTTAATCTGATATTCAGATTTACCATCTATATTCCACTCAATGATGGTGTCACCATTAAATTGAACATTATCCTGTTTTTCTTCAATTTGAAGATCAAACGGAGTAGGTCTAGTATAGTAAGGTTTTACCTTAGTGGTTTTATAAATTTTATTTATTTGTATTGATGAATCAGAATCTTTCTCTGTATTTTCTTCAGAGGATTCTTCTTTATTCATCATAGAAACAGTCTTTTTATACTTGTCTTCTGAAATTTTTAATTTCTGAAGTCTATCTATTAATTCATTCATAAAATCTGTATCCTTTTTAGGAATTAGATTGTATTCTTCCTTTTTAAGAGTAGGAGGAGGTATCAACATAAGAGTTGATTTTGAAGTCGAAGCTTCATTCTGTTTAATTATATTCTTTTGAGAATTTAACAGATTTTCTATTTTAGTAGTTTGACTACTTTGAGATTCTAACAATTCTTCAATTCTAGTAGTCAAATTGATTGAAGATTTAAATTTGTAAAATTATTTTGCTGTATTAGCACATCAAAATTAGCTTGTCCTGTTTCCAATTTTATTGGTGTTGCTAGAGTAATCTTGTGAAGCCCCGATTTTTCCGAGCTATTAATCGATCCTTATTGTCGTCTATACTTTTGATCGACTATTTTACCGCGTCATTTTGACGAGTAATCATTAATAATATATACATTTTGTATTTTATTTCATTTTATTTATTTACTTATGATCATGATCTTTATTAATTCTATTCCTCATTTATGATCACTTGATTGATCATTATTACTATTTTTGTATTTATTAGTCACCTTAGAATTTTAAGAGACTATTTATTTTAGAGACTTTTACCTTATAGAATTAAGATTTTGATTTAGATTAAGTGATCATGAGACTTACAAGTGATCAAGGAAATCACTAATTATTTTAGAGATTGATATATTTCATCTATTATCATCAAATTTGGGACAAAAAAATATATGGAATTACCATATTGCCATTATAGTGAACGGCCATGGTGGATATTTTTGGAGTAAAAATATCATCTAACTCTTGTACACCTACACCTTATATTAGTCATCTTGTGTATAATTATACCATTAATTCAAACATTATACACATTATCTTATACATCAATTTTATATCATTAAATTCCCCAACATATCCTATTCTTCCCAACATTCTTCTTATTCCTCTCAACATTCCAATTTGACCCATACCTTGACTCACCTTTTGTCTCCATGCAAGAGACAAATTACAAGACACAAATTAATCAAAAAATTTCTTCCCATCTCTTCCCCAAAGTGGACGGCCATTAGGCCAAAATTTAACAAAAAAATTTCATTTTTCACCCAACACCTTCATCTCTCAAGCTAATTCTCCTCCTTCTCTCTAACCTCTCTCTAAGATTTATTCACATCTTCAAACATTCATATCTTCAAACCTTCAAACACCAACTCTTCACATCTCCAAATCTTCAACATAAGTTCTTCATATCTTCAAGTACCACTTCTTCATATCTTCAAATATTCAAACACAAGTCCTTCACATCTTCAAACCCATCTTCATAACTCCAAGAACATCTTCTTCCTAACATCAAACATACTTCCTTTCTTCAAACATCTAAACCAAACAAACAATCTTACCACTAAAACTTAAAAATTCGAACACCCCCTTTCTTAAGGTAAGAAATTTCACTCCTCAATCCAACTTAAATTCTTACTACTCATCACCTTCTTCTTTTAACTTAAGTTATATTTTGGATTTTGAGGTACTTAGAAGACCACTTGGAGACATGCATGCTGGTGGTGAATTTTAGAAGATTTGAAGAGAAACTAGTAGAGCAATTTGGACTACAAGGTAAGAATTGAATACTAGACCCCTTCTTTCTTCTTCTTTCTATTTTTTTCTTCTTTTTAACACCCCTTTTTCATTTTTGAGGAATAGGGGCTGACCTTAGGTGATTTTGGAGTTGAACCAAAATTACCAATTTTTAAGCTTCAACTAGTCTCCAAACACCTACTACACAAGGTAAAGTGTAGTCCTTCTCCTTTCATTATTTCCTTCTTTTTATCCTTAATTTTTCTCTCATTTTTCTAAGTTCAAATTTTTGATATTTCTTGACTTAGGGGCTGACCTAAGAAGCCTTATCCAAAAATTGTGAAATTATCCTTTTATTTCACAATTTCCAATTTTAAGGTGGGTGGAAAAAATACTTTCCAACTATTAGGTGTTTTTATTAAAATGCATGTAGAAATTTTGATCATGAGCCTTGAGATGTATAATCTATGTATTGCATGTCAATTTTATATATCAAATCATGAAAATTCTCAAGAGTTGCTCAAAATTGCCATTTATTGAATTTTAGGTGCATGCATGTGCAATTTAATGTTCTATTTGATGAATTCTTGTATGTATTGGATATGCATGTGTATGATCTTTAAAATCTATGTTTTGGATGACGTATAACCTGGACAAGTCGAGCATAATTGATTAAATTCCAATTTTGGACTTAAAAATGCAAAAATGGAAAGTTGGTGGACTAAATTGCAAGAAAATGAAAGTTAAAGGACCCCACTGCAAATTTCGAATTTTGAGACTGTACTCAGGTTCAAAAATGACTTTTGGACATTTTAATAAAGTTTTAAGAGGTTTAAGATAAATAAAATCAACCTTTAAAAGCCCAAGGACTAGATTGTAAAATTTTGAAAGTTTAAGGGCTACTTTGCAATTTTTAAAGCTGTACCAGACCTTAACTTTAAAATTTGAAATTTTTACTCTTAAGGTACTGGGAATTACATATTTTAAAAGTATTCAAAAAATCCAAGTGGTTAGGGCTTGGAAAACAATTTTTCTAAAATTGAGGGATTAATGTGTAAAATACTAAACTTGAGGACCCAAATGAAATTTCCAGGACTTATGCAGCCCATGCACCTGGAAATACTAACTTAACTATAACTTAATTATATTTTGAACCCAAGGTTCAAATTTCATAACAATTGGACCCCTAAAAGCCTTAAAGGCAATTATTTCAAAATGGGACAAAAATGATATTTTCAAAAGTTAAAGGACCTACACATATTTCTTTTAAAAACTGCTTTTGTCCCAATATCCTACTAACCTTAGTGACATTTTCAACTGGAATCACATTAAAAGCCCTTCCGGTTTGTGAGTTCCGAATTTTTAAAACTTAAGGTCCGAATTGGCAATTTTTACAAATTTGGGGCCAATGTGAGAATTTTACAAAATATCGACTTCAAAATTTTAAAAACCTGAATCTCTGGACAATTTGGAGAATTTAGGAACTGACCTCTTAATTTTTCAAAGTCGGGATATTTATTTATTCAATTTTTAACCCCAAAAGTGTTAGTTTTTACAAAACGGGGCTAAATTACAATTTTTCTTTTATAAAGGACCTAACTAAAATTATTTTCTATTTTACTAAAATAGCCCTAGACCCTCTGACTTGGAGATTTAATTAAAGTATTTTATTTTCTCAAAACCCTTGACTTATCGGATCAATTTGACCGATTAATACCCGATCGCGGAGCGACTTCCTCGCCTTGCGATTTTGAATCTATAATGGGACTTATGTTCCACCTAATCTTTCAAGATATCGAAGATTGCTTATCCTTCCGATGATCACCTTCATCCAAATACTCCACCAACGCCATAATTGCCACTCGCGTTTTTCTAAAATTTTCCTAAACTGCTTCCCTGAATCAATAATACTCGACTGCCTGGTTGACTGCCTGTACATGTAATTACTTTCCTGCCTGAGTCAACTTGGTGTGCCGAGCTCACAGTCGGAATGGATACGTCGGGGATGGAACCGGGCAACTCGACTGCTATTCCACTCTTCCGGCCCCATCGTCCTAATCCCGCAACTGAGGGATGGAGTTTGTCCAAGAGAAGCGGGTCGTAGTACCTGAGGTATAATCATGATTATGACAGATCCGAGCCTTGCAAGCTCCACTGTGGATTTTGTCTTTGCCTACGGAGCGATAAGGTGCCGGTCTTGGACCATACTTTGTCTGGGAGTTACAAGGAAGAAGAGCGAAGGAATCGCTGTTTGATCCACACGATTCCGAGTTATCGGACCCCTTTTGGTTGGCGTTATATTTCCGTACGCAACCGCTACCTGTTTTGCATTGGTTGGCGCTACAAATCCGTACGCAACCATTACTTGCCCTGCATGGGATTGACGTTACACTTCCGTACGCAATCCTACCTCTCTTGACTGAATCACATAGTGCCTGTGTGACCATGAACTGTTTTCTTGAACTGTATAAGTATATTATTTAAATATTTTCACGACGCTTGCGAACTGTGTGTGAATCCATGCATCATACTCACGCGTTTTCATATAATTTTTCTCACATTAACTATATTGCGCCACACTCTTACCACGATCACCCCATCCACCGAGATTTCTGTCTCATCCCCACCTATTTTCTAACCTTAGATGAGGATTTCGTTGAGGATGCGGAACCGGCTCTGGATTGAGACCTTGTACTACGCTTGTTGGATTCGTTACTTTTTCTTGCTGTTGATTGGACTCTTATCTTATGTTGTTGTCGGACTTTTGTATTTCTTTCTATTCGGGTTACTAACTAAAGGGCGTAGGACCCTTTGACTTTAAGTTACCATATTTTGTTGACTTTCGGGTTGTAATTTGGATGATGGATTGTAGACTTTAAGTTGTACTTGTACTTGTTATTTAATTATTCCTTTGCTATTTAGACTCTGTCTCATTGGGTTCTCGTTGATATTTGTCTGGTCTGTTGGTTATTGTATTTAAGTTGTGGATCGTTCGTTCGCGTCCCGTTTGGGGCGTGACAAATCTTATCTCCCTTTTCTACTTTTAAAGTAGTAAAGGGAGGATGTATACTTTTAGCTTCTTCTCGAGAAGATGATAAATATTTTTTATAAGCACATTCAACAAAGATTAGTCATTCGTATGATTACATTAACATTAGGAAATTCTTTTCCTTTATAAGGAAATAAATGAATTTCAACCATTTGAAAAAATCATGTTCATATGGATCCTTATTATTAAATTCAATCAATTTAAAAAAATTATTAAAATATCTATTTTGTTTTGACTTATTATAAGTCAGTAAAAACCATTGGGCTTTCAAATAATTTTTTGGCTTTTTAAAAGCTTTTCGAATAGCTTCTGAATCTAGAAGATTTTCTACATCTTCTATAGAAAGTCTTAATATAGCAGGGTTAAATAAAACTTCTGAAAACATTAGTAAACCTAATTATAAAGTTGAAATACCATACAAAAAGACCTTCGTCCCCATCTTTTTTCGGATATGAGATATAGTGTTAATACCATTTACGACGTAAAATTTAACATAAGATTGAGGAATTTGAGAGGAATCAAAATTTATTGAGTAAGTTGTGAAAATAATCATATGATGTATATACAGTATATTTGTAGAAAACATATTTGAATGTATTATGAGCTCATTTTGTGTCTAGTTGTCCAACATTAAGTGGTTTTATGTAATCATTATTTTTATATATTATTCATATTATGAATGATAAATAAACTTAAAAATATAATTATAATTTTATAATTAGGGAGTGTTCACAAAAAAATTCTACATCTAAAATAATTACTATAGTAGAAATGAAAAACAATTGACGTGAAAAGCTAGTAGTTTTTGCGAAATGTTGCTGAAAAATATAATATGTTGAAATAGAGTGTATCGTGAATAAGTTGTAAATGTATTTTACTGTGTGTAAAATTTTAATTAGACTTTCAAATTTGAGATAACAATTTGCGTACATGATTATAATACATATATGACATATAGATATAAAATACTTATTTAAATATATAAATTCAAATTCTCCCAAATATATAAATATATAATAATTCAAATAACACACACATATATTTATATATAGGATTTGGATCTAGTGAATTCATATAATTTAAATAAGTACGTGAGACCAAATATGGAGCGTTGACCTCCTCTTTTAAACGATGCAGATTTAATTGATTTTTATTTTAGTTTATATTTAATTAATGGTTGCTAAGGATAATTAGGTAATTTTGTTTGAATATCAGTATAAAACGGGAGTCATTTTTGGTAGTGCCCGTTCACATTCCGGGTTTTTGGGATTTGTTTGAAACTGTAACTCTGACCTTATCCGCTGTGAAAAATATGTTGCTTACTAAAGACAAATATGTTGCTTATGGAAGACAAATATGTTGCTTTTTTGGATATATTTGAAACAGTATCTCTGAAATTCTCTCTTTCCTTTCACAGTCAAACTTGCAATTAATATTGACGCATTTCCCTGTGCGAAATATGTTGCTTATTGAGGACAAATATATTGCTTATTTAGACAGATAATATTGCAACCACAAACTATTCCCTTCTATTTGTTTTATATATATATATATATATATATATATGTGTAATTTTGTTGCTTATTTGTGTCAACTATGTTGCTTATCAATGACAAATATGCTACTTATTTAGGCAGACAATGTTGCTAAGTAAGTATACTGTTTTTTTTATGCGGTGTGTGTGTTGCTTATTGAAGACAATTATTTTGCTTATATAAGTAGACAATGTTGCTAAGATAGGTGCAAATCTGTTGATTTAAATAGGTCATGTCTTGTATATATGTATTTTTGTTGCTTTTGTATGTCAACCGTGTTGCTTATTGATGACAAATATGTTGCTTAGACATTGTATAGTTGTTGCTTACAAATATTACGTAATTTTGCTATGGTTTTAGATGATAAGATAACATCTATGTTGTTGTATGTAACTTCCTTAATTTCATGGGATATGATTGATTGGTTTGGACTAATATATCTCCTTTATCAATTGAATTAGGTATTTTTATATATTTTAAGCATATTTATTATTAGTTATTGAAATTTGTTGATCTGTGGTCCATATTTGGTCTTACGTACTTACCTAAGGCATTGGTCTCATATAACCGTTCCCTTATATATATATATATTTCTTTGTACAATTGTTAAGAAAGAAATTTATATATTAACATAAATAAATAAATAAATAAATATGTGAATAGATACTTGTCTATCTCAATATATATGTACTAGTATATTCATAATTTTTTTAAAAAAAAATTAATATGAATTTATTATATGTCAACAAACATATAAATAAAGATTTAAAGGTACATGTATATATATATATATATATATATATATCTAAAAGTACATATATGCAAATTTTTTTAAGTCTATATAAATGTATTTTTTTATATTCACAAATGTATAAATATATAAAAAACCAAATGTTTGTTATTGTAATCAGTCTGACATGTACAGACCAAGGCAAAAGAAATCTAAGGAGCAGGCCAACAAGGCACATATGCCCGACCTGATGTCCGTAGCTAAGAGCCCCAACTAGTTCCAGACATGAACGTCCTACTTTACAAGAGCAAGAAAATGGGACTTCGAGCCCACGACATGTGCGTCTCACCCACACAACACGATCAAGTTAGTTGGACCCTGATTTATGGGGTACTTAGCAAGAAAAAGTCAGATCCCCATGTATTCAGACGCTGGTAGTTAATACTCATCACATTCGTCGCTAAAGTCACCCTCATGACACCTTTTTCTTAGGATCAAGGGATTAGTTGGGAAACCCTCCCCATGAGTGATTATACCTATGTCTAGTACCACTACATGTATGGAATCACCACATCCTATGAATACCCTCATTTATGACTGAAAGAGGGTTGAAACATCTATGGCTAAAAATATATTGGTTTGATGGGAATGGCTAAAAAAAACCCACTGTTTTAAAAATCTATTTGCATATATTGTAGTACACCCCAGTGGTAAATCAACTAATTCCCATGTCTAATTAGTGACAATAGAGTCAATCGCACTTTTGATAGTTGTCTTCCAATGCTTGGCTTCTGACGAGGCCATAACATCTTTGAAGGCTACTGGATCGTCCTCGATATTGTATGTGATGAAATCACTTCTAAAGTCCTTAATGACTCTAGTTGTTTTACTCCCTCTAGGTCATCTAACTCTTCATGTACAAAACAAGAATTACTTGGGTCAACCCTTACATTTGTCATCTTTTCCACATGTTCAGGAATTGATTTTGATGTAAGGACTAATCTAAAGAAATCTTGGGCTATTCATATTTTTATAAGAAATACGTCTTCAAAGAACGTAGCTTCACAGACTCAACTATTGTGTTAACATCTATACCAAGAATTTCTGATTTAATGACCAGAAATCTAATAGCATAACTTATTTCCACTTAACCTAAAAAATTGTGTCTATATTCTTAGGTCCTAACCTTTTCCTCTTGTGTTCTAAAACTAGAACTTTTGCAAGACAACCCCTAAATCGAAGATATTTTAGCTAGGTTTCCTACCATTCCAAAATTCAAACAGGGTGCTCTGTTCAGAATATGGCATGCTGTATCCAAAGCCTCTCCCTACATATACTTAGGCAACCCAAAATTCAACAGTAGACTATTGATCATGTCTTTAAACATTCAATTTTTCGTTCTGCTATTACATTAGAGTTTAGACTGAGGAGAATAGGAAGGATTTTGTTTCATAAATTATGCCAAAGTTTCGACAACATTCACTAAAGGGACTAGACTTATATTCTATACCTCTGTCAGATCTTAACCTTTTAAGTTTCTTACTAGTTTGTATTTCAGCTTTATTTTTACGTTATGAATTTATCTAGTGTTTCATCAGATAAACATAACAATAACTATTGTAATTATCTATAAAGATAATAAAGTATCTTTTAAGGTATTTAGTAATGATTCCATTGAACTCACAAATATCAGTGTGCACTAAATCAAGTAATTTTGAGTGCATTTCTATAGAATGATAAGGTTTCCATACTTGTTTAGCTTGACACATATTTGACATATGTGATTTCGTTCAATATCATGTTTAGAGATTAAACTAAGGTTCATCATCCGTTTAATTGAACCATAATTTAAATGACTCAAATATCTATGTCATACAAAAGAACTTTCAACAACATTCACAACAATATAGTATGAAAAACTCACTTTATTGATATTATTAGAACCAACATAATCTACACGAATCTTAACAAACCATCAGATAAATAACCCTTGCCAATAAATACATTAAGTGTTGGATTACAACTTTATTTAATTCGGAAAAAAGCTCATAACCCTCCTTAACTAGCAATGAACCATTGATTATGTTTTTCTAAATTATTGGGACGTGGTACATCCTTTATTAAAGATAGTATGCGCCCCACATCCTTGAGATGTATAATCTATGTATTGCATGTCAATTTTATATATCAAATCATGAAAATTCTCAAGAGTTGCTCAAAATTGCCATTTATTGAATTTTAGGTGCATGCATGTGCAATTTAATGTTCTATTTGATGAATTCTTGTATGTATTGGATATGCATGTGTATGATCTTTAAAATATATGTTTTGGATGACGTATAACCTGGACAAGTCGAGCATAATTGATTAAATTCCAATTTTGGACTTAAAAATGCAAAAATGGAAAGTTGGTGGACTAAATTGCAAGAAAATGAAAGTAAAAGGACCCCTCTGCAAATTTCGAATTTTGAGACTGTACTCAGGTTCAAAAATGACTTTTGGACATTTTAATAAAGTTTTAAGAGTTTTAAGATAAATAAAATCAACCTTTAAAAGCCCAAGGACTAGATTGTAAAATTTTGAAAGTTTAAGGGCTACTTTGTAATTTTTAAAGCTGTACCAGACCTTAACTTTAAAATTTGAAATTTTTACTCTTAAGGTACTGGGAATTACATATTTTAAAAGTATTCAAAAAATCCAAGTGGTTAGGGCTTGGAAAACAATTTTTCTAAAATTGAGGGACTAATGTGTAAAATACTAAACTTGAGGACCCAAATGAAATTTCCAGGACTTATGCAGCCCATGCACCTGGAAATACTAACTTAACTATAACTTAATTATATTTTGGACCCAAGGTTCAAATTTCATAACAATTGGACCCCTAAAAGCCTTAAAGGCAATTATTTCAAAATGGGACAAAAATGATATTTTCAAAAGTTAAAGGACCTACACATATTTATTTTAAAAACTGCTTTTGTCCCAATATCCTACTAACCTTAGTGACATTTTCCAACTGGAATCACATTAAAAGCCCTTCCGGTTTGTGAGTTCAATTTTAAAACTTAAGGTCCGAATTGGCAATTTTTACAAATTTGGGGCCAATGTGAGAATTTTACAAAATCTCGACTTCAAAATTTTAAAACCTGAATCTCTGGACAATTTGGAGAATTTAAGAACTGACCTCTTAATTTTTCAAAGTCGGGATATTTATTTATTCAATTTTTAACCCCAAAAGTGTTAGTTTTTACAAAACGGGGCTAAATTACAATTTTTCTTTTATAAAGGACCTAACTAAAATTATTTTCTATTTTACTAAAATAGCCCTAGACCCTCTGACTTGGAGATTTAATTAAAGTATTTTATTTTCTCAAAACCCTTGACTTATCGGATCAATTTGACCGATTAATACCCGATCGCGAGCGACTTCCTCGCCTTGCGCGATTTTGAATCTATAATGGGACTTATGTTCCACCTAATCTTTCAAGATATCGAAGATTGATTATCCTTCCGATGATCACCTTCATCCAAATACTCCACCAACGCCATAATTGCCACTCGCGTTTTTCTAAAATTTTCCTAAATCTTCCTGAATCAATAATACTTTTTGCTGGTTGACTGCTGTACATGTAATTACTTTCTGCTGAGTCAACTTGGTGTGCCGAGCTCACGATCGGAATGGATACGTCGGGGGATGGAACAAACTCATTGCTATTCCACTCTTCCTACCCCATCGTCCTAATCCCGCAAATCGAGGGATGGAGTTTGTCCAAGAGAAGCGGTCGTAGTACGAGGTATAATCATGATTATGACGGATCCGAGCCTTGCAAGCTCCACTTGTGGATTTTGTCTTTGCCTACGGAGCGATAAGGTGCCGGTCTTGGACCATACTTCTGGGGAGTTACAAGGAAGAACGAAGGAATCGCTGTTTGATCCACACGATTCGGAGTTATCGGACCCGTTTTGGTTGGCGTTATATTTCCGTGCACGCAACCGCTTTTTTGCATTGGTTGGTTGGCTACAAATCCGTGCATAACCATTACTTGCCCCGCATGGGATTGGCGTTACACTTCCGCACGCAATCCTACCTGTCTTGATCGAATCACATAGTGCTGTGTGACCATGAATCGCTTTTTCTTGAATCGTATAAGTATATTATTTAAATATTTTCACGACGCTTGAATCGTGTGTGAATCCATGCATCATACTCACGCGTTTTCATATAATCAAGTTTTCTCACATTAACTATATTGCGCCACACTCGCATTACCCATCACCCCATCCACTGAGATTTCTGTCTCATCCCCACCTATTTTCTAACCTTAGATGAGGATTTCGTTGAGGATGCGGAACCGGCTCTGGATTGAGACCTTGTACTACGCTTGTTGGATTCGTTACTTTTTCTTGCTGTTGATTGGACTCTTATCTTATGTTGTTGTCGGACTTTTGTATTTCTTTCTATTCGGGTTACTAACTAAAGGGCGTAGGACCCTTTGACTTTAAGTTACCATATTTTGTTGACTTTCGGGTTGTAATTTGGATGATGGATTGTAGACTTTAAGTTGTACTTGTACTTGTTATTTAATTATTCCACTGCTATTTAGACTCTGTCTCATTGGGTTCTCGTTGATATTTGTCTGGTCTGTTGGTTATTGTATTTAAGTTGTGGATCGTTCGTCGCGTCCCGTTTGGGGCGTGACAAATCTTATCTCCCTTTTCTACTTTTAAAGTAGTAAAGGGAGGATGTATACTTTTAGCTTCTTCTCGAGAAGATGATAAATATTTTTTATAAGCACATTCAACAGTATTAGTCATCTGCGTATGATTACATTAACATTAGGAAATTCTTTTCCTTTATAAGGGAAATAAATGAATTTCAACCATTTGAAAAAATCATGTTCATATGGATCCTTATTATTAAATTCAATCAATTTAAAAAAATTATTAAAATATCTATTTTGTTTTGACTTATTATAAGTCAGTAAAAACCATTGGGCTTTCAAATAATTTTTTGGCTTTTTAAAAGCTTTTCGAATAGCTTCTGAATCTAGAAGATTTTCTACATCTTCTATAGAAAGTCTTAATATAGCAGGGTTAAATAAAACTTCTGAAAACATTAGTAAACCTAATTATAAAGTTGAAATACCATACAAACAGACCTTCGTCCCCATCTTTTTCAGATATGAGATATAGTGTTAATACCATTTCTGACGTAAAATTTAACATAAGATTGAGGAATTTGAGAGGAATCAAAATTTATTGAGTAAGTTGTGAAAATAATCATATGATGTATATACAGTATATTTGTAGAAAACATATTTGAATGTATTATGAGCTCATTTTGTGTCTAGTTGTCCAACATTAAGTGGTTTTATGTAATCATTATTTTTATATATTATTCATATTATGAATGATAAATAAACTTAAAAATATAATTATAATTTTATAATTAGGGAGTGTTCACAAAAAATTCTACATCTAAAATAATTACTATAGTAGAAATGAAAAACAATTGACGTGAAAAGCTAGTAGTTTTTGCGAAATGTTGCTGAAAAATATAATATGTTGAAATAGAGTGTATCGTGAATAAGTTGTAAATGTATTTTACTGTGTGTAAAATTTTAATTAGACTTTCAAATTTGAGATAACAATTTGCGTACATGATTATAATACATATACAACATATAGATATAAAATACTTATTTAAATATATAAATTCAAATTCTCCCAAATATATAAATATATAATAATTCAAATAACACACATATATATATATATATATATATATATATGATTTGGATCTAGTGAATCCATATAATTTAAATAAGTACGTGAGACCAAATATGGAGCGTTGACCTCCTCTTTTAAACGATGCAGATTTAATTGATTTTTATTTTAGTTTATATTTAATTAATGGTTGCTAAGGATAATTAGGTAATTTTGTTTGAATATCAGTATAAAATGGGAGTCATTTTTGGCAGTGCCCGTTCACATTCCGGGTTTTTGGGATTTGTTTGAAACTGTAACTCTGACCTTATCCGCTGTGAAAAATATGTTGCTTACTAAAGACAAATATGTTGCTTATGGAAGACAAATATGTTGCTTTTTTGGATATATTTGAAACAGTATCTCTGAAATTCTCTCTTTCCTTTCACAGTCAAACTTGCAATTAATATTGACGCATTTCCCTGTGCGAAATATGTTGCTTATTGAGGACAAATATATTGCTTATTTAGACAGATAATATTGCAACCACAAACTATTCCCTTCTATTTGTTTTATATATATATATATATATATGTAATTTTGTTACTTATTTGTGTCAACTATGTTGCTTATCAATGACAAATATGCTACTTATTTAGGCAGACAATGTTGCTAAGTAAGTATACTATTTTTTTATGCGGACTGTGTTGCTTATTGAAGACAATTATTTTGCTTATATAAGTAGACAATGTTGCTAAGATAGGTGCAAATCTGTTGATTTAAATAGGTCATGTCTTGTATATATGTATTTTTGTTGCTTTTGTATGTCAACCGTGTTGCTTATTGATGACAAATATGTTGCTTAGACATTGTATAGTTGTTGCTTACAAATATTACGTAATTTTGCTATGGTTTTAGATGATAAGATAACATCTATGTTGTTGTATGTAACTTCCTTAATTTCATGGGATATGATTGATTGGTTTGGACTAATATATCTCCTTTATCAATTGAATTAGGTATTTTTATATATTTTAAGCATATTTATTATTAGTTATTGAAATTTGTTGATCTGTGGTCCATATTTGGTCTTACGTACTTACCTAAGGCATTGGTCTCATATAACTTGTTCCTTATATATATATATATTTTTTGTACAATTGTTAAGAAAGAAATTTATATATTAACATAAATAAATAAATAAATAAATATGTGAATAGATACTTGTCTATCTCAATATATATGTACTAGTATATTCATAATTTTTAAAAAAAAATTAATATGAATTTATTATATGTCAACAAACATATAAATAAAGATTTAAAGGTACATGTATATATATATATATATCTAAAAGTACATATATGCAAATTTTTTAAGTCTATATAATATATTCACAAATGTATAAATATACAAAAAAACCAAATGTTTGTTATTGTAATCAGTCTGACATGTACAGACCAAGGCAAAAGAAATCTAAGGAGCAGGCCAACAAGGCACATATGCCCGACCTGATGTCCGTAGCTAAGAGCCCCAACTAGTTCCAGACATGAACGTCCTACTTTAAAGAGCAAGAAAATGGGACTTCGAGCCCAAGACATGTGCGTCTCACCCACACAACACGATCAAGTTAGTTGGACCCTGATTTATGGGGTACTTAGCAAGAAAAAGTCAGATCCCCATGTATTCAGACGCCGTAGTTAATACTCATCACATTCGTCGCTAAAGTCACCCTCATGACACCTTTTTCTTAGGATCAAGGGATTAGTTGGGAAACCCTCCCCATGAGTGATTATACCTATGTCTAGTACCACTACATGTATGGAATCACCACATCCTATGAATACCCTCATTTATGACTGAAAGAGGGTTGAAACATCTATGGCTAAAAATATATTGGTTTGATGGGAATGGCTAAAAAAAACCCACTGTTTTAAAAATCTATTTGCATATATTGTAGTACACCCCAGTGGTAAATCAACTAATTCCCATGTCTAATTAGTGACAATAGAGTCAATCGCACTTTTGATAGTTGTCTTCCAATGCTTGGCTTCGACGAGGCCATAACATCTTTGAAGGCTACTGGATCGTCCTCGATATTGTATGTGATGAAATCACTTCTAAAGTCCTTAATGACTCTAGTTGTTTTACTCCCTCTAGGTCATCTAACTCTTCATGTACAAAACAAGAATTACTTGGGTCAACCCTTACATTTGTCATCTTTTCCACATGTTCAGGAATTGATTTTGATGTAAGGACTAATCTAAAGAAATCTTGGGCTATTCATATTTTTATAAGAAATACGTCTTCAAAGAACGTAGCTTCACAGACTCAACTATTGTGTTAACATCTATACCAAGAATTTCTGATTTAATGACCAGAAATCTAATAGCATAACTTATTTCCACTTAACCTAAAAAATTGTGTCTATATTCTTAGGTCCTAACCTTTTCCTCTTGTGTTCTAAAACTAGAACTTTTGCAAGACAACCCCTAAATCGAAGATATTTTAGCTAGGTTTCCTACCATTCCAAAATTCAAACAGGGTGCTCTGTTCAGAATATGGCATGCTGTATCCAAAGCCTCTCCCTACATATACTTAGGCAACCCAAAATTCAACAGTAGACTATTGATCATGTCTTTAAACATTCAATTTTTCGTTCTGCTATTACATTAGACTGAGGAGAATAGGAAGGATTTTGTTTCATAAATTATGCCAAAGTTTCGACAACATTCACTAAAGGGACTAGACTTATATTCTATACCTCTGTCAGATCTTAACCTTTTAAGTTTCTTACTAGTTTGTATTTCAGCTTTATTTTTACGTTATGAATTTATCTAGTGTTTCATCAGATAAACATAACAATAACTATTGTAATTATCTATAAAGATAATAAAGTATCTTTTAAGGTATTTAGTAATGATTCCATTGAACTCACAAATATCAGTGTGCACTAAATCAAGTAATTTTGAGTGTATTTCTATAGAATGATAAGGTTTCCATACTTGTTTAGCTTGACACATATTTGATATTTGTGATTTCGTTCAATATCATGTTTAGAGATTAAACTAAGGTTCATCATCCGTTTAATTGAACCATAATTTAAATGACTCAAATATCTATGTCATACAGAAGAACTTTCAACAACATTCACAACAATATAGTATGAAAAACTCACTTTATTGATATTATTAGAACCAACATAATCTACACGAATCTTAACAAACCATCAGATAAATAACCCTTGCCAATAAATACATTAAGTGTTGGATTACAACTTTATTTAATTCGGAAAAAAGCTCATAACCCTCCTTAACTAGCAATGAACCATTGATTATGTTTTTCTAAATTATTGGGACGTGGTACATCCTTTATTAAAGATAGTATGCGCCCCAGATCCACATGTCATATCCCAAGAACGTTGGTTTCACTCGAGTTTCTCGTTATTACAGATTTCCCATTGATTGACTGGTAAGATACAAAAAGTAATTTATTAGTACAAATATGCACATTTGCACTATTATCTATTAACGAATCAAATAATTCATAGACATTCAAGAGTTCAATTGAAAATAAATATACATGTCAACAATTATTTCTGGAGCACTAGCGTTGCTAGGTTTCCCTACAACTGTTGGGAAATTATTGTTTAGATTTTGATGAATGCCATGAAAAACTTAGACTAGAAAGTTGGCACCCCATTTTCTTTGTAAATTGCATTGTAATAGATAGGGTTGTACGAGCTGAGTCAAGTCAATTATGCCTGGATATGCAAGAAGTCAATCAAGATCGAAATGAAGACTCATTGTGAAACAAATTGAGTATGGCAAGGAGGAGAGTCAAGAACTCGATCAAGGAGTATCACCGGGATACAGCTGTGTGAAGTGTCAGTCAAGTCAATCCAAGATAGCCAAGTCTCAAGTTGAAGTGACAGATGAGTCATCCAATGATTGGGAGCTGACTCGAAGTCACCTGGGGAAGTTAGAAAACTGCAGTCAAGTCAAGACAACTGAAAAAGGATCCGCTGCACAGAAGTCAAGAAAGTTACTTAAACAAGTAATACTTCCATGCTGCCTTTCTTAAAGTGCTCAGTCCCAGAAGCGTGCAAAAGGAATAAACTAATGGGAAGCACTGCACCTGTGTTAGAACCCTGAAAAGCTGAAGGTTCATTCAATACGAGGAAATATCAATTTCAAGAACTGCAATAAGACAAGCCAATGACCACAAGTGTCCTTTGAAAATTAGCCTATCTCTTCAACGGGTAGATTTTCAAAGGAACACTATAAAAGGCTGAGGAAACAATTTGAGAGAATGTGACCTGAACCACGAACATTTAAGCTATTACTCGAACTGTAACCTGCAAATACTCTCAAGTTATTGAAGCAAATCCTCAAGCCTAAACTTCAAGGAAATCGATCCAACACCAACCTGTGAAGGAGAGACAACTTCAAACTGTTGAAGAGGAAATTTCTGAAAAATCAAAAGGGGTCTACATTCCAAGGAGGATTGTAGGAAGGTTCAAGGTCGAACCAGTCTCAAGTTATTGGAGGGCTTCGTGATTAAATCCAAGAAGCTTGAGAAGTGGGTTGTAGTAGCAAGCGCAATCGTCTGTGAAGAAGCCGAGTCGCACGAGAAGCCACCGTGTGACCAAGGCATCTCCGCACTAAGTCCCAAAGGATCAAGTCACCGTGTGATCAAGACTTGTATCCGGACCGATAACCACTCAGACTCTAATCAATACTTAGTGGATTCCTCCAGAGTTGGAGAAGAGATGAGTAGAAGAATTACCCCATCTTCGAACCTCTATAAAATCTATTGTGTCATTTTATTTCTCGCATATCATTTTATATCTCACGACAAATTACTATCCAACCGATAATTAACAAGTGCTAAAAATAAGTGTTAAAACAAACTTAAACAAAATTCAAGGGTGTTAAGTCTTCCAATGAAAATCTTATCACGGCCCAAGTTAAGTATAAGACTAAGCGGTGAGTTATTCTATCAACAACGGCTCGATCAGTGCATTTGAGTGGCTAACTCTGTTAACTAACTTAGTTGTCCATCAAGGACTTAGCTGTGAAATTAACTCTGAACAATTTTAAAAGGACTAAATCGAAAAGTTGGTAAGGTTTATTCAACCCCCCTTCTAAACCTTACACTCACACCCCTTGGGACCTACAAGTGGTATCAGATCGGTTGGTTCATTGAGCCTTCCGCACTGGTTACTGAACTAGATCTTCAATTTCTCAAAGAAGTTTTAACACTTTCTCTTTCAAAAACTCTTTTCATTCAGCAAAGTTATTACCATGGAAGCAAATTTGACACGCATTCCTATGTTCACCATTGAAGAATTTGATGACTGGAAAATACATATGCAGGCTCATCTATCAGCTTTACATGATGAGATGTGGATAGTAATAGAAGATGGGCCACTGCAAATATTAAAGGTGAACACAGATGTAAGGAGAAAGTCACTGCAATTTGAAGGAGAAGAGGTCATTGCTTCTAGACCAACTATGGTTGAAAAACCAAGAGCTGAATGGACAAATGATGACAGAAAACGATACAACTTGGACAATGTGGCCAAGGATATACTTTACAAGACTTTGGACAAAGCCATGTTCAACAAAGTTAAATCTTGCAAGACAGCCAAAGAAATCTGGGATAAACTAACCCTAATTTGTGAAGGATCTGAGCAAATCAAGGAAAACAAATTATCTGTTGTTATTCAGAAATTTGAAAACTTTAAAATGCTTGCAGGTGAAACGATGGACCAGCTGGATGCTAGATTCACTGAAATTACCAATGAGCTCTCAAAGATTGGGAAAGAATACACACGAAGGAGATGTGTATGAAGATATTAAGGAGCCTCCCAGCTGAGTGGGAAATGAAGAAAATGGCTCTAAGGCACTCGATGGACCTATCAAAAACATCCAATCATGAACTATTCTCAGACCTCAAAGCCTATGAGTTTGAGCTAAGAAGAAAGGATTAAGAAGAGACAACTGTGCCCAAAACAGCTGCACTGATAGTTAAGGATGGAAAGAGAGCTGAGGTCAAAGAAGTCATTAACCAAGAGGAGATTGCTTTGATGGTTAAAAGATTCAACAAGTTCTTCAACAAGAACTACAAAAGGGGCAAAGTTGAATCCTCCAGAAGACACTCAGCTCCCTCCAAATCATGGGAAGATAGGCCACCAAAAAGAGCTGAACATCAAAAGGTCGAATATCAAAGAGCTGACAACCCAAGAAATGAAAGAGCTGACTAAAAAGTTGAGAACCTGTGTTGGAATTGCAGACAACCAGGACACTATGCCATTAATTGTTCATATCCTGTAGTCAACAAATACAAGAATGAAGAAGAAAGAAAAGTCTTCAGAGAAAGAAGGCAAGAAAAGAAAAGAGCAATGTTGGCTACGAGATCTACGATCACAATAAGTCAAAAGAAGCGAAGAGACTCGAGAGAGTAGTGAAGGTGACTACTCAAGTGACTCGAAAAAGAAGCCTTAACTGCCTAATGGCTAAAGAACAAGATCAACTCCGACCAAGAAGATGAGGTACACTCCAACTCATCTCATTCAGATTCTAGTGATAGTGATTGTGACACACACACTTCATCACCCACTGATCTTTATGATTCATTAGGAAAAATGATGAAAGACTTTGAGCACATTAAATCCTCACACACACTATTAAACAAGGAAAATAGCCAGCTCAAAAGCCAAAACTCACAGCTGACTAAGGAGCTGAGTACTCTAAGTCACATAGCTGATGAGAACAAAAAGCTGAAGGATGAGAATGCTAAACTAATAACAGAGATAGCTGCTATAGAAAAGAGAGAATATGATCTCAAAAATGTGATTGCCTCATTCACAAAGGCATCTAAATCATTGGATGACCTTATTATGAGTCAAAAAGAGTGTGGAGATAAGACATGCATAGGATTCAACTCCTTTGTGCATAGTCAAACTCCCAGAGTGATCTTGGAAAAAGGATCTTCAAGCAATGAAGCATCTCAAAAATCTAAGACACCAAATGTTGCACACACATTCATTCCAAAGCACAATCACAACCAAACTGGCCTTGGTTATAAAGGAAAAGGAAAACAGCCAGTTGAGTATGCTGAGAGGACAACTGAGAAGAAATCCAACAGAGTTCCTCAGCAAACTCCAAACAGGAAGTACTCTGTAAAGAAGAAACAGAGCTACCAAAAGCCCCTGAAGTTCTATAAAAGGAACAAAGATGATGGGAATGGTAGAAACTACCCAAGTCAAGTGATTGGAATAATGTGAAATATCAAAGAAAGACCTATGGAATACAAACCTAAATGACAAAGGCCTAGAACTCAAAGAAAGGTCATTCCAAAGGCAACAAAGCTATTATCAAAGACACACATATGCACCCAAGCACTACACTCAGAGATATCACAATTACCCAAAGAAGGCAATTGCTAAAACACACACACAGGCATACAGACACAAGAGACAATTGTATGAACCTAAAGCCCCCAAGCAATTTGCCAAAGTAAATTATGATTATGGCACAAATAGATGGCAACCCTTTAGAGTCAAATCATTTGGCTATAGGTTGGTTGGATCATCTTACAGCACTAACCCCTCAGGACCCAGACAAGTATGGGTACCTAAGATGATTTCCTTGATTGCAGGTTCAAGGAGCAGCTGAATGCCAAGGAACCTGGTACATGGATAGTGGCTGTTCCAGACATATGACAGGAAACAAGAAAAATCTGTCAAAATTCAAGGAAGTTAAAGGTGCAAAAGTCATATTTGGATGAAATGAAGCTCTAGGAGAAATAAGAGGCACTGGATCCTTCAAGAAAAATGGATTAGAAATCACAGATGTTGCATATGTTGAAGGCCTCAATTTCAACTTATTGAGCATCAACCAACTCTGTGACAAGGGCTATAATGTTGGATCAATATGGGAGTGTGCCAAATCAAAGATACTGAATCAAATGAAGTAGTGTTGCAAGGATGCAGACAAAAGAACATGTATGTGGTAGACTGGTCGACTGCCACACCAAGCACTTGTTTGCTAGCAAAAAGAGTACAAATGTAATCAATCAAGTTGGTTGTGGCACAAGAAGTCGAGTCACCTAATTTCAAGACAATTAACAAGCTTGCAAGGAGTAATCTTGTAGAAGGACTCCTAGACTCAGTGTACAAGAAGGAAAGTGTTTGTGATGCATGCCAGATGGGAAAGCAGATCAAATCATCATTCAAAGAGAAGTCATGTCCATCTTTAACAAGAATATTGCATCTGCTGCATATGGATTTATTTGGTCTAGTTGAGCCAGCTAGCATAAGTGGAAAGAAATATACCTTGGTGGTAGTAGATGATTATTCAAGATATACATGGACAGTTTTCATGTGTAAAAAGAAAGAAACCTTGCAGAAGCTACCACAGCTGATGAAGAGAATTCAAAATGAGAAGAGTCAAACCATTATAAAGATAAGATCTGACAGAGGAACTGAGTTTGTCAATGGGTTAATAACTCAGTATTGTGTTGAAAATGGTATTGCTCATGAATTATCTCATGACAAAGACTCCACAAAGAATGGAGTTGCGAAATAAGGAACATAACTCTCAAGGAAGCTCGCAAGGACCATGTTAGTCAAGCAGTGCGCTTAAAAGATTTTGGGTCAAGCTATAAACACCGCATGCTATACTCAAAATAGATGCATGATAAATAGACAACTGACAAAGACTCCCTATAAGATTTCGACAGGGAGGAAGCCAAATGTTGCATATTTTAAAATATTTGGATGTAAATGCTTCATCCATAATAATGGCAAAGACAATTTAAAGGCTTTTTGATGCTAAAGCTGATGAAGGTATCTTCTTGGGATACTCAGCTGAGAGCAAAGCCTATAGAGTACTGAATAAAAGGACTATGGTCACAGAAGAGTCTATCCATGTGGTTTTTGATGAACCTAATGTAAATGGAGAAGACATTGAAGAGTTAGGCGATAAGTTTGAATCAACCAACTATGCGAAAGAGTCCCTATGTTGAAGCCAAGTCGAGCAATAAACCAAGATGAAGATGATGTAGTCAATCTCAAAGACAACTGGAGAATCTACACTAAGTGATGATGAGAGAGAGAGAGTCGCTCAAGATAACACAAATTAAAGACGATCAATCCACTAATTTACTCCAACTTAACTAACCATTGGAGATGTAAGAGATGGTGTAAGAACCAGATCAAGAGCTCAATAAGAAGCAATGTTTACCTGTTTTATTTCTCAAATAGAGCCAAAAGATGTGTCACAAGCATTGGATGACACACATTGGATTCAAGCCATGCAAGAATAGCTGAATCAGTTTGAAAGGAACAAAGTGTGGGAATTGGTTCAAAGACCAACCCATCAAAATGTCATTGGCACAAAATGGGTGTTTAGGAACAAGATGAATGAAGACGGTTCTGTGGTAAGAAACAAAGCAAGATTGGTAGCCAAAGTGTATTGCCAAGAAGAAGGTATAGATTTTGATGATGAAACATTTGCTCCTCGTGCAAGATTAGAAGCAATAAGGATGTTTCTTGCCTATCTTTGCTCACAAGAACTTCATTGTATATCAAATGGATGTAAAAAGTGCATTCTTGAATGGATTATTGGAAGAAGAAGTCTATGTTGAACAACCTCCTGGATTTGAGCAGAAGACTCTTGGAGATAAAGTGTACAAACTTAAGAAAGCTCTATATGGATTGAAACAAGCACCTAGAGCATGGTATGATACATTATCTCAATTCCTGACTGAGAATGGTGTAGGTCCCAAGGGGTGTGAGTGTAAGGTTTAGAAGGGGGGGGGTTGAATAAACCTTACCAACTTTTCGATTTTGTCCTTTTAAAACGTTCAGAGTTAATACTTCACAGTTAAGTCCTTGATGGACAGCTAAGTTAGTTAATCAGCAGAGTTAGTCACTCAATAGACTCGACTGAGTTGTTGATAGAATAACTCAGCTGTTTTAACTAAAGACTTAACTCGACTGTGATATGTTTTCAGCGGAAGACTTAACACCCTTGAATCTGGTTAAGTTTGTTTAAATACTTGGTTTTAGCACTTTGTTGATTATCAATTGGATAGCAAATTTATTAGCAGATATTAAAGTAATATGCAGAAATTAAAGTCTTTGAAATGTAAATGACACAATAAGTTTTTATAGAGGTTCAAGATGGGGTAATTCTTCTACTCCTCTCTTCTCCAACACTTGGAGGAATCCACTAAGTATTGATCAATATACAAAGTGGTTAACAATCCGTATATAAGTCTTGATCACACAAATGACTTGATCCTTTGGGACTCGATCGAGATGCCTTGGTCACACAAATGCTTCTCGTGCGACTCGCCTTCTTCACAGGCGCAATCGCTTTGCTTGCTACTACAGCCCACTTGCTCAAGCTTCTTGGATTTGATCACGAAGCACTCCAAAAACTTGAGACTGGTTCGACCTTGAACCATCCTACACTCCTCCGTGGAATGTAGACCCCTTGATTCTTCAAATGTTTCCTCTTCAACTGATTGAAGTTGTCTTTCCTTCACAGGTGAGTGTTGGATTGATTTCCTTCGTAATGTAGGCTTGAGGATTGAACTTGAATGACTTGAGAATATTTTTGGTTACAGATATTGCTTTTCTTGCTCGTATTTGATTCTAATTGTCAAAGTAACCATTATATTTCTCAAATATTCCTCAGCCTTTTATAGTGTTCTTTTGAAAATCTGCCCGTTGAAGAGATAGGCTAATTTTTAAAAGACACTTGTGGTCGTTGGCTTGTCTTGTTGCAGTCTTTGGAATTGACATTTCCTCGTATGAATGATTCTTGACTTTTCGTAGTTCTCGACACAGTGCGGTGCTTCCCATTGGTTTATTCTTTTTGCACGCCGGGGATCGAGCACTTTAAGAAAGGCGATATGGAGGTATTACTTGTTTAAGTAATTTTCTTGACTTCTCGTGCAACAAATCTCTTTCGCTTATCTCGACTTGACCATTTTCTTTGACTTCCTCGGTGACTTCGAGTCGCCTTCCAATCATTGGATGACTTCTTCCATCACTCACTTCAACTTGAGACTTGGTCGTTTTGAGTTGACTTGACGATACTTCACTCACCAGTATCTCACCGCTCCTTCATCAAGTTCTTGTCTTCTCTTCTTTGCCACACTCACCGCCTCGCGGAGTCTTCCTTCTAGTCTCCAGCTTATCTTCTTGCATGTTCAGCATAATCGACTTGACTCACTCGACTCGACCCTATCTATTACAATGCAATTTACAACAAAAATGGGGTGCCAACTTTCTATTCTAAGTTTTACATGGCATTCATCAAAATCTAAAATAATTTCCCAACAAATGGATTCACAAAAGGCAAAGTGGATAGAACACTCTTCGAATTCAAGATGGGAAGAGTATACTACTTGTTCAAATATATGTGGATGACATCATTTTTGGATCCACAAACAAAGAGTCATGTGATAAATTCTCAAATCTCATGCAAAGCAAATTTGAAATGAGCATGATGGGAGAGCCGACATTCTTCCTAGGACTCCAAGTAAAACAAATGAAGGATGGAACCTTCATAAGTCGACAAAAAGTACACCAGAGATTTAATGAAAAATTTGGTATGGAAGAGAAGTCTTCGTGAAAATACCAATGAATACATCATCAAAATGGACATGGATGCGGATGGCAAGCCTGTGGATCAAACCGATACAAAGCACTTATTGGATCACCGCTTCTATCTCACAAAGAAGTAGGCCGGACATCACCTTTCTTTGTCAGGTGTATGTGCAAGATTTCAATATGCTCCAAAAGAAATCCACATGACTGCAGCTAAAAAAATCTTAAGATACTTGAAGGGAAGCCAAGAAGTTGGCTTATGGTATCCAAAGGAAGGTGGATTCAAGCTAATTGGTTATTCAGACTCTAATTATGCTGGATGTAGAGTTGACAGGAAGAGTACTTCAGGTACATATCAGATGCTTGGAAATAGATTAATTTCCCGGTTTAGCAAGAAGCAAAATTCAATAGCCACATCCACAACCAAGCAGAGTACATAGTCAAGGGCAAATTACAGCCCAAGTCTTATGGATGAGACAAAGAATCGAGAGACTATGAAGTTGAAGAAAAGAAGATTCCAATTATGTGTGATAACACAAGTGCTATTGCAATCACTCAAAATCCTGTGTTGCATTCGAGAACAAAGCACATTGATGTCAGATACCATTTCATAAGAGACCATGTTGAAAAGAAGGACATTACCTTAGAATACATCTCAACTGATAAGCAGTTAGCTGATATATTCACAAAACCATTATGTGAATCAAGATTTGAAGAACTCAAGCATGAGTTAGGGTTAATTGAACTGAGTTAACACTCAGAAGACTCAAGGAAAAGAGATGAAACGTAAAAAGATGGAAGAAGAGCGAAGCTCTTGAATCACCTAAGTGAATAAGCTGTATTGGAAAGTCAGCTGCACCGAGTTAGATGACATCTGAGTCACTATGTAAACAGAGAGAAGAAGAGTTGAATCAACTAAGAAGTAAGCTAAGTCATATATGAGCAAAGTGACAAAAACGCAATCGTTTTTACTAAGCGGGAATGTTTTTAAGAATGACGTCAGCGTAATTATGACGTGTACTGTCAAAAGTTGCATACCAAACTTATGATTGGATATAAATGCTTCCACATTAAATGCGAGAAATTAAATGCTAATCGGTGTGCTAAATCTGAGCCGTTGATCTTGATCAAATTTTAAAAACCATATGCACGTCCTTTCATAACCCACATATATACCATTTCGTCCGTTTTTCTCTCTCACTTTACACAAACTGTTCATCTCTCTCAAAGCAAGAAACAACTTTTCTCTCAAAACCCTACAGATCTCCAAAGTGAATTTCTAAAGTCTCGTTCAGTAAATCTCAAGAAATGGCATCTACTTACGATTTTGTTAAGTTGGGAAAACAAATCCACACTGGCTCTACTGTGGATTTTGAAGGAATGATTAAACAGGGATCCGATGAAACCCTTGTGAAGAAGATAGCTGAGAAGTCTGGGCTAAAACCCTTTCTCACGATGGAGTTTCAGATGACTTATGTTAAAGAAGTCGCTCAGTTCTACGTGAACGCTGAAGTTCACGACGAGGGCATCAAGTCATCTATTCACGGCAAAGAATTCACAATCACTGCTAAGGATTTAGCGGAACACTGTTTGCTACCGGTGGAAGGAGTGCCGGAGATCTATGAGGCTGATGTAAACCTGGCTGCTGCGTGGAAGGAAGTGGCCAGACCGGAATGTGCTGCTAAGGTGGTTTACATAGTTGATAAGAAGCTGCTGAAGGACGATTACCACAAGCTGATGGATATCGTTGCGAAATGCGTAGACATGAAGTTTGGAAGCCATAACCAGCTATCCAAAAACAAGTTGATCGTCATGACTGCGATCTTGGAAGAAAAGAAAGTCAACTGGGCAGAACTCGTCTACAGCAGACTCTGCCAAAATGTTGGGAACAAGTCCTTCAAGGGCGATGGGTCCTTCGGAGGATCCTTGGGGTATGGTCTTGTTATTGGCCGGTTAGTGGAGGTGAAAGGTGTTCCTCTCCGACATGGAAAGACGTTCCATGTTAACAAAAAGATGTTCCGATCAAATCTCTTTGGAGCACAGAAGAGAGCTTACGCCAAGAGGGCGGATACAAGTGAGGGGGAATCACTAATCAGCTGACCCTGAAGATACAACTGTCTCCTCCCCTCCCAAGAAGAAGGCTGCCCTGCCTCGCACTGCAAAAAAGAAGCTGCCCCGCAACAAAGAAAAAGAAAATTGCACTGCCCTACAGCCTGAGTCACCCGCCCCCGCACTGTGTGTCTCCCCCCTCGCAGCCGCAATGGAGAAGGAACCATTAATACCTTCTCCAGTGATTAAGAAGGAGAGGACTGCCACAACAAGGAAGGCAACTGCCTCTAAGACAACTGCGAAGGAATTTACCTTCGACGAATCGGAGGAAGTGGAACCAGATGTTCCTCTGGTGAAAACCAAAAGAAGAAAAATAATTTCCAAGCTCTCCGAGCTTGAGAAGACAGCTGAGTCTGCAACTCAGCTGGAAAAGATATTGGAGACTGCTGGAGAAGTAGAGTCTCCAGAAGGTATAGATGAAACAGCCAAGTCTGCTGATGCCGATCAGCAGAGGCAAACCAAAGACCCAATTGTGGACAGAACAACTGAGGAGCACGAAGCGGCTAAGACAACTAACTCACCTGTCGATAGGGCTGTGTCTCCGCCCGCGACAAATGTTGTCGAAAGTGAAGAGCAGCAAGCTCTGCTACCTCCCATTCCTGAGATAGAAGGACAACACGAAGATGATGATGATGATGTGATCATGCTGTCTCCACCATATCCAGACATCCAAAATCATCTGCGAGAATGGAGGAAGTAGAAGTTGAGTCACTCTAGGGTGCAGTTTGAACACCCAGAGTTTATTGAGGAGGAAGAGGAACTCTTCAGGTTCCTTGAAGTTGATACAGTGCTGCAAGCCCTTGATGAGGATAACTGCATCAACATGCTGCAAATTCGAAAGGAGAACGAACATACTAGGGCAGCAGAGGAAGTAGAAGCTCGTGCGAAAGCCAGTGTTTGTCTTCTAACTGGAACCATTGATCATACTCATCCACATCTTGACATACTTTCAGAAAGTGATGAGGATTTGGACCCCTGCTGCAGATCTGAGAGAAATTGGAAATACAAAGAAGCCATGCGAGAATCCGAGAATGATGCATGAGCAACAACGATGGAAGGACTGGAGAGTCTTCCAAATCACACTGAAATTGACCCTATGGGAGTGGTGCGGCAGATTGCAATCAAGAATTTTCTTTGCGACCACTTCCCCTCACTCACTCGAGGAAGGTTCTAAGGGAAATGGCAATGAAACGGGAATTTGGGGACCCAAGTAGAGCCAACCCCTACTGAAGGTGTCTTACCACCTGCCCCAATGGCTGAACACTCACATGAAACATCTGGGAGTCTGGAGAAGAGTGACCCCATTCCAAGTCACTCAGTTGGTGTGCCAGCTGAGGGGGAAACTCCCTCCACTGTAGCCAGGTCGGAGAATGCTGCAGACGACTCCACCAAGAATCTAGGAGGCGAAGTGGAGAAGGAACAACAAATGGAAACACAACAAGTTGTCACTAACGAGGCTCAGACAGTTGAGACTGTCTCAGCTGAGGTGCTAACTGCTCTGTAGGCCAATGACGCTGCTGATGCAGTCGAGGCACAAGATGGATCTGCCCCGGGAGTTAACACTCTGGGTAATGAAAGTGCAATCTATGGAGTTGAGACTCCAGTGGATGCCACCTCTGAAGACCCTAAGGCAGCTGAGACTGTCGACGGGATTGTCCAAGGCCTCGCTGTAGTTGAGATTCCAGGAGGTAGTGAAGGCCTACGGGAGTTTGAGACTTCCCGAGGTAAAGAAACAGAAACGCAGAACATTCCTCCTATCATTGATGCATCTGAGAAGGAGATAAGTGCCCTTCATGATTCCCAAGACAACCCAGACGTAACTTTTCTAGGATCTGAAGGTGAAGATGAAGCTGGGTCATCCCCCATTGCAAATCCAAAAGACTTAGCTGAGGATGTTCTCCCAAGCACGAGTAAGTCAGACCTTAAGGCTACTCGTCAGACATTCAACTTCGATGATGAGCCACTTCTTCAAATCTTATCATCTTCCGATGACGCCACTGACACGGCCGAGGACCAGACAACTCAAAAGGAAAAACCAACTGAGACCGACGAAGCTGTTGAGACAGCTGAGGCTCAGCCAGCTGGGTCCATACCATAACAGACCCCAGCTGAATCATAGTCAACTACGCAGGCTCCCAAAGCTAGCAGCAGAATCGACTCAACCGGGCATATCATGGCCACGAGTTACCATTGAACAGATTCCCTATGTCCGTGATGATGCGTTTGAAGAAACGTTTCCCTTCTCACTGGAGCTGTCGGACCTTGATGAAGAATCAGCTCGAGATAAGAGGCACTTCCACAAACCTGATCCAGTTATTCCCACAGATACCATCGTCCCAACAGACTTTGACTTTGACGCTGCTTGGCCACCAACTGAGACGGAGGTAACAACTAAAGTTCGAGAAGTCTTCAAGGCAATTTTTGTAGAGAGAGAGAAGATGGAAAGGCACCAGGCCTCACTGGACATGAGGCTAGATAACAGAGATGCTAATCTTACTGCCGATCTGCGTGCAATAATAGTCAGGATCCGATAATGGTGGCAACAGCAGCAAACAATACGTGTGGAACATGTTCGATACTTTAAGGCATTGTATAACAAGATGTTGATCTGGAGTGCTGATAATGCTGATATGAAGAGAAGAATGCAAGAAAACATTGATAGAATGCATGAATCTCACAACACTGAAATGCAACTGCTGCTTGAATTCCACAAGAAAGAACTTCTGCGCGTCGAGGAGACTATGGAAAATAAATTCAGCCTCCTCATGGCTGAAATGAAGTTGGTGGCAGCTGAATCAAAAGCCACCCGCTCTACTCCGCAACAGACAAAGCATAATTTAGCTATCACCCGAATTCCATGCAAAGATACTCCTCAATGAGATTCAAAGCATAATTCAGCTATCAGCCGCCTAGACTTCATGCTGGTGGTCTATTCCCGGGGTTCCTCTCTCCTTTGATGATGCCAAAAAGGGGGAAGAGGAATACCTAAAGAAGAAGTTGGAAGGGTCTGCGGTTGAGAAGGAAGCAGCTGTGAAGAAGAAGACAACTGAGGATCAGAGGAAGGAAAAGGGAAAATCCGTTGAGGGGGAAGGTTCGAAAGACATGACTTTAATGGTTGCTAGAACCCCTCAATAAGGACTCGTCACAGCTGACATCATCAGCAAACTTCCAGTGACTCTGCCGCTCCAACACTCTGTGTGCCCATGTCTGAAAAGAGGAAAATTGTTGAAGCAGAGATGAAGGAGGTTCAAAGAAAAATGGATGCCCGTGCGATGGACATATTGAAACAATATGGAGGCATTCCAACAGGCAGAGACACTGATGCCATTTCAGACGTTGGAACCGAGCCGAGATCAGTTGATGAATTCAAAACGCTCGAATCCGAGGGATACTTCGAGAACATGTCCATGGCCCAAACCTGGGACTTGTATTGGGAAAAAGGCCTTAAGCTATGCGAAGAAGTTGACAAGACGGCAGACTGCACCGCGATCACTCTGGACACCCCACGATCACTCACCGGGAAGAAGAAGGACCCAGTACAATACACGCCCAGAGGTAGAGGAAGAAGCAGTGGAGGAAGAGGTTTCAGACCTAGACCTCTACCCAAAAATATCGAATACATAGATCCAGGGAAGAAAGGAGGGATCTATTGGGCTAGATATGACGTAGTAGCCAACATGGAAGTGGCCCGGAAGAATGATGAATATGTAAAGAGGATTGAAGCAGAAAATAAGAGATAAGATGAGCTGTGGGAAGAGAGTCAGAGAAGACAAGAAAGGAAAAGAAAAGATGAAGTCGCCGAAAGAGCCTATGAGAAAAAGAAAGCATTCAAGTTAAGGAAGAAGAAAAAAGAGAAACAGAAAGCGAGAGGGCGAAAGAGTTGAAGAAGAAAAGAAGGAGGTGAAAAAGGAGATGAAGTGTTGATGTCCACCCCTTCATGTATTTTAGGGCATGTTGTAAATGCATATGTATGTAAGTCTTCCAAGACACA
This sequence comes from Rehmannia glutinosa, assembly GCA_016081115.2. Lineage (NCBI taxonomy): Eukaryota > Viridiplantae > Streptophyta > Magnoliopsida > Lamiales > Orobanchaceae > Rehmannia > Rehmannia glutinosa. The sequence goes on along the minus strand of CM071931.1, from coordinate 59,308,735 downwards.
CATTGAATAAAATTGTGTAATTTCTATACTTATAGAACACTATGATTGCTTTTCAAATGAGCTAAACTCTATAATTCTAGATATAAGAACAAGAATGTTATGATCAATAAAAGATCGATTCTATGCATACATTCCATGTTTCTATATTGTCTTTTTACTATTTACTTTTGGTATGTATGTTTTAAGTTTTGGCATCATCAAAAAGAAAATTGTTTTAAGTTTTGGCATCAATAAAAGATCGAAATTGTTGGGAAATTCCATTGTTTCTATTTTGATGAATGCCATGAAAAACTTAGATGTATCTTGTTTACTATTTTCTTTGTAAATTGCATTGTAATAGATAGGGTTTGAAGTGTCAAGTCGAAGTTATGCTGGATATGCAAGAAGTAGCCAAGTCTCAACAACAAGAATGTTATGATCAATAAAAGATGAAGTGAAGAAGTCAAGAAATTGTTTTAAGTTTTGGCATCATCAAAAGAAGGAGTATCATCCAATGATGTGTGAAGTGTCGATCAAGTGAATCCAAGATCAAGTCTCAAGTTGAAGTGATGATGATGAGTCATCCAATGATTGGGAGCCGACTCGAAGTCACGTGGGAAGATTAAAAACTGCAAGTAAAAACAATCAAAAAGGATCCGTTGCAAAGACAATCAAGTCAAGAAAATTACTTAAACAAGTAATACTTCCATGCTCGCCTTTCTTAAAGTGCTCGATCCCGAAAAGCGTGCAAAAAAGAATAAACCAATGGGAAGCACTTTACACTGTGTCGAAACCCCGAAAATCAAGGTTCATTCAATAAGAGGAAATGTCAATTTCAAGAACTCGCAACAAGACAAGCCAACGACCACAAGTGTCTTTTGAAAATTAGCCTATCTCTTCAACTGCGATTTTCAAAAGAACACTATAAAAGGCCGAGGAAACAATTTGAGAGAATGTGACCAACCACGAACATTTAAGCTATTACTCGAATCAGAACTCGCAAATACTCTCATTATTCAAGCAAATCCTCAAGCCTAAATTTCAAGGAAATCGATCCAACACCAACCTTTGTGAAGGAGAGACAACTTCAAACTGTTGAAGATGAAATTTCTGAAAAATCAAAAGGGGTCTACATTCCAAGGAGGATTGTAGGAAGGTTCAAGGTCGAACCAGTCTCAAGTTATTGGAGGGCTTCGTGATCAAATCCAAGAAGCTTGAGCAAGTGGGTCAGTAGTAGCAAGGCAAAAATGCCCTGTGAAGAAGGCCGAGTCATACGAGAAGCCAACCGTGTGACCAAGGCATCTCGAATGAGTCCCAAAGGATCAAGTCACCGTGTGTGATCAAGACTTGTATCTGGACTGATAACCACTCTGTACTCTGATCAATACTTAGTGGATTCCTCCAGGAGTTGGAGAAGAGAGGAGTAGAAGAATTACCCCATCTTCGAACCTCTATAAAATCTATTGTGTCATTTTATTTCTGCATATCATTTTATATCTCTTTGACAAATTGCTATCCAACTGATAATTAACAAGTGCTAAAAACAAGTGTTAAAACAAACTTAAACCAAATTCAAGGGTGTTAAGTCTTCCGCTGAAAATCTTATCACAACCAAGTTAAGTATAAGACTAAGCAGCTGAGTTATTCTATCAACAACTCAGTCGAGTCTGTTGAGTGGATAACTCTGCTGGTTAACTAACTTAGCTGTCCATCAAGGACTTAGCTGTGAAATTAACTCTGAACAATTTTAAAAGGACTAAATCGAAAAGTTGGTAAGGTTTATTCAACCCCCCCTTCTAAACCTTACACTTACACCCCTTGGGACCTACAACAACCATGTTGACCACAGCTTGTCTCATAGACTCGGGTTTATCCTTAGCTTTCCTGGACGAACAATCCTCAATCCAATGACCGACATGTCTACAGTCCAACATGGTTTGTTTGATTTCTATTTTTTCATTTTTAGCCTTACCCTTGCCTTTATTGATTGTCTTAGAGTTGGTATTGACATGGTTAGGCGTGTAAACCGAATAAATTGGTATTGACTTGAGATCGGCTCTTTATCAACTCGTTCAAGCTTGTCCATTTCCTTCTCAAACTGAGCTTGAACGATTTTTCAAGTTCGTTTTGAGCCGAGCACGATCATACCCTTGTTCGACTCGCAGGACTCATGAACACCAAAGTCACATTTATTAGTATTTTCTACTCATAGTATCCTAAACTTTCCTTTGCTTTACCACCTTCAACTTTTACAATTTGGAAGGTAATCCATTATCGCAATAATGAATTTTCAATCAAGGATATTTTTTATTTCCTAAAGATTGAAATTTTGGAATATAATTGAATTTAGGGTTAAATACACCACTATAAAAGCCTTCTTAAACATTAGTAAACAAATTGATTTGAACAAGCAGTCAATTTGCGAATTTTGGTTGCCTTCAAATATCAAAAAATGATCGACAACTTTATTCAATTTATGTTTTTTTTAACAATTGTAAACATTTATACTTTTTCAGACATAAGTGAGAAGTGCTTTTCTTTTGTTCTATTAATTACATCTCTTTCAATTTAGTTTTGAATGTTATGAAGTTAAGCAAATTAGCAATCAATGAAAATATGCATGGAATCATAAATTGTATTCATTTAAAATGCTTAACAAGACAATATAATGCCCACATTATGTTTAAGTTTTTTCATGAAAAGAACCTACACACTCATTTGTGTTGGTTTTGCATACTGAATTTGATAAATCCAAGTCAACTTGTTTTAGACAATAATAATTATCAATTTTTATTTCATTGCATGCTTGTTGCATTAAGATATCTAAATCAAGCATTTCTAATCCTTTTACATTTATCTCTTTATGGCTTGCTTCACATGTATGTCTTGCTCTAAGAACATGGATCGCTCTCACGAAAAAAATAGTTATTGAGGAAGATATAAAGGAATATGCCCAAAATGTTGAGATACAAGGTGATGGAAAAAATGCTTTGAAAAGAAAAAATTGAAAAAGAAAATCAAAAGTTTGGTCAGAATTTACAGTGATTAAGGTTGATGATGGTAGACAGAAAGCAAAATGTAACCATTGTAGTACACTCATTGCTATCAATTCTCAAGGTTCAACAACTCAGTTCCACTGATACTTAGAAAGTTGTCCAATTCGTCTTACCGCTTCTAAGAATCAAAGGCTCATGTATACTCAACTTTTAGGTCCAACTGATTTTGGAAGTAGCTCGGGTGGTACAATTACTACATAGAGTATGACAACGATAAGGAAATGGAATACTTAGGAAAGATGGTTATTGTACATGAGTACCCATTTAGAATATTGGAACATGATTTTTTTGTTATGTTCTGCAAAATATTGAATCCTCGATTTGAGAAGATGTCACGAGTAACGTTAAGGGATGATTGCATGAAGCAATATGTCATAGAAAAGAATAAGCTAAGAATCATTTTTGAAGGTGTCGAAAGAAGTTGCTTAACATCTGATTTATAGACCTCTAATCAGAATATTGGATATATATATGCATTACATGTCCTTATTTTAACTCAAAGTGGAAGTTGCAAAAGCACATTTTGAACTTTTGCGCAATGGCACCTCCACACACAGGAATTGCTATTTCCGATTTCATATTTCAATGCCTATTGATTGGGGATTTTAGAATAAGATATCAACAATCACCCTTGACAATGCTTCGTCCAATGATGCGGCTGCAAGAAACTTGAAAGACAACTTTGCAATAAAAGGAAAGCTTTATCTTGGTGGGAGGATCTTTCACTGTGATGTTGTGCACATGTATTGAATCTTATAGTGCAAGATGACCTACCAGATACGAGATGTTAATGAAAATTTTCATTAAAGTGTCAAGTATCTTAAAATGTCACCATCTCGACTTCAGGTTTTCTGATATAGTAAAACAATTACAACTTCTTACCTCCAAAAGTTTAATCCTTGATGTGCCTACCAGATGTAATTCCATTTATGCAATGTTAGAATGTGCCTTGGTGTTTAGAGATGTGTTTCCAAGATACAAAGAAAGGGATCCAAATTATCAGCCGTTGCCATCTTCAGATGATTGGGATATGGCGTTTAAGGTATGTAAGTTTTTAGAAGCTTTTAGTGATGCCACACTACATCAAATTCATTTCTTCCTAATGTTTGGAAAATAAGACAGGCTCTAAATGAAAAGTCGGGTAATAATAATAAGAGATAATTGCAAAAAACTCCTTAAGGTTTGGGCTAGTTACAAAAAAATCCAGAGATGTTTCAAAATTAAAAAAAGCCCCATCAGATTGATTATGTCTTAAATTTAAAGGCGCACTGTAATACTTTTATAAATATCAGAGGGTATTTGAAATGATGTTTACCTATGAGGAGAAAATCTAAGATAAAATCAAACCTCAAGTTTTTGTTTTTTTTGTAATTTTAAAAAATCTTTAGTTTTTTTTTGTGATTAGCCCAAACTTCATGGGTGTTTTTGTAATTATCCCTAATAATAAAGTTTATGTTCAAAATTGGCTTTGCAAGTGAGAGAAAAGTTCCACAAGTACTGGGGGATTACAACTTATAGATGGCTATGGGTGCAGTTTTTGTTCCTCGGTATAAGATGAAATTGGTTGAATTCTGCTACTAAAAAAATATGTCTGATTGCTAAAGCTCATGAGGAGATTGAGTTGGTGTTTTGTTTTCCTTGCACGAGCTATATGGTGAATATGTTGTTAACTACGCTTCTAACAATGCAAAGCTAAATGACCAATCAAGAGTCAATTCATTTGTTACAAATGTTGATGGTGGCAAAACAAAAAGTAAAAGCAAAGGTAGAATAGAGTTTTGAGTTATGGGCACAGGAATTATATACTATCATTCCTAGTAAATCTGGAATGGCTATATATCTTGAAGAAAGTCTATATGTATGTAAGGATGAATTAGATATTGATTTTAATGCATTAGATTGGCGGAAAGCAAATACTTTGAAGTTTCACATTTTAGCCAATATGGCACGCAATACACTATTATTTCCTATCACCACAGTAGCTTCAAATTCAACTTTTAGTAAATGAGGGGGAGTTCTTGATCAGTATCAAAGTTCTTTGAATCCAGATACGATTCAAGCTTTAATTTAGTTTGTATTGTGGATTGGTGGCATTCTTGGAAAATTGCAAAATTAGTAGTTGTACCTTATTTTTAAGCTCATTCAAATTTTATGATATTAAATATTTGAGACTAACACAAACAAATTTTTATTGACGATAAGGATATATAAAAATCCAATGTCTAGTGATGTCGCACAAGCATTTTTGAAGAAGTGTTTTTAGTAATGAGCATGCCACACTCTCATATATCATTATCATTTTATATTCATAACAAAAGTGTGCTTCAAGCTTATTTTTTTGACTATCTTATTTATTTACAGGTAAGCTAATAAAGGACAAGTTGGGCAACATTTCTTTGCATTGGATAATTAGCCTACAACTACGAAGCACGTTTTTTGATAAATAAGACTCATTAGTAATCATGTTGAATTTGAGGACATTTATGGGTAATTGAGTTGATTGTTGGATACAAGTTTTTAGAAGAATTCATAATTTATTATTTTTCCCTAATGCTCAACAAGCTTTTGAATTGACTATTGTTGTTTCCTAAGTAGTCTTTCTCATATGCTTTAGAATTTGCACAATTACAATCTTCATTTTCTAATTTCTACAATGACAATATTTTTATATTCTTTGTGCCACTAGTAATTTTTTCCTACTTACTATTTGAGAATGACTATCCCATTTTCATTTTCTTTGTCCTAATGTTTTATATTAGCCTTAACAATCTGTATTTATTGAGTTGCAGTTACTTGTATTAAGAACTCCTAAGTTGGGGGTTGGTTGATTACATGATTATCAATTTTGTATTCATCAATTGCATTGTAGATTTGGATCATTCTAAGCATAGCTAGCAGAAATTGTAGAGCAATACACAATTTGAATTATCTGATATTACACGGAACCAATTTAGTTTCAGATGGTGAATTTTGATTATATTATTCTAAAATGAATGTGTTGATACATGTTTTGTACTCTAATATGATTTTCTCTTACTATGTTCGTCTATTAATGTGGACACTACATAAACTTGGGAGTATTTTGTGTCGGAAACAATTTGTTCTCTTGCCCAATTGGGCTGTGAATGAGATAAGAGGATTGGTGATATTTTGATATTTAGGTATTCATGAGTCATGACTGAATTTTCTTTTTTTTTTTGGGTCTAATGGCAGTAAAGCATTCTTATAGCCAAATTTGACTTTTCTCAAACAATTGAAAGTCAGTGTATTGGAATTTTATTAATTTCCTGTGTGGACTTACATATGTAATTACAACTATCTAATTTAATAGAGCCAATTAAGTGTTCTAATCTAATAATGCTATAGAGATGTCTATTGGGTATGGGCTTTGCAATGTGTATAGACCCAATACTATTCAATTAGGATTGATACACTTTTAATTGACCTAGTATATAATGAAATCTCTTATTAGGGTTATGGTCCCAAAGTAAAATCAGTTGTTCACTAATCTCCACTATTCCGTCTTAGAGAGAGAAACCATTGAGTACCTAAATAATTTGGATGTAGAAGAAGATAACCCAAATAAGGATTCACACGCGTCAACATGGATCTGAGGTATCAATTATCGAATATTACGATTTACGGATTTAAGGTACGCTTCCGATTTAGATTCAATTTTCTATTTGTTTCTTGACAATTCACATGATGATTGTGGATATAAAATAATTATATTAATTCTAACAAGTGGCAGAATCACAAATTATGTTGAATTATCAAGAACAATTTATTCTTGTTCTTTTTCTAATTGTATCATATTTATTATCCGATTTTAGATTAATCGGCATGTTTCATATATGAGATTCAGTTCATATTCATGTGGAAAATTGAAATATATTTCTAGAAATTTAGATTCTGTGTTTGAGTATATTGCAATTATTATCATGTCTGATGCAAAATATTGTAAAATCATATTTTAATTTCTGCATTTGATGATGAATTCAAGAATTTCAATTTTTTGTCATGTTTTGTGACTCTTGTGGAATTAAGGCTTTAAGAATTCTGTCATACATCTTCAAACAGTCACAACCATCATCATCACCAGTCCACAAACCACCAAACACCCATAGCCCATCAAGAATAGCAAAAAAACAAAAAATTAGTGGCAGACAGTGGCCTGACGTTCATCTGCGCAATTGCCAAATCGACTATTGTGGGTGACAATATGGCTTGGGTGATGAATTCTGGGTGGTGGACGGCTTGGCTATTCGGAGAGGTTCTGATTGGTGTTTCTTGAAGCTAATGGTTGTGGCGATGGGTTTGTGGTCCATAGCGATTTGTGAGTGGCTTTGGTAGTCCACTGTTGTTAGTTTTCAGCAACCAGTGGGCGTTGCATGGGTTGGTGCAACAGAGGGGATATTGCCCTTGAGTGGCGGCCATGGGTGAAAGCAAAATTGGTGGCTAGTCTCTTCTTTTGACCGAGAAGCATGGGAAGTTTAGGTTTTAGCAATTTTGGGGTCATAGTTTTTGGGCTTCAAATTAAAGTTGTTGGGCTTGTTTATTATTAGTCCAAATTTAAGAGAATTGGCTCGATTTTGTGCCTTCAATTTTGGGTTTAATATATAGTTATGAGCCTAATTGTTACTCTAAAATTAAGGTTAGATTTTGAGCTTGAAATTTATTTTGGGTCTTTAGGTCTACATAAGGATTGAATTATGAACCTGAATTAGTTTGGACCCAAAATTAAAGTAAGGAACATTTTGGATTATAAAATTTGGCTTAAAATAATGGATCATTTAAGGGCTGAGTTTAACCTATAAAGATTTGATTAATTTTAAATATAATTCAAATATAATCAATATTGAATTTGACCCAAATAAGATTAAAATCCAATAAAGAAAAAATTAAGTTTGATTATAAGGCCTATTTGGTTTTTTGAGGCTTTAAATCAAATTAAGAAATTAAGGTTTGAGTTTAATTTATTTTGGGCTTAAAAATTTTGGATATTGAACTTGATTTGGATTCGATTAATACTTAGTTAGATTTATGAACCAATCTGGTTATCTGGTTTTTTAAATTTAAAAAACGTTGGATTTAAAGTCCTATTAAGCTTTCTTTGGACTTTAAATTCAAATAAGATTAATTTTGAAATCAAGTTCATATAAAGTTGAATTTAAGTCTAATCTAGTACTTTGGGTTTTTAAGTTCAAATAAGGATGGGTTTTAGGCTTATGGTTAGAGTTTAATTTATTGTGTCATAAAGTTGGGGTGAATTTATTCATACCCGTAATGATTGAATTATATTTAAATTTAATCTACTGAGAATACTATCCAAATTTAGTTATAATCTTAATATATTAATTTTATTTAGTTAGTGAATCTTATCTTTGTATTTCAAGATAAATTGAAATAGCATGTTCTACATCTGTTACTAAGTTTATTTTGAAATATTAGATTCAGGCAAAAGATTTGCAATTTGTTTAATCTATACTGATAATAATCGGCCCAAATAAAGGTTATTATCTGACCAGATGATAGACATATGAGGCAAAATCAGGTTATATCATATTTTATGTATAATATTCCAAAATAAATTAATTGAAACAGCATGTTGCTAAAGTAACCTTTATTGGGCAGATTTATTTATTTTGAAATATTAAGATGTGTATGTCTATTATTTATGCGAATAATGATCGGCCCAAAGGATGGGCATTACTTGGTCGAATAATAGACATACTTGTAGTAATAAATATATGTGATGATTACTAGGTTATCCATGTAAACAATAATCGGCCCAAAGGAAGGTTATTGTTTGACAAAACTTATTGTCAGTATTTGATTACTACATTTGAAGGTACCCCTTGCAATTGATGTTCTTGTCCAAAGACTGAACATCAATGTTGTGTTTAGGTATCTCAAGAGTGGACCCACTATTATTTTCTAATATCACATATAAGTATGAATTCCCTTTTATTATGTTATGACATGATTAAGTGTGAGCATTTTAATTTTATTGTTTGATTTAAATTTCTACTTATTTTTGTAAAATATATGTCTATATGGAATTTATTTGTACTATTATTCACTGTTTTAAATCTTTTGGGGGCATTATAGTTGGAGAGGTTAGTGCTAAGGAGTTTCTTAAGAAAATTGACTGAAACAAGTATTATATTAATTAATCTTGTTTCAATAAGGTTCTAAACAAAAAAAATAACATACGGGAGTACATTAAGAGGTGTCCTTCTCGCTTCAAAGTAAAGTTAATAAAGTTAAAATTATCTGTGTTTTTTTTTCTTGCACACTAAGATAGATATACAGTTAGTAACAACACCCTAATGATTCAGATGACTCTTTGAAGATCATGTCTCATTGTGCGAGAAAAGAAAATTTGAGCGAGATAACACTAAAAGTACTGATTTAACATCTTATCCCTCAGGATATAGATATAAAGCTTTTAGTTGGGACACCACAAACAAAATACAAAAGAAACGAGATGTGAAATTTACTTGTTACTTCTGCAAAATGGGTGGATACATGAGAGAAATGTCCCAAGTAAGTATGTCGTGATAAAGTTTACTTCTCACTTCAACTTATGTTTCAGTCAGTCTTGTTTTACACCTAGATTTGCCTTATTGGTTCTACTACTCACATATGTTTTAATGCAAAGTTATTTGTGGAGCCAGTAATAAATTGATGATGAATGATGCATCTGCGAGGGTAATGGTAAAACAATATTGGTCGAAATTTAAGTTAATCATTGATGATAAGATTATTGAATTTTGAAGAGACTTGCTAGATTTTGTTTCTATTTCAATTTTGAGCAAATTTTGGTTATGATTGTTCAATTTGGATATAGTAATTTGGCTCTCTTTCAATATTCATGCTGGTTCTTTATCATTGATGATAAATTATAATTGTTGGATGTTGTTGCGTCATTTAATGAAACTTTGCATGCTAGTTCACATGGTACAAAATATATGAAACAATAAAAGAATTAAGAATGTGGTAAGAAGTATGATTAATCATTCTTCCTTATTGAAAAAGAGAAGTACTAAGAATTATGACGTGGATTATTAATAGGGTTCTAAACTAAGTAGTAGCTAGCTAAAGCCCCTTATGGACTATGAATGTGTGAACGTTCGATATTGGAAATTTTCATATTTGGGGTTGCCCGATTAAGATAAGGTCTTCGGCCTAATAAAGGAAACTGGACTTAAGAACTATTAGTTTTTGTTTGTTAGATATTCTATAAGGCTATTTTGAGATAAGAAACTTGAAGGTTCTTGAGGAAGTTGAGTTTGAGGGGAGATAATGTTACAAACATTATCATGAAAAAAAAATTTATTTTTCTCCTACAGTTGCAATTGATAATGATTAGGCTTTCATTCCTAACATTGTTCAATATGCAAATTCAGATTATCAAGATAATTTTAAGCAAAACTCTATCCGGAATAAGATAATATTTCTAAAGGGCAAACTCAACAACCTCAAGAATGAAAGCTATGAAAAATTGGATGAAATGCATGAATGACAATGATATTTTTGATCTCATCAAATTATCTAAAGATGTGAAGCTCATTGGTCATAGATCTACATCACGACCAAAGAGATTCACATGTAGTATTGAGTGATATAAGGTTTGTCATGGTGTTGTAGAATTTCATCAAAGGTAGACATTGATTATAAAAAAACTTTTATTTTGGATTTATCCAAAGATTCTTTAATATCATTATGGTACTCGAGGCTCATTTTGATTTTTAGCATGTTTCTCATTTATGGTAAACAATGATCGTTAAGTTTAACTCATTTTCTTTTGAGATATATAAAGTTGATGATTGTATATACCGAATGTTTAGTGGGAGAGAATCTCATTGCTAAAGAACTTAAGTTTGATTCATTCAGTGGCTCATTTCCTTTAGAATGAGTCTAATATTTAAGATATATGAAAGACTTGTTATTGATACGTGTAAAATATATGTGCATTTAAGGGCTTATTTTGATATAGAATTGATAAATTTGCATTTATATTTAATGTATTTTACTTGGTTTCCTTTGTTGGGCGTGATATTGCGTACTCTTGTGAATTTTGCAGAAAATTGAGCTAAATTGGGCAAAAGGTGATAGCGCATTCCAAATGATATGTCAAAAGACAAGGTACAAGCAAAGATGTAAAAGAAAGAAGCATGGACGGTCGAACAAAAGGGAATTTCCTTCAAAAACGTCCAAACGCACTAACAGTTTTCAACACTGACAGGGTTTAATAATTTAGCCATATTTTTCTCTACAAAATTGATATTGATCTGATTAAAGTGACTATGGAAAGGTAAGAAAAAGGACTACAACTTTCATGCAGACTCCAGAAGCAAATTCACACGATTTATAAGTCACGAGACCGTGTGAACAGCCACACGACCATGTGAAGTACTTCATCGATTTTCAAAGACAAAACCAAGTCGCACGGTCTGGCCGTGTAGACCACACAACCATGTGGGGTGGCCATGTGAAGCCACACGGCCCGTGTGATCCGCCTGAATCTGTTTTGAGTCCTTTTCCCGTCAGAACTCTACCAGTGATCTCTCCAAGCACCTATATGAAGGAACCAAGGCCCTGCACGAAAATACAAATCTTTACATCTGAAAACACACCACAATACACAGGATTATATAGATCAAAGGTCTTCTAAGATAGGAGGTCTAGGTTACGAAGAACACCACAAGGCCTTTCACAGCTACAGAAGCACAAGAGTTTCGAAGGCTTAGAAGGAGGATCCATCCTGACAAAAAGGGTTTTCTTTCTTAGTTTAGATTTCTTGTTTGTACTCAAACGATGTCACAATGTTGATTTCAAGTTTGTCTATGAATTTGTTATCAATGTTTGGCTAATCTTTCGGATCCTAGGGCATAATCAAAACTATGGATTCATGTTAAATCTTGAATGATTATTTTCTTAATTGATTCATCTTTATGAATTTGAGTGCTTATTTTTAATTGTTGATTATTCGGCCAATAATTTGCATGTCATATTTGTTAGTCCATAATCTGGGAGGTGAGTTCTAGCAAGACAAAAATCGAATTCAGACATAAATAGGGTAATGCATCGGGAGACTACTTCTGTTTGTGGGGAGTATTTCAATTCACAGATCTGTTGGGAGTTAATAATAGTTGTGATGCATCGGGAGACATCAATTATTGTTAATCTACTTTATATGCGCTACGCGGGAGGGGGAATAAACTAGTTTAGGAATTGAACTCAGAAACGCATGAATTAGTTTTGTGAAACATTAATTGGATTTAATATTGAAGAAGCATGTTGAGATTATGTGCCTAGGGTTGCTTTTGTATTTGTTTAAAATACTTGTGGCGTTCGCTTTGTTGTAATAATCCCCGCCTAGCCCCGATTAATCCCCGCCTACGCGCTAGGCCCCTCTTGTCCGCTTACGATTTTTTTCTGATTAGGACCGCCTAATCCCGCCCAAGTCCCGCCTAGATCAGCCTAGGCGCTAGGCCCCAGTCTGCCCCCTAACGATCGCCAAGCGCTTTTTAAAACATTGGGGGTTCGAAATTTATTTATTTTTATTTTTATTTTCGATTCTATAAAACTCTTGATATTCGGTTGCTTCAATAAAATTGGAATGCGATGTTGTTATAGCCTAAGTGTTTCGTAATCAATGCCATTATCCTATAAACTACACTGTACACTTGCTGTAGTAAGATCCAAATATTTTTGGCGAACAATGATACATTAGTTATGAGAGGTCTTTTGTATTTTCAAGTATGTACGCGTCTAGATATAACGTGCATAGTAGGATTATTAGATAGATATTAACCCAATGATGGATCATTTGGAAAGCAACCAATAAAGGGTTTGTAAAGTATTTACAGAGAATAAAAGTTTATATGCTCACTTATCGGAAATCAGATCTTTAGGAGATTATTTGGTATTTCTTATTCCGATTTTAATTAATGCCAATAAAGTAAAGAGATCCAGTTTGGGCTATACTTAATTATTAGTTGGATGTGTTATTTGGGGAAAGTGCCATGCAGACACTTATAGCTCATTCCACAATGACAACTAAGTTCTAGCTTGGTAATTGACATCTTATCATTGGATATGGTAGATATTGTAACTAGGTTGTATGTTAAGACTGATATTGATATACTATAAGGATAATGTGACAAGAACTCGGTCTTACCATATTCCAACAATAAAAACTCTTGAAGTTGAGGTGCACATAGACTTGAAGTCACTTGTTGTAACAAAGAAAGAATTTAGAGTCATTTAGTAACTATTGAGCATATTCAAACAAACCTCATATTGCGGCCGTTCACCAAGGTTTTACTACCTAAGGTGTTTTAGAGCATAATGCTCATATGAGTGTTGTACGGTTTTGAAAATGTGCATATTCAGTGGGAGTTTGTATTTTGATGTTCTTGAGAATAAAGAATAAAGATTTGGTTTGGACTTTGGATCATTTGCAATTTTTCATGATCTCAATAAGGAGTAAAGTAGGACCAGTTGGAAATATGCATGTTAGAGATCACGTTACATGTAATTTCCATGCTACACATCCATACTCGAGCTATGCCATTGAATATATTGGTGTGGTGACCATTGATGGGTGTAGTTACCTTTTAAGTGTAACAAAGGCCGCTTTGATGTCATACTACTATAGGAAATGGACCAAATTGTATCTAAAGGGATAGGTAGTGGAAATGATGATCGTGTCTGATTCTTTTTGCGGTGGGCTATGACTTGGATTTTTGGGTTTGGTGTTGAGAAGTGGGTTTGAGGGGATATTGTGAGATTTTCAAGGGGTGGGGTGGTCAAGGGAGGTTCTGGGTTATGTAAAGGTTGTATATTATGGGGGTTGGTAGATTGTTTGGGTGTGGGGGAAAAGATTTTTTCGGCCAAGAAGATTAGGGGTTTTGTTGGGGGAGGTTCATTTTTGTGTATGGAGGAGTTACGGGGGCATTTTTAGGGAGAAGCTTTCAACCATGTACCATATTTTGCCTCAGCCGGATCCGGGGCTTCATTACTATCATAATCCTCACATGCACGAAAGTGGTGGCCAATGATCCCACAACAAAAGCAGTAAATTGGCAGCGATTCATACTTCACCTGGATCCATGGCGATTCACCTTTCAATCTAATGGTTAATCCTCTCGACAGAGGCTTGGATATATCAATAGAGGCCTTGAATCTTGCAGACTTACCAAGTAAACCGTCTTCCGGGGCATCCCACATTTCAAAATGCCCGATTTGCTTTTCTATAAGCATTAATGATGTAGCATTCATGCATGCTACCGGTAAATCGTACGCTCTTATCTAGAACGAGACATGCGATATTTGGATGGATGATGGTTGTTCCATCCCCGATATGCTCTTTACCGCAAAGAGAAAGCCCTCAAAATGCCACGGTTGGCTATTAAGGACCCAGTCATGTTCTTTCTTGTCGTTGAAACGAAAAAGAAACAGGTTTTACCCCCATTTGCACGCTGAAACTATTTCTTGGCTTTCCATGCTTTCTTCATGACTTCAAGGAGATAAAAGGAATTCAATTGTTTATTTGTGCGTAGACGTCCCACTAAGCAGAATCAATTCGTTCCAAGTTTTTTTTCAGTGGTAGGGATCTCGACATCCAGATCTAGAATTTCCAATTCTTTTGCGGTGAGAACCTCCATCGAAGACATACCACAACACAACCAGAAAGACGATCAAGGACACGAGGCAGTGAACCTGCAAATAAAACAGCGACGAGACTCGAAGAGAACCTAAAGCAGACAACACCAAAATAGCAAAAGGCCGAAAAAGAGGGGGACACAGCCTAACAAGAAAACAGAAGAGGAGAATAAGTGATAAAAGCCTAGCGACACGGGAGAGGGAGAATTGACAACCCTAAACCTAAAACACACAGAGATGAAAAAACACAAAAGAAAAGGGAAAAAGGGTGAAGAAAAGAAAAATGAGGGACGAAGGGCAAGAATTATGAGAGTAAAAACTAGGCATCCCTGTGAGAGGAACAAGCCGGTGTGTTTGGGGAGTACGAGGATAGGTGTGTAAGAGGCATATGGTATGGGGGAAATGAAAAATTAAAAACTGGCAGCCGAAAAAGCTGTCTCCACTATTAATGAGATAAACCCAAAACTGAGTTGTTGGGGTGGCCAGGAGTAAGCTGAGGGATGGGAGAGTGATGGAAAAAATAATAGTGCACAGAAAACAACAAGACAGAGATATGCAGAGATAAGAAAATAAAAAACTAAGAACCCTATGGCATTCTAGAGGACACCCAGGTATCCCAAGAGCCAATACCCAAAGCTCAAGGAGGGGGAAAGGCGGAGGTGATAGAGATGGGGGAGGGGAGAAAATATAAGGTGGATGGGTAGGGAGAGAAAAGCCATAAGAAGGAAGAAGGTGGTGGTGGAGAGGGTGAGACAAGAGGACCGCGGAAAGGGAAGAAGACCCTGACAAAAACCCTAATGGGGACGAGCTCTAGGGAGAGAACTAGGGCTCCTTAGCAGACGAGGAGAACTTAGCAAAAGGGCTTTACAATAACAACTTGAAGAGCACCAAACTCTTCAAACAACATCACCTAATGGACCCAATGTGTTCTTACCAAAAGAACACTAACAAGTAGTTTTTATTTTGGATGATGATAATAGACTCATAATGACACTTGAAAACGACAATACAATTTGTGTGTGAGTGTAATCAAGAACCAAATCCTAATCAAATCAATTGAAAATGAAGAACTAGGCTTAGATTACAACAAGAAATATGAATATGAAAGATAAAGTATTTCTTGACTTGTTGTTGAATTGTAGAGAATGATTTAGGTTTGATCCTTCAAAATCCTCTACCATTTATAGAGGAGCTTCAAGATTTGATTTCCAATAGAGGCTCCTCCAATTTGAATTTTGTCTGCAAAATAAGGATCAAAAATTACAAAAATAGTTAAGAATTGATAAAGTGAAAGTTGTTGATAATGATGCTACAACGGATAGAATTTGCTGTCAAATTTCATATATCGACTGGTCGCTATGAAAGTTTAAACCATTGACTATTCGCTATGCCATAGGGACCATTAACTATGGATAGAGATCGATTGCTATCAATGCAGTGAAGAAAATCAAGTTTCGAGCAAAATACATGTTCAATCACCCTATATAGCAACTTGTCGTTGTACCCTTTAAAAAATTCCCATGTTTTTTCAAACTTTGAAGAACACACAGGTACCAATCGCCCTCTATAGCAACCGGTCGCTGTCAATACAGAGAATTCTCCAAATTTGACAAAAATAAAATTCACGTTATACTTCATAAAAATCGATTAAAATGATAACATATTTGAAGTACTCTAAATAGTATTTCTTTGGTTTTTATAAATCGAAAATTTGAAATCATTTAAATTAAAAATAACTTTGTTCTAACACATAGAGCTAACAGATTGAGTACTAGAACCATTTGCTTTAATGATAATTATTGGAAAACTTGAAATACACGTATAATACATTAGAAAGAAAACCTCGTATTAAAACACAACTTTGTATATGTTTCTTCAAGATTATTAGAAAATAATAATTTGAACAGATTTATTCAAATACCAAATTATCAAAAGGATAATACAAAAAGTGTTAACAATTCAAGGTAGCAAACTAGAAACTACAAACATCACCAACAGACCAAAAGATGTAACAATTTTCTATTAGCAAAGACACAAAATTATTTCTAAAGATCACAACTTGACAGACAGTTCTATATCATAATAGAACTAAAATGTCGAATCACAGATAAATCTGCTTGCCTTAAAGAAGCATACACCTCGACACCGGTGCAACGAGTACATCATAGCTTCTCCTAGTGAAAATGTTTCAAAAGGAAAATACTATATATCTACTGATTTTTCCCTCTATTTTCCTTTCGAAACATTTTCACTATTTATGGCGCTCGAAGAGGATTGTCATTAATGTGAGGATTAAATCCAAAGTAATTCAGAATTAATCATAATTAAACTCAACTTAATCTAATGATTAATGATAATTATATCCAATCTAATTCAAAAATCAAAACCAATATTTGAATTTTCAATCAATGCATTTTATGAATTTTTAAACCAAAGACAATACAAAAAAAAATTATTTTTTTTGTAGTTAACACTAAACTAGAGTCAACTTTGATTTCAAAGTTCAAATGTTTTCACCAAACAAAATGTTGTTCTTGATTCTAAAAAATTAGAAGTTTCTTTTGCCCCTTTTTATTTATTTTTTATTTTTATAATGGAAACCATATCATTAATAGAAAATTAAGAAGGGGCCTCATTCATCCTAGGTCCAATAGGTGATTAGGAAGGGCTCCCAAAACATAATCTAACGGGCCCAAAGAAAAAGCATGACGTGCTAGGTTGTGCGCAACACAATTGCCAGAGCGTCTAACCCAACTAAAAGAAAAAAACAAAACTAGAAAGAAGAGATTTAATATCATCAATGATGTTCCCCAGGTATGAAAAATCCATTGAATCCTTGGATAATTCTCGCCAAATATTGATGTTGTTTGTCTCCAATTACATGTTCGAAACCTCCTTCTATAGCAGCTTGGACCCCCTTTCTACACGCCCATGCTTCAGCAAGTTCGATCGTCATTACCTCCGGGCAGAACTTCGCAAGGGCCCCTTGAACCATACCCCTATCATCCCTAATAACCAAATCAACCCCCCTTGCGCCAAAAACTTGTTCACCAAAAATATTTGGATCTCTATACTGCAAGTTTACAGTGTAGTTTATAGGATAATGGCAAGCAAGGTCGTATTACTCAAGGATTGGCTACAAAACACTTAGGCTATAATAACATCGCATTCCAATTTTATTGAAGCGACCGAAAATTAAGTTTTATAAAAGAAATAATTTTCGAACTCCACAAGTATTTTCAACATCTACGAAAGCAACCTTAGACACATAATCTCAACATGCTTCTTCAAGATTAAAATCAATTAATGTTTAACAAAACCAATTCATGCAATTCTATGGGTTCAGTTCCTAAGTTAGTCTATTCCCCTTCCCGAGCGGCGTATAAACAGTAGATTAACAACAATTGTAGATCTCCCGATATGTTACAACTATTATTAACTTCCAAAAGATCTATGAATTGAAAGACTCTCCACAAACAGTTGTAGGTCTCCCGACTCGTTACACCCATTTATCTAAATTCGATTTACATCTTTGTTAGAACTCCTCACCCGAATTTCACACTACCAAATATGACCTGCAAAGTATTGGCCAAATAACAAGCAATTAAGAATAAGTACTCGAATTCATAAAATAGAACACATGAATCAATTAAGAAAATAATTAATCAAGATTTAACGTGAATCCACAATTTTGATCATGCCCTAAGATCCGAAAGATTAGCCAAACATTGATAACAAATTCATAGACAAACTTGAAATCAACATTGTGACATCGTTTCAGTACAGACAAGAGATCTAGACTAAGAAAGAAAACCTCTTCTTGTCAGGATGGATCTTCCTTCTAAGCCTTCGAAGCTCTTGTGCTTCCGTAGATGTGAAAGGCCTTGTGGTGTTCTTCGTAACCTAGGCCTTCTCTCTCAGAAGACCTTTGATCTTGTAATCCTATGTATTTTGGTGTGTTGTATATTGTATGAATGTATCTATTTCATGCAGCCCTTGGGTCATTTATATAGGTGCTTGGAGAGATCACTTGTAGAGTTCGAGTAGGAAAAGGACACAAAAATCCACCACAAACAGCCGCACAGCCCGTGTGATTTTCACACGGTCACTCCACACGGTCGTGTGGTCTCACACGGCCAGATCGTGTGGCTTGGTTTCACCCCTGTTTTCTCCCAAACACTTCACACGGACATGTACCTTTACACGGTCAGGTCACACGGTCGTGTGGTCCCACACGGTCCGACCGTGTGACTGGTTTTCATTCGGTTTCTTTGTCTTTTCGATCTTATCTTTGCACTCGTTGATCTTGTTCAGGCCTTCCAACTGATATCTTTTCAATTTAAGCTTCGTTTTCTGTGAAAGTTACAAGAATACACAGTATAATGCCCTTCTAAGGAAACCAAATAAAACACACTAAATATGTGTGCAAATACATCAATAATGTATCAAAATAAGCTCTTAAATGCACGTATATTTTACACGTAACTCCTTGTTCCGCCATGATCGAAGCATCGGAGTTGATCTTCACGTACTGGTTTGCCGGAGGCTCCCACGTGTCAGCTCCCAGGCCTCTGTTCATGGAAAAAGGTTG
This sequence comes from Rehmannia glutinosa, assembly GCA_016081115.2. Classification (NCBI taxonomy): domain Eukaryota; kingdom Viridiplantae; phylum Streptophyta; class Magnoliopsida; order Lamiales; family Orobanchaceae; genus Rehmannia; species Rehmannia glutinosa. The sequence continues at coordinate 59,289,433 of CM071931.1, read as the reverse complement.
TACTCTGCTCGCATTCTGATGTTCAAGAATTCTCCTCGTTGCAAGCTCAATACACCACAGGTGAGTGGTTTCCTTTCTCTGAAAATTCAGCAGGTTCCTACTATACCAAGCACTCCATAGCAGCATGGCAAAAAGATTGTGTGAGTCCTTAAATAAGTTATCCATGCACCATTCAATCCAATCCGTAAGGTTTCCCACCCCCTGGTGGTTAGAAGTTCATACGAGTTGGGCTGCCTTCCCACAAGAAAGAGGCCCATGGACAATCTCGTAAAGCATGCACTGCCGTTTCCTCCTCGAGACCACAACGACAACAAATTGGATTCACCCTTGCACCTTTCTTCATCAATTCCTTTCTCACTGGAATGATATTTTTGATACACTTCCAAAAAATATTTTCATTTTTGGGGGTAAATCGAGCTTCCACATCCATCTTCACAACTTTCTATTCTTCTCAGATGATGATGACGACGAACCAGATCTATCAAGTAACTCCTTCGCCACATGGTATCCAGATTTCATGCTATATACTCCATTTTTCGTATGGCGCCACATCAATTTATCAACTCTTGTCCTCAAAACAGTTGGGATGGTTCGGATTGCTTTGGACTCCTGGGGATTAAACATATTATTCAGAATTCAATGTTCCATCTTGAGAAATCATCCATCATTAAATGTCGCACAGTGAGATCTTCCGGCCAATCTCCTGGAGGGCTTGTAATTCGAAAATTCTGTAACTCCGCGACCCAAGATCCTTCTAAACGTACACTCCACTTCCATTACCAATGTTCCATCGAATCCCTCGAGTAATAATTTGTCCCCCCGCAATGATGCTTCTCCAAGTATAAGATGGATTATAGCCAATCGTTGCTGTGAGAAAATTATTATTCGGGTAGTACCTTGCTCGAAGAGACTGTGCCAGTAAGGAATTATCCTCGTGGATAAGTTGCCAACTTTGTTTCGCTAACATTGCCTTATTGAAGCAATGTAAATCTCTAAGCCCCAAGCCTCCTTCATGCTTAGCCCTTGTAAGATTATTCATCGACACCCAATGAATTTTTCTTTCCTCCCGTTTCTGTCCCCACCAAAACTTGCTAATGATAGAATTTAATTGTTGGCAAATATTTTGGGAGAGAAGAAAACAAATCATGATATAAGATGGTATTTCTTGCGCTACCGCCTTAATAAGAATCATTTTTCCAGCCGAGATAAAAATTGGCACTTCCAGTGTTTTAGCTTTTTTCGAACTTGGTCGACAACCAGCTGGAATACTTCTTATTTGGATCGTGCTACTACGGTAGGGAGACAAAAATATATTGCATGCTTATCAACGAGTTTTACCCCCAATCTCCCTGCAAGTTGATGTTGTTTCGATCGATCAATATTCTTGCTAAAGGAAATTTCCGATTTATCCAAATCTATTTTCTGCATCAATGCCTTTTTCATAATCTTGAAGAATTTTGTACATTGCATCAATCTCTTGCTCATTAGCCCGCCCCTTTTTATTTAATTATTAATACATCAATTGTCTAAGGATTCTCACCTTAACTGTTATCCATCCAAATCCTAACCATCTCAATTTCATGTAGTTATCAAATCTAAATTACCAATTACAATAGTTTAGCAAATTTATCGGATTGCTTCTTAGGGTCGCATCAACAATTGACAAATGAGGGAAATATTTCGCAGCAAAGACCCGATATATTAAGGAATAGTTTCTTGAAAGAAGACGTCAAAATTGTTTAGCCAAAAATGCTTGATTAAATAGCTGGAAATCCCTGAATCCCTTTGATGGGGGCCTATTTAGACCGACCTGTCTATATAGGCCGATCTCTCAGGGCTGGACCGACCTTCGGAGGTAAAGGCTCGAGCTCCGAGCCTAAAACGCCGACCTATTGGGTTGGACCCTCGAATGGGCCAACTTAAGGGCCTACCGACCTATTGGGTTGGACCCTCGAATGGGTCAACTTAAGGGCCTACCGATCTATTGGGTTGGACCCTCGAATGGGCCAACTTAAGGGCCTACCAACCTATTGGGTTGGACCCTCGAATGGGCTAACTTAAGGGCCTACCGACCTACTGGGTTGGACCTTCGAATGGGCCAACTTAAGGGCCTACCGATCTACTAGGTTGGACCCTCGAATGGGCCAACTTAAGGGCCTACCGACCTGTTGGGTTGGACCCTCAAATGGGCCAACTTAAGGGCCTACCGACCTATTGAGTTGGACCCTAAAATGGGCCAACTTAAGGGCCTACCGACCTATTGGGTTGGACCCTCGAATGGGCCAACTTAAGGGCCTACCGATCTCTTGGGCTTGATAAGTTTACAGCCCAATTTGGGTGATTAACCTAGGCCTGCGCGTTAACTAGGGTTTTAGTATGGCTTGATGCCTACGCAACCCTAATTGCCAAGCCTATAAATATGGCACAAACAAGGTACGCCGCAGTTAGACTTTCAATACACTTTCAATATACTGTGCTATTTAAAATATTCTCTCTCTAAAGTGATACTGACTTGAGCATCGGAGTGGGTATGCTGGAAAACCTTTCCCCCCCTTCTAATGGTGGTTTTGCAGGTTCTCATGTCAATCGCATATTGGAGTGTGGTTTTATTGGGCAGCGGATATTCTAGTACCGACCAATTGAGTTCTAGGATGTGAGTTTAAGGTAGCTATGGAGGATGTACGATGGAATCTGGGGGATGACCTGGATGAGGTTCCGATTGAGACGTTGGAGTGGTGACTGGGGAGCGCGCACGCCCGCCGCGCGCACCTGGTGTTGGAGTGGGTTGCCCTCCTCCGGGGGTAGCTGGAGTTGCTGATCCGATGATGGGTATAGGAGGGTTAGGACTTGGTTTCTTCCAACATATGTCTTCTTTCATTAAGGCCGCTGTGGAAGAAGTCGTGAGTAGTCCAATACAACAGTTTCTCCAGCCTGCAACGGCGGCGCAGGCTGGACTTGGGCATGAGATGAGGCCTCCCCCCGGGTGGGAGCAAGGTCGAAGAGCACCGGTGTTGGAGGAGGAGAGCGCCTCCGCAGCCTTACTCAAACGGCCACGGAGATGGACCCGGATTGGAGTGAGAGGATGGATGATATGCATAGAGAGATGAGAGAGCTGAAGAAGAAGGTGTCTGGAGGTGGCTCAGGCCGATCGAGGAGGGGAACCCCTTTCTCAGAGGAGATTATGGCTGATGAACTCCCCCTCGTATCGTGTGCTGAACTTCGAATATGATGGCACCACTGATCCGTGGGATCACCTGTGCTATTTTGAGAATGTCGTGGTGCTCCATAGGTTCTCCGATGGGGTGATGTGCTGGGTGTTTCCAACTACGCTGACTAAGTCAGCCCAGCAGTGGTTTAGTCAGTTGTTGCCGAATTCGATCAGGAGTTTTGACGAATTCAGCTCTATGTTCTTGCACTAGTTTACCAGCTGTAGGAGGTACCGAAAAACACCGATGACCTTGTTTAGCATCAATCAATAGGATAATGTGGGGTTAAGGAGCTACATTAAGAGGTTTACAGAGGCGAAGTTGGAGGTGCCCTCGGCGACTCAAGATATATTGGCTAATGCTCTGGCCCAAGGTTTGAAGGATGGGAATTTCTTTGAATCCCTAGTGATAGAGCTGGCGCGCACATTTGACGAGATCCTGGCTAGGGCTGAGAAATATATCAATCTGGAGGGGCCAAGAAGATGAAGCGTGGGGAGGGAGATAAGAGAAATGAGAGGAAGGATGAGAAGGATGAAAAATCTCCAAGTAAGAAGCCCAATCTCCCCAAGTCTGACCTGATGGGAGGGAGGCCTAGGTATGAGAAATACACACATCTGGTGGCTCCCCACGGGGATGTTTTCATGAAAATTGAACATCATCAGGATTTGAGGTGACCAAAAACTTATGCTGAGACGCCCAGAAAGGAGAAGTGCAAAGAATTTTGCAGGTTCCACAATGACTATGGACACACTACGGATCAATATACCCATTTGAAAGATGAAATAGAGAGGTTGATCCAAGCAGGTCATCTGAAGGAATTTGTATACGTTGATAAGAGGAAGTCTAAGGGTAATTATCGGAAGGGTCATAGTAGTTACCAGCAGAGGCAAGAGCCCGAGAAGAGGGCAGAGGAGGAGCGGGATCTTCCCCCACCGCCGCCGGGGAAAGGGGTGATTCAGATGATGATAGGGGGTCCGTCTGGCGGATGATTCAGATGATTCAGATGATAATGTGAGATCTGCTGCTGCCGAGCGTGCTCGGGAGCGGATGAGGGTAGAGTAGGTGTCTTTGGGACCGAACATTCAGTTTGGGCCGAAGGATAGTCGGGGCATTGCGACCCCCCATAGCGATGCCCTTGTTATCACAGCAACCATAGCGAACTACGATGTTCATAGAGTTTTTGTTGATACAGGTAGCTCTACTGACATACTATTTTTTGAATGCTATAGACAGATGGATTTGTAGGTGGAATTGGAGATCGTGGATACGTCTCTGGTTGGTTTTGCTGGAGGTTCGATTCAGCCATTGGGGATGGTTACTTTGCATGTTTCTTTGGGCTAGGAACCATACAGGAAAACTAGGATGGTGCGATTCCTGGTGGTGGATGCACCATCGTCGTATAATGTGATGATTGGGAGGCTTTCCCTTAATCTTTTCCAGGCTGTCGTTTTGGTGTATCACTTGAAAATCAAATTCCCAGTGGATGACCAGGTTGGAGAAGTTGAGGGGGATCAGTACATGGCAAGAAAGTTATACGTAGAGAGTCTCCAGATGGCAGAAATGGGAGTAGCTCATGATGATGGTAAGGGCAAGGAGAAACTCATCAGATTAGATGAGGATCCATGGAGAACGTGATGCCGAATGAGGAGTTGCTAACCATAGAGCTGGTGCCAGACGATTCTAGCAAGGTCGCCAAGATTGGGAGTCACCTCAGGGAAGACCTGAGGGAGGAGCTGATTGAGTTTCTTAGAAAGAATGTGGATGTGTTCGCGTGGTCGGCAAAGGAATTGGTTGGTATTGATCCTAGCATAGCTGAACACAGGTTGAACATAAACCCTTCATACCGATCTGTAAAGCAGAAGAAAAGAAATTTTGGCCCCAAGAAAGATGCAATCGTACGTACGGAGGTGCAAATATTATTAGAGGACGGTCATGTTCGTGAGATGCAGTTCCCGGAGTGGTTTTCCAATGTAGTACTGGTACCAAAACGCAGGACGGTTGGAGAATGTGCATAGATTTTTGAGACTTGAATAAAGCGTGCCCGAAGGATTACTATCCATTGCCACGGATAGATCAACTTGTTGACTCCACTTCGGGATGTGAGTTACTCAGTATGATGGACGCTTCACAGGGATACCATCAGATCAGACTAGCAGAGGAGGACCAGAAGCGAGTAAGTTTCATTACTTCTTTTGGTACTTTTTGTTATGTGGTCATGCCCTTTGGTTTGAAAAACGCGGGTGCAACCTATCAGAGGTTGGTAGATAAGATGTTTCAGAACCAACTAGGGCGGAATATGGAAGTGTATGTTGATGACATGTTAGTAAAGAGTGTGAAGGCTGAGAGTCATGTCAGGGACTTAGCAGAAACTTTCGATATATTAAGGAAATACCGAATGAAGCTGAACCCAAAGAAGTGCGCATTTGGAGTCAGGTCGGGTAAATTTCTAGGTTACATGGTAACTGAGAAAGGGATTGAGGCCAATCCCGAGAAGGTGAGATCAATTAGATAAATGGCTCCACCTCGGGACGTGAAGGATGTGCAAAGCTTGACAGAAAAGTTGGCTGTTTAAACGGGTTTATATCTCGCTTGGCGGAGCAAAGTTTGCCAATTTTTAAAGTATTGAGGAAGTCCAAGAAATTCGCTTGGGATGTGGAATGTCAAACGGCGTTTGAAGAATTGAAAAAATATTTGGCAAAGTTATCCCTATTGACTAAGCCAATTCTAGGGGAGCCTTTGTATTTATACATCTCAGTGGGAGAACAAGGGATTAGTACGGTGTTATAGACGGAGGAGGGATCGGTGCAGAAGCCGGTATAATATGTTAGCAAGGTGCTGAGGTGTGCGGAGCTCAGATATTTTGAGATTGATAAGGCTGGTTTAGCATTTGTAACAATGGCAAGAAGGCCGAGGCCTTATTTTCTTTTGCATAAGATTGTTGTGAGGATAAATTTTCCTTTGAAGGCAGTATTGAGTAAGCCAGAGGTTGCGGGTAGGATGGTAAAGTGGGATATTGAGCTCGGTGAATATGAGATAGAGTTCCAGAGCAGAACAACAATTAAAGCACAAGCCTTGGCGGATTTTGTGCAAGCATTGACAAAAGCCCCAAGTGAGGGAAGGGCATGGATTTTGTTTGTGGATGGTTCAGTGGTTAGTTCGGGATGTGGAGCCGGCATCGTATTGATAAGTCCAGAGGGGGTGGAAAGTGACTTCGCGGTGAGATTAGATTATAAGTTTTCCAATAACAAAGCTGAGTATGAGGCTTTTATCCGGGGAATTAGGATGGCCATAGAAATGGGGGCATTGAATGTGCTGGTCCATTTGGACTCGCAATTGGTCTATAAGCAAGTCATTGGAGAATTTGTGGTTCGGGAAGAACGAATGAAAAAATATATGGATGCATACAAGGCCTTGGAGAAAATGATAGGAAAGTTATAGATCTGCCAAATACCTCGGGAGGAGAATTCCAGGGGCTGACTTTTGGGCAAAGATAGCTAATTCGGCTGAGTGTGCCCCGGAGAGGCACATCACCTTGCTTGAAGCAAAAGTTTCCGCTCTGAACCTTGAGGTCAAGACGTTGGAGGAAGAAGAAGATTGAAGAGTTCCTATCATGGCATATTAAGAGGGTACGCTCTCGAAAGACATGAAGGAAGCCTCTCGGGTAAAAATTCGAGCAACATGTTTTTGTATTATTGGAGAAAAATTGTATAAAAGAGGATTCGGGATGCCGTTACTAAGGTGTCTTGGAAAAACAGAAGGAGAGTATGTGCTGAGAGAGATACATGAGGGTTGTTGTGGGAATCACATGGGAGCCAGGATTTTAATCAGAAGGTGTTAAGGGGTGGATATTTTTGGTCGTATCTTAAACACGAGGCTCAAAAATTAGTGAAGGCTTGTGAAAGGTGTCAAGTTCATGCGCCGTTCATACATCAGCCGGTTGAATAGCTGATGACCATGAGTTCGGCATGTCCCTTCACTAGGTGGGGGATTGATATTATGGGCCATTCCCCTAGCGTCGGGGCAGCGTAAATTCCTTGTGGTGGCAATAGATTATTTCAGTAAGTGGGTCGAGGCTGAAGCTCTGGCAAAAATACTGAGGATGCGATGATGAAATTCATTTGGCAGAATATTGTGTGTCGATTTGGGGTGCCGAGGTCCTTATTTTGGATAATGGAACACAATTTAGTGGGGCTAGCATCAAGGTTTGGTGCGAGGAGATGAAAATCAATTAGCATTTCACATCAGTAGCTCATCCGCAAGCTAATGGGCAAGTGGAGGTGACTAACAAAATTTTGGTACAAGGACTCAAGGGTAGATTGGAAAGCGCTGGGGGAGTCTGGGTGCAGGAATTGAGTTCGGTGTTGTGGGCTTATCGAACAAACCAAAAAGAGGCCACTGGAGAGAGCCCGTTCAGTTTGGTTTATGGGATGGATGCAGTGATACCAGGTAGATATCGGGATGGAAACCCATAGAATCCAGACATTTGAGGAGAAAGAGAATGAGATGTTGACACGCGAGGCTCTGGATTTAATCAACGAAAAAAGAGAGATGGCCTTTTTACAGATGGAAAAGACAAGAGAACGAATCAGGGCAGCATACAATAGTAAAGTGATGAAAAGAAATTCCAAGTGGGAGATCTGGTTCTGAGAAGGGACGATGCGAGTAAGAACAAAGAAAAGTTAGACCCAAATTGGGAGGGCCCACTTCGGGTGATCAAAGTTCTGGCTGGAGGAGCTTACGAGTTAGAAGAGATGAATGGGAAGAAATTACCTCGGGCATGGAATGTTAGCAACTTGAAAAAATATTATCCGTGGAAACTTAGATGATGTATGCAATGATGCAATTTCCTCCTTTTTGAAATTCAATGAAAAAACATTCGCGTCTATAAATACTGCTGAAGATTGTTCTTCTAAGTGTTTGGAGTTCGGCTCGAGCCAACTCTCCAAACACTTAGGGCACGATAGCCCAGAGGCAAGTCAAACTCGAGCTTGATCAACTTGTCCTTCAAAAATGATGAAAAAATGTGCAAATGTTTGGAGTTCGGCTCGAGCCAACCCTCCAAACACCTTGGGCATGATAGCCTAGAGGTAAGTCAAGCTCGAGCTTAATCAACTTGTCCTCCAAAAATGATAAAAACTGAGCAAGTGTTTCGAGTTCGGCTCGAGCCAACCCTCCAAACACCTCGGACACGATAGCCCAGAGGTAAGCCAAGCTCGAGCTTGATCAACTTGTCCTCCAAAAATGATGAAAAATGAGAAAGTGTTTGGAGTTCGGCTTGAGCCAACCCTCCAAACACCTCGGGCACGATAGCCCAGAGGTAAGTCAAGCTCGAGCTTGATCAACTTGTCCTCTAAGAATGATGAAAAAATGAGCAAGTGTTTGGAGTTCGGCTCGAGCCAACCCTCCAATCACTTCGGGCACGATAGCCCACAGGCATGTCAAGCTAGAGCTTGATCAACTTGTCGTCCAAAAATGATGAAAAAATGAGCAAGTGTTTGGAGTTCGGCTCAAGCCAACCTCCAAACACTTCGGGCACGATAGCCCAGAAGCAAGTCAAGCTCGAGCTTGATCAACTTGTCCTCCAAAAATGATGAAAAAATGAGCAAGTGTTTGGAGTTCGGCTCGAGCCAACCTCCAAACACTTTGGGCACGACACCCCAGAGGCAAGTCAAGCTCGAGCTTGATCAACTTGTCCTCCAAAAATGATGAAAAATGAGCAAGTGTTTGGAGTTCGGCTCGAGCCAACCCTCCAAACACCTTGGGCACGATAGCCCAGAGGCAAGTCAAGCTCGAGCTTGATCAACTTGTCCTCCAAAAATGATGAAAAAATGAGAAGTGTTTGGAGTTCGACTCAAGCCAACTCTCCAAACACTTCGGGCATGATAGCCAAGAGGCAGGCGAAGCTTGAGCTTGATAAACTTGTCCTCCGAAAATGATGAAAAAATAAGAGGTGTTTGGAGTTCGGCTCGAGCCGAACTTCAAACACCTCGAGCATGATAAATATTACGAACGCATTAATACGTTGCGATCAAAAGTAAACTTGCATTAATGTGATTCGAAAAGTACAAAAGAATCCCAGGTCGGGATAAGTACAAAAGCTACTTCAGAAAATAAAAGCTTGTTGATAAAATACTGAAATTACAAAAAAAAATCCCACATCGGGACAAACATAAAAGCTATTACATAATAAGATCTTCTAAAGCGTAATCTTGAACGGTGAGATCGGGCTCATTGCTAGGAGGCATCTTGGTTATTGCATTAGAAGGATTGGCCCCATGAGTGGAGGGTATCTCGGGATTAAAAACAGAAGGAAGGTTTTCTGAAGTCTTGGAAGCAACAACTCGGTCCGCAGCTGCCTGGTCAGCAGTGGCTTGGAGGTCGGTTATCCAAGTTGTATCACTTAAGACATTGATGAAGGCCTCATCGGATGAAAGGTTGAATTCATTAGCAACCTCAGAAAAAACAAAGCCCTCGGGATCCTGCGTTAGAGTTCGGGGCCCATCCCGATCTAGGGGCTCAGATACCCCTTTCCCCCGGAGTTGGAGCCTGATCAAAGGCGAACTCATACTGTTGTATCACTCCCGAGGATATGATATCAATGAATTCCTCAGAGCTCAAGAAGCATTTCTTGACCTTTTCCTATATACGGCTGACCAGAGCTCAACCTTCATCAGACTTGAGAAAATCGCGTCGGCCGATCTCAATCCCTTCTTCCCAAGCTTGTACCAGCCCATCTTTCAGCTCATCTTTGAGAGTAGCTTTCTCTTGGTCCAAATCTTTGATTTTTGACTCAGATTTGGTGACAGATCGTTCAAGTCCGAGAAGCTTATCTCTGAGCTCGCGAACGTTGTCTAGTAGTTTGGCCTCCCGAGCTTTCCGCCTCTTGTTATCTTTTTTGAGGGCCTCGATCTCCTTCACTAGGGCAGGATCAGCAAAGCCCACCCAGGCCCGGGCGATTAGAGAGGAAAACTTGACATGAGCTCGAGCCTGGTCCTCACAGAATGAATTCACCAGCTCGGGCCCCGAGAATTTATCCAGAATAGCTCGGTCGGGGTAGGGGCAATGGCCTTGAATATACTAAGTTGCTAGCAAGCCATCTTTATTTTTCAGGATAGAGTTGCCGATGAAAAAAGTTTGGTTCGGAGTGTCAATATGACTCCGAATCAATTCACGCTCAGGAGAGCTGGTTGCCGCCCGAGCTCTTTTGGAATAAGGGAGCTCGGTATCAGAGGATCCCCGTCGTGAAGCAAGGGGAACATGTCGGCTGCTGGGATCTGCCAGTTCGGCTAGAATATATTCGGTAGAGAAAGGCTGAGTGGTATGAGGAGATCGGGATCTAGCCGCGGGGAGACCTACGATCACCTCGCCTGTCTAGGAAGAGGAGGCCCGAGCTAAAGAGCTCACCTTCTTGTGGGCCTCAGCCTTCTGAGCAACAGCTCGGGACAGCATTATGCCTGTAACAATAAATGAAATAAGTTTAGAAGATAAGTATGAAATCTAAGAGTTGAGAAAGAATGAGGCATGCCGATGTCTTGCGGTAAAGGAATAGCCTCAGAGCTAACGCTCGAATAGGAAAGAAGGGAGGGAGTGATGATCTGAGAGAGATCATACTTAATGGCAGTTAGTTTTTGGACAAGGTCTTGCAGCTCGGGAGAGCGCTTCTTGGGGTCATGTTTCAGTTGGGGAGGAAGAGTCCAGACCCACTTATAAGGGAAAGACCAAGGTTCGGGAGGGGATATAAAGAAATATAGATCCTTTCAGAACTTATTGGAGGTCGGGTACTTCCCTAAGAAGTTTGTTTCATTGCAAGCAGTAATGTAAAATAAGCCCTTTGGAGAGGACTTGATTTGAAAAGGAGTAAAAAAAGAGCTCGGTAGAAGGATCTATAGATAAGAATTTAGTAATTATTAGAAAGCCCGAGATAATTCTAAAAGAATTGGGGGTGAATAATTAGCTAAGGGGAATATTGTACATGGATGAGACATCAGAAAAGAAGGTGTGCATGGGAAGCCTAAAGCCACCATCTAATTGACCTACAAAGAAGGCAAGACCTCCAGAAGGAGGTCGGTAAGGCCTATCTGTGTAGCTCGGGAGAATTAGTTTGAAGCCTTGGGGAATTCTTGCATTTCTGCGAATGTTATAGAGAGACTCAGCTGTGATGACTGAGTGGGAAAAGCCATGATCTACTTTGGGATGAGCTAAGGAGTTAGGTTGTCTAATTTCTATGGGAGATCGTCTCCCCTCGAGAGAGAAATCTGATTATGTAGCCTCAAGATCAAGAAGATCGGGAGGATCTTCCCGAATTCGAGCAGTGTCTATCTCGTCTGATCATCTAGCTAAGTCGGTGAGATAGGGATCGGAATGAGTGGATGAAGATGCCATTATTTTAAAAAAAGGAAAAATTAAACAAAGGAAAGGGAATAGGAGAGTACCTAGGGAAGAGAGAACGGAAAAGAGGAGATAGGGAAGAGCACCACCGGAGAGCTCGCCGAATCGCCTAGTGAACATCGGAAATTGCCTTTGAGAATAAGAGAGAGATGTGAGAGGAGTGAAATGCCCCCCCCCCATTTTAGTTCTCCTCTTATAAGGATCAACCAAATGGGAAGATGATCAGGGGCGTTGATTTGAATCGCATCCAACGATTTTGGTGCAACCTCGGGAAAGTGAAAGGACGTTTTGTCAGATGATGGGACGTCCTTGACATAAATAGGCGGGAAATGAGTTAGGGTGGAAAACCCCAATTTAGATCGGTCTAACCATATTTTGAAGGGTGTGAAACCCTAATTTAGATCGGTCTAACCATATTTTACAGGGTGTGAAACCCTAATTTAAGATCGGCCTAGTCATATTTTGAAGGATATGCAACCCCAATTTAAGATCGATCTAGACAAAATTCGAAGGATAAAAGTCCCACTTCAGATCGGGATAGACAAATTTTGGAAGCTTTGGGGTCCTGGTTCCAGATCGAGAAAATAAGTAATTACGAGGGAATGTCAAAATATATGAGAAGTTCAGAGGTCGGTTGAAACTATAACGAGACAATTATGTCTAAAGTAAGCAAAGTACTTCGGGATATAATTAGGGGGACTGATTGATGTGGGCCTATTTAGACCGACCAGTCTATATGGGCCAATCTCTAAGGGTCGGACCAACCTCCGGAGGTAAAGGCTCGAGCTCAAGCCCAAAAGGCCGACCTATTGGGTTGGACCCTCGAATGGGCCAACTTAAGGGCCTACCGACATATTGGATTGGACCCTCGAATGGGCCAACTTAAGGGCGACCTGTTGGGTTGGACCCTCGAATGGGCCAACTTAAGGGCATACCGACCTGTTGGGTTGGACCCTCGAATGGGCCAACTTAAGGGCCTACCGACCTGTTGGGTTGGACCCTCGAATGGGCAAACTTAAGGGCCTACCGACCTAATGGGTTGGACCCTCGAATGGGCCAACCACACTTTTCTTTATTGAAATTCTATTTTTCCTTGTATATGATATAATTTCATTCAAGTTTGGGGGGAGAGAAAGTTTATTTTGATATGAAGGGTGTGGAGAGAAAATTTGTGCATTCATATAATTGCATTTAGAACATGTAGGTTGCATTGCATTAGACACTTGTTTTCAGTTTTAGCACGTTTATTGCTTTAGCACGTTTATTACTTTATTAGGTTTTTAGGGAGTGAGTTGACCACTATTGTGATGCTTGTTGTGACCTTGGGATCATCCTTTGAAACAGTTTGTGTTGTTTTGAATTGGGTGTTGAGTGTGAGTTGATTGTGATGAGAATAGATTATATGGAGAATGTGAATATTGAAAACATGGTTGTTATGCTTTGAATTACGCCATTGCAAGCCTGTGAGCTTTGAGCCTTTACTGTTTTCATATTATGCAGTCTTCTTTGTTGATTAAGTATGTCATTCATGTTGATTTGAATTCTAGAACTTGCTCTGGTATCTCTGTCAAAGTCACATGTTGTATGTGATTTATGAAAATGATTTAAGGCCATTTTTGTTAAGACTTTTACCTACCTAATAACATTGAATTTCCCTAGTTAGCCAATTTGAGCCTGTTGCCCGATTTTTTGATAGCCACATTTCAAACCTTTACTTGATATATATGTTACCCTAAACTTGGGCGTATAACATTGAGTAAGGGGATTGAATAAGGTTGAATGGGAGGATTCGAGATATTGATCGAGGTCGCAACCACACGCTTGAGGATTGAAGATAGATCGAGAGATCATCGACATCCCTGAGTTTTCTCATTCCATGGTATATCTATTACTTTCAATTAGTTAGAGATGAACTTGAATAATTTGTCTATGAATTATTTATTTCCCATGTCTGGCTAAACATCTTGTGATTCACGGGTTTGAGATTAGGTTAATGGATACTATTGTTTGATATTTAATTGCAATTGAAGTTATTATTTTCAAACCCTATTCGAGTACTCTGTTTTATTTCTTGTTTTATCAAAAGGCCTTTGGTTTAACTTGTTTTGATGTATTGATTCATAATTCGAGAGATGAGTTTCAATATTAGTTCTTTGAGTACTTGACATGAATATTTGCAAGATTGAGAAGTCTGTGAATATTTGTGAGGATTTATAATCTTTTGTGCTTTTGGGAGTTGGATATCTTATGATGAGTAGAGATGCTAGCATAGATAATCCAATCAACGTTTTTAGATACATCTCGAGAGAGAGGGTAAAATACTTTCGTGATTGTCTTATAGGGAAGAATAATAATAACTTTGGTTGTGATTAATCTGATAACAAAAGGGGATATTAACTGAAACCATAACCCTGGAATCCATTCATCTCCTTGACCTTTCAATCAACTCTTTACTTTGTCTTTTTATGATAAATCATTGTCTTAGTTTTATAATTAAACTTGAATTAATAAACAAAATTATTTTTTTTTGTCTTTAAATATTTGTTTTAGGTTTGTCGTTTTTTATTGTCTAGTGTGCAATTTAGTATTTTTATTTATTGTGATATTAATTGTAATATTAATTTTGCAATATAATTAATTAATGTAATATTAGTTAAATATAAGTTTTTATTTAGTTACATTAATAATAATAAAATATAAGCAAAAGAAATAATTGCATAAACAAATAAATTTGCTATTCCAAAATGAAAAGAAATATTAAAATACTCATTTGGTGTAAGATTTAGTGTAGTGGGTTGGAGATGGGTTTTGCAAAATTACACCAAAACACCAAATTTGGTGTGATTTTCACACCAAATTTGGTGTTATGGGTTGGAGATGCCCTTAGTACACTAATTTATTAGTCTCTGTGGATTCGACCTTGCTTACCTTATTCTATAAACTACACCGTACACTTGCGGTGAAGCTAAAAATAAGGCGAACAAGATCTCTTGGGCTTGATAAGTTTACAGCCCAATGTGGGTGATTAACCAAGGCCTGCGTGTTAATTAGGATTTTAGTATAGCTTGATGCCTACGCAACCCTAATTGCCAAACCTATAAATATGGCACCAAACAAGGTACGCCGCAGTTAGACTTTCAATACACTTTCAATATATTGTGCTATTTAAAATATTCTCTCTCTAGGGTGATGCTAACTTGAGCGTGGGGGTGGTACGCCGGAAAATCCTTCCGGCCCCCTTCTAACGGTGGTTTTGCAGGTTCTCAAGTCAATCACATATCGGAGTGTGGTTTTATTGGGCGGCGGGTATTCTAGTACCCAACATCCTTTCCACCGTCTTTCTTTAATTGACCCAGTACATCCCACCTTTAGCGCGATTGGATATACTTTCATTTTGAAAATTTTCATTTTGCTAGAGAATAGTGGTAAAAGAAATTAGAAGAAAAAAGATGAATTTTGAGAGTGTGATTGGATGTGAGATGAAAAAGTAATGATGAAAGTTGATTTGATTTAAAAATTGTAAAATAATGATTGGATATGATTGGTAGTTAGAAATGTGTAAGTGAGTGAATAGAGAAATTTGTGGGAGAATATGTAATAATGATTAGTTTTTTGTGAAAAAATGTGTAGATGTGATTGGTGAGAGAAAAAATAAGAAAAAATGGAAGTGAGAGACTAATATATTTTCTGAAAATTTTCATAAACAATCGTATGTTTGGTCAGAAAAAAATCTCCAATGGAACAAAAATGGAATCTATTTAATATCCAATCGCCACCTCAAATTTTCTTTCTACTGTCATCCCTCCCCACCAAACGTGCAACCATAGCTTTTTTAATTTGGAGTAGAATATATATATTTATACATAGAAACCAAAAATTCAAATGTAAGGAAAATGAACCAAGATTTGATAGCCATAGACGTATCAGTTTAAAATTATAAAACTAGCAAAATAACGTGAGCCGTGACGTGTCATGTACATGACTGGCCAACAAGTCCAGTCTTTGAACGAAATAAAAAATAAAGAATAATTAGAAATCTTCAACTACACATTTTCCGGAATCGGAATTTCCATATATTATAAGAAGAAAGAAAGGGCAAAGAATGTAGAGTGCATCAGGAATTGCACACTATTTACTTTTGGAGAATCAGAGGCTTTAGGTTTAGTTTTATTTATGAATCCCATCACATTTACTATAACTGTATAGGAATATAATAAAGACTTTAAGAAAGAGCATAAAAGAAACGCACATAATTCCGTTTTTTCAGACTTTTTCTTTTTCAAATTAATATTTAGTTATATCAAATAATATTAAAATAATATAACACCAACCACGCCAAATTCGAGAGATAACCGATTGTTATAATTTAAAAATATCGTAAAAAGTAATAATTAAATCATTTTAAAACAATATATCTTTTTTTGGATGCAAAAACAAAATATCTTTAAAAATAATATTACATGAATATATATAATAAACTATAAAATCTATAAATTGATTATGAGATGATGCAATATTAGAAACAAAGAAACTGTCAAGATACAGCCAAAGAAAACCAAGTTGTTAGTTTAGTTAGCTAGGTTGTTAATATGTTAGTTATATGAAAGCAGTTATTTTTCTTCTTATATATGGATGTAATCACAGCTTGTAAACTCACTTTTGCATAATAAAATTCTTTCATTCTCTAATCTTCAATCTCTCAATATGGTATCAGTTTGATCATCATCTATTCTGCTGGTCAAATGCTTCAGTTCTTTGATAGTTTGTGGTTTGACTATCACATTTCTTTGATTCTTCATCATTCTTGAACTTCAAGATTTTCTCAACATTCATGGATCCCACTAGTTCCAGAGTTGTTAATCCAGGCGATGATTTTACATCTCCCTACTACCTCCACCCAAGTGACAATCCAGTGCCATAATAGTGTATGAGCCTTTCACATGTGAGAACTACATTTCATGGAGCAGGGCAGTCTCTATGGCCCTCAGTGTGAAGAATAAACTGGGATTCATCGATGGTTCTCTGGAAGTTCCCTCTCAAGACTCTACTATTTTATATTATTGCTGGTTAAGGGCAAACAATTTAGTTTTGGCTTGGATTTTAAACTCTATTTCTAAAGATATTAGACACAGCCTCTTGTACTTTACATCAACTAAAGAAGTATGGGATGAACTATGTATTCGTTACGTTCGTAGTGAGGGCCCAAGAGTCTTTCATTTAGATAAATCTTTAAGTTCAATCTCTCAGGGTAGTCAGTCTATTACTACCTACTATAATCACTTCAAAGCACTATAGGATGAATATGTGAATTATAGGCCTATAGTAAAATGTTCTTGTGGGAATTGTTCTTGCAATCTTGCTGCAAAAATGACCTTAGTACAACAAAACGATTCTATGATCAATTTTCTTGTGGGGCTTCATGAGTCTTACTCTCAAATTCGTAGCCAGTTGTTATTAAATTCCCCTTTGTCTTCACTTCCTAAGGTGTATTCTCTGTTGCTACAAGAAAAAACTCAGAGAGGCCTAACAAATTCCACAGAGATAACAACTCCTATAGATGCTTGTATGGCAATGCTAACTAGACAGGGGTTTAATCCAAAGTTTCAGAACAAAGACAAGAAGAAGCCTAAGTGTACTCATTGTGGATATACAGGACACATGTAGACAAGTGTTTCCAGCTTATTGGATATCCACCTGGCTGGAAAGGGTCAAGAACCTTCAATGATTCTACCAACAGTGCTAATATGTCTGAGTTTGCTGTACAGAAAAATGCCCCTGAAGAAAATTCTATGTTTTCACATGCTATGGTTTAACAATTCTTGAGTTTTGCCAAGAAGCATAAATTTGTTGAATCTGCAGATATAAACTCTACTTCTCATTGCAATGCTGCAAGTACACATGCTACAGACACTCAAATTTGTAATGGTACATGTGAAGCCCCTGGTTTTTCCGAGCTATTATTGATCCTTTTGTCGTCTATGTATTGATCGACTATTTTACCGCGTCACTTGAGGGGTAATTATTAATAACATATATATTTTGTATTTTATTTCATTTTATTTATTACTTGTGATCATGATCTTTATTAATTCTATTTTGCATTAATGATCACTTGATTGATCATTATTACTATTTTTTGTATTTATTAGTCACCTTAGAATTTTAAGAGACTATTTATTTTAGAGACTTTTACCTTATAGAATTAAGAATTTGATTTAGTATAAGTGATCATGAGGCTTATAAGTGATCAAGGAAATCACTAATTATTTTGGAGATTGATATATTTCAACTATTATCATCAAATTTGGGACAAAAAAAAACATATGGAATTACCAATTTGCCCCTATAGTGGACGGCCATGATGGGATTTTTGGAGTAGAAATATCATCCAACTATTGTACACTTACACTTTATATTAGTCATCTTGTGTATAATTATACCATTAATTCAAATATTATACACATCATCTTATACATAAATTCTTTATTATTAAATTTTCCAACATGTTTGAGTCTTCCCACCATTCCATTCAAACTCATCTCATGCCCATACCTTTGACTTGCATTTTGTCTCCCATGCAAGAAGCAAAATTCAAGACACAAAATTAAACAAAAAATTCCTCTCTCTCCCTCCCTAATGTTGGACGGCCAATATGGCAATTTTTAACAAAAAAAAATTCATTTTTCATCCAACACATTTTAATTCTCAAGCAATTCTCCTCCTTCTCTCTAACCTCTCTCTAAAAATCATTCACATCTTCAAATCTCCAAACACCAACTCTTCACATCTTCAAACCTTCAAACATAAGTTCTTCATATCTTCAAGTATCACTTCTTCACATCTTCAAAAATTCAAACACAAGTTCTTCACATCTTCAAGCCTACCTTCAAACCTTCAAGAACATCTTCTTCCTAACATCAAACACACTTGCTTTCTTCAAACATCTAAATCAAAACAAACTATCTTCCTACTTAAAAACAAAAATTTCGAACAACCCCTATCTCAAGGTAAGAAATTTCACTCCTCAATTCAACTTAAAATCTTACTACTCATCACCTTCTCCTTTTAATTTAAGTTTATATTTTGGATTTTGAGGTACTTAGAAGACCACTTGGAGACATGCATGCATGGTGGTGAAATTTGAAGACTTGAAGAATAATTAGTAGAGAAAATTGGACTACAAGGTAAGAATTGGACACTAGAACCCTTCTTTCTTCTTTTTTCTATTTTTTTCAAATTTTAACACCTCTTTATCATTTTTGAGAAATAGGGGCTGACCTTAGGTGATTTTGGAGTTGAACCAAAAATCCCAAATTTGAAGCTTCAACTAGTTTCAAATCACCTACTACACAAGGTAAAGTGTAGTCTTTCCAATTTTCTTATCTCCTTCTTTTTCTCCTTAATTTTTCTCTCATTTTTCTAACTCCAAATTTTTGATATTTCTTGACTTAGGGGCTGACCTAAGTGACCTCATCCAAAGTTGTGAAATTTATCCTTTTTATTTCACAATTTTCCAAATTTAAGGTGGGTGGAAAAACTCTTTCAACTTCTAGGTGTTTTTGTTAAAATGCATGTAGAATTTTGATCATGAGCCCTTGAGATATATAATTTATGTATTGCATGTCAATTTTATGTATCTAGTCTTGAAATTTCTCAAGTGTTGCTCAGAATTGCTAATTATTGAACTTTAGGTGCATGCATGTACAATTTAATGTTCTATTTGATGAATTCTTGTATGTATTGGACATGCATGTGTATGATCTTTGAAATCCATGTTTTGGATGACTTATAACCTGGACAAGTCGAGCATAATTGATTAAATTTCAATTTTGGACTTAAAAATACAAAAATGGAAAGTTGGTGGACTAAATTACAAGAAAATAAAACTTAAAGGACCCCTCTGCAAATTTCGAATTTTGGGACTGTACTCAGGTTCAAAAATGACTTTTGGACATTTTAATAAAGTTTTAAGAGTTTTAAGATAAATAAAATCAACCTTTAAAAGCCCAAGGACTAGATTGTAAAATTTTAGAAGTTTGAGGGCTACTTTCAAAATTTGAAATTTTCACTCTTAAGGGACTGGAAATGACATATTTTAAATTTATTCCAAAAATCCAAGTGTTTAGAGCTTGGAAAATAATTTTACTAAAATTGAAGGACTAAAGTGTAAAAGACTAAACTTGAGGACCCAAATGCAATTTCCAGGACTTATGCAGCCCATGCACCTGGAAATACTAATTTAACTATAACATAATTATATTTTGGACCCAAGGTTCAAATTTCATAATAATTGGACCCCTAAAAGCCTAAAAGGCAATTATTTCAAAATGGGACAAAAATGAGATTTTCAAAAGTTAAGGGACCTACGCTTATTTCTTTTAAAAACTGCTTTTTCCCAATATCCTACTAACCTTAGTGACATTTTCCAACTGGAATCACATTAAAAGCCCTTCCGGTTTGTGAGTTCCGATTATTTTAAACTTAAGGCCGAAATGGCAATTTTAACAAATTTGGGGCCAATGTGAGAATTTTATAAAAACTCGACCTCAAAACTTTAAAAACCTGAATCTCTGAACAGTTTAGAGATTTTAGGAACTGACCTCATAATTTTTCAAGGTCGGGATATTTATTTATTCAATTTTTAACCCCAAAAGTATTAGTTTTTACAAAACGGGGCTAATTGTAAATTTTCTTTTTATCAAGGACCTAACTCAAATTATTTTTCTTTTTCTAAAACAGCCCTGGACCCTCTGATTTTAATTATTAATTAAAATACTTTATTTTCTCAAAAACCCCTTGACTTATCGGATCGTCTTGACCGATTAATACCCGATCGCGGGGCGACTTCCTCGTCTTGCGATTTTGAATCTATAATGGGACTTATGTTCCACCTAATCTTTCAAGATATCGAAGACTGCTTATCCTTCTGATAATCATCTTCATCCAAATAACTCCACCAACGCCATAATTGCCACTCGCATTTTTCGAAAACTTTCCTGAACTGCTTCCCTGAATCAATAATACTCGACTGCCTGGTTGACTACCTGAACTTGTTTTTACTTTTCTGCCTGAGTCAACTTGGTGTGTCGAGCTCACGTCGGAATGGATACGTCGGGGAACCGGGCAAGGCGACTCGGCTTGTCTAAGGGATATTCCACTCTTTCGGCCCCATCGTCCTAATCCCGCAACTGAGGGACGGAGTGTCCAAGGGAAGCGGGTCGTAGTACTTGAGGTATAATCATGATTATGACAAATCCGAGCCTTGCTAGCTCCAGTGTGGATTTTGTCTTTGCCTATGGAGCGATAAGGTGACAGGTCTTGGACCATCTTGCTCGGGAGTTACAAGGAAGAACGAAGGAATCGCATCGATCCACACGATTTCGAGTTAATCGGACTGGTTTGGTTGGCGCTACAAATCCGTACGCAACCGCTACTTGTATTGCATTGGTTGGTGCTACAAATCCGTACGCAACCATTATTTGTCTTGCATAGGATTGGCGTTACATTTCGTACGCAATCCTACCTGTCTTGCCTAAATCACATAGTGCTTGTGTGACCACGAACTGTTTTCTTAAACTGTATAAGTATATTACTTAAATATTTTATCATGATGCTTGTGGACTGTGTGTGAATTCAAGCATCATATATCACGCGTTTTCATATAACTGTTTTCTCGCTTTAACTATATATTGCGCCACACTTGCACACGATCACCCCATCCACTGAGATTTCTGTCTCGTTGAAGATGCTGAACCGACTACGGATTGAGCCATTGTACCCCGTCTGTTGGACTCACTACCTGTTGTTGTTGTTGATGGACTCGTTTCTTGTTATTGTTGTTGGACTATTTTATTTTCTTTTCATTCCGGTATGTAACTGAAGGGCGTAGGACCCTTTGACTATTAAGTTGTTATCTTTGATTGATTTTCGGGGATGTAATTCGGATATTTGTGAGACTGTAAGTTGTAATTTGTACTTGTTCTTTATTCCGCTGCTATTTAACTCTGTTTCATTGGGTTTTCGATGATATTCGTCTAGACTGTTTGGTTATTTGTATTTAAGTTGTGGATCGTCGTCGCATCCCGTTTGGGGCGTGACAATACATCAGGTATATTTCATTATTGTTTTAATGTTTTCAGTGATTCTAAATGGATCTTAGACACTAGAGCTACAGATCACATGATTTGTGATAAATCTCTTTATTTTAACATTCCTACACAAGTTTCAATACCTATTCATATGCCTAATGGACATATAACAAATGCCACTCATATTGGTGATATTAAATTGTCTGACTCTTTAACTTTACATAATGTTCTCTGTCCCCTCATTTTCTTACAATTTAATATCTATATCTCATCTTACCAAGTCTTCCAATCTTGCAGTCCATTTTTTGTCATCTAAATGTAATTTGCAGGACACCAAAATGATGAAGATGATTGGTTTTGTTGAGGAAAGAGGAGGGTTGTGTCATTTTAACATTCATAGTGTTGCTAATTCTAATTCAAATTCTCTTTGTAATCTTTGGCATTATAGGTTCGGCCACATTTCTACTAGAATGTTATGTTTGATTCCCCAGATACAAATTCGAAAATGTATTACTTTTGATTCTTGTGATACATGTCATTTTGCTAAACAAAGAAAGCTTCCATTTCTTTCTTCTACTAGTTTTTCTCAAGCTTGTTTTGATTTAATTCATTGTGATATATGGGTTCCATTTTCTACTACTTCACATAATGGTTTTAAATATTTTCTTATCATTGTAGATGATTTCTCTAGATGCACCTGGTATATATGATGAAAGCAAAATCAGAAACCAAAGATTTTTGCAAACTTTTTATAATTTTGTGCTTACTCGGTTTCATGCCAAGATCAAGTGTATTAGATCAGATAATGGTCTTGAATTTTTTCTTCCAGTTTTCTATAAAGAAAAATGGATTCTTCACCGAACTACTTGTGTTGAGACACCACAATAAAATGGTATTGTTGAAAGAAAACACCAACATCTCTTACAGGTGGCTAGAGCTCTATTCTTTCAGTCAAAAGTTCCCAAGTCCTTTTGGGATGAGTGTGTTTTAACTGTTGCTCACATAATTAATAGAGTCCCTACTCCTATTTTGTCCAACAAGTCTCCTTTTAAAAAACTTTTCAATAAGCCACCTGATTACTCTCATTTAAAATCATTTGGTTGCCTAGCTTATGCTGCTACATTGTCAGCTCACAGAACCAAATTTGAGCCAAGAGCATCAAAATGTGTTTTTATTGGTTATCCTATTGGCACAAAGGGATATAAATTATATGATCTTGACAATAAACGAGTTCTTATTTCTAGAAATGTCACTTTTTGTGAGCATATTTTTCCTTTTTCACAAAATAAGTTATATTGAGAATCAAGATACAACTCTTATGTTTCCTAATGCAGCTGAAAATATCACAGCTGATATTACTATTACTTACTGATTGATACTGACACAGCTGAAAATCACTCAGCTTTGAAAATAACTTGGTTGAAAATTACACAGCTGAAAATCACTCAGCTGAAAATCGCACAGCTGAAAATCACTCAGCTGCCAATAATGATGCAGCTGATATTAATACAACTGATACTTTTGACAACATAGTTGACAATGATCCTGGTGCTACTGAAAAGCAAGATACATCAATCACCATGCCTACTAGAAAATCTTCCAGAAGCAGAGCTCTACCACATTATCTCCTTATCTATGACCGTTCTATTCCTCCATCTCCCAATCCTCAACAATCTGCAAACACAACTTTGATGGGCAAACAATATTGTATTTCAAATTTTTGTCCACTAATCAATATTCTGCTGCTTATAGAAGATTCACTGCAGCTATCAATCAAATTGCTGAACCAAAAACATACAATCAAGCAAGCAAGTCAAAGGAATGGCAGGATGCTATGAAAAAGGAATTACAAGTTCTTGAGAAGAATAACACTTGGTTATTAACTGGTTTGCCAAAGGACAAGCACTGTGTAGGGTCTAAATGGGTATACAAAGTTGAATACAAATCAGATGGTTCAATTAAAAGATACAAGGCTAGGCTAGTAGCAAAAGGATATACACAAGATGAAGGATTGGATTACTTTGATACATTCTCTTCAGTTGCTAAGTTAACTATTGTTAGACTTATTCTTGCTGTGGCAGCCTCAAAGAATTGGTTTCTACACCAATTAGATGTGAATAATGCCTTCCTTCATGTGGATTTAGATGAGGAAGTATATATGATACCTCATCCTGATTATTGTAGTCAGAATGACACAAGAGTATGCAGATTAACCAAGAGTTTGTATGGTTTAAAACAAGCTTCTAGACAATGGTTCCAAAAGCTTACATCTTGCCATCACATATGGTTTTAGTCAGTCAAAATCTGACAACTCTCTTTTTATTAAATTCAACTCTAACCTATACTTGTCTTATGTGTTTATGTAGATGACATTATTCTTGCTGGAAACAACATTAAGGAAATTGAAGCTATAAAGGCACAATTTGATGCTACATTCACAATCAAAGATCTTGGCCAACTAAAGTACATACTTGGCATTAAAGTTGCAAGAAACAACAAAGGTTTATCACTCTGTCAAAGAAAGTATGCACTTGACTTATTAACTGAAGCAGGTTATCTAGGCTGCAAACCATGCTCTACACCTATGGATCCTAAATGCAACCTATCAAGTAAAATTGGTGAACCATTACCTGATCTTGCTACCTATAGAAGACTGGTTGGAAGAATGTTGTATCTCACAATTACTAGGCCTAATCTTTCCTACAGTATTCACACATTAAGTTAGTTTATGTCCAAACCAACTACAGAACACCTAGCTGCATCACACATGGTATTAAGGTATATCAAATCAAATCCAGGAAAAGGTATCTTTTATTCAGCAAACTCACCTATACAGGTTAAGGGATTTAGTGATGCTGACTGGACTCGTTGTACAGAAACAAGAAGAAATGTTAGTAGTTTTTCAGTGTATTTAGGTGATTCATTAATATCATGGAAAGTTAAAAAGCAGCCCACAGTCAGTAGAAGCTCAGCTGAAGCTTGCTTCAATCACATGTGAAATTCAATGGATTGTCTACTTATTGCAAGATATACATATTGGTCATCCTAAACCTGATGTTATAAACACAGACAGTAAGTCAGCCCTTTGCATTGCTCAGAATCCCTGCCATCATGAACGTACCAAACACATTCAACTAGACTGTCATTTTGTAAGAGAAAAGATTCAAGAGGGATTAATCAAGCTCATTCACATATCCTCTCTTCATCAGTCGGCTGATACATTAACTAAACTTCTACCTCCATCTCTATTTCAACATTTTATTAACAAGTTGGGCATGATCAGTATACATGCACCACTTGCTGGGGAAGGAGGGGTGTCAAGATACAGCCCAAGAAAACCAAAAGTTGTTAGTTTAGTTAGTTAGGTTGTTAATATGTTAGTTAAGTTTGATATATGAAAGCAGTTATTTTTCTTCTTATATATGGATGTAATCACAGCTTGTAAACTCACTTTTGCATAATAAAATTCTTTCATTCTCTGATCTTCAATCTCTCAATAGAAAATGAACTTCCATGTAATTATATTTATATTTTGCTTTTTTTTGAAATACATATTGATATTTTGCTAAAAGCTTCGAAACAGACATCATGAATTAACTAACAAACTTGTTGAATTTGACTTAATAGTTATAATATTTTTAAGATGTTATGCAACATAAATAAAAAATGTGGAGAAATTTTATGCAATAATAAAAAAGAGAGCCGCTATTAACACTTCCAAAACCTATCAATACACCCTTCTATTTAATTAAAAATAACAATAGCAACTAAAATACTAAACTACCCTTAATACCATGTCATATTTCTAAGTACATCCTCCAAATCTCTTTATATACACCTCATCTTTTTTAAACCTTATAATCTTCTTCCACCACCCCACCCCACCCCCACGCACACTCTTCTTCATCCCCTCATTTTCCCTCTTTCTTCTTCTCTTTCTCTCTTTTCTTTTTTTATTCCCAAACCCTGCAACAAGATGACTGAGAAGTTCTAACAAATTTATGTAAAAGGAACTGAAAATGTTTTATGCCTTAAGAAACTGTTTTCTGATACAGGTAGTTCTCGAAAGAATCCCATTACTAATTCACATTGTCATGAATTTAAAATTCACCCAATGCAAGGGCAATTTGAGCGGTGGGGTTGGTCCTTTAGACAAATTTATTCAATGTATTGCCAATAACCTTGTTCAGTTAGATGGAAATGTTCGACAGTATCCACTTTTGATTTTCCGCAATGCTAAGACAAAGAAAAAGAGGGAAAAAAATTCTTTGGAACACAAATGAATCATTTACATAACAGGCCACTAAAACATAGTGGTCCTAATGCATACACAAGTAGCAAAACTTGAGCAAATGCCCCGTGAGTGTTGGGTGAGCTTGTGTTTTGAAGGACATAATTGAGGTTTAATTGGGGGAAGAGTAAATTGGAAAATATTGGGGTACATTAAGTAAATATGTTATTTTTAAAAAGAATGTGGGGGTGTATTGAGAAGAAGGTCAAATAGAAGACAAGGCAATTTTTTCATACCTAATAGGTTTTGGAGGTCTGAATAGCGAACCCGTAAAAAAAATTGTCCAAGAATACTTTTGGAATTTCTTTTATGTTAAAACAAAACAAACAGAAAGCGAAAAAAAATCAGTACGTCATCAGCGCAACCAATTTTATTAGCTGAGCTGCTGAGGTGAGCTTACCGCTGTATAGTATACGCACATCATTTCTCTCTCTTCTGACCTCACACTATTTCTCTCTAACTAAACCCATCTGACATCTGTGAATCAATTTACATACATGTATGTACAAGCCTATACGTACAATCCCCTATGTATAATCCTATATACACACTTATGTGGCTTCGATCCATGGCGGTGTCTTTGTGAAGAGTAGCTCTTAAGATTTTGTGTATATACATGTATTTGTGTGTATAGATTCGGTCAAAATGGTTGGCCGAAACCCGTTTTCGGATTCAAATGACGTCAGCGGCGGGAGCAGCAGCACTTGCTGCGCAGGCACCGCCACCGGTACCGAATTATCGCCGTCGCCGGATCAACTGCTTCCGGATGTCGCCGCGCTCAAACGCCTTTCCGACACCTTGGAGTCGATCTTCTTTGATACTTCATCGCCGCCGGACTTTGATTTCTTCGCTGACGCACGGCTCATTGCTGCCTCCGGCAGGGAGATTCCAGTCCACCGGTGTATTTTGTCGGCGAGGAGTTTGTTTTTTAAGAATTTGTTTGTGAATAGGGAGAGGAATGCCAAATTGGAGTTGAAGGAGGTGATGAAGGAGTACGATGTTGGCTACGACGCGTTGGTGACGGTGCTAGCGTACGTTTATAGTGGAAAAGTTAGGGCTTCGCCGAAGGATGTTTGCGTGTGCGTGGACGATGAGTGCTCTCATTTGGCATGCCGGCCCGCCGTAGCATTCATGGTGGAGGTTTTGTATGCCTCTTTTGTCTTTCAGATCAATGAACTGGTTGCCAGGTTTCAGGTATTGATATCTATTTCATTGAGCTAGTCAAGATTTTTATGAATGAGTATTTATCTGTTTTTGTGAATTAATGGTTGTCCAGTTTTATTATATTTATGTGATTCAACATTTTGGCATCTAACTAAATTTTGAACACTATTGTACCACTAGTTTTAGGTCACGCAATATATCGGCATTGGGGAAATTTAAATTGTGAAGAAGTATTGTTCCAATTGTGGCGACGTACTCAAATCTTACAATGTACTCGTATGATATATTGGCTGGGTACGGTTTTGTGTAGCAAGAACGAACTTGAACTAAGATGGCAATCATGGCATTTAATAAGCCTTGAGTCAGTGTTTTTACTGTTTTGGGAAATCTTGGACATAGATTTTTCTATGCAAACAAGATTTGTGTTTCAACCAGCTCAAGAGGTGGTTGGATGAGCTCTGGTGGTCATAGTAAGGATGTATGGCTTTATCTCATCTATTCATGGTTGTTCTTGGCTTCATTTGGTTGATGAAACTGCATAGGACAGGAAAATATCACTGGATTTGGTTATCAGAGATACTTTATTGTGAGAATTAACAGGCAATCGTATTTTCTTAGGAATGAATTCCAACTACCTGTGTTCCTGGAAATCCCTAAGTCACTGTTTTCTTGATTTCATATTCATCACATCCTTATTTCCATGCAGAGGAACCTGATGGACATTCTGGACAAGGCTACAGCAGATGATATACTGATGGTTTTATCTGTTGCGAACATGTGCGGCACAGTGTGTGAGAGTTTGCTTGCAAGGTCAATCGAGTTAGTTGTCAAGTCTGATCTTGATGTCATAACTCTTGATAAAGCATTACCCCATCACCTTACGAAACAAATAAATGAGTCACGGATAGAACTTGGCTTAGTATCGCCTGAAAGCAACATCTTTCCTGATAAACATGTTAAGAGAATACACCGAGCTTTGGAGTCTGACGATGTTGAGTTAGTCAGGATGCTACTCAAAGAAGAGCAAACCAATCTAGATGATGCATATGCTCTACATTATGCTGTTGCTTACTGTGACTCAAAGACCACAACTGAACTTCTTGACCTAGCAATTGCTGACATAAACCACAGGAATCCAAGGGGATACACTGTGCTTCATGTTGCTGCAATGAGAAAAGACCCAAAAATCATAGTATCTCTGCTGACTAAGGGAGCTAGACCATCTGATCTTACTTCAGATGGCAGGAAAGCCCTTCAGATCTCTAAGAGGCTTACAAGGGCTATTGATTATCATAGAAGTGCAGAAGGGAAAGCCACTCCTAAGGATCGGTTGTGCATAGAGATTTTGGAACAAGCTGAGAGAAGAGATCCATTACTAGGAGAAGCTTCAATGTCTCTTGCTATGGCTGGCGATGATTTACGTACAAAGTTACTTTATCTTGAAAACAGAGGTAATTCACGCCACTAGTTTGGGTTTATTCTCTTGTACAGTTTGTAAATGACATATTCTGAAGCTCTCATATAATTTCTCTCAAATGGAATAGATATATGTGTATTAATCCAGCATCACTGCGTCATTCAACTGGTCACCTTGATTGAAAGGTTCATAACTGAGCTCAACTCGTCGATTTAGAAGGAATATTTTTAGATGCGGAAAATTATAGGGGATAGCTTAGACTAAGAAAGCTAAGAAGGATTTTCATTTTTTTTTCTTGATCTGGAGGAAACTAAATTTTGTCTCAAACAATCCGCTAAATAAATGTGATGTGTTTCTTGGTTTTCCATCCTCTCAAGATATATATGATTTTTATATCTTTTCCCTGCATAACCCTTTTCTTACTAGGTAAACCTTTTTGTTCAGAATTTGATTATAATTTTCTTTCGTTACTCTTTCTTAGAGCAGACCTTGAAGTTTTAGGAAATATCACGAACATATATATAGTATAGAATTAAATGCATGCGCCTTTTAGGAATTTAATGAGGACCAATTCACGCTGAAAAATCTCAACTGGAAATCCAATTAAAGGAAAAATGGAAAAAAATAAGATAATTAATCTAGCATATTCAACTTGACATAATATTACCCTCTTAACATTATGCTTGCTAGGTATTGTATTTTCTAAATATCCTACATGAGTTTCCATACAAGTCAACCATGCAAGACGGTGTTGTGATTTTAATTCGGAGTATTTCTTCCTTGGTAGTGCTTTGAAATGGGTTAGTGGCTTCTCAAACTTTTCACGTCCTTTCTCTGTGAGATCTATAATTGAAGACAGATGTTATGATACACAAGCCAAATCTCCTCAAGTTTATGATTCGTCCATCTCCGTCCAATTCAAATTTCTGAACAAAGCAGAAGCACTCATTGAAATGCACTGCAGTTTTTAATCTATTCTGCACATATGTGACATTCATTTGTTTGCTTCCTGAGTAAAGCTGAGATCGATAAATATGGAAGTTGGAACATGTTAAGTACTTGACTTGCCTTTCCTAAGAACCAATCTACCAATATAATCAGCATGCTGATCAGATTGGCTGATCTCATTTCTGTTGTCGTTAATTGAAGAGAGATGCTTTCTTGGTGTAAGAGTCACAAGATATATTGCTTTGTATGTTTATGTTTGAACTTGTACTTTGTATATTTATAATTTGTGTGCTTATACCTGTAGATGGTTTTAGTAATATTTTTTGTGAACTCTAAAGGTGGAGATTAACTGATCATTTACCTTTCAGTTGCGTTGGCCAAACTTCTATTTCCCATGGAAGCCAAAGTTGCCATGGATATTGCTCAAGTTGATGGAACTTCTGAATTCCAGTTAAATGGAATCAACATGAACATGGCTGGTCCCCAGAGGACGGAGGTGGACTTGAATGAGGCACCTTTCAAGATCAAAGAGGAACATCTGAATAGGCTGAGAGCCCTCTCCAAAACTGGTATAGATGTTCAGCAAGTTTATAAACATTTGACTCATTTTTGGTTGACTCTTAAGCATATGAAAACTACTCATAAGCAAGTTTATTATACATTTTCCTTCCTGCATTCATCAGACATTGAAAATTGTAGTTGGCACGTAACTACATCTTCAGAAGTATTCTATCAGGCCTTTACCAAACTCTGTTACTAGTAAAGTGAGTTTGCTGGTAACACTAATATTTTCTATTTTTCCCGATGAAATAGGGAAGTTCAACTGTAAGCATTCATATTCCTGAACTAGGATGCATGAGTTGTACAACTTGGTGATTGAAGCAATTGACAGAAGGCTAGTAGAAAATAATAAGCAATTGACAGAAGGCAGTACATTGTGAAATAACTAACAGAACATTTCTAAAATCTTAGAAAGCAAGGTGGGATTCGCTGCAGCCTACAATAGAAACGCCCCAAGGACCTAAAGATGGGCTACGACAAATTAATTTTCATGTGAAACTTAAGACTGCAATGTAAAAAGTTACTTTCCCTAGATTTACATTTGTACTTACCTGATTGACCATGATAAGATAATTCGGTGATTTAAATCCTCTGAATGAAAATATGAAATAACTGCAGCATAAAAAAACCACCCATCTATTTTATTGAAACGAAAGTTGTCATTACCCCTACAATCCTACTTGTTAGTTCGTTGGTGACTGAATTCTTTGGCATGCAGCTCTCATTTGTCTGAAACTGGTTTACTATGATGCTGCTGAAAATTATGATGCTGATATTACATTGTTGATGTTTATAGGAGTATTGTTTATTTATAAACTTATGTTTCACTTGTGTGTAGTGGAACTTGGAAAACGCTTCTTCCCTCGTTGTTCAGCTGTATTAAACAAGATCATGGATAGGGATGATTATCCCGAGATAGCTCAGCTGGGGAATGATTCTCTTGAAGATTGTCCTTTGAAGAAGCAACGACGAATGGAAATTGAAGAAGTTTTAAGTAAGGCATTTACAGAAGATAAAGAAGAATTTGACCGCACAATTAATTTTTCATCGTCGTCTTCTTCGTCATCTGTGGGAATGATGAGACCAAATGGTAAGCTCTCATTCAGGAACTAAATTATACAGATTAGGAAGATAGAGATTGCTTGTTCTACTCTATACAACAGTTTTCTGCCTTTTTGTACACTTAAATTTTCCAAATGTGTAACATAGTTTTGACTTTTGACTGATTAATTTACACGAAAAGAAGGATTACATAAGAGTGTAGTATTTTGCTAATAAATGTTCTTGGATTCTGGCAATTTTCTTCTCTATTTTGTGCTCTTCTCTATTTTGTGCCTTCAAATGGGCACATTTCTGAACTTTTTTACACGTGTATGATATTTAATCAATATTCTTAAATTTAGAACTGTAGTTTTGGAGAAGAAAAAATAATAATTCATCCCACTTAGTAAAACGTATTTTCAGAGGTATTTATAGACTAACTAGTAAGGTGTACGTGCAACCAAATTGTTTTGTTAATTTAATTAAAATTAAATGTTAAAATTGGAATTATTTTTTATAAATTATCTTGTAAACATAGTAAATGTCATTCGTGGATTAAAATAAAATTTGCTAGATTAAGAATAAATTTCTTAGTAGGTGAAATATGGTTAGGACATTTTGAACTCAAAAACACGATACTTACATAATATTATCATTGAACAAAATACAATGAATATTAAAAAATAAAGAGTAATTAAAAAAAATTCCAAGAACTCATTTTGCATCAATTCATCTCTTGTTATACTTTTTTGAGTGTCTCCTTCTTCATGCTTGCTTTGATTTTTTTATTGAATTTTTAGCCCAAGTATGATTGATTGACGTATGGATATCTTCTTCTTTTTCTCCACCTCCAAAATGGATGTTATCCCTTAATCGACCGGCTGCAACATTCAATTTTCATTCACCACTTGTGCCCTTTTTTTTTCTTTTTGAATTAACATGTGCCTTTTTGTTAAGAGCGATGAGAAAGTGAAATTCTTTTTCGTATGTTCTCATTTACAAATACATGTTTTCAGGTTTATACTATTCCTAACATCGAGAACATTTTCGTTTTTCTATTGAAACTAATTCATTTTCATCTAATTTCAAAGCTAATTTTCTTACATATTTTCTTACCATGTTATTCAATCACATCTATCAAATTTACATCACCATCTCTTACATTTCACTAAAAAGTAATTGTTGGGTCTACCACCAACTTTCCAATAATATTTTTTAATAATAAAAAGTTTAAGAAATTATTTTCAAATACATAAAAATATATTTTTATTTGTGTCACGTACTTTCGTGTAAAAAAGTCAAAATTATTCAGCCGACACATAATATATATATATATATATATATATGTGTGTGTGTGTGTGTGTTGTTACAGTGAGACCATTTCTATGGTGAGATCAGGGAGGACGATCGGGACCGTTATAATAAATCAATAGAAAGTTGAGATTAAAACATTAAAAATAATAGAAAATATTTGAATGACATCATATCAGGGGCAAAATCGGTCAGATTAATATTAATTAAACAGGTAAATTGCTTGTGATTGCTTAAAAATAGGGAAGATATATTTGACCATAATTACTTCTTTAAGAAACGCAACAATATATATCCTTATCTCCATATTCCTTTGACGTTTGGAAATCACATTGCTCTGACTTATAAGGATATGTGATTTAAACAGGTAAATTGTTTTGTTCTTTCAATTCCTTTGAATTAAAGTCCCTTATTTTAGTTGTCAAAAAAAAAAAAAAAAAAAGTCCAAGTCCAAGTCAAAGATATTAAATATATATATATAGCCAAATCAAAGGCCCACTTGGACTAGGCTAAGTATTCTAATTAATAAGCCCACTTGCTTTCCTCTATAAAAACAAGACAACTTATTGATAAGTTATCAATATGGGACAAAAACCACACTACAATGACACTACAAACTATTCCAACAATCCCCCACTAGTTTGTAGTATTATTTCACAGTCTTCACAATAATTGACTTGCATAACTGAAGGTATCTCTCGATTTAAACCTTCCATTAGTGAATGTATCTTAAGGTTCTAAAAGAAGTTTTAGGTGTCCGTAGATTAAACCAAAACTTAATCTTAAAACCGAAGAAACACCACACAAAATCAATTATTTCCCTTTATCCAGAGAAAATCGCTTTCAGCACTATTATGGCCATGTGCTAATCTTTTCGTGAACATTTCCAAGTAAACACCCCTTTATATGTTTCTTGGTGAAGCGACACCACTTCTATGTTCATAAAGGTAGAGTTTCACTATTTTATCCCTGTTACTTGGATAAGTTCTATTAAACTCTATTAAGATCTTAATCATCCTCTATTTCATAACAGTTTGCACTGATCCACTAGACTTTGGAATGAGTTTATCAGTGTTAACAAACACATATCCTCAACTTGTTGTTACCCATTAAACTTTAAAACAGGCTTATTGTTTTAAAGTTGGGTTACCGTTGGTGTTTTGTAAGGGTCTAACTCCTATCCCATTAGTGGTTTTAATCAATACATCTCTTGGCATTGGCTTGGTTAATGGATCTGCCAAGTTATCCATGGATTTAACATATACAATATGGATTACACAACTAGTAATTAATTCATGAACATAAGCATGTCTCAGACAAATGTATCTCGATTTTCCATTATAGATCTTACTATGTGCATTAGACATAGTAGCCTCACTATCGCAATATAAGGAAATAGATGGCATCGGTTGTGGCCACAACTTGATATCTAATAACAGATTTCTTAGTCATTCTGCTTTCTTCACTGCTGGAGCTAGTGCTATAAATTCAGATTCCATAGTGGAATGTGAAATGCAAGTTTGCTTCTTAGAAGCCCAACTTATAGCACCTCCACCTAAAGTAAAAATCCAACCAGATGTAGATTTATTATCATTTACACTAGTAATCCAGCTTGTATCTAAATATCCTTCTAAAACTGCCGGATAACTATTGTAAAATAATGCAAAATTTATAGTCTTCTTCAATTATCCCAAAACCAGAGTAATAGCTTTCCTATGATCTACACCTGGTTTACTTGTATATCTTGATAATTTGCAAACTGCAAAAGCTATATCAGATCTTGTACAGTGCATGGCATACATTAGACTGCCTATGACACTAGCATACTCAAGTTGTGCAACTATTCTATTTGAATTCTCACATAACACTTGAATCATATTGAGTATTAAACTCTTTTATTCCAAGATGATTGTACTTATTTAGTATCTTCTCAATGTAATGAGATTGACTTATGGCATATCCATGATCAAGTTTTTTAACTTTAATTCCCAAAATAGTATCAACCTCATTGAGATATTTCATTTTAAAAACTGAAGTAAGATACTTTTTGCTTTCTGATATGCCTATCATATTTGTACTTACTATAAGTAAATCGTCGATATAGAGACATAATATAACTCCATAGTCATCAGTGAACTTAGAATAGATACACTTATAAGCACTATTTGATGAGAATCCATGGACAAAAGACCCAGTAACAGTACCAATTGGTCCGGTGACGAGGGCGAGGGCAAGGAAGTTCAAGGATGCACTAAATGGGTTGATTCAAGTCATTCAGAGCGAGGCCAAGAGTGCATTACCGAAGGAGGAAGATGATCGGGTGGTCCAGTTGATTAGCGTCGTCAACGGTCCAGAGTCCACCTCAGACTGAGCAACTAAAGGATGCCAAGAATACAAGCCACCTAGCTTCTTGAAGACCTCATAATCAAGTGCTCGATGGTGTTGTATTCATTTATCATAGTTAGTTGTAGTTTAGTTTTTTTTATTTTGAGTCATGTTAGTGTTTTGGAAGCCAAATAAACCTTTAAGGCCGCGTTTTGAGTTGTTATTTTGAGTCTAGGACGAACAGGGGATAAAAGACTGAAGAAATCGAAGGAGGCAAAAGTCGTGGAAAGCACGGCCTGGCCGTGCTTAAGTTACACGGCCGTGTTCGGACCCTTCGTCGCGAACACGGCCTGGCCGTGCTTCTGGGCACGGCCGTGTGGAATGAGGAGTTCGTGGGTTCGTGGAAAGCACGGCCTAGCCGTGCTTGGGAACACGGCCGTGTTCGGAAAATCCTTCGCGAACACGGCCTGGCCGTGCTTCCTGGCACGGCCGTGTTGGGGCTGGGATCCGGCGACGTGCGAAACACGGCCTGGCCGTGTTTCTCTGGCACGGGCGTGCTTTTTACCGGATTTTCGAGATTTTTATGTTTTTGTTTCCTTTTCAGTTTTAAAGTTGTTTTCTTGGTAGGTTAGGGCTTGGACCCTTTATAAGGGTGAACACTTGTTAATTTTCAGGGAGTTTTCAATACAATTAAGCTTTTACTCTCAAATTGAGTGTTTCTCCAAGTGCTTCAAGATTTACGTTTCTTGTTGCAATTATCGACTTATCAGGCAATAATCCATAATTGCTTGTGGCGTCTTCGCATACCGAGGTTCTTGCTTCGCTAAGCAACGGGTCGAGGTTTTCCACCAAATTAACCAAACTAGTGAAGATTATGGGTTAACAACAGATTGTTGTTGGGTCGTATGCACAGTTGTTGCTGCGGTTCATATCAGTTGGTAATCAGAGCCATCTAGCAAGGTTAAGTCTATCCTTGTTTTTTAATTTTGTCATTTTCCAGAATTTCCCATAAACCCTAGTTCTTGAAGGGTACAAAAAAAAATAGCACAAAAAAAAAATCAGCGTGTAAAGAATCGTAAACCGTGTGCAAAAAAAAAACAAAAATTTTGGGAAATTCGAAAATTTAAACCCTAGTCTTCAATTTCATCTTTTACGATCCGTTGATTGGCTTGGTAATTTTCTTGGTGTGTTGAGGCGTACTTGCAACCCGCCGATTGGTTTATAATCGTGACAAGTGCTTGGTATTGGGGATTGTGAGTTGAGTGATACACGAGTGTATACACGTGAGGGAGTGATTTAAACATGACCGAGGAAAAACGACAAACCGGCGATTTGGGTAACAAGATAGATATGGAGGTGGTTGCAGACATGTTAAAGAAACTAATGTTGGAGACATACGGGAATCCCAAAGAGGCGCCGCGAGTCGAGGAGCCTGCTACTAGGGTACGGAGGCCTAGGAGGTTCGAATTAGAGGAATGGGCAGACGAGATTGATGATTTTGATTCCGAAAGGGAGCAAAATTATAATCCAGGTAGAGGTCGGCGCGGAGATAGGGGTGATCGGGGACGTGAGGATAGCAATTTGAGTAACATCAAAATGCAAATTCCCTCGTTCCAAGGAAGGAGTGATCCGGACGCCTATTTGGATTGGGAGAGAAAAATCGAGAACGTGTTCGACTGCCAAAATTATTCCGAACTGAAAAAGGTAAAATTGGCATCAACTGAGTTCTCGGATTACGCAAGTGTGTGGTGGGATCAACTAATGGTCTCAAGGAGGAGAAACGGTGAGCGGCCAGTTTCTACATGGGAGGAGATGAGGAGTTTGATGAGGCGTCGCTTTGTTCCAAATCACTATTATAGGGGTGTCTATCAAAGGTTACAGAGGTTGACTCAGGGTTCGAAGAGTGTTGAGGACTACCACAAGGAGATGGAGATGCTAATGGCAAGGGCAAACATCGATGAGGACCCGGAGGTGACTATGTCCAGATTCATCGCGGGTTTGAACACTCCTATTGCGGATGCCGTCGACCTACATCACTGTGTCGATCTCGAGGAGATGGTGCATATGGCGGTGAAGGTGGAGCAACAACTCAAGAGGAGGGGTTTCAACCGGAAAGCACCAAACTCTAACTCCAATGCATGGAAGTCAAACACCAACAAAAAGGAGGAGCATGGTTCGAAAGTGGCGGATCAAAGGGGGAGGGCGCCCGAGCCCAAACCCGCAGGTAAAATCGAACCCTCTACTGGTCGCACAAGGGATATTAAATGTTTTAAATGTCATGGGTTTGGGCATATAGCTAGTCAATGTCCAAATAAGAGAGTGTTGGTGTTGCGTGAGAATGGGGAGATGGAGTCGGAGAGTGAGGGAGAGCAGGATTATAGTGATATGCCGGAGTTGGAGGATATTCCGGAGATGATAGAGGCAGCGAGGGGGGAGGCGTTATCCTTGGTGTCTCGGAGGGCGCTGAGCATTCAACCTAAGTCAGATGAGGGAGTCCAGCGAGAGAACATCTTTCATACAAGGTGTTTTGTCAATGGAAAGGTGTGTAGTGTCATCATAGATAGGGGAAGTTACACTAATGTAGCTAGTGCAAAGATGGTAGATAGGTTAGGAATCCCAACGATGAAACACCCACAACCATATAAGTTGCAGTGGTTGAGCGACTGTGGGGAGATGCGGATAAGTAGGCGGCGAAGGTAGCATTTCAAATAGGGGATATAAGGATGAGGTGTTGTGCGATGTGGTGCCGATGCAGGCGGGGCACATCCTGTTGGGTAGACCATGGCAGTTTGATAGAAGGGTTCAACATGACGGCTACACTAACCAGTATTCTCTTGTTTATAATCAGAAGCGTATTGTACTTCTTCCCTAACCCCAAAAGAAATCTATGAGGATCAAGTGAAATCAAAAGAGAGTTCGGCTAGTGAGCATAAAAATCAAAATAAAGCCGAGAAAAAGGAGAGCTTGAGAGAAAACAAGAGTGAGGGTCCGGCTAAGGGTAGAAGTGAGGTTCGAGAGATAGCCGGAAAGGAGAGCAATAATTTTGAGAGGGCCGTAAAACAAAAGGGGGGGTGGGACGGCCAAGAGGTAAGAAACGAGGGAAAAATAAATTTGATGGCAAAAATGAGTGACCTTAGGAAAGCCACCACGAGTGGTTGTTCGATGATACTCTTGGTTTACAAGGGCACTTATTTATCTACTGACAGTCTTAACCCCGATTTGCCTAGTTCTGTCTTGTCTTTGTTGCAGGAGTTAGAGGATGTATTTCCAGACGAGATGCCGGACGGACTACCACCCATTCGAGGGATTGAGCATCAGATTGATTTCATTCCAGGTGCATCACTGCCGAACCGGCCGGCGTACAGAACTAATCCGGAGGAGACAAAAGAGTTGCAGCGGCAGGTTGATGAGTTGTTAAGCAAGAAACTCATCCGGGAAAGTATGAGTCCTTGTGCGGTTCCGGTGTTACTAGTTCCGAAGAAGGATGGGTCTTGGAGGATGTGTGTGGATTGTCGGGCTATTAACAACATCACTATCAAGTACCGGCACCCCATACCTCGCTTGGATGATATGTTAGACGAACTCCATGGTTCTAGCATCTTTTCCAAGATCGATTTGAGGAGCGGGTACCACCAAATTCGGATGCGGGAAGGGGATGAGTGGAAAGCGGCTTTTAAAACGAAGCATGGTTTGTATGAGTGGTTAGTCATGCCATTTGGGCTAACCAACGCGCCAAGCACGTTCATGAGACTTATGAACCATGTTTTGAGAGCTTTCATTGGTAAGTTTGTTGTGGTTTACTTTGATGATATTCTCATTTATAGTAAATCATTGTACGAACACTTGGATCACTTGAGGGCCGTCTTAGAGGTGTTGAGGAAGGAAAAGCTGTATGCAAACGTCAAGAAGTGCACCTTTTGTTCGGAGCAGTTGATATTCTTGGGGTTTGTAGTGAGCTCGAGGGGAATTACAGTGGATGAGGAGAAGATAAAAGCTATCCAGGATTGGCCTAAACCCACATCGGCCAGTCAAGTGCGTAGCTTTCATGGCCTTGCGAGCTTTTATAGGAGGTTTGTGCGGGATTTCAGTACTATCGCAGCACCATTGACGAAAACTATTAAAAAAAGTGTTGCGTTTCAATGGGGCGAGGCCCAAGATAAGGCATTTGAGTTGTTGAAGGAAAGGCTAACACATGCGCCTTTGCTAGCACTACCGGATTTTACCAAAGTCTTTGAGATCGAGTGTGACGCGTCGGGGGTTGGGATCGGCGCCGTGTTAATGCAAGAGGGGCAACCGATCGCGTTCTTCAGTGAAAAACTGAGTGGTGCGGCCTTGAACTACCCGACATACGATAAGGAGTTGTATGCTTTGGTCCGGGCCTTAAAAACGTGGCAGCACTATTTGTGGCCAAAGGAGTTCATAATCCACACCAATCACGAGTCCCTAAAGTATCTCAAGGGGCAGCAAAAGTTGAACAAGCGTCATGCACGGTGGCTCGAATTCATCGAGACATCTCCATACATCATCCGGTACAAGCAAGGTAAAACTAATGTTGTAGCGACGCGACCGCTCTCGGAGGTACACTCTTCTCTCTACTTTAGATGCTAAAATCCTTGGGTTTGAACATATTAAAGAGTTGTATTTGCATGATCTTGATTTTTCTGAGCCATTTGGTGAGTGCGAAAAGGGGGCCGAGGGTAAGTTTTATAAGCATGATGGTTTTCTATTTCGGGAGGACAAATTGTGCATTCCTGAATGTTCTTTGAGAGACTTACTAGTGAGAGAGTCGCATGGTGGGGGTCTTATGGGACATTTTGGAGTAGCTAAAACTTTAGCCATCTTGCAAGAGCATTTTTATTGGCCCCATATGAAGCGAGATGTTGAGCGCATTTGTAGTAGGTGCATTACGTGTAGGCAAGCTAAATCCCGGGTTCAAAACCAGGGGCTTTACACGCCCCTACCCATTCCGACGACACCATGGGTTGATATTTCTATGGACTTTGTTTTAGGACTTCCAAGAACTAAACATGGGTCCGATTCTATATTCGTTGTCGTAGATCGTTTTTCAAAGATGGCACATTTCATTCCATGTCATAAAACTGATAATGCATCTTTGATTGCCGATTTATTCTTTAAAGAAGTTGTGAGGTTGCATGGTATGCCTAGAACCATTGTGTCGAATAGAGACTCTAAGTTCTTAAGTTACTTTTGGAAGACCTTGTGGGGGAAGTTGGGAACTAAATTGTTATTTTCTACTACATGTCATCCCCAAACAGACGGTCAAACTGAAGTAGTGAATAGAACATTGTCGATGTTGTTAAGGGCTATTATTAAAAAGAATATTAAAACTTGGGAAGATTGTTTACCGCATGTTGAGTTTGCTTATAATCGTGTTGTGCATTCTGCATCAAAGTTTTCACCATTTGAACTTGTTTATGGTTTTAATCCACTAACCCCATTCGATTTATCACCTTTACCTGTTTCTGAGCTTGTTAACTTAGATGGGCAGAAGAAAGCTGATTTTGTGAAACAGTTACATGAGAAAGCGAGACTCAACATCGAACGGCGGATAGAGCAATACACGGCGCAAGCTAACAAACATCGCAAGAAGATGGTGTTCGAGCCGGGCGACTGGGTTTGGGTACACATGCGGCCCGAACGATTTCCAGCAGATCGAAAGTCCAAGTTGCAGCCGGGGGGAGATGGTCCGTTCCAAGTGCTCGAGCGGGTCAGTGCTTCTTTCAATGTTGCGGAGTCCATTTGATGTCAATTCGGATTTGAGGACAAATCCTTCTCAAGAGGAGGGGAATGATGAGAATCCATGGACAAAAGACCCAGTAACAGTACCAATTGGTCCGGTGACAAGTGGCGAGGGCAAGGAAGTTCAAGGATGCACTAAATGGGTTGATTCAAGTCATTCAGAGCGAGGCCAAGAGTGCATTACCGAAGGAGGAAGATGATCGGGTGGTCCAGTTGATTAGCGTCGTCAACGGTCCAGAGTCTACCTCAGACTGAGCAACTAAAGGATGCCAAGAATACAAGCCACCTAGCTTCTTGAAGACCTCATAACCAAGTGCTCGATGGTGTTGTATTCATTTATCATAGTTAGTTGTAGTTTAATTTTATTTATTTTGAGTCATGTTAGTGTTTTGGAGGCCAAATAAACCTTTAAGGCCGCGTTTTGAGTTGTTATTTCGAGTCTAGGACGAACAGGGGATAAAAGACTGAAGAAATTGAAGGAGGCAAAAGTCGTGGAAAGCACGGCCTGACCGTGCTTAAGTTACACGGCCGTGTTCGGACCCTTCATCGCGAACACGGCCTGGCCGTGCTTCTGGGCACGGCCGTGTGGAATGACTAGTTCGTGGGTTTGTGGAAAGCACGGCCTAGCCGTGTTTTTGGGAACACGGCCGTGTTCGAAAATCCTTCGCGAACACGGCCTGGCCGTGCTTCTGCACGGCCGTGTTGGGGCCGATCCGGCGACGTCGGCGAAACACGGCCTGGCCGTGTTTCTCACGGGCGTGCTTTTTACCGGATTTTCGAGATTTTTATGTTTTTGTTTCCTTTTCAGTTTTAAAGTTGTTTTCTTGGTAGGTTAGGGCTTGGACCCTTTATAAGGGTGAACACTTGTTAGTTTTCAGGGAGTTTTCAATACAATTAAGCTTTTACTCTCAAATTGAGTGTTTCTCCAAGTGCTTCAAGATTTACGTTTCTTGTTGCAATTATCGACTTATCCGGCAATAATCCATAATTGTTTGTGGCGTCTTCGCATACCGAGGTTCTTGCTTCGCTAAGCAACGGGTCAAGGTTTTCCACCAAATTAACCAAGCTAGTGAAGATTCTGGGTTAACAACAGATTGTTGTTGGGTCGTCTGCACAGTTGTTGCTGCGGTTCACATCACTATTGTCTCTAAAACCATTGGACAAAATTGCTTTGCAAATTTTTCATGACATTGTTTTGGGCGTTTAGTTTAGACCATACAAAGATTTAAGTAGCTTACACACTTTGCTTTCATTTCCTGAAAGTATAAACCCTTCAGGTTGTTTCATATAGACTTCCTCACTTAAATCTCCATTCAAAAAAGTTGTCTTAACATCCATTTGGTGAACCAACAACTTATTAATAGAAGCTAATGCTATCAACACTCTAATGGATGTTATTCTTGCTACTGGTGCATAGGTATCAAAATAATCTAATCATTCTTTTTGTATAAAACCTTTTGCCACCAGTCTTGCTTTAAAGGTTTGTAAGCATTGAATTTCTTTCTAAATACCCATTTGCAGCCTATAGGTTTTGAACCTGCAGGCAAATCAACCAGGACCCAAGTATTGTTTGACATAATTGAATCCATCTCATCATTTACATCTTCTTTCCAGAAAGCTGCATCTCTCGAAGCCATAGCTTCTGAAAATGTTTGTGGATCATTTTCCACATTTAATAAAATGGGTATTTTATTCAATAATTTTGTTCTATCTCCTTCAACTAGAAATACCAATGACTCAGAAGATATAAAATCAGGACCAAATTCTTCTCTTTTCTAAGTCTTTGGCTTCTCCTAGGAACAACTGTTATTTCAGTCTCCTTTCTTTTCCCATTTGGAGTAGCACTTAGTGCCTTCTCACTTAAAAGATCTTATTGAGAAATAAAATCAGTAATGAATTTATTCTCAAAGAACTCGACATGGATAGACTCGACAATAACATTCAAATTTCAGTCCAAAAGTCTATATGCCTTAGAATTATATGCATAACCAACAAAAACACTCTTAATTTCTCGAGGTCCTAATTTCGTTCGTTGAGGGCCAGGAACTTTATAATATGATATACACCCCCACACATTAAAATATGACAAATTTGGTTTCCTTCCAAACCAGACCTCATATGGTAAAACATGATTTACTGTAGAAGGAATTCTCATAACATGTTGTAAGTAATGCTTCACCCCACAAGTTATTAGACAACTTAGCATTTAGAGGCATAGAATTTGTCTTATGGCTATTAAACTCGATATGGCCAAAGATGAATTAATTTTCCACTTATAAATTTGTTGCCAGGCACTTTATTTATATGACTAGTGATCGGA
The DNA here is from genome assembly GCA_016081115.2 of Rehmannia glutinosa. Taxonomy (NCBI): domain Eukaryota; kingdom Viridiplantae; phylum Streptophyta; class Magnoliopsida; order Lamiales; family Orobanchaceae; genus Rehmannia; species Rehmannia glutinosa. The sequence continues at coordinate 59,246,613 of CM071931.1, read as the reverse complement.
CAAGTTCTAGAATCCGGTGGGATCATATAAGAAACACTCGACTTCATAAATCATTTTCAAATAAATCAATCTTAACCTACGATAGGGTTGAGTGGCATTTTTTGGCTAGGGTTATGGAGAGAATGGGGTTTAATTCTGAGTTTGTGGCTTGGGTGGAGGGGTGTGTCTGCTCACATTCTTTTTCTTTCATGATTAATGGGGAAGCTTGTGGTTATGTTGAATTCCAGAGAGGTATTAGACAGAGGGGGATCCTGTATCTCTTTATTTGTTTTTAATTGTGTCGAAGCTTTTTCTAGTATCATTGATAAGGCTAAAAGAGAGGATTTGGTTAAGGGTTTGAAATTTTCTAGAACAGCTCCTCCTATTACTCATTTGTTCTTTGCTGATGATTCATTGTTATTTTGTGAGGCCAATGTGGAACAAGCTGTGGAGCTTAAAAGGTTGTTGGACTCTTACCATCAGTGTTTTTTAGCCCCAATCTTGAAGCGGGTGGGAGAATCAGCATATGTTCTGGTCTTGATGGTATGATTGAGCAAAGAAAAATTAAACATATGGGCTTACCTCTGACCATTGGTAGATCTAAAAAGGATATTTTTCAGTATGTGGTGGATGTTGTTAGCTCTAGGATCTTAAATTGGAAGAATATTTTTCTTAGTGTTGCTGGGAAAGAGGTCTTGATTAAATCAGTGTTAAATGCCCTGCCCAACTATGTTATGTCTTGTTATAAGCTTCCTGTTGGGATTTTTGGGGATTTTAATAGGGTGTTGCTAGGTTTTGGCGGGGTGGTAAAGAGGATGGTAGTCAGAAAATGCATTGGTTGAAATGGAATAGGATGACTTTTCCTAAGGAGGCTGGGAGGCTTGGGTTTCATGAAATTGGGTTGTTTAATGATGCTTTGTTATCTAAACAGCTTTGGAGGATCATTGTACAACATAATCTATTGATTAGTAAGCTTTTGAAGGCTAGGTACTTTCCTAAGGGAGGGTTACTGCATATTAATGGCAAACCTACAGACCCATGGATGTGGAAAGGATTCCTTAAAGCTAAGTATGTGTTAGATGCTGGTTTAAGGGTGCAAATTGCTGATGGCAAGTTTACTAGGATTTGGGAACACCTTTGGGTCTCAAATTCTTTTTTTGTTGTTCCTACTAGAAATATTGGGGGGAGGGAGAAAGTTGTGTGGGTGAGTGAGTTGATTAATGGGGGGGAGGGAGTTGGAATGTTGAAGTTGTGACTGAATGCTTTAGTGTACATGAAGCTCAGATTATCTTATCCATCCCCATTCATCAGAACCTTGGTAAAGATAGGATGGTGTGGACTCTTTCCAATGATAAAAAATATTCGGTTCATTCAGCATCGTATGTCATCAGAGGGTGGACATGCAGATTCAGGCCGAATGGAGCTCAAGCAGGGAAATAGCATCTAGACAATGGAAGAAACTTTGGAAATTGAAGGTGAAGAACAAAGTGAAGCACTTCCTATAGCAGGCAATCTTGGATATTTTGCCTGTTAAAGGGCAGTTGATTAAAAGAGGAATGAAAGTTGATTCCATTTGGTTGGGTATCATGGGAACACCTTGTTCTCTGTGTTGAAATGGTATGGGGAGATGGTTGAAACTATTGAGCATGTTTTGTTTCATTGTTGCAGGGCTCAAAGGGTGTGGAAGTTGGCACCGGTTAGCTGGGATGGAATTTTTCATGACAAACTTTCTGTGAAAAATTGGTGAAATAAAATTTGCACAATGAATGGTAAATCGGTTTTAGTTGACAGAATCAATCTCTCAACTTATATTTTGTGGTGGCTATGGAAAACGGCAATATGTGGATTTTTAATGGGATCAAAGTTTCTGAGATGGAGGTGGTGAAGTTGGCGTGTAAGGAGTGGGATGAATTTGAGGAGGCTAATTAATGGTTGTTGATTCTTTAGGGACGTAGTCCAGTGAAGCTTTCTGTGGACCTATTTTTGTTACCAGCATGCTCAGCTGGTGTATTCTTTTTTGTGGGGTTGGCTTATTACAACAACCATTATTAACCCTGTATATATATAACTTTGTATAGGGTGTTTTGGCTTGGATTCAGTTTTTTCCCAATGAGTGGGTGTTTCCCCCTGTGTAATGTTGTTAATAGGGTGGTCTTAGGCAAGTGTGCCTCAAATTGTATGGTTGTGTTGCTTGAGATTTATGATATAAAATCTATCGCTTTTGGAAAAAAAAATACTAGAGTTCTGTTCTTTCTTTCGGCTATACTGTTTTGTTGAGGTGCATAAGGTGCAGTTCTTTGATGAATTATTCCATGATCCTCACAAAACTTATTGAACTCATTAGGAAAGTATTCTCCTCCTCTATCACTACGAAGGATTTTAATCTTCTTTTCCTTTTGATTTTCAACTTCAGCTTTAAATTCTTTAAACTTTTCAAAGGCTCATCTTTTGTTCTCATAAGATACATATACAAAAATCTAGAGTGATCATCAATAAAGGTAATAAAATATCTTTTACCGCCTCTAGTCAAAGTTCCATTTAATTCACAAATATCAGAATGCACAAGTTCAAGAATTTTCGTATTTCGTTCAACTTTTAGAAAAGACATTTTTGTCATTTTGGCTTCAACGCATAATTCACATTTTCCAGAATGATCATCATAATAAGTAATATAACCATGCTTAGACATATATTTTAAATTTATGAAATTCAAATGACCTAATCTAGCATGCCATAAAGAAGAAGAACACTCAACAACATAAGCAAATACAACGTTTATTTCATTGATACTTAGTTTGAACATGCCATCACAAACATAGCCTTTTCCTACGAATACATTATTCTTAGACACAATGACCTTATATTCCTCTAGAACTACTTTAAAACCTTTCTTATAAAGCATATTTGCAGACGCAAGAGTCTTCCTAACTTCTGGTACATGATAAACATTCAGGAGCGTAAACTTTTGTCCAGAAGTAAACTTGATCTCAATAGTGCCTTTGCCAAAAACTTTTGCCGAATCATGATTTCCCATGAGGACTTGTTCTGGTTCTTTAACCTCTTCACAAGTTTTGAACTGAGCGCGGTTAAACATGAATGGTTGCGCCTAAATCAATCCACCAAGTAGAAGAAGCAACAGGGGCTGCCATATGAATTTCTGTTACCATACCAATCTGCATGGCAGAAACCATAGCAACAAGTTCTTTGATTTCATTTTCGACTAGATTAGCTGATTTAGAAGACTCAAGATTTTCCTTGAAATTCTTGTTGCCATTAGATGATGCATCACCCTTCTTGAAACCCTTGTTCAACCTGCACTCCTTGGCAAAGTGACATTTCTTACCACCATTGTGACACTTCAAATTCTTTTCCGACTTTTTGAAGTTAGTGTTCTTTTTAACTTTGAATTGAGAATTATTCTTATAAGAAGTTTTCTCAGAGATGCGATTTACTTTTGTATTCATAAAGACAACATCTCTTACTCGATTCTCTGCTTTAATTTGCAGATGCATTTGAAACTTCTCAATTGTAAAAGTTTATGTGGCTAGAAGAATCTTCTTCATATACTAATTCCAAGAAGGGGGGAGTTTCGACAGAATCACCCCTATTTGGAGAGAGTTAGGAATGTTGATTCCAAATCTTTCAACTTGGGGATCAAAATGCACTTGATTCATTATTGGCTTGTCATTAAACATTCTGAACTCAAAGTATTTTAAAGCCACAAATTTGTCCGTACCTTTTTTCTCATTTTGATACATCTTGTCCAGCGCTTGCCAGATTTCTTTAGGGGTCTTTAGATTTCCGTAGAGATCATACAGACGATCTGTCAGAGAATTGAGGATATATCCACGACACACCAACTCGTCATCGCGTTTCTTGTAGGTTGCTTTTTGCGTTTCAGTTGCATTAGCGTTGGGCTCTTCCAAATGAGGCAGGTACGGATCAAGCACATAGTAAATTTTCAAGGCAGTGAGAAAGAAAATCATTTTGTCCTTCCACCTCGTGAAGTTGGAGCCATAAACCTGACCAGTTTGAAGGTTTCGGAATTTTGGAAGGAATCTTTCACAGTAGAAGTCATGGTTGAATCCATGATATTGTCTTTAGATTGTTAGGGAAAAAATCGAAATTAACAAGACTTTGAGGCGCGAGAACAACTTTCCTAAAGACAATATTGCCTCTATTGCGGGGATTAAAAATAATATGAGGCAATTTGCTTCAAGATACAACAAAGCCCTTAATATTCTTCTGAAAACAAAGGATAGACGATGCTGTGTTTTTATTTTCTTCAGATAACTTATTTATAGAAGATAAAAGGTTTGGAATAAAGGGACACAATGTTTCATTTTCGAAATTACAGTCACAATTTTTCAGATTTTAACTGAATAAACTGAAACGACATAACCATTCAAGTTGTAATTTTCGAAAATAATAATACATTTTATTTTCAAATCTGAAAATAAAATTACAAAATATTTATTAACTTTTATTCAAGCCAAGTCAAGCCCAAGCCGAAGTCTAAGTCCAATCAAAGGTCCACTTGGACTAGGCTAAGTATTATAATTAATAAAACCACTTGCTTTCCTCTATACTACTTATTGATAAGTTATCTATGTGGGACAAAAACCACACTACAATGACACTACAAACTATTCCAACATTATCTAGTTCCTTGATTAGTAGGAAATACAACAAAAACTCAACTAATATGCGACAAGAACTATAACATCGTTTATTGTGATCTAATTGGGTTTTGTATATACTACATTTGGAGCTAGGGGTGGGCATTCGGGGTCGGGTAATCGGGTCCCGACCCGATCGGTCGGGTATTTTCTCGGAATAGTCGGGTATTGGGTACCCGATTGGATACCCGACACTAATCGGGTCGGGTATCGGGTAGTGGATAAATTACCCGAATACCCGATCGGGTACCCGACATAATTTAAAAAAAAAAAGAAAAGAAAAAAAAAGAGGCTTGGAACTTCATTTTTAGTTACTGCTCTTATCATATTGTTAATAGATGTGGACTTACCAAATATCGTATATGCTTCTCTTGCATAACCTATTGGGAATGAACAAGTCCTCCATTATCAATCCACCTTGGAGGAGCTAAGTTGGTTAAATTTAAAGAAATTAGAATCCAAAATATTTGTGGCGACGTAACATATGCGGATATCCTTAAATGTATGTTTTCTATACATCTTTGCAAGGAAACTGTTGGTATAATATATAATTTCAAATAATATAACATACATTTTTTCAAAAAAAAAAAAAAAGAAAAACCCAAAACCCGAACCCGATTAGTCGGGTACACGATAATTTCGAGTAAGTTTTGGGTACCAAAATATGACACCCGATTTTTTCGGATACCTGACCTGAATACCCGATTACCCGACCCGATGCCACCCCTATTTGGAGCATTAAACTTGATGTGTAATTTACCATACATATGTCCTATTTTTTAAGAAATGAAAAACTTATAGTTGTAATGGGTCCATGCACTAAGCATGACATGTGAATATAAATAATATGTCAAGTGTAGTGGTCCATATGTTGCATCCATAAAATCGACTAGTTGGTAAACAAGTTCCTATTTGTTGTAAATAATTTTCTTTTTCAATATAAGATGTACTACAATAATATTTATATTTTTATCAAGTATTATATATTGTATTCTTGTAAGAAAGCAAATATAAAGAAAGCAATATAAAATGTATCAAATGTTTTGTTGTTATGTTTTTCATTCAACTTGCTTCACATATTTATACACAAATTTCACAACTAAAACCAATCTCCATAAATGCACTTACATTAATTTAGTGTGCATCATCAAAACTAATATTTTCCAACTAACATTGTCATGTATTAAATGGGTGTGCAAGTCCATTAATTCATAATACTCCCCCTTGGACGCAGCACCATTGGATGAGTATGTCCATTAAAAACCTTAAGCCGAAAAACCCAGTGGGAAGAAAATCGAACTGAAGGAAAAAAGAGTACAAAACTCTAATCCAAACCTTGTGCATAAGCTACCTCATTAAAAACCTTAAGCTGGAAAAACCCAATGGGATTAAAACCAGACATAAGGAAAAAAGAGTACAACGCACAGTATATGACTTTGCTCCCCCTGAAATAAATAAAGTAATCCGTTGATTATCAATCTTGCTTGTTAACTCTTCGCATGCCTATGCCGTATATCAATTTCTCGAATGTAGACGTCGGCAAAGATTTTGTGAATAAATCGGCAAGATTGTGACATGACCGAATTTATTGAACGTTTATCTCTCCATTTTTCTGGAGTTCACGTGTATGGAAAAACTTTGGTGAAATATGCTTGGTCCTATCACCTTTTATGTAACCGCCTTTTACTTGTGCTATGCATGCTGCATTATCCTCGTGAATAATAGTGGGAGTGTCTGTAACTGGTTTTAGCTGACATGCATTTCGTATATGAGCTATAATTGATCTTAACCAAACACACTCTTTACCAGCTTCATGAAGAGCAATTATCTCAGAATGATTTGAAGAAGTAGCTACCAATGTTTGTTTGACAAATCGCCATGATATAGTTGTACCGTTGTAGCAAAACAAATACCCAGTTTGTGATCGAGCTTTGTGTGGATCAGATCTATATCCCGTATCAGCATAACCCACTAACTCAGACTTAGTGGATTCCTTTGAGTAGAATAATCCCAAATCTATAGTACCATTGAGATATCGAAAGATGTGTTTAATACCATTCCAATGTCTTCGAGTTGGCTCTGAACTATATCGCGCAAGTAGATTTACAGCAAAAGTGATATCTGGTCTAGTATATTGTGCTAAATACATTAACGCTCCAATAGCATTAAGGTAAGGCACTTCAGGACCCAAAGTCTCTTCACCAGATTATTTTTGTCGAAATGGATCTTTCTCGGGATCTAAACTAGGCACAACCATCGAGGTACTCAAGGGGTGAGCTTTGTCCATGTTAAACCGCTTGAGTATCCTTTTAGTATATGCAGATTGGTGGACAAGTATCCCGTTATCTTTATGCTCTAACTCAAGACCAAGACCAAGTTTAATTTTTCCAAGATCTTTCACCTCAAACTCTTTCTTTAGATATTCAGCAGCATTAGATAATTCTTTAGGGATGCCAATCAAATTCATGTCATCGACATATACAACAATGATAGCAAATCCGGTATCAGATCGTTTGATAAATACACATGGGCAGATGGTATCATTTTTGTAACCTTCCTTAGAAAGGTATTCATTAAGTCTATGATACCACATGCGACCGGATTGCTTCAATCCATATAACGATCTTTGCAATTTGATCGAGTATAATTCACGGGGAGTGTCAAACTTTGGCATTTTATATCCATTAGGGATTTTCATATAAATATCAGAATCCAACAAACCATATAGATATGCCGTTACTATGTCCATTAGACGCATGTCCAGATTCTCGTGGACAACCATACTGATAAGAAAACAAAATGTGATTGTATCCATCAGATGTGAATTTGTTTTATCATAATCATAGTCCATTAAATCGCACTAAAATATGTTTTATATCTCACGACTTCGTTTTTCTCATTTCTCTTTCGAACAAATACCCATTTGTATCCAATAGGCTTTACATTGTTTGGAGTACGAACAATTTGCCCAAATACATTTCATTTTTCTAGGGAAGCTAATACAGATTTTAGTGCTTCCTCCCACATAGGCCAATCAGGCCTCTAACGACATTCCATTATCGAACGTGGTTCATTGTCATAATCATCATTTATAATTTCTTGAGAAACCGAGAATGCAAAATTATCATCAATAATTATTTCATTTCGATCCTATATTTCATTACAATAGCTCATTTGGTTCTCGGTGCTACCAGAATTTTGTACATTTTCTGAGGTGTTAGGCTCGACAGATTAATCTAGAGCATGCTAATTATTATCAATTCTCCCCTTTCTTTTTCGAGGAATAGTATCTTTTGAGCCAATAGGTCTACCACATTTTTGTCGTGGGTTATCATCATTCATTTTTTTATTTTCATCTGGAATAATAATCCTGGCTGGAGCATTAGCAGCCGAAATATGAGACTTTGTGACTTTACTAGCATCGTTAAATGCATCAGAAAGTCTACTAGCAATATTTTGTAAATGAATGATTCTATTCACCTCACTTTCACATGGACAGAAGTACGTGGATCTAAATGGGATAATGATAAGGGTCTTTTTATGCATGTTTTATGTGTATATTTGAGTAGAATTTGAGTTATTTTATTGTTACTTTCGTTAGTTTTTGATTGTATATTGTTTATACTACTGTGAGGTGCTTTTATTGGTGTAGATTGACCATTCGGGGCTAATTTTGGTGAATTTCGGACCATGGATTCATGTCAAAACATACCGGGGAGTTTAAGGATGCAAAAACGCTCGAAATCCCAAGCCAAACGCGTCATTTTGGGGCCTTTTTGGTCCAACACGGCCAGGGGGTGTCGGGCAACACGGCCATGTTAAAACAGGGCGAAAAATCACAATTTTTAGGCATGGACAGACTCTAACACGGCCTGGTCGTGTCGTACGACATGGCCATGTCAGACCAATTTTCAGCAAAATTCAAGCAAAGACGGCCGGGCGTGTCGGGCGACATGGCCGTGTTCGGGGGACTTTTTTGCAACTTTTTCATGCGAAAATTATGGAAAACTCACCAACCAAGCTTTTTGACCACTTTTGTACACCTTTAACACCCTATTTTGCTACATGTCCCCATATTCCCTCAATTATCATTTGAATACAAGAATTCACCAACCCAACAATGAATTGGAGCATTTGTTTAACAAAGGATGGCATTATTAATGTGTTCTTGCACAAAAATAATGTCTATAAAAGCCAAGAGTATGAGTTGGGGGAATAATTCATTAATTCAAGATACATTGAATTCATTAGATTCATAGATTCATTAAATTCATTAGACATTGGAGATCAAGAGGTCTTGGAGGAGTAAGCTTGTAGCAACATTGGAGAAGAAGGCTTGGAGCAACATCATCAATCAAGAAAGAAGTCAATTGAGATTTTGAGAAAGATAAGTACACCATGTCTACAATACTTAAATCTTCTTGTGTAATTTATTCTTTGGTCAAAATCATGTGTAGCTAAACTCCTAGTGTTTGAATATAATGAACTCTAGAATGGATTTGTGATTAAGGTGTGTATGTTTTTAATAAAATCTTCATATTTTGTGTGATTCACTTATATTATGCTTCGTTCATTCGAATTGATATATGCGCAATATTGATTTGAAGTTTATTTTTCATCCGGGAAATCGAGAGATTCATGGTGAAATAGAACCTATATAAGTGAAAAGAGTTGCATGCAATCCTAGATATAGGACGACATAAATCTTCTGAATTAGGGTCAAACCTAATATGAGAATTCACAAATCGTTATAATCAACTTGAGATTAGAAGTTTTTCGCCTTGAGAAAGGGTTTAACTTAAATTGAGAATTTCTACGATCCACAAGACATGAGATTTTATTAAAAGAGGTTGGTTTTTGCTTAAGGGCTTACGGTTGTATTTTTAACTTGTCAAATCACAAAAATATTCTAGAGGGATTTACATTCAAACACATTTCTATCTCTTGATTTCTTATTTTACAAATCTTCCTTCATTTTTAAAATTTATAATTTGTTTTCCTTTTTCATCAAACAAAAACTCTTAAAATTGTTAGATTAAATAACAAAAAGACGGTAATTATTAGTACTTACAATCCTCATGGGAATGACACTTACACTAATAATCTATACTATAAAACGATAGGTGCACTTGCCTACGGTTTTAAAGGTAGCTTTTGAGCCATCAAGTTTTTGGCGCCGTTGCCGGGGATTGTAATATTAAGAACACCTTATTTTTGTTAATTTAATCATTTTTTTATTTTATTTCATCATTTGTCTTTCTTTTTATCTATCTTTGTAAGTCTTAGATTACACTTATCCTCTTTATTTACCGCAGTGCATGCCTACTCATCGCCGAATTTGGAAGCGCGACACCGCCGTTAGCAACACGAGGAAAAGTATTAATACGGACCACGAGGAGGATATTAACGAAGGCAAGGATTCCGATATGGCGGATGAACAACAACGAACCATGTACGACTATGCCAAGCCGTCTATGGACGGCACATCGTCCTAGATCGTAAGGCCCGCCAAGTTGAAGCCAATAATTTAAATCAAACCGAATGTCATTCAAATGGTGCAACAATTTGTTCAATTCGACGACCTACCGGACGAAGATCCAAATAATCATATCGCGAATTTTCTCGAAATTTGCGATACCTTCAAAATAAATGGAGTCTCGACGATGCCATCCGTTACGCCTATTCCCATTTACTCTTTGGGCTAAACAATGGCTAAACTGTTAGGAATTTTATTGTTTAGATTTTGATGAATGCCATGTAAAACATAGAATAGAAAGTTGGCACCCCAATTCTTGTTGTAAAATGCATTGTAATGAATAGAGCCGCCAAGCCGAGTTAAGTCGCCTACGCCCTAACATGCAAGAAGACAATCAAGACCGGAAGGAAGATTCTCCACGCAGACAGGCATGAGTATGGCAAAGAAGAGTAGACGGGAACTCTATCAAGAAGCATGAGATGCAAAAGTGGAGCATCAACAAGTCAACTCAAGAAAAGCCAGTCTCAAGTTGAAGTGACAAGAGTCATCCATGATTGGAAGTCGACTCTAAGTCACCTGGGAAAGCAAGGAAATGCAAAAAAGTCGAGATAATCGTAAAAGGACCGTTGACATGAGATTTACTTAAACAAGTAATATCTCCATACCACCTTTCTTGGAGTGCTCAGTCCCAGAAGCGTGCAAAAGGAATGAACCAATGGGAAGCACTACACCGTGTCGAACTTTCATACGAGGAAACGGCAATTCCAAGAACGCAAGCCAACGATCGCAAAGTGACTTTCAAAAATAAGCCTATCTCTTCAACGGGCATTTTTGAAAGTTCACTATAAAAGGCTGAGGAGTTTGTTTGAAAAGGACAAGGAGATGACACACACGTGAGATATACAAGCATATTAGAAAAACTGAAACATTCTCAATCCTCAAGCCTACATTACGAAGTACATCAATCCAACACCCACCTGTGAAGGAAAGAGAACTTCAATCAGTTGAAGAGGAAACTTTTGAAAACAAGGGGTCTACATTCCAGGAAGGGTTGTAGAAAGGTTCAAGGTTGAACCAAGTCTTAAGCTTTTGGAGGGCTTCGTGATCAAATCCAAAGAGCTTGAGCAAGTGAGTCAGTAGTAGCAAAGCGCATAAGCCGAGTCGTCACGAGAAGCCATGATCAAGGCGTCTCAGATCGAGTCCCTAAGGATCAAGTCGGCATTTGTGATCAAGACTTGTATCCGGATGTACCACTTTGTAAACCGATCATTACTTAGTGGATTCCTCCAGGAGTTGGAGAAGAGAAGAGTAGAAGAATTACCCCATCTTCGAACCTCTATAAAAACTTTATTGTGTCACTTACATTTCGATTTAAATTCCCGCACTTTTAACTCGCCTATATCTGTTGATAAATTTGCTATCCATTTGATAATTTATAAGTACTAAATCAAGCTCTAAAATCTTGCTTAATCAAACTTAAGGGTGTTAAGTCTTCCGCTGAAAATAAAACCACAACAGAGTTAAATTATAGCCAACAAATGAGTTACTCCATCAACACTCATTTAGTCATTGAGAGATTAACTCTCTTGAGTGACTAATTCGATCGGTCATCAAGGACACATCCGTAGAATCAACTCGTAGATTTAAAAGGACTAAATCGAAAATTTGGTAAGGTTTATTCAACCCCTTCTAAACCTTACACTTACACCCCTTGGGACCTACAAGTGGTATCGGAGCGGTTGGTTCATTGAACCCTCCGCATCTTACTCAACTAGATCTCCAAACTTTTCAAAGTCCGCTTTAGTACTTAAACCTTCTAAACTCTTTTTATTAAAAGTCATTATCATGGAAGCAAATTTGACACGCATCCCTATGTTCACTATTGAAGAATTTGATGATTGGAAAATTCAGATCAGCTCATCTATCGACTTTACATGATGAGATGTGGATAGTGATAGAAGATGGGCCTCTGCAAATATTAAAAGTGAACACAAATGTCGAAGAGTTGCAAACAAGGAGAAGAACATGTTTGCTCCCTGACTTCATGGTTGAAAAACCAAGAACCGAGTGGACAAATGATGACAGAAAAAGATACAACCTGAGACAATGTAGCCAAGGACATCCTCTACAAAACCTTGGACAAAGCCATGTTCAACAAAGTCAAATCATGCAAAACGGCTAAAGAAATCAGGATAAGTCGACATTGATTTGTGAAGGCTCGTGAGCAAATCAAAGAAAACAAATTATCAGTGGCGGTACAAAAATTTGAAAACTTCAAAATGATCTCGGAGAGAACCTGGATCAACTAGACGCTCGGTTTACGAAATCACAAATGAGTGTCTACACTTGGAAAGGAATATACACGAGAAGAAATGTGTATGAAGATCCTAAAAGTCTTCCAAATGAATGGGAAATGAAGGTCATGGCACTAAAGACACTCCATGGACCTATCAAAAACATCCAACCATGAGCTATTCTCGGATCTCAAAGCCTACGAATTTGAGTGAGAAGGAAAGACCAGGAAGAGACAACACCCAAAACAAATGCTCTAATTGTCAAAGATGGGAAGAGAGTGAGGTCAAAGAGGCAATTGACCCGAAAAGAAATAGCCCGATGGTTAAAAGATTTAACAAGTTCTTTAACAAGAACTACAAGAGAGGAAAGGGTGAATCTTCCGGAGAAGACACTTCCCTCCAAATCAAGGGAAGACAGGCCAATCAAGAGAACAGATCATCAAAAAGTCGAGTATCAAAGGGCCGACAACTCAAGAATAGAAAGAGCGATCAAAAAGTCAATATCTATGTTGAATGAGACAACCAGGTCACTATGCCATTGGATCGCTCATATCCTGTAGTCAACAAATACGAGAGATGAAGAAAGAAAGAAAGATCTTGAGAGAAAGAAGACAAGAAAAAGGAAAAAGGCAATGATGGTCACAGAGATCATCAAAAATTAAGTCAAGGGAGACAATGATTCGATTAGAGCATGAAGTGACTATTCAAGTGACTCAAGAAGAAGCCCCGATATGCTTGATGGCCAAAGAACAAGATCAACCTGATCAAGAAGATGAGGTACAATCTAACTCAACAAACTCGTATACTAGTGATAGTGATTTCATCACCCACTGATCTTTATGATTCATTAGGCAAAATGATGAAAGATTTTGAACACATTAAATCCTCACACACACTATTGAATGAAAAAAACACCTACTCAAAGTCAAAACTCAAAGTCGACTAAGGAGCCGAGTACTCTAAATCAAATAGCATTGAGAATGAAAGGTTGAAGGTTGCTAAATTAATAGCAGAAATTGCTTTATAGAAAAGAGGGAAAATGACCTCAAGAATGTTATTGCTTCATTCACTAAGGCATCTAAATCACTGGATGATCTTATTATGAGTCAAAGAGAATGTGGAGATAAGACAAAGGGCTTAGGATTTAACTCCTCCTCTTTGCTATGTCAAACCTCAAGAGTAATTCTACGGAAAAAGGATCTTCAAGTCATGAAGAGTCCGAAAAATCCAAAACTCTAAAATGTTGCACACACATTCACTCCAAAGCACAATACTAAGCAAACTGGCCTTGGTTACAAAGGAAAAGGAAAATAAATGATTGAGTGTCTTTGAAAGGACAGAGAAGAGATTCAAGTCCAAGTCCTCAAACTCCTAACAAAAAATACTGTAAAAAGGAAGCGAGCTACCAAAACCCCAGAAAATCCATAAAAGAAATACATATGATGGGAATGGTAGAAAATATCCAAGCCAAGCTGATTGGAATAATGTGAACTATCGGCCACTTACTTATGGAATATAAGCCCGGATAAGGCAAAGGCCCGGACTCAAAGAAAGGCCATTCCAAAAGTATAAGAGCTTTCATCGGACACACATATGCACCTAGGCACTACACTCAAAAACACCACAATTACCCAAGGAAGGCAATTGCTAAAACACATATGCAGGCATACGACAAAAGAGACATTGTGAACCTAGAATCCCCAAGCAATTTGCCAGGATTGATTATGATTATGGCAATCGATAGATGGCAACCTCTTGAGTCAAACCATTTGGCTATAGGTTGGTTGGATCATCTTACAATTCTAACCCCTCGGGACCCGGACAAGCATGGGTACCTAAAACTTAATTTCCTTGATTGCGGGTTCAAGGAACAACAGAACTGAAATACATGGATAGTGGTTCGGACACATGACAGAAATAAGAAAAATCTGTCAAAATTCAAGGAAGTCAAAGGAGCAAAAGTCATATTTGGGGGAAATGAAGCTCCCCGGTGAAATAAGAGGCATTGGATCCATCAAGAGAAATGGATTAGAAATCACAGATGTTGCATATGTTGAAGGACTCAACTTCAACTTACTAAGTATCGATTGACTCTGTGACAAGGGCTACAATGTTGGATTCAACATGGGTATATGCCAAATCAAAGAAATTGAATCAAATGAAGTGGTGCCGCAAGGATGTAGACGAAAAAATATGTATGTAGTGGATTGGTCAACGCAACACCCAAAGACTGGCTAAGCAAAAAAAGCAAAATCAAGTTGGTTTGAGTCACCAATTTCAAAACAATTAACAAGTGGCAAGAAGTCATCTTGTAGAAGGACTTCAACTCAAGATATCAAGAAGGAGTATATGTGATGCATGTCGAAGGGAAAGCAAATCAAGTCATCATTCAAAGAAAAGACATGCCCATCCTCAACAAGAATATTGCATCTACTTCATATGGATCTATTTGGCCCAATGGAACCAAACAAAGATAAGCGGAAAGAAATACACCCTGGTGGTAGTAGATGACTACTCAACATATACATGGACAATATTTATGTGCAAGAAGAAAGAAACTCTACAAAAACTACCCAAATTTGATGAAGAGGATTCAAAATGAGAAGAGTCAAACCATTATCAAAATAAGATCGGATAGAGGAACCGAGTTTGTCAATGGAATAATAACTCGATTGTATTGAGAATGGTATTGGTCATGAACTATCAGTTGCAGAGAATGGAGTTAAGAAGAAGAAAGAACCCTCAAAGAAGCGGAACCATGTTAGGCAAGCGGGGTTACCAAAAAGATTTTGGGTCAAGCAATCAACACAACTTGCTACACCCAAAATAGATGTATGATAAATAGACAATGACAAAGACTCCCTATGAGATCCGGATGGAAGAAAACCAAGTGTTGCATATTTGAGAATATTTGGATGTAAATGCTTCATCCACAACAACGGCAAAGACAACCTAAAGGCTTTTGATGCTAAAGGCGATGAGGTATCTTCTTAGGATACTCATTCTGAGATACTCAACAAAAGAACTATGGTTACGAGAGGAATCCATTCATGTAGTATTCGATGAGCCAAATGTAAATGGAGAAGACATTGAAGAGTCACATAATTTGAATCATCCAACCATTATGTTTTCAATTGAAGATGAGATAGATGAGATCAAAATCTCAAAAGCAATTTGGAAAATTTGCGCTAAGTGATAACAGAGAGACACCAACACAAACACCAAGTCGATCAATCCACTAACTTACTCCAACCTGATGTAAGATGGCCGAGAGACCATCCACGAAACTTGTCATTGGAGACATAAGAGAAGGTGTCAAAACAAGATCGAAACTCAACAAGAAGCTATGTTCACATGCTTCATCTCGCAAATAGAGCCCAAAGATGTGTCACAAGCATTGGACGACACACATTGGATTCAAGCTATGCAAGAAGAGTTCGTTTGAGAGAAATAAAGTATGGGAATTAGTGCAAAGACCCATACATCAAAATGTTATTGGAACCAAATGGGTGTTGAAATAAGATGAACGAGGAAGGCTTTGTGGTAAGAAACAAAGCAAGACTAGTAGCCAAAGGATATTGCCAAGAAGAAGGAATAGATTTTGATGAAACATTTGCCCTGTATTGGAAGCTTTAAGGATGTTTCTTGCCTATGCAAATCATAAGAATTTCATTGTATATCGATGGATGTAAAAAGTGCATTCCTAAATGGTTTATTGGAAGAAGAAGTGTATGTTGAACAACCTCCAGGATTTGAGCGTGTAGAAGACTCTTGGAGATAAGGTATACAAACTCAAAAAGGCCTTGTATGGATTGAAACAGGCACCCGAGGCATGGTATGACACCCTGTCACAATTCCTAACTGAAAATGGATTCACAAAAGGAAAAGTAGATAGAACACTTTTCGAATTCAAGACAAGAAGAGTATCTTTGCTTGTTCAAATATATGTGGATGACATCATTTTTGGATCCACTAACAAAGAGTCATTCATGCAAAGTAAGTTTGAAATGAGCATGATGGGAGAAGTCGACATTCTTCCTTGGACTCCAAGTGAAACAAATTGAAGGATGGAACCTTCATAAGTCAAACAAAATACACCGAGACTTAATGAAGAAATTTGGTATGGAGGAGAAGTCTTCGTAAAAATACCAATGAACACATCAAAAAATGGACATGAATGCGGATGGCAAGCCGTAGATCAAACAAGATCGAGCACTTATTGGATCACTGCTCTATCTCACGGCTAGCGGGCGGACATCACCTTTCTTTGTAGGTGTATGTGCAAGATTTCAATTCCAAAAGAGAGCCACATGACAAGAAATTGCTAAGAGAATATTGAGATACTTGAAAGGAAGCCAAGAAGTAGGCTATGGTATCCAAGGAAGGTGGATTCAAGCTAATTGGCTATTGATTCTGACTATCTTTGGATCAAAGAAGAGCACTTCAGGCACATGTCAAATGCTAGGAAACAGACTAATTTCTGGTTTAGCAAGAAGCAAACTCAATAGCCACCTCTACAAAGAGCAATACATAGTTATGCATTTCAAGTCCTATGGATGAGACAAAGAAGAGAGACTATGAAGTTGAGGAAAAGAAATTCCAATCATGTGTGATAACACAAGTTCCATTGAAATCACTCAAAATCTGTGTTGCACTTTCAAGAACAAAACATATTGATGTCGAGATATCACTTCATAAGAGATCATGTTGAAAAGAAGGACATTATCTTGGAATATATCTCAACCGATAAACAACTAGTGACATCTTCACAAAACCATTATGTGAGTCAAGATTTGAAGAACTCAAACATGAGTTGGGGTTAATTGAAAGTGATTCGACAAATTAAAGAAGAGAAATGGAACAGAAAAGGGAAAAAGAGTTCATTTCAAAATCACCAGATCGGAAAGACTGACTACACCGAGTCGGTGATAAATGAGTCGCTAAGAGAATTGAGGAGTAGAGTTAAATCAACTAAGAGATAAGTTGAACAACTTATGAGCAAAGTGACAAAAACGCAATGTTTTGACTTAGCGGGAATGTTTTAAGGAACACGCGTCGGCATAATGATGATGTGTACGACATAAAAGCCGCACACCAAGCTTATGATTGGATATAAATGCTTATTAAATACGAGACGTGAAATGCTCAATAGGCGCGCGAAATCCAAGCCGTTGATTTCGATCACAATTCAAAAACCGCCGCACGTCCTTTCATAAACCATATTTAAACCATTTTCGTCCATTTCTCTCTCACACTTCTAAAACTGTTCATCTCTTTCTCTCAAAAGCAAAGGCAAAAATACTCTCAAACCCTATCAACCTTCAAATCAATTTCGAGTTTTTCCTTGATACATTAGAAAATGGCACCAACTTATGACTTTACAAAGTTAGGAAAGCAAATCCACACCGGTTCGACGGTGGATTTCGAAGAATGGTGAAGCGGTCCGACACACCCTGGTGAAGAAAATCGGAGAAGTTGGAAACGTCCTGGACTAAAACCGTTTCTAACGATAGAATATCCGATGACCTATGTGGAGGAGGTCGCACAATTCAGATTCACGATGAAGGAATCAAGTCATCATTTCACGGAAGCGGTGACTATCTCTCGCGAGGATTTGGTGAATATTGCTCTCTACCGCAAAGGAGCATCGATTAAAGAAGTGATGTAAACTTGGCCGACGCCCGAAAGAAATAGCCAAGTCCGACTTTTTGATAAAATAATATACACATCAAACAAGAGATCCAAGGAGGATTATCACAAGTTGTTGGACATAGTTGCCAAATGTATCGACATCAAATTTGGCGGCTTTGACCAATCAAGCTGAAGCGAAGCTGATTGTAATGGCCGCAATCATCGAAGAAAAGAAGATCAATCGGGTGAGTTTGTCTACAAGAGACTCACCCTTCAAAGAAGATGGCTCATTTGGAGGATCCCTAGGATATGGCCTAGTGATTGGCGGCTTATTGGAGGTGAAAGAGTCCTCTCTTAGACATGGGAAAGCATTCCATGTTAACAAGAGGATGTTGAGCTAACCTCTCAGGCGCTCGTCTTACGCCAAGAGAGCGACACTGATGAGGGGAATCACCGACCCGAAGATACACATTATTTCCTCTCCACCCCAGAAGAGAGGTGCCCTGCTTAAGAAGATCACGCCCCTGCAAAGAAAGAAAACCAAACATGCTCCTTTAGTCACTCATCTCCCGCCCATGCAGGCAGGCGGTCGAGAAGGACTCACAAATACCTTCTCCGATCGTCAAGAAGAGGAGAACGAGAAGCCACGATGGCCCGCTCCTCGAGAAAAAGACACCAGACACCCCCGGCCCCCAGACTTTCGAGAGGACACCGCCTCGAACTTTCCCTGGTGCAAACCAGAGAGGCGAAGAAGACTTCGTCAAGCGGTCCGAACAGGAGAAACCAAATTGAGTCGGTTATCAAAAGACTCTTGGAGAAGTAGAGTCTCCGGATGTAATTGATGAAATAGCCAAGTCTTTCAGAGGCAACTCAAGACACAATAGCTCACAATGTTAAGCACAAAAGAACTGCGCGAGCGGAGATAGTGATGTAATGATCCTATCTCCACCTTACCCGGACATCCAAAATCGTCAGCGTGAGTGGAGGAAATGGAAGTTGAGCAAGTCAAGAAATGTTCCAACGGCCTGAGTGACCCCATTACAAGTCACTCAAAGGTGCGCGCCAGTGAGGAAACTCCCTCCACCGCTAAATCGGAGGATGCTTTGCATCAAGGAGGCGAAGTAGAGAAACTACAAACACAAGAAGAATAGCAAGTTGCCATCAACGAAGCTCGAATTGAGACTGTCTTAGCCGAGGTGCCAACTACTCCGAAAGGCTAATGACGTCGATGCGATCGAGGCCGAGAATGTACTGGGAGTTTAACACTCTGGCGATGAAAGTGCAATCCATGGGGTTGAGACTCCAATGGATGCCACTTGTAGAAGACCCTAAGACAATTGACACTTTTCGAAAGGGAGGACCACGACCTCGCAGCCAAGAGAGAGACTCTTGGAGGTAATGAAGGCCACGGAGGTTGAGACTTCCCTTATTAAAGAAGCCAAGTAGAGAACATCCCTCCCGCTATCATCGACCCATCCGAGAAGGAGATCGAGATGCACTTCATGATTCCCAGGACAACCCCGATGTCACTTTTCTCGGGGATCGAAGCGCGAAGAAGCCTCATCCCCATGACAAATCCAAAAGACTCAACAAGGGTGTTCCAAGCACGAGTAAGTCCGATCCCAAGACTACTCGTCAAACCTTTAACTTTGATGATGAGCCACCAATGGAAATCTCATCATCGTCCGATGACGCTTAGCAAAGGCCGAGGACCATCATCGAAATGGAAAAATTAGCCGAGACCAACGGTTAAGAAAAAATTGAGGCTCAGCAGTTTAACAAGAGACCATCGCGAGCTCCTCAAGGCAGCAGGATCGATTCCCAAAAGAACCGCCCGCGCACCACTCATCATCGAATAGATTCCGATCGGCGGTGATGAATCTTTTGTAGAATCTTTCCCTTTCTCACTTTGAAATACCGGAACTCCACGAAGAGTCGGAAAACGAACAAGCACGCTATCACGGACCACCTCCTGTTTTTTCACTCGGGCACCATTGTTCCAAATCGATTTTGATTTCGATTTGTATGGCCATCACCGCAATGTTAAATCAGAATGAAGTTCGAGAAGTGTTCAAAGCACTCTTTCTTTGAGGTTGAACGGATGGAGAGGATTCAGCCTCTTTGGACATGCGAACAACAGAGATGCCAACCTTACAGTGACTTGAGAGGCATCACAAAGCACAATCAATGCGTGTGGAACAGGTGAGATACTTTTTGTTCAACAAGCTCACTGGTGTGGAGAGCCTAAAATGTTGATGCAAAAATGAAGGCTAGAGAACACATTGAGCATATGCATGAAGCTCACACTTTTCAAATCAAGGCAAAGCTGCGTGAGCAAAATACAAATGATATACATCGTTTGGAAGAACACATGACTAGAAAATTCAGCCTCCTCATGGTGAGATGAAGCATTTCAGAGAATCCAACGCTACTAGATTCAATTGTCCGCATTGCGCAGCGGACTTGAAGCGAACTCAACCATCGAAGACTTCGACTTCATGCTTGCCAAAGACATGTTCCCTGGGGTTCCTCTATCCTTTGATGATGCCAAAAAGGGGAAGAGGAATACCTTAAAGCAACAAAATCTCAAGAGAAAAGGAGCAAAATGGTGAAAAGAAAATCAGGTGAGGAAGTCTTGAAACGAAAGAAAGGAAAGCTTGTTGAGGGGAAGGATCGAGATGTGACATTAATGATTGCACAAACCCCCAATAAGGTCCTCACACGGTGACATTATAAGCGAAAAACTCCCTCATGACTCGCCACTCCAACACTCTGCTTTGTATCTATGGCCGAGAAGAGAAAAGCAATTGAAGCGAGGGATGAAGGAAGTGGAAGGAAGAATGGATGCCAGGGTGATGAACATCTTGAAAGAACATGGAGGCATTCGGTTGGAGAGACACTTATGCCATCTCGGATGTCGGGACAGAGCGCGATCAGTCGATGAATTTAAAACGCTCGAATCTGAGGGATATTTTGCAAATATGTCTATGGCTCAAGCTTGGGACTTATCTTGGGAAAAGGGTCTCGCGTTATGTGAAGAAGTCAGTTTTAGAACTTCCGATCAATCTCGTCACTCCTAGTCACTCGGTTGGAAGAAGAAGACCCCAAAGACAAAGATACGCCCAGAGTAGAGGAAAAGCGATAGTGGAGGAAGAAGCTTGAGACCTAGGCCTCTGCCCAAGAATATTGAATACGTAGATCCGGAAAGAAAGGAGGGATCTCTTTAGGGGTGGAAACTTGACCAAGTGGCAAATTTAAAAGTGGCTAAATCTAACGCCGAGTATGCAAAGAGATTAGAAGAAGAAAACAAGAGACAAACTCAGCTATGGAAGGAGAGACAGAAAGAATAAGAAGAGATGAAGCTATGAGAAGAAAAAGAAGAAGGCGGTGACGAGAGAAAAAGAGAAGAAGAGAAGAAGATCTTTGATCAAGATGAAAGAAGGAGAAACGAAGGAGATGAAGTGTTCTTTGTCCAACCCTTCGTGTAGTTTATCATGTAATTACATACAATGTAAGTCTTCCGTAATAAAGCTATAAACTCTTTATTTTTTTGGTGAAGACAATTATATACTCGATACACCTTGTAAACAAGTTGTTTAAGTACAAGAATGATATGATCAATAAAAAGATTGATTTATTTACATTCTATGTCAATACACTATCTCTATGTATCTTTGTTATTTGCATCTTTGTATGGTTTAAGTTTTGGCATCATAAAAAGGAAATTGTTAGGAATTTTATTGTTTAGATTTTGATGAATGCCATGTAAAACTTAGAATAGAAAGTTGGCACCCCAATTCTTGTTGTAAAATGCATTGTAATGAATAGAGTGGCTTGGCGAGTTAAGTCGCACGCCCAACATGCAAGAAGACAATCAAGACCGGAAGGAAGATTAATGAGACAGGAGTATGGCAAAGAAGAGTAGACGGGAACTCTATCAAGAAGCAAATGAGATGCAACAAAGTGGAGCATCGGTCAAGTCAACTCAAGAAAAGCCAAGTCTCAAGTTGAAGTGACGGAAGAGTCATCCATGATTGAAGTGACTCTAAGTCACCTGGGAAAGCAAGGAAATGCATCAAGTCGAGATAATCGTAAAAGGACCGTTGCAGTCAAGAGATTTACTTAAACAAGTAATATCTCCATACCACCTTTCTTGGAGTGCTCGGTCCCGAAAAAGGAATGAACCAATGGGAAGCACTACACCGTGTCGAACTTTGAAAAGGTGAAAGAACAATTCATACGAGGAAACGGCAATTCCAAGAACTGCAAGCAAGCAACGATTGCAAAGTGACTTTAAAAAATAAGCCTATCTCTTCAACGGGCAAATTTTTGAAAGTTCACTATAAAAGGCCGAGGAGTTTGTTTGAAAAGGACAAGGAGATGACACACACGTGAGATATACAAGCATATTAGAAAAACTCAAAACATTCTCAATCCTCAAGCCTACATTACGAAGTACATCAATCCAACACTCACCTCGTGAAGGAAAGAGAACTTCAATCGATTGAAGAGGAAACTTTTGAAAACAAGGGGTCTACATTCCGGAAGGGTTGTAGAAAGGTTCAAGGTTGAACCAAGTCTTAAGCTTTTGGAGGGCTTCGTGATCAAATCCAAAGAGCTTGAGCAAGTGAGTCAGTAGTAGCAAGCGGTTGCCCTGTGAAGAAGCCGAGTCGTCAGAAGCCAGTGATCAAGGCGTCTCATGATCGAGTCCCTTCAAGTCGGCCGTTGTGATCAAGACTTGTATCCATCATTACTTAGTGGATTCCTCCAGAGTTGGAGAAGAGAGGAGTAGAAGAATTACCCCATCTTCGAACCTCTATAAAAACTTTCTTGTGTCACTTACATTTCAAAGATTTAAATTCCTGCACTTTTAACTCGCCTATATCTGATGATAAATTTGCTATCCATTTGATAATTTATAAGTCTAAATCAAGCTCTAAAATCTTGCTTAATCAAACTTAAGGGTGTTAAATTATAGCCAATTTACTCCATCAACGGCTCCGAATCAAGAGATTAACTCTCTTGAGTGACTAATTCGATTGTCCATCAAGGACACAACGTAGAATCAACTCAGAGATTTAAAAGGACTAAATCGAAAATTTGGTAAGATTTATTCAACCCCCTTCTAAACCTTACACTTACACCCCTTGGGACCTACATAAACACTTTACCGAAGGGAACAATCACAACGTGGAGCATTATGGCAGAAAAGTTCCTTCTGAAGTATTTTCCACCCGCCAAAACCGCATGATTGAGGAATGAGATCTCTTCATTCAGTCAAGAGGACGATGAGACCTTGTACAACACTTGAGAGAGATTCAAGGAATTGCTGCGGAAATGCCCACATCATGGCCTCCCCGTTTGGATGCAAGTCCAAACGTTTTACAATGGGCTACTCTCATCGACGAGGCAAATGATTGATGCGGCGGGGGAACGTTGAACAATAAAACACCCGGCCGCCCAAGATCTAATAGAGGAATGGCCATGAATGGATATCAATGGCAATCCGTGCGAGGTAAATCCAACAGATGGTGGGTGTATATAATGCGGATGCAGTGGTTACACTAACCGCACAGGTCGAAGCTTTGACCCAAAAGATCGACGATCTAGCAGCTCCTAAACCACCACCACCGCATGTTTTATCTTGTGAAACTTGCGGAGGATTGCATAATCATCGATCGCCCACACACAATACCTCATGCTTGAACATGCTAATTACGTTGGGAATCAAGGCGAAAATTACCCAAGTAATCCTTACAACAACACATATAATCCTTGGGTGGCGACAACATTCTAATTTTGGTTGGGGAAATCAAATCCAACCACGACC
This sequence comes from Rehmannia glutinosa, assembly GCA_016081115.2. NCBI lineage: Eukaryota > Viridiplantae > Streptophyta > Magnoliopsida > Lamiales > Orobanchaceae > Rehmannia > Rehmannia glutinosa. Next base: position 59,222,724 of record CM071931.1, on the reverse strand, counting down.
TAATCCCAATCATGATCTACACACGTCTCCCGGATTTCAGCCAAATCAAGGTAAGCCTAACTTGGAAGATCTTATAACAAAGTTTGTGCAATCAATAGATACCCGATTCCAAAGTGCGGTGAAACATCCTTGAGAAATCAAGAGGCATCTATCCATAATCTGGAAAACCAAATAGGCCAGATTGCGAAGATGATTTCCGAAAGGCCACAAGGTAGTTTGCCGGGTAATACTGAGCCAAACCCAAGGGAACACGTAAAGGCAATCACCATCAGTTTTCCACATGAGCATGATTATGCCAATGCCGCCATGCAGAAATACGTGGAGGATGACATGCCCAAAGAAAAGCTCATGAAAAAGGAGGTTGCAGAACACAAGCCCAAGATCCCTTACCGAAGTCTAACCGAAGAAGATAGAAGGGAGGACAAATTTGGTAAGTACCTTGATTCTTTCAAACAATTACATGCCAATATTCCATTTGTTGACCCTCCTTCAAAGCATGTTAGGGATCTTAATGACATCATTCCTAGTGAAAATAAGCTTAACAAATTATCAAATGTGCAATTGAATGATAAATGTCCTTCCAATGAACTACCACAAAAATTTAATGATCCAGGAAGCTTTATTATCCCTTGCACAATTGATGGTTTACCTGTTGATAGGGCACTAGCCGACTTGGGAGCTAGTATCAATGTGATGTCTTATGAAACATTTAAGCATGCGGGATTAGGTGAACTTAAACCTATTAGGATGGACATTCAATTAGCCGATAAATCGATTAAACATCCTAGAGGTATTATTCATGATGTGTTAGTCAAGATTGATAAATTCGTGTTTCCAGTCGATTTCGTTATTCTTGACATGCATGATAATATAGAAGTTCTCTTAATCCTAGGACGTCCATTTTTGGCTATCGCAAAATCTCTCATTGATGTGCATGATTGAAAACTTATTTTGAGAGTAGGGAGTGAACAAGTTATCTTTAAAATTCCCTTGAAAAATCATATAGATGATACTTGTTTTCCTATAAACTTGATTGGGAAAAATGATCTTTTTCTTGATACACTATCTAATAAACCCTTGAAAACATGTGATGTTCAGTGTGTAGAAGTGCTCACAGAAAAGTTCATATTTAAAGATGTCGTGCAGAAAAATGGGACCGTCAAGGTAAATTGTTCGAGATTTGACTTAGGTGGCGATGTTAAGGATTTTCATAAGTTCAAGGCTCCGCCCGATTAAATCTTCACATTTAGGTGACATAGTCCAGCTATACGACGTTAAAGAAGCGCTAACCGGGAGGCAACCCGATGTTTGTGTGCAATTGTTTCCATTTATTTTATTTTTCTATTTTCTTTCAAAATAATCATAAGTCCTTAGAGTCATTTTCAAATCATAAAAAAAAAAAACTCTTGAGCTTCTTCTTGGTTGTCCTAATTGGGAATATTTGAGATTTCACGGTATTCGAATTGTGTGTTGCTTAACTTTGATTAGGTATGAAGATGCCGTTGAAGGTCCCGTACCAAAACAACCCAATGATCGCTCAACACCGATTCCACTATTGTAGTAAGGTCGTATTTTTTTTCACCTCTTTTATATCATTTTAATTTCTTTGCTTTTTGAGTGTTTTGTGTGTGTTTGTCCATTTCTTTCTTTCACATTGAGGACAATGTGAATCTTAAAGTTGGAGGTGGGTACAATAAAATTTTCGGACTGCTTGTGTGTTTGTTTTAAAAAGATGTGATTTTTTTTAACAAATTAAATGTTTGCTAGTCAATAACTTGGCCCAATTATACCTATATTAACTTGTTAATTTGTGTTTTCAGTGTGAAGCAATTGATTGTCTAGGATAGATTGACGTGGATGCGGGCTAAATTTTGACGAGATTTCCAACACCATAAATACTTGATGTGTTAAGGCATATACGACGATACTTAGTGCTATGAACGTCCGAGAACTCATGATTTAGTAGTGGTTAACTAGTTGTTAAACCAAGCTTGTGAAAAAAATAATAATAATAAAAAAAAACGAAGGAAAAAAAAATGGGCCAATCGAGGTTATACTCCTCTATTTGTTGTTGCTTAGTAACTAGGAGCATTCATGAGCCCCATGTTTGTCTTTTACGTAAAACGGCGACACAAATATGAGTATGGGAAACCACCCTAGGAAGGTTTGAACAGAAATTCAAAATTTAAACCTAGTGGAAGCATGCTTCGAAAGGTCCTAAAAAAAAGAACGAAAAAAAAGAGGAATGTATACTCCTTGACTTCTCATCCCAATAAAGTTCACGAAGCTTGGTTATATAACTAGTAGGCTAACTACAAAGATCTATTTAGTTCTTGTATTTTCATAGCATTATTGAATTGAAGTTGTTCATAACTATCAATATTTGTGGAGTGATGATTTTAAGTCTCAATAATTCCTACTGATATTACGGTCTTTCTTGACAATGATCGCTTTTTGCAAAACAATGTTTTTTTTTTAATGGTTAATTCGGGTTGAGAAGGCTAAGAACTTGACTTGTGTTCAATGTGTTGAAAAAAAAAAAGAAAAAAAATTGTGTGTTGTGATTTATTGAATCCCTCTTTTTGATATTATGTTTTACTTGAGGACAAGCAAAGTTCAAAGTTGGAGGTGGTTTGATAAGGGTCTTTTTATGCATGTTTTATGTGTATATTTGAGTAGAATTTGAGTTATTTTGTTGTTACTTTCGTTAGTTAGTTTTTGATTGTATATTGTTTATACTACTTTGTGAGGTGCTTTTATTGGTGTAGATTGACCATTCGGGGCTAATTTTGGTGAATTTTGGACCATGGATTCATGTCAAAACATACCGGGGAGTTTAAGGATGCAAAAACGCTCGAAATCCCAAGCCAAACGCGTCATTTTGGGGCTTTTTGGTCCAACACGGCCAGGGGTCGTGCGCAACACGGCCATGTTAAAACAGGGCGAAAAATCACAATTTTTAGGCATGGACAGACTCTAACACGGCCTGGCCGTGTCGTACGACATGGCCATGTCAGACCAATTTTCAGCAAAATTCAAGCAGCACGGCCAGGGCGTGTCGGGCGACATGGCCGTGTTCGGGGACATTTTGCAACTTTTTCATGCGAAAATTATGGAAAACTCACCAACCAAGCTTTTTGACCACTTTTGTACACCTTTAACACCCTATTTTGCTACAACATGTCCCCATATTCCCTCAATTATCATTTGAATACAAGAATTCACCAACCCAACAATGAATTGGAGCATTTGTTTAACAAAGGATGGCATTATTAATGTGTTCTTGCACAAAAATAATGTCTATAAAAGCCAAGAGTATGAGTTGGGGAATAATTCATTAATTCAAGATACATTGAATTCATTAGATTCATAGATTCATTAAATTCATTAGACATTGGAGATCAAGAGGTCTTGGAGGAGTAAGCTTGTAGCAACATTGGAGAAGAAGGCTTGGAGCAACATCATCAATCAAGAAAGAAGTCAATTGAGATTTTGAGAAAGATAAGTACACCATGTCTACAATACTTAAATCTTCTTGTGTAATTTATTCTTTGGTCAAAATCATGTGTAGCTAAACTCCTAGTGTTTGAATGTAATGAACTCTAGAATGGATTTGTGATTAAGGTGTGTATGTTTTTAATAAAATCTTCATATTTTGTGTGATTCACTTATATTATGCTTCGTTCATTCGAATTGATATATGCGCAATATTGATTTGAAGTTTATTTTTCATCCGGGAAATCGAGAGATTCATGGTGAAATAGAACCTATATAAGTGAAAAGAGTTGCATGTAATCCTAGATATAGGACGACATAAATCTTCCGAATTAGGGTCAAACCTAATATGAGAATTCACAAATCGTTATAATGTTGTCTTGGGGGTTTTAACTAAAAGAGATTTCATTAATCAACTTGAGATTAGAAGTTTTTCGCCTTGAGAAAGGGTTTAACTTAAATTGGGAATTTCTACGGTCCACAAGACATGAGATTTTATTAAAAGAGGTTGGTTTTTGCTTAAGGGCTTACGGTTGTATTTTTAACTTGTCAAATCACAAAAACATTCTAGAGGGATTTACATTCAAACACATTTCTATCTCTTGATTTCTTATTTTACAAATCTTCCTTCATTTTTACAATTTATAATTTGTTTTCCTTTTTCATCAAACAAAAACTCAGAAAATTGTTAGATTAAATAACAAAAAGACGGTAATTATTAGTACTTACAATCCTCATGGGAATGACACTCGGTACTCAATAATCTATACTATAAAACGATAGGTGCACTTGCCTACGGTTTTAAAGGTAGCTTTTGAGCCATCAGATAAGCTTTGTTCATTCCAGGAGATATTCTCAACTGGTTTTTGTTTATCTAAAATAACTTTATCCCTTCCCATTGATGGGAATGTTGTCTCATCAAAATGACAATCCACAAATCTAGCGGTAAATAAATCTCCCGTCGTTGGTTCTAAATAACGAATAACTGATGGGGAATCAAATCCAACGTATATACCAAATCTACATTGTGGGCCCATTTTTATCCTCTGAGGAGATGGAATTGGCACATAAACAACGCACCCAAAAGTGTGTAGGTGCGAAATATTTGGCTCAAAACCAAGAGTTAATTGCATTGGGGAGTGCATATGATAAGCAGTGGGGCGTAATCTAATAAGTGCTGATGCATGTAATACTGCGTGACCCCATGCTGCACTAGTGAGCTTTGATCTCATTAATAATGTACGAGCAATAATTTGAACTCGTTTAATCAAGGATTCTGCCAATCCATTTTGAGTATGAACATGTGCTACTAGGTGCTCAATAATTCCCAGTGCTGCGCAATATTCATCAAAACTCTTTGATGTAAATTCTTCGGCATTATCCATTCTTTTATTATTGATAGGATAATCAGGAAAATGTGCTTGGAGTTTAATAATTTGCGATAATAATCTAGCAAATGCTACATTTCTAGTAGATAATAGGCATATGTGTACCATCTACACGATGCATCTATCAAGACCATGAAATATCTAAATGGTCCACTTGCAGGATGTATTGGTCCACAAATATCACCATGAATACGTTGTAAAAATGATGGTGATTCATAATCAACCTTTTCCATGAAAGGTTTAGTAATAAATTTTCCTTGTGAGCACGATTCACAGAAGTAATCTTTGGACATTAGCATCTTCGTGCTTTTCAATGGATGTCCATTAGTGTGTTCAACAATCCTATGCATCAGAGTTGTTCTTGGGTGTCCAAGGCGATTATGCCATAACCCAAATATATCAGGAGTCACTAGCTTCCAAGGCATGGTGGCGTAGGATTCAAAAGCTTTAATTTGGACACAATACAATCCAAAAGTTGTTGCTTCAAATTTCTCATGGGTAATTCTTTTTCCCATTTTATAGGATGTGATACATAGACACTCTTTATTATGTTCATTTAGTGTCTCCAAGTGATATCCATTATCACGCACATCCTTAAAACTCAGTAGATTCCTTTTTGATCTACTAGATAATAATGCATTTTCAATATGCAAGATTGTACCATTAGGCAACACCACAGTTGTATTCCCGGAGCCATCAATAATCTCAAAGGGACCAAATATAGTTGTGACTTATGCCTTGCACAATTTTACACTCGAGAAATATACTTTATTTGTTAATATTGAGTGCGTTGTTGCACTATCAAATAGACAATAGTCTCTTTTCTCGGTGTTTCTCATGTGTAACTGGTATAATTATTATTGAATTAATATTATACAATTATTAAAAACTTTATATAAAAACATCAATGCAAAAATTTAGATAAATGATTTTATTCGACAACATAGACCTACATAATCATCTAATTATTACAACATGCTAAAATAATTTGCTATGATTAACAGAGGAAGAATTATGAAGACAAGGAGATCAATAAAAATATAAAATTCTCCTGGAGTATATTCTCCAATAAAAAGCAGGATAGTGTATATGAAGACCATTGTAATGATAAATACTAACATTAAGTTAATCATTTTTGGAATGAAAGAAATGTGGAGTTTTGTAGAAGGATGAGAGAATATGTGTGAATTTGTTGAATGAAATGTTGGTATATTTATAGATAAAAGTTATTGTTCATAGTTGTTGGAGGAGAAAAATTAATGTGAAAAATTTGAATGCAAAATTTGTAAATGATTTGGTAGAAATTTAGTAATATTTTATGATTGAAATATTAGACACAAATAGATTTATTTATTTTATAATAAAAACTTAAAACGGGGAATATATCACCCGGAAAAAATACAAACATGGGTACAATCATATAAACTCAATCTCGGGGATATACCCTCCGAGAGAGACCACATACTATATCACATCTGGTTTATTTTAACCATTCGGCACCTTGTGCCTCAAAAACAGGATCTTCAAAGAAATCTGATATTTCGAGTGATTTCCAATCCTGGACAGATTCTATAAAATTTCAGATGTATAAGCCTCAGTAGCATTAAATGGCTCTACTGCCTCAGTGGCATGTGTTTGAACACTTTTGCCTTTGTTTTTTGTTTGATTCCTGGTATAAAGTTACCAGGTGTTGGGCAGTACGACATGTTTTGGCCCAATGTCCTGTCATTCCACATCTGTTACACAGATCATCACCAGTTCTTTCCATATGCATTTTTCCCTTATCACGATTTGATTGATTTGAATGCCCCTGTTTGGCATAATCATTTTGGCGGGGATAGTGATAATTATCTCTATTATAGTAATTACGACCTCCACGATCATATCTATGAGTATTTTGATGTGGACCACCACGACCACGACCCCTGCGGCCCCCACGCCCGGGTTTATACTCACGGCCTCTAAATCGGCCCCCTCTCTACCGGAGTTAGCATGTGCTTCAGTCACTGCATTAGACCCGGAAGGTCGCAAATCGTGATTTTTCAACAGCAACTCATTGGTTTTCTCTGCCGTGAGAAGAACCTAGATTAATTCAGAATATGTTTTAAACTATCGTTGTCTATACTGCTGTTGTAGCATAATATTTGATTTATGCATAGTGGAGAAAGTTTTCTCCAATTTATCATATTCAGACAACTTTGTCCTACCAAGAGCCAGTCGGGACTCAATTTTAAATAATGCTGAATTATAGTTGGCAATGGACTTAAAGTCCTGCAACCTTAGATGTTGCCAATCATATTGTGCTTGTGGGAGTATCAATGTTCTGGTGTGATCGAATCTTTCTTTGATCTTTTGACATAGCTTAGAAGGTCGTTCAATTTATATATACTTATTTTTCAAATCATCAGATAGATGATGGCGAATAAATATCATTGCGTTCGCCTCATCATTTACCACAGCCTCTTCAATTTTTACAGGCTTCAATGTTTTATCCAGATCTTGACCCTGAAGGTGTAATTTGACATCCAGACATCATGATAAATAATTATCACCAGTGGTATCAAGGATCTGGAATTTTTGCTTTTCGATACCTGCCATTTTTCTACAAAGCAAATAAAAGTTAATTAGTACAAAGAAATTCAAAACTTGAAATATACGAACCTTTTCTCGAGCAATAACTCGTGCTGATAACGTGTTGTAAATAATTTCCTTTTCCAATATAAGATGTACTGCAATAATATTTATATTTTTATCAAGTATTATATATTGTGTATACTTGTAAGAAAGCAAATATAAAGAAAGCAATATGAAATGTATCAAATATTTTATTGTTATATTTTTCATTCAACTTGCTTCACATATTTATACACAAATTTCACAACTAAAACCAATCTTCATAAATATACTTACATTAATTTAGTGTGCATCATCAAAACTAATATTTTTCAACTAACATTGTCATGTATTAAATGGGTGTGTAAGTCCATTAATACATAATACTATTATCCTCATTGTTTCCTAAAAGACTTTTTAGTTAAATTGGAGTTATTTTCATGTCATAGTGCTTGTGGCCATGATTAATCTTGTAGTTTGGAAACAAATTTTATCCGTAAGATTTTTTCTGTCACATCATTTACTTGCTCCCCAAAGGGCATCTTACCTTGTGAGTGTAGTATCTGACGCGTGGCTCTTCTTGAATGAATGCAAGATATGTTTGAACATTCTAGGAGATGCATTAATTCTTTTTTTTTTTTTTTTTTTTTTTGAAGAGAGGAGATGCATTAATTCTAAGATAGACTATACACCCATTTTAGACTCTTATTTTCGGGTTGGAAAGGGACAGTTTCAGTTGGAATTATGTGGAATGTCAAATGTCCGCAACTATAGCTGTCAAAATGAGTGCTGTCTAATAGGCCAGTTTGACTGGTTGGGTTAAAAGATGAGATTGGGATTTATTTTTGGATATCCGAAATAAACTGGGTCTATTTGGCCCGGCCAATACTACCCAATATTTTATGGGTTAGTCTCCTGTCAGATGGTCTAACGGATCTAATTCGTTAGATGGATCCAAATATCCGATCCGTCAGCCCACCAACAGCCCTCACAAGTACCAATACCACTTCCGTTGGCCGCTGCTAATACATTTTAGGGGAGTTGCTAATACATTTTAGGAGGACTACTAATACTTTTCAGAGGGAAAACTAATATTTTTAGGGGTGTTACCAAATATTTTTCAGGGTGACTACTGATACTTTTTGGGGGAAGAACTAATACTTTAATGGGGAACTACTGATACTTTTTATGTGGGAAACTATTACTTTTCAAGAGGAATACTAAAATACATTTAATCAAAAAATATAATACTTTTAAATAAGACTACTAACACATTTTAATAGGAATACTAATACTATTGATGAAAAAAATAAATATTTTTCAAGAGGATTACTGAAAAAACTGTTCAAGCAGATTACTAATACATTTCATCGTTACTACTAATACTTTTTTGAGGGACTGCTAATACTTTTCGGGAGAAAAAGTTAATTATATTCGGAGAACTACTAAAATACTCTCCAGGGAACTACTAATACTTTTTCGAGAAACTACTAATACTTTTCGGATGTACTGTCCCAAAATATTACAAACATGCCACTGGTGCATGAAATTGCGAAAAAATCCCGGTCGGATTGGATCCGTCTAATGGAAAAGACCCGTTAAACTGCTTTCACAGGAGCTTTTGTGATATTTTATATATATTTTCATTGTTTGGATTACAAAATAGCGGCACGATTATTATTTGGCCCGACTTGGGCCATTTGATAGTTCTACCCGCAACACACACCTTGCTTCCTAATTCTCGATGATACTGATGAAAATATATGTTACTCCCGTTCAGGACCGGCTCTGACCTTTTGGGAGCTCATGGCGAAAAGAAAAAAAAGTCTTTATAGAGATATAAAAATAAAAATATTACACATACAATTTTTCATTTTTCATCATCCAAAGTATTGAAATTTGAAAGAGTGCACCACCGGCAAACACACACAAAAAAAAATCAAATAATTATTTAAAAAATGTAGATCTTCTAGTTTTGAGAAGCAAAATCATCAATAAGTCTTCAAAATCAAGTTTTTCCAACATCTCATTTTCAATGCATATGGGTAGAGCTGTCAATTTCGGCCTGGCCCAGTGGGCTTGCTCGACCGGTCCAATATAAGCACCGGGCTGGGCTCTAATTTTAGAGGCCCGAAATGAGCCAGGCTTTTTTGGCCCAGCCCGTTAGGTTCAAAGACCAGGGCGGCCCATTGGCCCGGTTTTTTCAGTGTATTTTTTTTGGGTTGGGTTGGGCTGGGCTCAAGAAATGGCGGCTCGAACACTGTTTGGCCCGCCCCGACCCGATTTTTTTGTTTGGCCTGACCGTTGACACCTCTACATATGGGACATAGTTGAACGCGAGTATGACTTTTATCAATTTCAGTTTTGAAAAACTTTTTTCTGTTGAGAGATTTGTTGTTGCAGTCTAGTTATATGAGAGAGAGAAAAAAAAAATAGAAGATAATTCTAGAGATTGGAAGAAGATATTGAATGATCTTCCTATTTTTCTTTTAATTTTTGGAAATCAATTTTCTTTTTTCAATTGAATATTATATGAGCCTCAATTTAAGCAATTTTTATGGCTCAGTCAATATTTTATGTTACAAAATTTGCAAATATAATGCATTATATATAAATGTGGGGCTCCAAAAACTTAGGGGTCCTTGGCCATCGCCCACCCACCCACCTGCCCACCCGCAGGGCCGACCCTGCTCCCGTTCGCCATTGGTCCTTAATGATAAGATATGTGGGTGGTTTTCTGCTTCAGATGGGATAGGTGTGATTTCATTTTTAGAAATAATATTATTTTATATAGATGGAAATAAAAGATTCAATAGATGGTCTTATATGATATCGTCTCATGAACTATGCACGTGATACCGTTTCGTACAAGTTTTTTGTCCTTAGTGAGATATTACCTATTAATTTACTCAAGAACTATGTAAATCGTTAATATAAGTCATCTAATAAAATATTTGAGGTAGAAAGAATGACAATTTTATATGAGACGGTCCTATTGGCATAGTTCATAAGACGGATTTTATATGTAACTTGAATTCCAACCCTATAGCTAATCCATATCCATAAAAATGACCCATACTTATTGTGTTTTGTCGGATCCGTTTCATGCACTTAAATCCATGAGACGATCTCACATAAGACCATCTGTATTATTTATAGATCCATATTTTAATTTTAGAAAATTAAAATTTCCTGATACGAACATGCCATTTGCTGTTCCTTCACGGATAGTCCATAAATGATAGACGAGAATATGTGCAACGTTACATGAATTTTTCATAACACGTGTTGGGCTTCTATTATTTATTTTTCATTTTTTCTAACACGTAGGCCGGGACAACCTTGTATTGTCTTCGACGGTGAATGCAGGTGAAGTTTGAGCAACACATGGGAATTCTTCTGCCACATAAATAACATAATGGAGATTATAGTGGCCCCAATCTTTCCACATCGTTGTAACTTGTGAGTGATAACTGGTAAGAGCTTGTTACCCACATTTGCACAACGTCCCGGCCACATTTAAGTAGGGGTGGCAATTCGAGTCGTGTTCGAGTTCGAGTCGTACTTGAAATACGATAATTACATAAATTTGGCCAATTCAAACACGACCCATTTAATTATTCGGGTTGGATGAGTCAATATGAACACGATCCAACCCGACTTGAATTTTTTCAAAAGCCCGATGACTCGGGTCGGGCCACCATTGCCAGCTCTACATTTAACCCAACGGCATATGCTATGTTTGAAGGCCCCCAAGCTCCAAAATATGAACAAATGATGGATTATTACCGCAAGGCATTTGGGGGGGCATAAAGCTGTCATTCGATGTGCTTTCATTCCATTCATTTTCATTTTTAAAGTGAATAGTGGTGAAAGTTACTTATGAAAAGTAGTGAATTTTTTTAAGAGTGTGAATGAATGTAAGATGAAAATATGATGATGATAGTAAATGTGGTGATTTTTTTAATAAAATAGTGATTGGATGTGAGCAGCCATTGCTAAGAAACATCACGGTATATATATTGAAATAAGTTATAATGATTTAGTTGTTAATTTAGATATTTAATTTAGGTTTCTTTATATTAGTTTTAATTAAATTTTTTTAAAGAAAATTTTAATAAAAAAAAGAAAGAAGTCTATTAAAAAAAAAGAAAGAAGTCTATTTTGTACTTTATTCCTTATTATTGAAAATTAAAAGAGTGCGAATAGTGTTTGTGATGTAATTGTATAATGATGATGTAATAGTGATTTTTTTTAGTAAAATAATAAATAATGTGATTGATGATTGGAAAAATGAAAATGAGTGAATAATATAGTTTTTTAAATTTTTCACAATCAATCACAATTTTGGGTTAAAAATAATTGAGGGAAAATTTTTCACATCCAATCATAGTCTCCTTATTTGTTTATGTTTCCAAAAAGGTTTAACTATAATAAAAAAGTGGAATCATGTTTGTTCATAAAATTTCCAATGGAAATCATCATTTTCATTTTCTATTTTTCACATAAAACAACATCTCAAACCTATAATTTCTATTCTCAAACTTATACACTACCCTACATCACTCATCATTACTTATCAATCACTATTTTCATATTTTAACCCAATTATATATGTGGGACCCACCATTATCAACTTTATCTACTTAAAATATTACTATTTTTAAATTATAATTATCTAATGGGACCCACCAACTATAATCTTACAAATATAATATTATATATTCAAATTAAAATATTGAAGTGGAACCACTACCAACTTTTCAATTATTATATATATAAAATAATATTTCAAAACTACTCAAACCAAACACAATCTAATTTCCAACCCTACATAAAACACATTTCAATTCATTCATCCAAACACAATCCCAATTTCCACACGAAAACTAATAAATTCTCAAAATTCTATTTCCAACTCCAGAAACTGGAAATGGATCATGAAAACATAAACAAACAGGCCCTAAGCGTTCCGATTTCCAAGCTCCAAAATACGAACAAACCAAAATATGAAGAAATGATAGATATTACGCAACGCATAGGGGGAGATCATAAGCGCCTCTACCGTAAAATTAATCAAATTTCCACTAAACGAATGGTTCCCGTTTGAAACTAGGCATCCAGGAAAAGTTTTACACTTTGCAGGTTATGATCCATAATCTCTTCCCATATATTCTTCAAATAAATCAAACATCAAAGAATTCTACCAAATGTTTGACAACTCTAATATTAAACATTTTCAAGTCCTTGCAGCAAACTTTAATTCTAGTACAACACAAGAAAATAGGAAGAATGAATATAGAGCTGAACTAAAAACTGAAACCAAAAAAAAAAAAAAAAAAGATAAGAAGAATGCACAATGACAATGAAAAACATCACAATGCCATTCCCCACTTGGACTAAGAAATAGTTGTGCCCTTCCCATTGTCAATTCTAATTTTCTGCTAAACAAACAAAATGCTGCACTTCCCATATGTCTCCCCATTTAGAACAACAAAGAGAATTATGTATTTTAGACGACATTGGAACCATATCCAACCGGCTCCACCATGCCTATACGGGGCATCGCGATTAAATTCTCTAATTCCGAAACGATATCAAATTGTTCCTTAACTGCTGCCTCTTGTTCTTCCTCATATATCATTTCATCGTCCATCAGTTTCTCCCACAACACAAAATTTTCAGAACACACATCGAAACTATTCGCCTCAGAGGTGGTTTCAGCCCTCTGTTTGCTTGACTCATCGGACGACAATCCCTGAATTTCCGATTGAATTGTCCATTCTTCCTCAACTTCGACCATCTTATCATCAATCTCATCGACATCTACAGTTTTCGTGAAATACACTAAATCGCCATCGCCTAAATCGCTCGCTGCCAGCCTCCTCTTTTTCAAGATTCCGCCATCGGTTAGTACCCTTTTCGTTTTCATTTTATCGAAGAAATGCTGCAAATACAAAGGGTTCTTCAAGGATTTAATCATGAAAACAACCATATGTTTTTGCTTTGTTTCGGTAATGTGGAGACGCTCTTGAATAGCAGCCAGATGGTGCAAAGTAGTCTCGTGTTGCTGCCTTAGTTTCGATACTTCCGTTCTCAAAGCATTCTGACCACTCCTTAGTTTTTCAAGCTCTGCCTCAATACTTGGAGAATTTTGGTGTATGAATAATTGAGAAGTTTGCTTTCTTCTTTTGATGTGCTTCAGCAAATGCTTCTTCCCCTGCTGAAACCCTTCATTTGCAAATTCCCATCTGTCTGAATCGATCTTTCTGAACCGCTGTCGATAATTGTGTAACCAAGTTCCAATCAGTTTATGACATTCATAATCAGCAAAAACAACACAACATATATCAGGCGGTAATAGGGCCAATTGGCCATTCACGTTTTTGGAAAATGAAAACTAGCCATGTTTTTCGACAAAGTAATTTGGTTAATACGATACATTTCTCAGTACCCAGAAATAAATCTCGCTCCCAATAAATGTATCTATCATGAGAGATAAGAGAAATGGCAAAATGGACAATTGAGCTAAAAAATGCAAAAACCCCTTTGCTTGAAAAACATGGCTAAAAAATATTTTTGTCATGGACAAATTGCCAAAAATCCAAAGGAACCCTATATATCACCCACAAGAAAATAAAACAGGACAATACACACAACTTCTGATGAAAAATGGATTTACTATAAAAAAAATCCAAAATGAACAGAATATTTCTCCCAGCTGCTGCAACCAAGCATAATCAAAATAATCAGTAAGATGGACAAATAGAATCAGATTAAAAATCAATTTAACTATTAAAAAAAAAACGATACAATCAGATAAATAACATTTACATCATGTGGAACTTAAAGAAGAAAAAGCAAAAACACTGAATCAGATAAATCAAAGATAAAAACAAAGAGTAGAAAACAAAGAAATCATGGAGAAAAAGGGATTGGAGGGAACAATATCTATAGGGAAAATTTTTTTCTACCCAATATGGATAATCAAAGTGGATCGCACTTTATTTGTAATTTTTTTCGATTCATGTTTCCAAAGTTTTTGTGGATTTTCAATTGTGGCTTGTCTTGTGCTATTGTTGGATTTTTTGGTTGATTAAAATGTATGTTGTGCATTTCACAGAGGAAATACAAAAGAAAATTCAATTAATTAACAAATTATTAAAAAAATAGTCTTTGCACAAATATAAATAACATTTACATCATAATTAAACTTGAAGAAAAAATCCTTAATGTAAAAACAGTTGGTTCAAAATGTATCTTGAATCATTTTTTGTAGATTCAAAAATCGAAAAACAAAGTTTTGCTCAAATTTGTAGAAAGAAGAAAAAGATAGAAAAATATAGCAAAGAAATCATGAGAGAAAAAATTGAAAAGTGGGCAAAAAAATTGTTTTTATCAAATTTGATCAAAAAGTGTTTTCTTAAACAAAAATGGGTAAAAATATACATTTTCTCATATCTATATGTGTATGAACACACACACACAGAGGAAATACACAAAGAACTTCTATTAATTAACAAATTAAACATGATGATCATAACATTAGTAAGTTATTGACGCTTACATAGGTATTGAGTTGGCGAACAAAGCTAGAGAAATTGCTGTGCTTGAAATGTTTGGGCAACAAATCAGTTGAAAATTTGTGAGGGTCCCAAACAACGAAACTAGCCCTTGTTGAACTCCATGATATTATGGAGTCCGTGCGAGGATCATCCACCATCTCAAACGTCTTCTTCAAAAATGGCGGTGGCCCATTTTCTCTCAGCCCTTCCACTGGCTTTGGAAGCTGCGCCTCCTCCGCCGCCCATTCTTCACCGTCGCCATGGCCGTCGAAATGCTCATCTTCGTCAAAAAACATGATTGGCTCTTCTTTCACACTGTTCATCAAGACTTCATTGCTCTTTTTCATAAACCCACATGTAATTTCTTCATCGCTAACCATTTTTAGCCCATTTTCAGCCGTTCGATCAGGCTCCATTTTTTCCGTACTTCTGAAAAGTGCAATGCTTTTTGTTGACGATGATCACTATAATAATACCCCTATTTTATTTTACCAGAAGGAAAAAAAGAGCCAAAAGGGTTACCTGCAAAAAGTACACATGCAGTGGAAATGTAGCTACACAGGTTGTGGGAGTGGGAGTGCGATGGTGAGAGACAAATTAAACGGTGCTAAATAGTAAATATGTAGAGAGAAATTATAGATACCATAAAATTACACTTTTGGTCCCATAAAAAAATGAGTCAAACATTTTTAGTTTCACAATTTGTATTTTTGGTCCCAATTGATTTTTTTAGTACATATAGTCCCATATGATTCAAAAGTTACATTTTTAGTCCCAAAACTAACAGAAAACGTAATTGACCGTTAACTCTATTCTTACGGGACCAAAAATGCATTTATTTAAAAAAAGAATTTTTTATAAAAAATCTGAAAATTATAAAATATAAAAAATATAATGATTTGTTTAAAAAAAAAAAAAATGAAGTTATTTTAAAATCCAAAAATACAAAAAAAAATTAAATATGAAAATTTAAACATTTGAAATTTATTTAAAATTCTAAAATAAAACAATTCAAGATTATTTTCAAAAAGTTGTTTTTAAAACTAAACCATATTTGAAAAATCTGACAATACTTCAAATATTAAAAATGAAATCAATATAAAATTAAAAATCTAGAAAATTTTTAAAATATAGAAATTTGTCTAAAACTATGAAAAAATGGATTAAAACCTAAAAACTATTGAAGACTTTTTGAAACTTTTTATAAAATCTAAAAAGGGTTAAAACATAATTTTTTTTTACAAAGCTAAAAATTTTTAAAAATCTTAATATTTAAGAAAATGTTGAAATTTGTTTTAAAAAAATTCAATTTTTTTTAAAGCCTTAAAATTAATCCAAAATTGGGATATTAAAATCTGAAGGTTTAGAAAATTTCCAGAATTTTTTAAAACAGTTTTCAAAATTTTAAGAAGAGTTTTGAGTGTTTTTTATTTTGGAATTTTTATAAATGTCAGTTTTTTTAAAAAAATAATTTATGGTTTTTTCAACAATTTTCATATTTTATTTTTATAATTTTTGGATTTTAAAATAATTTCAATTTTTTTACTATTTTTGGTTTTTTAAACAAATTAACAGATTTTATATTTAAAAATTTTAGGTTTTTGAATAATTTTGGACAAATTTTTTATTAACTTTATTGAAAAAAATGATATTTTAAATTTTTAGGTTTTTTAATTTTGGAGAAATTTTTTACTTTTTTTTAATAAATTGCAAATATTTTTTTATTTTATTTTATTAATTGTGGGATAAATGTACTTTTGGTCCCGTAAGAATAGAGTTGACGGCGTTAAGTTTTCCGTTAGTTTTGGGACTGAAATTGCAACTTTTTGAATCGTATGAGACTAAATATGCTAAAATAAATCTATTGGGAGCAAAAAAGCAAACATAGGACTAAAAGTGTTGATCTCTTTTCTTATGGGACCAAAAGTGCAATTTTCTCTCATAGAACCATCTTTAAATTTTAACTTAATTATGAAAATTCATTTATGTTTCTTAATATCTTTTTTTTTCTATTTTTAAATTTCACTTACTAAGGGGTATATTGTTAAACAAATGTAATTTTCAATAGGATATTTGTTATACTCTTCCAGAGGTGGTTCCTCCTTGTAGGATGTGGGGGCTTATAGGCCCCAAAATTTTTCAAAAATTTCATTATTTCATGTATATTTTTATATTAAAATCTTACTTTTTTTATACTTAAATATTTTTTTAAATTTATTTAGCCACGAAAATCTATTAACCTCTTTAAAATAAAATATCTAGCTCCGCCTCTCAATATTTGAACGTAGTATTTATAATTATAAACTGGATTTTTTTAAGTAGATTAGATCTTATCAGTAGTTTTATAATTTGCTTTTTATTTTATGCCTTTGCTACTCTATATTTTTTATAGAGAGGACAAAAAAAAAACATTTTTGTCTTAATAATTATTATTGTTAAAGGATAGACTATAAAAAGATTAGATAGAATATGGAAAAGTGGTGCGTTGTCTAAAAGTTGGCCAAATGAGGAAAGTTAAGCAAACCGCTAATGTATATGTTGCCATTTGTAGGATTTCTCAGCACAAAAGTCACATTCTTAGGCCCACATTTCATCAAGTCCAATAACGTTTTAGAAACTTCACTATGACCCCACAACTAATTTGTCGGATACCGGAAAGACCCCCATTGATTTCTCCGACAAAGTGAAAATTGCCTTCGAATTTGAAATATTAGAATACGAATCCAATAAAAATATTTATTCCGATTTGTATATTCGATTCGATTATTCAAAAAAATATTCAATTCATATTATATATATTTATTTTTATTTTTAATTTTATTGAAATCACATATATGTAATCTTTATACATACAAGTATATATTTATTTATGTAGATTCATAATATATAATAAATCATATATTCACTTATAAAAGGTCCAACTTAATAAGCTCATATATAATTATATTCTTCTAGTATATTCTTGATGGACTTGGCAATAGACATAGACGAACGCACGTTACTAGTTGTGGGGGGCACGTTCCCCCACAATATTTTTTTCTACTAATAATTATTAATTATTTTATAAATTATATATTAATTAGGAATAAGAAAGGAAGTTTGTCCCCTTTAGTGTTCTCTGTTTGTAATTGCTAGATTGCTAGAAGCCTAGAGCAATCGTTTTTGAGATGTACTTATAATTAATTATATTTAGGGATAATTACAGAAAACTCCCTAAGGTTTGGGCTATCTACAAAAAACTCATTGTGTTTTGATAAATACAAAAAAAAAACACTTGAGTTTTGATTCTAATTTAAGGGGGTAACTGTAATATTTTTATAAAATTAGAGGTTTTTCTGGAAAACAAAATTTGCTTATAAAAGGGTAAAATGTAAGACATGAATCAAGCCCAAGAGATTTTTTATAATTTTCAAAAATATCGGGATTTCTTGTAATTAGTCCGAATCTCATTTTTTTTAATTGTCCCTTATATTTATTTTATTTTGTGCCCCATTTCTAAAAGATTTCTGGATCCGTCCCTGGCAATAGATTCTTTTTTTGTTGATGTATTTGGTGATTAATATGTTGGTACTGTATTTAACAATTTATTGTTGTAATCAAATCAAATATTGCTAGAAAAAAATATAAATATCGGTTTGGATCTCGAATATGAATACTCGAATTGATTCGTATATATTCGAATATATTTTCAAATAGGATTAAGAATCAATTGTTGTATTCAAACATTAAAAGAATACGAATAAGAATATTCTCTAAATGAGTCAAATACAATAGAATATCTTGATATTCGACTCAATTCGATTCATTTACACTCCTAGTTGTGAGACTTCAGTGTGGGACCCTTTTCCATTTGGGCTACTTTGAAATTTGAAATATTTTAGGTTGCATTCTTAGTATTATAATTTCCACAATATTCAAAATTAGCCCACCCCAAATTTAATGCAAAACCCAAGTCCCACTCTAAAATCTAAATTCAATTTATAATCAAGAATGAAGGATGTAAAACTTTTGTATTATCCTGAGATTGATACTATATTTAATATATTTGTGATTTTAAGACTATTTTTGTGATCCTTATTTATCATTTGTATATTTATCATGTCATTACTTTTAAATTGTACTTAACTATTTGTATTGGTAGTTTAGTATAATATGTATCTAAGTATCAAATATATTAAGAAAAACATATATTTTAGTAGTTTAATGGTCAACCAGTCCTAACTAAATCAATTTAACAATTTTGTGTATTGTGTCTATCCCGTCGTACCATGTTTCTCGTATTTTTAGCGTGTCGTGTCTGAGTTTAAATTTTATATCCAATAAGGTTATGTGATGTGTTCAGCTTGAACTTATTGTGTCGAATTTATTTATCGTATATGCGGACGAATGATTTGTCACTCCTAAGTGCCTTCATCAAATATGCAATAAAAATGTTATCTATTTTTTAGTTTTTTTTATCTTTAGCTATTGGTTTCTTGTTATTTTGTGGCAAGAAAATAAATAATATTAATAATAGAAAATGTCTATTTGATTGCTAATATAAAAATATCACAATATTTTCCTAGTGAAATTTTTACTTCTTAGCCCACTCCATTACTAATTCCTGGGCCCGCCACTGGATGTAGTCATTCTATAATGGATTTCAAATCCTTGGAAGTTATTTTTAGAGTCATTTTGGAGGATTTAAAATCCTTTTTATTTAGAGTCATTTGAAATCTTTCCCTCAAATCCTTCCTCCAATTCCAAACCATTCCATCCAAATTGACCTTAAGATATACTAGTCTTTTACCCGTGCAATGCACCGGGTGTATATCTGTTAGACCTCTATTTTGTACTGTTACATGTATATTTTTATAATAGTTCTATAAATTCTATCTCCTGCATTTAGAAATGGCAACATCCCTGCGTGGAACCATTCTTGTTGGCAAGCGGATAGAATGGGACAGAAATTCCCGGTTAATTCGTGGATGGAGATTCTCCATCTTCTCTAGAATTGAGAATGAGGCAAAGACGATATTTATATCCCCATCCCCATTCTTATTCTGAATAGATAAAACGGAGATTCTCCATTTCCATCTACATTCCCCCAATATGTATATTGTATTTATGCATTAATAATATTAATTATATTTATAATTTTTTATTTATTAATTATAAAAACTTAAATCCAAGAATCTTTAAAATTTTATTTGTTCTCAATTCTTTATTTTATAAATTATGGATTTATATTATATATGTTTTAAAAAAATAGTGAGTATGTAAAAAGTTTAATCTTGCCCTTGCCTACTTCAAATCCTGCTCTACCACCTTCTTTCAGAAGGCTTCTCCATGTATAACCCTCAGGGCCACTGTTGCGTTACCCATGGGGACGGGGTAGCCCCGACTTCCATAGGTCCTTGGTTCGACCTCCTAATGAGAATTGAGGTCCTTGCGCGGGCGTCTCATCCCTAAGACTTGAATTCCAAAAAACAATTAAAAAATAAAGATAATTAATTTAATTACAAAAAATATGATTAAACAGTAAAAAAATAAATTATTATAAACTACAAAACAATCTCTTTAAATACGAAATATTTGTTTGTGTGAATATGAATTGTATCTATTTATATAACATGTTTATCTATGAGAAAGTAAATGTTTGAAAAACATTTTAACTGCACAATGTTGAGTTTTTTTTTACTACCACAATGCTGAATATTTAATAAATTATATTTTCAATACAATCAACCACTACAAGAAAATTTTAGTTTACTGACAAAATTTACCAACAGAAATGATTTTGTCACTAAATTTTACAGTTACTTGCCAAATACCTATAGAATAAAAATATAATTTCCCCTAATTATGATAAATTACCGACATATCACAATTAATTTCTAAATTTATCGACCGAAATAGTGTAGGTATTTACCAATAGCTTTATATTATGTAGATAAATATTTATCTACAGTGATTTTACCTGCACTTTATAATTAACTTAATACTTACCTACATATTTTTCGATAGGTAAACTGATTTTTTCTTGTAGTGAACAATAGAGTTATTTACCCCCAAGGGTTGGCCTAGTGGCCTTGAAGTTGCAATTGCACCTTAAGGTCCTGGGTTCAAACCATAACTATCGCGAGTGACGGGTTGGGGTTTGCCCCTCCTCCCCGAGAGATTAGGACCATTCTTGGGAAGAACGGATGTCCCATAGTCCTAAGAAAGTGTGAGGTCTGTGCCCCCAACTGATGTGGCGATATTCTAGGTCGTCAAAAAAAAACATAAAAAAATTTTGGGGTTTAGAAAGCTCAACATTTGTCAAAATTATTAAAAGAATTAAATAAAAACCATGCTTTATATTTAGCAACGCAATTTTATGGAAAAATAAAATATTTCAAAAAAACAAAATGTACAAGTTTGAAACTTGAATATCGAAATACGTTGATAATATAAAAAAAATTCTATTAACATGACAAGTATGTTAATATATAAAAAATAATATATACATATACAAATATATATAATACTATTATGAATATATTTTCATGTTAAATAAATCTTAATTTCGTCTTACATAAATATATGTAATACTATGTATTGATATATGTGATATATAAAATTTGGATACATATTTCCAGATATTTTATTTTAATTAAAATAATCATTTTTAATTTAATTTAATCAATTTAGATATAATTATATATAATTATTAAGAAATGGGCTAAGCTCAAATAACAACTATACATATATCACAAATAGCCACAATACATGAATATACAAATTGATTTCCAATAGTCCGAATGCATAAATTTTAAAGCCCATTACAAATTACAAAAAAAAAGTAATAAATATTTCTTATATTTTTATTTATTATTTTTATATATATGCAATATAGGTGTCAAACTGAAGATCATAAAAATGATTAATTTGATATATTATATGTCAAAACGGATCAGAAGCGAAAAAGTCATTAATTTTTTTAAAAGAAAAAGATAAATACAATAATTAATGCAGTACACACAACTTTGAAAAGTTAAATTTACATAATTCTATTTTTTATATCATTTTAAAAAGTGATTATTTAAAATAAAATTGACTACCAAAAAATGAAATATTAAATATTTATCACTTCTTATGTTTGCACATATGTTTATTACTTTTTATAGTAATCGCAAAAGGCGAAAAATTCAACATACTATTTCCCAAAGAACTTCTCTCTCTCTCTCTCTCTCTCTCTATATATATATATATATATATATATATATATATATATATATATATGGATCAAATAGGTCCTCCTACTTGGGGTGAGTCCATGAGGACACATTCTAACCATAGATTAACAATTTTGGGTGGTCCAGATTTTTAGGGAGGTTTTATGTTTTTTTTTTGTTTAAGCAACTAAGAAGGGTAGGGTGGTCATTTTGCATTATAGAATCGCTTATTGAGATTTCATTCCCCATTTTACGCGATTTCACCCACTCTTCACGCCGCACTCTCTCTCCAAATAAGCGTTTCGATTTCAAAAATATTTCTCTGTTGCTTATATAGTATAGGGTTGTTGCTTATGACTTGCTTATGTAGTTAATGTATCTGTGATGCATGTGTAGTGTATATTCGTTGCTTATGTAGTATAGGCTTATCGCTTATGTAGTATGGGTTTGTTGCTTATGACTTGCTTATGTAGTTTATGTATTCGTGGTGCATACATAGTGTATATTCGTTGCTTATGTAATATGACTTGTTGCTTATGTAGTATGAGTTTGTTGCTTATGACTTGCTTATGTGGTTAATGTATCCGTGGTGCATACGTAGTGTATATTCGTTACTTATGTAGTATATGCTTGTTGCTTATGTAGTATGAGTTTGTTGCTATGACTTGCTTATGTAGTTAATGTATTAAGTGGTGCATACGTAGTGTATATTTGTTGCTTATGTAGTATATGATTGTCGCTTATGTAGTATGGATTTGTTGCTTATGACTTGTTTATGTAGTTAATGGTATATAAAAGCACCATGACATATCTACACAAGCAACACATTAATCTTCATAAGCAAACTTCGAATCAAGTCGAGCTCTAGCAACTATGGCAAATTTTTCGCAACTTTTTTTCACACAATAGTGCGTTGAAGAAGAAGGATGAATGATTTCTCAAAGAGTGATTGTTTCTTGTTCTCTCATGAACAACGTTCAAGAAGAAGGAAGATTAGATTTGTTCACGTTTAATTTGATGTGAGATTTGGATAGATTGTGTGATCATAATGTGAATAATCCCATGAATATTGGGTAATTTTGTAGGATGGCTAATTTACCCTTTTATCTAATTACCAACATTTAATCTGAATTTTTAGCTCTAAAATCACAACCATTGAAAAATCTAGATATGTGCCTAGGATTGGTCCCTATGGACTTACCCTATGAGGTGGTCTCATATAACCCTCTCCCTATATATATATATATATATATATATATATATATATATATATATTTATATATATATAATAATTTTAACCATTCTTTTAGGGAAGGGCGTGATGGTCTTACTTCTTACCAAATTTTCAAACTTGTTAAACGAATAATTACGACATTATAGTAATTTAGATTTCTTAGTCCAAAATCTTCAATTATAATGCATTTTATAGTAAATCCAATGTACTAGGAAAGAGTATTTACTTTAAGAATTTGGGAGTAACCTTTTATCAGGCCCGTGAAGGGAGCATGAGACATGAGACAGGATTTTAAAACAGATCTATGTTAAAAAAATATTTATCATTCTTTCTTTTTAGATGCAAAACACTAATTAAAGTTTTATATTTGAGAATCTTTAAAGTAGCCTATTTGGATAAGGAATTTCTTTTCTTCCCACCTTTTTAATAATCACTCTTTTCTACGCATGATAACCAAAATATCCTTCACTTTTGATTTTTTAAAATCTGACAATGGCATAACGTGACATTATCTCATAATGTGTCATACCGTGGCAGTAGTTTATTTTATCATAATGTGGCATAGCGTGGCATAACATGACAGTAGCTTATTTTATCATAACATGACGTAGCTTATGTTATCATAATGTGGCGTTAATTCATAATGTGACGGTAGCTTAATTTAAAATAACGTGGTATTAACTCATGATATGGAAGTAACTTATTTTATCATAACATGGCAGTGGCTAATTTTATCATAATGTGGCATAGTGCGACATTAACTCATAACGTGGTAATAGCTTATTTTATATCATAACGTGGCATTAACTCATAACGTGGCGAGTTTATTTTATCTCATTAGAAAATTTATTGTATAGATTTTGATGATGCTTCGAAAACATAGAATTAGAAAGTTGGTACCCCAAATTTTTTATGTTATTTCAACTTGTAATAGTTAGAATATTAGCTGAGTCGTCAAACAGCTAAATTGAAGATGCATAAGACTTGCTGAAGAAGTGCAGAGAAGATCCAGCTGAGTCGCAGCTGAGTGGTCAAGAAGAGCTTCACTCAAGTACATCAGTTGTATCTTTCAGAAGACTTACAACAGAGCCATTCAAGGAATGAAGGAGACTCAAGCTATGGGGTAAAGTAGTTCAAGGACTTAGAGAAAGCTGAACAAGTCCGTTGTGAAGGAAAGTCAAGACTTACCCATTTTGGTAAGAACATATCTGCAATCTTAAAAGTTGTCTTGCTGAAAGAGTGCAAGAAACAGGAACCAATGGAATGCTTGCAGAACTCTGGTACATTTAAGACGGCTGCAGGTAGTTAATACAAAGGTTGGGTCAACATCAAATGTTGCAAAGATAAGACAAGCCAACGAATAAGAAGTGAAGTTTGAATTTGTCTATCTCTTCAATGGACAAATTTCAAAGTCTCACTAAAAGACTGAGGAATTTTCAGAGAGAAATACATGACACATTAGAGAGCAAAAATTCAGCACAAGCAATCGAGCAAAAATCTGCAATACTCTCTGTTCGCCTTATTTTTTAGCTTCATCGCAAGTGTACGGTGTAGTTTATAGAATAGGGTTAGCAAGGTCGAATCCACAGGGACTAATAAATCAATATACTAATTACTGGATTATAATAGACTTATTTTTATCTAGACGACCGAATTTGAGATGGATTGGTTTTATTAACACTAAAGCAGAAATTATCCTAAAAGAACAAAGCAAAGAGTTGATTAAAAGATCAAGTATGAATGAAAGGATTCCTGGGTTATGGTTTCAGTTAATATCCCATTTTATTATCAGATTAATCAAACCAAAGTTAAACGTATTCTTCCCTATAGACCGATCAACATGAGATATCCAACTCCCAAAAGTTCAAAAGATTATAAAGCCTCACGAATATTCACAGACTTCTCAATCATGCAAGATATTCATGTCAAGTACTCATAGATCTAGTATTGAAACTCATCGGTTAGAATTATGAATCAATACATCAAACAAGTTAAACCAATAGCTTTTTGATAAAACAAGAATTAAAGCAAAATACTTGAATAGGGTTGGAAAACATTAACTTCAATTTCAATTAAACATCAAATAAAAGTATCCATTAACCTACTCCCAAACCCGGGAATCACAAGAAGTTTAGCTAGACATAGAAAACAAATAATTCATAAACAAATTATCCATATTCATGTCTACTAATTGAATGATAAAAATACTATGGAGTGAGTGAACTCGGGGATGATGACGATCTCTCGATCTATCTTCAATCCTCGAAGGTGTGGTTGCGGTCTTGATCGATCTCTCCAATTCTCCCGTGGAAGATTGCTCTTTTCTCTGCTTTCTAGGGCAAAAATCAGTGCTTCCTCTGTTTGTGGCCGCCCCGGGTCTATTTGTACTTCATTTGGGTCGAAACCTAGTTGAAAACGAATCAAACTGTTTTCCCGCATAGAGCACGGGCCGTGTGCCATATGGCACGCCCGGCTATATGTCGTGCTTGATATGTCGAACCTTGATCCTTCCATTTTTTTGCACGGTTTGAACTTCAAACTTCGTAGGTTGAGCAATGCTCCAAATTGTTGCCAAAATGCTACGCCGATAAAATCCTACAAAACGAGCTCAATCCTTTTCCACAAAACAGAATAAAACCCTATTTACTCATATAATGCATTCTTCCATTTTTTAGCCAAGATTAAGCCCAAAATACATGCAAAATACATTCTCAAACCCCAACTTCAAACTTTGTACTTCACATCAAATAGGGCGGGAATTGAATGCTTCAAATTGTTGCCAAAATGCTACAATTATCGATAAAATCCTACAAAACGAGATTCTCGAGCAAAGCATAATCCTTTTAACCAAAAACAGAATAAAACCCTATTTACTCATATAATGCATGCAACATAAACACATTCTAGCCAAGATTAAGCCCAAAATACATGCAAAATACATGTCAATCAAATCCCCAAACTTAAATCTAGAAGGCATGCGATGGTATGACGCCCTCTCCTAGGTGTCGAAGAAGGGCGGGGGCTTGTGATCGCCGGTGCCAAGAAGGCGGGGGACGGACAAGGAGTGGCTCTGGACAAGGAGCGGCTCTGGCAGCTTCTAGGCGGAGGGGGACATGAATGAACCGATCCCACACCCGAAAAAGAGGAGATTCTGAGACTGTAGGTATGGGACTATACAACAGGATAGCTTAAAAGATTTGATAGGTACTACTCATATCAACAAGATGCATCTTCTTTTCTGGTGCTCATCTTATAAAAACTCCAAAGTTAAGCGTGCTTGGCCCGAACAATTGTGGGATGGGTGACCCCCAGGGAAGTCGTGAGTGAGGACAAAGCGCTTCTCTAGAAGGCGGGCGTGGTATCGAGCGAGACCTCTCCTAGTGTGTGAGGGACGACAAAGACGCCCGGGCCAAAGAGCGGGAAATCGACTTGTGTTGGTTTGAGGAGATGGGGGGGACATGAATGAACCGATCGATCTAGAAGGCGGGATTATACGATTGAGGATAGCTTAAAAGATTTGATAGGTATTTGATAGTACTCATATCAACAAGATGCATCTTCTTTTAAGTGCTCATCTCATAAAAACTCAGAAGTTAAGCGTGCTTGGCCGGAACAATTGTGGGATGGGTGACCCCCTGGGAAGCCAAGGCTCTCTCGAGTGAGAAAATCCCGATCAACACTTTATAAACAAGACAAAACACAAAAATGGGGCAAAGAAGAGCAACTCAAGAACACCGCATCACAAATATGTCATCTATCCATAGACATCAAGCACAAACCAACCAAGTTTCAAATAGCTAACACGGAGCACAAGTCTATTAAAATTATGGTAAAATACTTCAAATCACGCCTCTCATGGATAAAGTGTATACTCTACTCATTAGAATAATAAGGGACGTGTATTCGCTCAAATCATATCAATGTTGAAGAATTACCATATGCTTGCAAATCGTCTCACATCTCCGCCACTCATTTGTATGCAATTCACAAATCAGAAATGACTTTGTTTTTGGTTGTAATGAAGGCTCTTTGGTTAAGGTAGGGAAATATGGATAAAGTGACTCAACTCAAGCGTATAGATTGGTAAGCACATCGTTTTTCTCAAACAGTTATTCTAATACCAACCAACTATGTACTCCCAATCGCCTTATATCTTATCACCTCTCTATTTCTCCCTTCTTTTTCATACAAACCATTCTCCTTCACCTTACATCACAATGTCCAACCTATTTTTCGTACTGCCGACTAACTTTTACATATTTTTTTTCGAAATTTCTTTCTTGTTTTTTGACTCTTTTGTGAGTATCCTCCCTTTTTCTCCTTTTCTTCTTTCATTCCCAATCACCCAACATATAAACTATATTCTAACTTCTCGATACCCCTTCATTCAATCCTTTATTCTATCCCTTTACTCAATGCTATACGCTCAAGTTTAGAATAACAGATATATCAAATTAAGTTCTAAGGCTAGAAATGTGGCTATCAAAAACAATCAGGCAATAGGCTCAAAATGTCTAACTAGGGAAATCAAATATCATAAGGTAGGCAAAAAGGCTTGAAAGGCTTAACAAAAATAGCCTAAAATCATTTTCATGAATGCATACAACATGTGACTTTGACGGAGATACCAGAGCAAGTTCTAGAATTCAAATCAACACGAATGACACACTCAATCACAAACAAGACTGCATAAGATGAAAGCAGTTAAGGCTCAAAAGCTCACAGGCTTATAAATGCATAATTCTAAGTATATTAACCATGATCCCAATAATCACATGCTCCATATTAATTATTCTCAACACGGACAACTCACGCTCAACACCCAATTTAAAACAACATGAACTGCTCAACACATGCTCCCAAGATCAACAAACACACAAAAGCGGTCAACTCACTCCCTAATCAACTAAGAAAGCAATAAACGTGCTAAAGCAATAAACATGCTAAAATAATAAAAAACAACTAATGCAATGCAAATTACATGCTCTAAATGCAACTACATGAATGCAAAATGCCACACCCTTCCAAAAAAATTACTACCTCTTCCCCCCAAACTTGAATGAAATTATAGCGCATAGAAGAGAAGGTAGAATTTCAAAGAAAAGTGTGGATAGGACCTGGATTACTGTGGGGATGGCGGCAGAAATTGGCCCTGGGAGATATGCCAATTTTGAATCTGATGCAATATCTGCAATATCTCCAACTCCCGCTGCTCCTGGGCCTGGTACCTTTGTTCTTGCTCTGCTCGGAAAGCACTAAAGTCGTCCCTATGCTGGCGCACGCTCTCCTCAAGAGCAAAGAGTCTATCATGATCATACTGTCCCCCTGCACGTTCTTATTCCTGCCTCAGCAGACGGGAGCACGGGCCGTGTCCTATGGCACGGGCGGCCCGTGCTAGGGGTCGAACAGTCAACCCCAAAAAACTGGGCACCGCACGGGCCGTGCGCATGGCGCACGGGCTGCCCGTGCAGGGTGCCGAAAATTCCAATCCAAGAGCTGGTGCCGCATGGGCCGTGCGCCTGGCGCACGCCCTGCCCGTGCTGGGTACCGCTCTTCAGCTCGATCTTTTTTTTTTTTATGGAAAAGCAAGAAATCCTAACCTATGAAAGCATAAAAAATCCTAACTTAGAAAAGGGAAAACAAACCAAGAAAACATGGGAAGAAATAAAATAGCAAACCATTGGGTTACCTCCCAACAAGCGCTTCATTTAACGTCTATAGCTTGACGCATGTAACTCTCATGAATTTGTGCCTCCTTTGAATGCATATATTAACTGCTTTGGGTCATGGTCAAGTGCCAAATTTGCATTGTTTGCACCTAATATTGCATACTTGGGATTTCCAAGCAAGGATTGGAGTCCTGGTGTTGGAACTTTTTGATTTAAGTTATGCGCATGTTGTCCGTGTGCATACGCATAGTCTGTGCTCGTCTCATTCTGGAATAATTTTCTTATGAAATCTCGCACGCATGGCCCAGGCATACATGCATGGTTCGTGTGTTTCCTTGTCCCGTTTTGCTCCTTTTCGGTACCACACACGGTTGAAAGTGCATAGACACATATCCGTGTTTGGTCCCGAATTGTCTTGCTTTTCAGGGTCTTTGATTCCTCGTGTTCGGTACCACTCCTTAGATGAATGTCACTACATTGTTCCTTCGGGTTGACTTCAGTGTTGCTCGGAAACTAGCCCTTTTTATGTTGTCCACCAACGATCGTGGCTAATTGGCTAATCTGGGTTCCAAGATTTTCCAATTGTGTGCCCAGAGTGTTAGCCAATTGTACTATTTTGTCCAAATTAGCCTTAGCCTCATGTTTGTTTAACTTGGTTCCTTGTTTCATTCATAAATACGGTGAAGACGTCCTCCATAGATGGCTTTGCCTCCGGATAATAGTATGTAGGAGTAGGATTATTCCGATGGCGTAGAAATTCCGTTGTTGGAATAACTAACTTCCTCCACGCAAATGTTCGTGCACTACCTGAACCAACTCAAAGAAACAAATCAAATAATGTAGGAGTGCGATTAAATAAAATAAAAAAAATGTCTAAATTAAAAATAATTCTATTTATCGCAATATTAGTACTAAAAATTTAATTAGTCCCCGGCAACGGCGCCAAAAACTTGTTCGCCTTATTTTTAGCTTCACCGCAAGTGTACGGTGTAGTTTATAGAATAGGGTTAGCAAGGTCGAATCCATAGGGACTAATAAATCAATGTACTAATTACTGGATTATAATAGCCTTATTTTTATCTAGACGACCGAACTTGAGATAGATTGGTTTTATTAACACTGAAGCAGAAATTATCCTAAAAGAATAAAGCAAAGAGTTGATTAAAAGATCAAGTATGAATGAATGGATTCTAGGTTATGGTTTTGATTAATATCCCCTTTTATTATCGCTTAATCAAACCAAAGTTAAACGTATTCTTCCCTATAGACCGATCACAAAAGTAATTTACCCTCTCTCTCTCGAGATGTGTGTAAAAGCGTTGATTGGATTATCTATGCTAGCATCTCTACTCAACATGAGATATCCAACTCCCAAAATTTCAAAAGATTATAAAGCCTCACGAATATTACAGACTTCTCAATCATGCAAGATATTCATGTCAAGTACTCATAGATCTAGTATTGAAACTCATCGGTTAGAATTATGAATCAATACATCAAACAAGTTAAACCAATAGCTTTTTGATAAAAGAAGAATTAAAGCAAATTACTTGAATAGGGTTGGAAAACATTAACTTTAATTTCAATTAAACATCAAATAAAAGTATCCATTAACCTACTCCCAAACCCGGGAATCACAAAAAGTTTAGCTAGACATAGAAAACAAATAATTCATAGACAAATTATCCATATTCATGTCTACTAATTGAATGATAAAAATACTATGGAGTGAGTGAACTCGGGGATGATGACGACCTCTTGATCTATCTTCAATCCTCGAAGGTGTGGTTGCGGTCTTGATCGATCTCTCCAATTCTCCCGTGGAAGATTGCTCTTTTCTCTGCCTTCTAGGGCAAAAATCAGCGTTTTCTCTGTTTGTGGCCGCCCCGGGTCTATTTGTACTTCGTTTGGGTCAAAACCTAGTTGAAAACGAATCAAACTCTATTTTTCCCGCAGAGGAGCACGGGCCGTGCCATATGGCACGCCCAACCCATGCTGGTAGCCGCAAGACTTGTTCAACTCCCAGAAGGGAGCACGGGCCGTGCTCTTTGGCACGACCAGGCCGTGCTATATGTCGAACCTTGATCCTTCAGTTATAGGTTGAGCACGGGCCGTGCTAGGGAGCACGCCCGCCCGTGCTCACCAGTAGAACTCAACTCATACTGGCTTTTCTTCCATTTTTTGCACGGTTCGTTTGACTTCTTCTCGACTCAACTCCAAACTTCGTACTTCACATCAAATATTGGCGATTGCAATGCTCCAAATTGTTGCCAAAATGCTACAATTATCGATAAAATCCTACTAAACGAGCAAAGCGTAATCCTTTTCCACAAAACATGAATAAAACCCTATTTACTCATATAATGCATGCATATCAACACATTCTAGCCAAGATTAAGCACAAAATACATGTCAATCACTCTCTCAAGAAAAATTCTCATATCCTTAGGATTAAACTCGAAGTGATTTTATCCAACACATTCATGTGAAAGATAAAAGTCATACTTTAAAGTTGAAGAGAAAACCTGTTTTCAAGAACAAAGTGGTCTGTTCTTCCAAGAAGTGAAGGAAGTTCAGTGAGGTTTTAGTTCGAACCTGGTCCAAATCCTATGAAGGGCTAAGTGATCAAATCCGGAAGATTTGAGGAGTTGAAGTAGTGAGGCAGCTGCCTTGCGAAGAGCTGAATCCCAGGAACGAAGCCAATTGTTGGATCAAGGCTTGCTCGAATTGTTTGTACTTTTGTAATAAAGTTACCATTTCATTAGTAAATTCCTCCTGGAGTAGGAGAAGAGTGGAGTAGAGGAATAACCCTATCCTTGAAACCACTATAAATGTTTGCGTTATTTTATATTCTGCATTTATTTACTTGCTCAATATATTTGCTATCCAACTGATAATAACAAGATTTAAAATAAGTGTTGAAACCAACTTTCAAAAAGAGTGTAAAGACTTCCGCTGTAAAACCAACAAAAACTGAATTTATAAAAAGCTACTTCACTCAGCTGAGTTACTCTATCAACAACTCTCTCAGAGTCTATTTTGTGGTTAACTCTCCTGCTGAAGTTTGACCCAGCTGTCTCTCAGAGACTTAGTTGTTTTCTAGTGATAAACTCTGATTTGTATTTAAAATCAAAAAATTAGTTAAGTCTATTCAACTCCCCCTTCTACGCTTAACTCACCCCCTGGGACCTACAATTGATATCCGAGTGGTTGGTTTAAAGAACCTTCCACACTGGTTACTGGACTAGATCTCATTCTTTTAAAAAACATCAACACTTGAAGTTTTCAAATTTTCTTTTAAAAGTTATTATCATGGAAGATAATATATCTCGTATTCCTATGTTACCACTGAGGAATTTGATGATTGAAAAATTTGAATGCAGGCGCATCTCTCCGCTTTATATGATGAAATGTGGTTTGTCATCGAAGATGGACCCATTAAATCACTAAGGTGAAACAACTGTAAGAGAAGCATGAGATGTTGCCGAAAGGCCTGCAGAGATGGAGAAACCAAGAAGCGAATGGAAAAAGGAGGATAGAAAGATATACAACTTGGACAATGTGGCCAAGGATCTTTTATATAAAACTTTAGATATAGCCATGTTTAACAAAGTTAAATCTCATAGAACTGCCAAAGAAATTTGGGAGAAATCGACTCTTATCCGCGAAGGCTCAGAGCAGATAAAGGAGAACAAGATCACAATCGCTGTGCAAAAGTTTGAGAACTTTAAGATGATAGCAGGAGAATCACTGGATCAGCTGGATGCCAGATTCACTGAGATTACAAATGAAGGGTCAGCTCTAGGAAAGGAGTATACACAGAAGAAAATGTGTATGAAGATTCTAAGAGCGCTCCCAGCTGAGTGGGAAATGAAGGTGATGACCTTCATACATTCCATGGATTTGACCAAGATATCCAACCATGAGCTACTCTCAGATCTGAAAGCATATGAATTTGAGCTTAAGAGAAAAAAGCAGGATGAGATAGTTGTACCGGAGACAACTGCTCTATTTGCTGGAAAATCAAAGGCAACTGACTCCAAAGACATCATTTATAAAGAAGAGATTGCCCTGATGGTTAAGAGGTTCATAAAAATTTTCAACAAGAACTATAAGAGGAACAAAGGAGAATCCTCTAGAAGGCACTTGTTCGCCAAAAATATTTTGGTTCATACAACTGCAAGTGTATAGTGTAGTTTATAGAATAATGGCAAGCAAGGTCGTATTCCTCAGGGATTGAATCTCGAAACACTTAGGCTATAATAACATCATATTCCAATTTTATTGAAGCGACCGAAAATTCAAATTATTAAACTAAGTACAATCGAAAATAAAGAAAGAAAATAAAAATAAATTTGTGAACCCCACAAGTATTTTCAACATCTTTAGGAGCAACCTTAAGCACATAATCTCAACATGCTTCTTCAATATTAAATGCGAATAAAGTTTTAAAAACCAATTCATGCAATTCTATGGGTTCAAATTCCTAATATCATTTACTCCCCTGGTCAAATGGTGCGTAAACAGTTGATTAATAATAATTGTAGTCTGGTCAGAATGTTACAATTCTTATTAACTCCAAAAAGATTTGTGAATTGAATGACTCCCCACAAACACGTCTGTCACATATGTTTCATGTCTGAATTTGATTTCTGTCTTTGTTAGAGCTCATCATCCGAAATTTTGCAATAACAAATATGACATGCAATTTATTGGCCAAATAAAAAGCAATTATAGATAAGCACTCGAATTCATAAAACAAAAGCATGAAGCAATTAAGAAAACAAGTAATCATATTATGCCCCTAAGATCTGAAAAATATGCCAAACATTGATTACAAACTCATAGACAAATCTAAATCAATATTATGACATCATATAAGCACAGACAATAGTTCTTAGACATAAAAAAAAACCCTTCTTGTCGGGATGGATTCTCCCTCCAAGCCCTCGAAGCTCTTGTGCTCCCTAGATGCGAAAGCCTTGTGGCGTTCTTCGCGACCTAGCCTCTTGCTCACAGAAGCTCTTCAATTCTTCGGTTCCTATGTTATTTGATGTGTTTTCTATGTATGAAGTGATGATTTTTAGTGCAAGACTTGGTCCCCTTTTATAGATGCTTGGAGAGATCACTTGTAGAGTTGGAACGGAAGCAAACTCTAAAAACGCGCTGAATCAGACTCCACACGGTCAGGCCGTGTGGGTCCACACGGGCGTCTGGCCTTGGGCTTAGCCCTTTGTCACACGGGCAGGCTGGTCGCATAGGTAGGTGGTGCGGCTGGTTTCCTCGTCCACACGGTCGTGTGAGTTCACACGGTCTGGCCATGTGGACCTGCTCCGTCCTCTGTTTTCTTCCTTTCTTCACACAACCGTGTGATTTTCACACCACCAGTCAACACGGCCGTGTGAGGATACACGGTCCGACCGTGTGACTTGCTTTTGTTCCCTTTTTCCGTCGTTTTGATCTTCTCTTTGCATTCGGCAATCTTATCCGGGCATCTCAACTGACCTTTCTTCATTTTAAGCTCCGTTTCCTGCAAGAATTACAAGAATACGCAGTATCATGCCCTTTAAAGGAAACCAAGTAAAAACATAGTAAATATGCATGCAAATGCATCAATTATATATCAATTTAAGCCCCAAAATGCACGTATATTTTACACACATCAACACTCAGCTCCTTCCAAAGGAAAGGAAGACAGAACTCCAAAGAGAGCTGAAAAAAAAGCTGAAGATCTTTGCTGGAATTGCAGTTAACTGCCCTTATCCACCAGTCAACAAGTACATAAATGAAGAGGATAAGAAAGTCTTCAGGGAAAGACGACAAGAAAGAAAGAAAGCAATGATGGCTGCAGAATCTGAGACAACCAAGTGTAAAGAGACAACAAAGTCAGATAGCAGTGAAGCTGACTACTCCTCAGACACTAAAGAAGAGGCATTGATTTGTCTCATTGAAAAAGAACAGGGAGATGAGGTAAACTCTAAATCATCTAGTTTAAACTCTGATGATAGTGATCATGATACACACACTTCATCACCTATTGATCTTTATGATTCATTAGGCAAAATGATGAAAGATTTTGAGCATATTAAATCCTCACACGCACTTCTAAATGAGGAAAACAACCAACTCAAATGTCAAAACTCACATCTGACTGAAGACCTGAGTACTCTAAGTCACATAGCTGATGAGAACAAAGAGTTGAGAGCCGAGATAGCAAAAGTTAGAGAAGACCTTGATGCTAAAGAAAGAGGGAACAAGAGCTGAAAAATGTGATTGCATCACTCACCAAATCATCTAAAACATTGGATGAATTAATGTGAAACAAAAGGGAATTGGAGACAAAACAGGCTTATGATTCAATTCCTTTGTCAATACTCAAACTCCAAAGTGGTTATAGAGAAAGGATCCTCAATCAATGGGGAAATCCAAAAACCAAAAATACCATATGTTGCACCCACACACAATCGCAAACACTCAGATATTGGACTTGCTTATAAAGGAAAATGAAAGAAGATAGCTGAGTATGCTGAGAGAATAGCTGAAACAAAATTCAGAAGAGTTCAACAGGAGACTCCTAACAGGAGATATTATGTGAAATCAAAATAGAACTACCAAAAACTCCAGAGTTTTCATCAAAAGAAATTATATGAAGGGAATAATAGAAATTACCCAGCTTAAGCCGATTGGAACCTCAAATGAAATATCGGTGAGTCCTATTGATATAAGACCAAGTGGCAGAGACCTCAAACTCATCATAGGTTATTTCCTAGGCAAAGAAATCAACATTCATATGCACCCAAACACAATGCATATCATGCACATCAGTTTCCATACTTTCCCAGGAAAGCAAATGCACAAACACATGTACATGCATACAGACAAAAGAGACAGATGTATGTTCCTAAAGCACCAAAATAATTTGCTAAAATTCATTATGATTACGGAACTGAACGATGGCAACCTCTTAGAGTCAGATCTTTTGGCTATAGGTTGATTGGAACACCTTATAGTGTTAATCCCTCAGGACCCAAACATATATGGGTATCTAAAGCTTGATTTCCTTGATTGCAGGTTCAGAGAATAGCAGAGTGCCAAGGAACCTGATACATGGATAGTGGTTGTTCCAGACACATGACTGGAAATAAAAAGAATCTATCAAACTTCAAGGAATCAAGAGGAGCCAAAGTCATATTTGGAGGAAATAAAGATCCAGGGGAGGATCAAAGGCATTTGTTCCATCAAGAAAAATAGACTAGAAATCACAGATATTGCTTATGTTGAAGCTAAATTTCAATTTGCTAGGTATCAGCCAACTCTGTGATAAAGGATACAATGGTGGATTCAACATGGGTGTAAGCCAAATCATAGATGCTGAGACTGATGACATAGTGCTTTTTGGAATGAGAAAGAAGAATATGTATGTAGTGGATTGGTCTACTGCTACACCTAGCACATGTCTATTGGCAAAGAGCACAATTGAATCAAGCTGGTTGTGGCACAAGAAGTCGAGTCATCTGAATTTCAAGACTATCAACAAGCTTGTAAGAAGCCATTTGGTTGAAGGACTCCAACACTCAGTCTACAAGAAGGAAAACATATGTGATGCATGTTAAAAGGAAATCCAGATCAAATCATCTTTCAAGGATAAGCCAAGTCCTTCAACTAGGATCTTGCATCTATTGCACATGGATCATTTTAGACCAGTTGAGTCAGTTAGCATAAGTGGAAAGAAATACACCCTAGTGGTGGTTTATGACTTCTGAAGATACACATGGACCATTTTTATGTGTAAAAAGAAGGAAACTTTGCAAAAGCTTCCTTAGTTGACTCAAACCATTATCAATATAAGGTCTGATAGAGGAACTGAGTTTGTCAATAGGATTATAACTCAGTATTGCATGGAAAATGGTATTTCTCATGAGTTATTAGCTGCAAGAACTCCACAACAGAATGGAGTAGTTGAAAGAATGAACAGAACCCTCAAGGAAGCTTCAAGGACCATGTGAGTTGTAGATGCATTGCCTAAGAGATTTTGGGCTGAAGCCATTAACACTGTTTGCTACACTCAGAATAGGTGTATGATCGACTGTCCAAAACCCCCTATAAAATTTGGACATGAAGAAAGCCAAATGTGGGATATTTTAACATCTTTAGAAGCAAGTGTTTCATTCACAACAATGGGGATAATCTGAAAGCTTTGATGCTAAAGCTGATGAAGGTATCTTTCTTGGATATTCAGCTGAGAGCAAAGCATTCAGAGTGTGAAACAAAAGGACTATGGTAACATAAGAGTCTATCCATGTGGTTTTTGATCAAACCCAATATAAATGGAGAAGACATTGATGAGTTAGTTGAGAAGATGAATCGGCCAACTATTCGAAGAGTTCTTATGCTAAGACAGATCCTGAAGACTTGATCCTGATGAGGATGAGTTAGTCAATTTCGAGAGATAGCCGGAAGGATTGCATTGAATGAATATGATCAAGAAGAAGTTGCTCAAGACAACTTAGCCAGCAAGAAGAACCAACCCAACCGACTTACTCCAACCGGATGTGAGATGGCTAAGAGACCATCCACTTGAATTAGTCAATGGAAATGTTAGAGAATGAGTAAGAACACGATCCGAACTCAACATGAAGCAATATTCACTTGTTTTATATCTCGAATTGAACCAAAGGATGTGTCACAAGCATTGGATGACACATACTAGATTCTAGCCATGCGGAAGAGTGAATCGGTTTAATAGGAACAAAGTTTGGGAATTGGTTCAAAAGCCTACTCACCAAAATTTCATTGGCACAAAGTGGGTATTCAAAAATAAGATGAATGAGGAAGGATCTATAGTAAGAAACAAAGCAAGATTGGTAGACAAAGGGTATTTCCAAGAGGAAGGTATTAGATTTTGATGAGACTTATGCACCTATTGCTAGATTGGAAGCAATAAGGATGTTTCTTGCTTATGTTGCACACAAGAACTTCACAGTCTATCAAATGGATGTGTAGAGTGCATTTCTCAATTCACTTTTGGAAGAAGAAGTTTATGTGGAACAACCTCCAGGTTTTGAGCAAAAAACTATTGGAGATAAGGTATACAAGCTCAAGAAGGCATTATATGGATTGAAACAAACACCAATAACATGGTATGATATATTGTCTTAATTCCTAATATATGATGGATTTACCAAGGGAAAAGTTAACAGAACACTCTGCAAAATTCAAGATGGAGATAACATCTTGATTGTTCAAATATATGTGGATGATATCATATTTGGATCCACAAACAAAGAGCTGTGTGACAAATTAACCTAATGCAAGGAAAGTTTGAGATGATATGATGGGAGAATTAACTTTCTTCCTAAGTCTTCAAGCCAAGCAAATGAAGGATGGAACCTTCATAAGCCAAACCAAGTATACCAGAGACTTAATGAAGAAATTTGGTATGGAACAAAAGTCATTTGTGAAGATTCCCATGAATACTTCAATTAAGATAGATATAGATGCAGAAGGTGAACCAGTGGATCAAACAAGATATAGAGCACTTATTGGATCATTGCTCTATTTGACTGCCAGCAGACCTGACATCACCTTTGTAGTAGATGTATGTGCAAGGTTTCAATCTGCACCTAAGGAAAGTCATATGACAACAACAAAGAAGATTCTGAGATATTTGAAGGGAAGCCAAGAAGT
Organism: Rehmannia glutinosa; assembly: GCA_016081115.2. Classification (NCBI taxonomy): domain Eukaryota; kingdom Viridiplantae; phylum Streptophyta; class Magnoliopsida; order Lamiales; family Orobanchaceae; genus Rehmannia; species Rehmannia glutinosa. Next base: position 59,183,877 of record CM071931.1, on the reverse strand, counting down.
TGGATTGTGGTATCCTAAAAAAAGTGGATTCAAATTAATTGGATACTAAGATTCAGACTATGTTGGATGTAGAGTTGACAGGAAGAGTACATCTGGTACTTGTCAAATGCTTGGCAATATATTAGTTTCTTGGTTCAGCAAGAAACAAAATTCAATAGCTACATCAACAGCTGAGGCAAAATATAATGCTGCAGGCAGCTGTTGTGCCCAAGTCTTGTGGATGAGGCAACAACTGAGAGATTATGACATTGAAGAGAAGGAAATCCAATTATATGTGATATCACAAGTGCTATTGCAATTACTCTATATATAGTATTACACTCAAGAACAAAGGACATTGATGTCAGATATCGATTAAAGAGATCATGTTGAAAAGAAAGACATCACATTGGAATATGTCTCAACTGAGAAGCAGTTAGATGATATATTCACAAAACCCTTAAGTGAATCAAGGTTTGAAGAACTAAAGAATGAGCTTGGATTGATTGAACTATGTTAAAATACTCAGAAGACTCATTCAGCAGGGTTAAAGGTGGAAGAATTGTATTTCACAAGAGTTATTCTCTTTCAGCGGAGTAAATCAACTAGATTGGATGTTAAGCAGAGTATAGTCAATTGAACAACTGAGTTCCATCAGTAGACTAAAGAGAGAAGCAGACTAAAGGCTAAATGAGTCAGCAAACATATTTATGAGCAAAGAGACAAAAATAAAGTTGTTTTCATTAAAGCGGGAATGTTTTTAAAGATGATGGCAGCATTATTTAATGTGGCACACTGAAAAGCTGCTACAGGACGCATATGATTGGGCATAAATGCTACCAACATTAAATGCGATGTAATTAGAGCTTTATATGGTTAAATCTATCCCGTTGATCACATTTCAAATTTTCAAGATCCCAAAATAGTCTCTTCATGTCCCTTATATATCAAAATTACTTTCTCTCTCTTCTCTATTCACACTCAAGCATGCGAATTCTCAGACATGTTTTCTCTCTACAAAACCCTCGAAGTTTTTGTCTGAAAATTCTCACGGCATCTAAGAAATCCCCAAGTTCTGCCCTAGATTTTGCCAAGCTCTCAGAGAAGGTGTACTCAAGTGCACTTATTGATGTGGAATGGCTAGTCAATAAGTCATTGGACAAGGAACGCGCAATGAATATCGTCAGTCATCTGGAAAAATTATGATTGTTGAAGTTTCTCACTATGAATATGCCCCAAACCTTCTTGGAGGAGGTTGCTCTATTCTACGTGAATGCCTGTTCGTGATGATGGAATCCATTCCTCTGTGAATGAAAAAGAAGTCAAGTTAGTCAAGACTTGATCGAGCTACTTCACCTTCCCAACAAATGGACTCACGAGTCAAGGACTAGAAGTTCGACTTCATGAAAATATGGAAGGAGATTGACAAGGCGGAGGTAGGCGACAAGTCAATCCTCGCCTACAAAGACAGTGATCTAGGAGAAATATCACAAACTTATGGATGTGATGGCGAAGTGCATCAACATCAAGTTTGGTTCCTATAATCAGTTGTCAAAGACTAAGCTGACCGTGACGAAGCTATCATGGAGGAGCTGGACGTGAATTGGAATGAGTTCATATTTGACAAGTTGTGTCAAAACGTCCAGAACATGGAGCTGAACTAAGGGAAGTTCAAGAATACCCTTGGCTATGGGATAGTGACTGGGTACTTGTTGGAGAATAAGGTAGTGCTTTTGTGCAAGGGTAAGGCATTCCACGTAAATGAAAGGTTGTTCAAGGGGAACTTGTCAGCTTCACAGAAGAAGGTCCATGCCAAGAAGAAGAGCGCCTCTGAGAGGGAAACATCTGAAAGTGTCCTAGAAGATGAGACAGCTACCCCAACTCCTGCCCCAGCTCCTACTGCCCTAGTGGTGACCAAGAAAAGAAGGACAACTGTGCCTCGAAAGGCAGCTATCAAAAAGCAGAAGACTCAAGCCAAGGTTTGCTTGAGAGATGAAGAAGATGAATCAGTTGTCAAGGCCGTTGAAAAGCCTGCAGCTAAAACCCCTAAGACAGAATCAACCATTAGAGTTTTGGTTGAGGCTTTTGATAAAAAGGAAGATGAAGTCCCCTTGGAGAGGAGATCCAAGAGGCGACGTGATTTGTAGTCTACTGCAGCAGCCCTGATCGAACATGTTGCAGTGGACACAACTGCTATTGTGCCCACAACAGCTGAGTAAGAAGAAGTGGTGGCCGATGACACAGATGCATTGGTACTTGAAAACCCAGCTGTTCAGACCACTGTAGAAGTTGTTGATGTTGTCGCACCTCATGTGGAAGAAGAGCGTGTCTGCAGAAGACCCTGCTGCTTTGAATGAATCAGGATCTCCCATATATCCTGACATCGAAGCCAGGCTGCATATGTGGAAAAGATGGAAGCTGAGTGAATATGGCATTCAGTTTCAGAGGACAAAGATGATAGATAAGGAAGAATGGCTTCTGGACTTGAAAAATGCCTCAGTTGTCCAGGTAATATGCCACCTCCATTCTCTTCGAGAAGAGGCAAGAAGAGAAAGCAAAGGAATTAGCTAATCAGCTGCACTTATATGGCAGCAGCGATGATGAAGCAGTGGAGGACGCTGAAGCAGTTGAGCTTGCACAACTGAAAATGCCCTTAGAGAATCCCATGAGTATGTTGAAAGAGCTAAACAGTCCAGTGCTGGATAATAATCATTCAAGGAGTTGTGAGGTGCTTAGCCGCAGTCACCTCTCCAGCTCACTCACAAGAAGCTGTTACAAAGGGAACTGACGATGATACAACGCTCGATGTTATAGACCTTGATGCTGAAATTGAGGAGGGTAACCTACTGGAGCTACACCCTAAGGATGTTGTTGAGACAACACATGACCAGTTGGCTTAACGTTCATGTGATACAACTAAGTCCCCCGGTGATTGTTGACCCCATCGAAAATCCATCACCGGTGAGCCACCGAGTGGGCTACTACTCACACTACGGCCCGAGGTTGGAGGAGGTCAGGGGACCCAAAAATATTGAAGTTAAGAGGTGATGGTGAGATGGCCGAGTCGAAAACTATTCTTGCCAATGAAGTGGTGGTGGTTGAGATCGCGAGCCGAGGCCCCAAAGAGAGTTGAAGGCCGTGAAGTTCTGAGAGTTGAAATACTATAACTGAGGCAAAGAATGGATCGACAGAGATCATGACAGTTGAGACTGTTGGTCATGAAAGTGCAATCCCTGAGGTTGAGACCTCTAAGGATGCCATTGATGAAGACCCAGAAGCAGCTCAGTCTGTTGCAGGGAATATCGAAGGCCCTTCAGTAGTTGAGACTACTGAAAGGGTAGATGGAGACCCAATGGCGGTTGAGACTGCCATGGGGAATATTGATGTTTCTGGTGAAGTTCCTCAATTTCCAGAATCTGAATCCACTAAGCTAATAGTGATAGATGCTCTTGCAGAAATCGACTCAGAAACTGAGTACTCCGACATAGATGAAGATATTGATGAATCGACTGAGTCCAACAAAGAGGCCAATGAGTTGGATGAAAATCTCAAATACACCAGGATGAGATTTGTGCTAGTTGATGGTCCACCCCCACTAGCTCAATCTCATGCATGTGGTGCTGCTCAGGCAGCTGATGCACATGTTTCTCAAAAGGAAAATCAAACGGTTGCCAGTGAAGCTGTTAAGACAGCTGAGGCACAGTCAGCTCAACAGGCTTCTACAGCTGCTACTGCCCATGAAGCTTCCACAACCAAGGCACACCGAGTTGTTGGCCAGGGAGAATAGAGAAGTGTTCCCGAAGGGTGAGTGGGACCTTCCTCTGATCTAAGTGGCATGTTGGGAATGTTACATTTCCTTTCTGTTGAGGAGATCCCTTATGAAGCAGAGTCTGTGGAGGAAGCTTCACGTTTCCATGTTCAAATTGACCTAGCTGATCTACACATTCCTTTGGACACACGCCTTGTACCGTTTGGCCATGATTTTGATTCCATGTTTCCTGAAGATTCAAGTGAACAAGAAGCTGACTTTCGATGAGCCTTCCGAGCCATGTGCGAGGAGATGGAGGCCATGGAGAAAGGCTTTGCGACAAAGCACTAGGATAAATAATCATGATGCCACCATTTCTCGAGATATTCGCGAGTCATGTTGCAGATCAGGGAATGGGCACAACAAACAAAGGATCTACACAGGGAACAAGTTGGCTATTTCGCATGCTATTTTCAAAGTCAAGTTGTCTTGGAAGTGACCACTTGATTTCCAAAGCGCGTCGAGGGACAACATCAAAATGATGGAGCGGAGTCATCTATCCGATATGGAGTTGCTATATATGAGAATGGAGAAGAAAATGGAGCATATGGAAGCATCGTTGAAAGCTAAAATTTTGTCTATGAAAAATCAGCCGTATACTCTCAGCTCCAACCAAGAGGCAGCAGACTCTATGATTCACAAGAAATCGGACTCCTTTCTCAAATCAGTCCAACTTTCTCGAGGTGATGATGCCAAAAGGGGGAAGAAGAAAAACTTGTCAAACGCCCTACAAAGGTCATTATCAAAGGCAAATGCACTATCTCAATTCATTCTCAGCTCCCTCAAGACCTGACAACTGAAGAGAAAGCTGAGCTAGCTTTTGAGAAAAACAAGGAAGAAATCGCGAAGCTGGACAAAAGTCAAGAGAAAAGGATTCAGAAATTGAACATCCAATATGGAGGTCCACCAGCTGGAATGCTCCCAAGTGAAGAAGCTACTCCACCTCATGGTCCATTGGAAGAGAGATCCAATGAAGAGTTTGAAACTCTATTATCAGAAGGGTACTATGAAGGAATGGAGATAGCTGATGCATGGGACTTGTATCGGAAGAAGGGCTTAAAATATATTGAACATACTAGGAAGTAGCCTACTCAAGGAAAATCTTCCAAAAGTCAGCAGATTTTTTGATACGTGTAAAATATATGTGCATTTAGGGGGGCTTATTTTGATATATATATTTGATGCATTTGCATGTATATTTCGTGTGCTTTAGTTGGTTTCCTTTGTTGGGCGTGATACTGCGTATTCTTGTTATTTTTACAGGAAATTGAGCTAAATTTGCAAAGATATCAGTAAGACGACCCGGATAAGAATGCTTAATGTGAAGAGACGATCAAATACGAGAAGAAGATGACGAAAAATAAAGAACACGGTCAGACCATGTAAATGGTATCTGTGTGATTTTACACGCCCGCGCGACTTCTTCGAGGGAAGAATTTTAGAGATGGAATACATGACTAGACCGTGTATTAATACACGGTCGTGTATCTTGTTCAGACCAAAAAAAGAGAGCAAAACATATTACACGGTCATCCCGTGTAAAAATACACGATCGTGTATGCTTGGTGGTGGATTTTATTTTCTATTTTCGTCGGGACTCTACCAGTGATCTCTCAAAGCATCTATAAAAGGAAGGCCAAGCCCTAAAGCTGGAAAATAACAATACACACGAAAATTACAATTGGGATACACAAATTTACATACTTGAGAGGTAAACACAATTCCACAATCATTACAACGAAGAATGCCACAAGACCTTTCGTATCTACGAAGGCATAGAAGTTCAAAACTTTGAAGAAGGATCCATCCTGACAGGAATGGTTCTATCCTCTTAGTTTAGATCTCGTGTTTGTACTTAATTCGGTGTCAAACTATTTGATTACAAGTTTGTCTATGAATTTGTTGTCAAATATGTTAGGCTAAATCTTTTTGATCCTAGGGCATGATCAAAACTGTGGATTCATGTTAATTCTAAATTGATTATTTTTCTTATTGGTTTCTTGTGTTCTATCTATGAAATCGAGTGCTTATTTCTTGTATATTTTCTGGCCAATAATTTGCATGTTTTATTTGTTAGTTCAAAATTCGGGAGATGAGTTCTAACTTACGAAAAAAGAGTTCATAATATAAATGGGTATAGAGTCGGGAGGCTTATAACTATTTCTGGGGAGTAATTCAATTCTAAGATCTTTTGGGAGTTGATATTAATTGTTGAGTCGGGATGCTAGCAATTGGTATTAATCAACTGTTTATTTGCTTCGGGAGGGCGAATAAACTAATTTTGGAATTAGACCCATAAATACACAGAAACTGGTTTTGATGAAACATTAATAGGAATATTGAAGAAGCATGTTGAGATTATGTGCCTAGGGTTGCTTTCGTATTTGTTGAAAACTTTAGGAGTTCGGGTCTTTAACAATATTATATATTTTATTTGTTAATTTAGGAGTAGTTTAATAAACTCTTTGATCTTCAATAATTGAAATACGATATTTACTGTACTTTATGTGTTTCATATTTATCTGCTAGTTACATTGTACACTTGGTCAAGCTAGAGGAATAGGCAAAGAATCTCATTATGTTGGGAGAGCCAGAGGCTCTCCACCAAGAAGATTAAGTGGGATGATGGCCATAAACCCTCCAAAAAGGGACTCTGCTTGTTGGATGGGACTAGACGAAGCTCGAATATATAGGAAGGCGATTGCGGAGCGCGGCTGAGCTAGTCTGAAAATATGAACATAAAGCACTGAGATTGAAAAGGGTAGAAGAAGAGGAGAAGAACAAGGCTGAAGATGAAAGGAGGATGAGGAGAGAAGAAGAAGATAGAAGGAGGAGAGAAAAAAAGGAAAGAAGAAGAAGAAGACAATGACCCGAGATAAATATTAGTCAATCAAGAAAACTTTGTTGTATTTTTATAGTTCTAGGTAAATATATACAAATAGTGTAAGTGTTGAATGATTCATTAATAAAATGTTACATTCTTTCAATTATTTTAATTTCAGCACTTTATGATGTAAACAAGTTTTAGCATCATAAAAAAGAAGGAAATAGTTAGGAAATTTATTGTATAAATTTGTGTTGGAATAATCTTTAGTGAATTACATCACTTTAATCCAGGAACGTCCATATTAAATTATCAAGAATCAAAAGACTAGATTGCGAAAACATACCTGATTCCATACAAGTTGAATCCTGGGATCCGCCTTCTAGATCTACACGTCTAAAAGCTTTTCAGAGAAACCTTTGGTTTTCTCCGTAGGTTTCTTTCTGATGATGGGATAGCAGAATAGAATGTCGTAGACGTATGACCTAGGGACCATAACCCTTATATAATTGTATTATATTGGGTATCATATTTTAGCCTATCATTAAAATAAGAATAACCTATTAAGTCTCCACACATTAAAGGCCCACACCCTATTAGATATATTAAGCCCAATTCCTTAAACCTTATTTGATCACTTATAAAATGGGCTTAACCTTAATTAACAGTCCATAATACATAGATATTTCACATATAAGCCCAACGTTGGATTAATGATCCAACAATCTCCCACTTAGGCTATATGTGTAACTTTATAAATATGTATGGTAAAAAATAACCATATGAGCTAAACTTTGCTGTTATAACCAAAATGTATCTGTAACCAATCCGGTCCATCAATCATACCAACATAGGATCAATGAGGCCTTCGTTACATTCATCGTAACTCGACCCATCAATGGTCATGTATGTCAATACAATTGAATGACATGGATCATGATGTGGATGTGTAGCATTGAAATTTCATGCAATATGATCTTAACATGTCTATTTCATACTGGTCCACCTTACCTTAGTGAAATCAAACCATATGCCATAATCAAAATGTGAATATACTGAAACTTTATCTCTGCAGAGTAAAACCCTAAAATATCCTTAAACGGAAGTAACTTAAAATGTGTCTACATTAAAAGAACATTATAATTACAACTCCCACTAGAAGTCAATTGTGGACTAGAATGAAGACTCTGTTGTGTGTCTGCTGAGTATGGCCTAGAAGGAAGTCAAGGACTCGACTGAAGGAGAGTCGGCTGAGGAACAACTGTGTGAAGTGTCAGTTAAGTCAACTCAAGAAGCCAAGTCTATCAGTTGAATTTATAGTTGAGTCAATCCCATGATTGGAGCATACTCAAGTCACCTGGGGTAAATGCAGCAGTCAAGTGAAGACAAATGACTTAGATCCGTTGGAATAAAGTCAAGAATATTACTTGTTATAGTAATATGTCAAGCTGCCAGGTCTAAAAGTGTTTGGCCCAAAATTGTGCAAAAGGAATGAGCCAATTGGAAACACTGCACCTTATGTCAGAAACTTGCAATGCTGAAATGTCATTTAATACGAGGAAAGGTCAACATCACCAAGGCTGCAGACCAAGACAAGACAAGCCAACGAACACAACGTGACATTTGAAATTAGCCTATCTCTTCAACGGGCAAATTTCAAATGTTCACTATAAAAGGCAGAGGAAGCTATTGAGAAAAGGTGACCTTGATTACCTGAACCACGAATGAACAAGCAATATTCTAGCAAGTAATCTGCAATATTCTCAAAGCAATTCAAACAATTCCTCAAGCCTTAAACTCGAAGAAACTCGATCCAACACAAGCTGTGAAGGAGAGATAACTTCAACCAGTTGAAGAGGAAACTTTTGAAGAAACAAAAGGGGTCTACATTCCAAGTTAGGATTGTAGAAAGATTCAAGGTCGAACCAAGTATCAAGTTTATCGGAGGGCTTCGTGATGAAATCCAAGAACTTGAGAAGTGAGCTGAAGTAGCAAGACAACTGCCCTGTGAAGAAGCTGAGTCGCAAGAGAAGCCAACTGTGTGATCAAGGCTATCTCCAGACTGATAACTGCTTTGTAAACTGATCTGTTACATAATGGATTCCTCCAGGAGTTGGAGAAGAGAGGATTAGAAGAATTACCCCATCTTCGAACCGCTATAAAATACTTGTGTCAATTTACTTTCAGCAATTTACATTCCTGCATATTTATTTATATCTGCTGTTAGTTAATATTTGCTATCCAACTGATAAATAACTAAGTGCTAAAATCAAGTGTTAAAAATAAGCATTAAAACAATCAAACGGTGTTAAGTCTTCCACTGTTAAAAACCAAATCAGTCAAGTTAAGTATTTGGCTTGAGCAGCCGAATTATACTATCAATAGCTCTATCGAGTCTGTTGAGTGGGTAACTTAGCTGAATAGCCAACTTAGTTATTCCTCAAGAACACAACTGATTTGAGTCAACTCTGTTGAACTCTTTAAAAAGACTAAATCAAAAATTTGGTAAGGTTTATTCAACCCTCCCCCTTCAAAACCTTACACCACACCCCTTGGGACCTACAAGTGGTATCAGAGCGGTTGGTTCATTGAGCCTTCCGCAATGGTTACTGAACTAGATCTCTATCTTTTCAAAAGGTTTTTTTTAACACTTGTGTTTTCAAAAACTTTCATTTTAAAGCAAAGTTATTATCATGGAAGCAAATCTAACTCGCATTCCTATGTTCACAGTAGAGGAATTTGATGACTGGAAAATTTGTATGCAGGCTCAAGAATGAGCATTACATGATGAAATGTGGCTTGTGATAGAGAATGGGCCACTGCAAATACTCAAAGTGAACACGATCAGTAAGAAGAAAGCAACGCACTGAATGAAGGAGAAGAGGTCACTCGAACTGACCAGCCATGGTTGAAAAACCAAGGACTGAATGGACAAATGAAGACAGAAAGAGATATAACCTGGACAATGTGGCCAAGGATATACTCTAAAAGACGTTGGACAAATCCATGTTCAACAAAGTCAAGTCTTGCAAATCGAAGAAAAGAGATTTGGGATAAGCTTACCTTAATTTGTGAAGGATCAAACAAATTAAGAAAAATAAATTAATTGTTGTTGTACAAAAGTTTGAAAATTTTAAAATACTTGCGGTGAAACTCGATCAATGGATGCCGTTACAAAGATAACAAATGAGCTTTAAGCTCTTGGGAAAGAATATACACAAAAGGAAATATGTATGAAGATTCTAAGGGCACTCCCAACCGAATGGGAAATGAAGGTCATGGCCCCGAGACATTCAATGAACCTCTCAACAACATCCAATCATGAGCTATTCTCGAGCTCAAAGCATATGAGTTTGAGCCGAGAAGGAAAGAACAAGAGGAGACAAATGCATTGTTGGCCGATGATGGAAAGAGAGCCGAGCCAAAGGAAGCCATAAACCAGGAGGAAATTGCCCCGATGGTTAAAAGATTCAATAAGTTCTTTAATAAGAACTATAAAAGAAATAAGGGTGAGACCTCCGAAGATATTCAACACCTTCCAAATCAAGGGAAGACATGCCACCCAAGAGAGCCGAAAGCATCAAAGGGTTGATTATCAAAGAATCGATAATCAAAGAACAGACAGAGAGCGATCGAGAGAGAGAACCCGTGTTGGCATTGCGGACAACCAGGACATTTTGCTTGTTGATCGCTCCTTCCATCCACCAACAACAAGTATAGAAATGAAGAAGAAAGAAAGAAGGTCTTCGGGAAAGAAGACAAGAAAAGAAGAAAGCCATGTTAGTGTTGAGACCGATGAGATAGTCAAGTGCAAAGAAGGAGTAGACTCGGATAGTAGTGAAGCGGACTACTCAAGGGATTCTCGAGGAAGAGGCTTTGATCCGCCTCATGGTAAAAGAACAAGATCAACCGGATCAAGAAGATGAGGTACACTCTAACTCATCTCATTCTGATTCAAGTGATAGTGACTGTGACACACACACTTCATCACCCACAGATCTTTATGATTCATTAGGCAAAATGATGAAAGATTTTGAACACATTAAATCCTCACATACACTTCTAAATGAGGAAAACACCCAGCTTAAAAACTAAAACTCACAGCTGACAAAAGAGCTGAGTAGTCTGAGTCACATAGTTGATGAGTACACTAAGCTAAAGGCTAAAAATGCCAAGATTATAGCAGAGTTAGGCGATCTGAGAAAAGAGATAAAAAGATCTTAAAAATGTGAATGCCTCATTACAAAAGCATCCAAATCATTGGATGAACTTATTATGAGTCAAAACGAATGCGGAGACAAGACAGACATAGGATTTAATTCATTTGTGCATAGTCAAACTCCAAGAGTGATTTTGGAAAAGGGATATTCAAGCAATGAAGCATTCCAAAAACCTAAAACACCAAATGCTGCACCCACATTCATTCCAAAGGACAATTACAATCATACTGGCCTTGGTTATAAAGGAAAAGGAAAGAAGCCAATTGAGTATGCTGAAAGGACAGCTGAGAAGAAGTTCAGACATGGCCCTCAGCAGACTCCTAACAGAAAATACTCCGTGAGAAGCAAACAGAGCTACCAAAAACCACAGAAATTTCATCAGAAAAAATCATATGATGGGAATAATAGAAACTATCCAAACCAAGCTGATTGGAACAATGTGAAACATCAGCAAAGACCTATGGAATACAAGTCTAAATGGAAAAGACCTAAACCTCAGCAAAGGTCATTCCAAAGGCAAAAGAGCTATTATCAGCACACATATGCACATCAAGCACTACACTCAAAAATTCCACAACTACCCCAAGAAAGTAGTTGCTAAAACACACACAGAGGCATACAGACAAAAGAGACAGTTGTATGATCCTAAAACCCCCAAGCAATTTGCTAATGTGCACTATGATTATGGCACTGATAGATGGCAACCTCTTAGAGTCAGATCATCTGGCTATATGTTGGTTGGAGCATCTTACAACACTACCCCCCAGGACCCAGACATGTATGGGTACCTAAAAACTAATTTCCTTGATTGCAGGTTCAAGGAACAACTGAGTGCCAAGGAACCTGGTACATGGATAGTGGCTATTCTAGACACATGTCAGGAAACAAGAAAAACCTGTCAAGATTCAAGGAGATCAAAGGTGCTAAAGTTATATTTGGAGGAAAGCTCCAGGGGAGATCAGAGGCACAAGATCCATCAAGAAGAATGGACTAGAGATCACAGATGTTGCTTATGTTGAAGGACTCAACTTCAACTCCGCTAAGTATCGACCAACTCGTGACAAAGGCTACAATATAGGTTTCAACATGGGAGTTTGCGGATCAAAGATGTTGAATCCAATGAAATAGTCTTTGCAAGGTACAAGGCAAAAAATATGTATGTGGTAGATTGGTATCTTTGCTACACCAAGCACATATCTCTAACAAAGAGCAAAGCCAAATCAAGTTGGTCAGGGCACAAGAAGATGAGACATCCGAATTTCAAGACAATCAACAAGCTTGCAAGGAGTCATATTGTGGAAGGATTGCGACTCGGTGTACAAGAAAGAAAGCATATGTGACGCATCCCGGATGGGAAAGCGATATAAAATCTTCATTCAAGGATAAGCCGAGTCCCTCATCAACAAGAATACTGCATTTGTTGCATATGGATTTGTTTGGTCAGTGGAAAGAAATACACCTTAGTAGTGGTAGATGATTATTCAAGATATACATGGACAATTTTCATGTGTAAAAAGAAGGAAACACTACAGAAATTACCTCAGTTGATGAGAAGAGTTCAAAATGAGAAGAGTCAAACCATTATAAAGATAAGATCAGACAGGGGAACTGAGTTTGTCAATGGGATTATAACTCAGTATTGTGTTGAAAATGGTATTGCTCATGAGTTACCAGCTGCAAGGACTCCACAACAGAATCGATTAGCTGGAGGAAGGGACAGAATGCTCAAGGAAGCTGCAAGGACAATGTTAGCTGAAGCTGGATTGCCTAAGAGCTATTGGGCTGAAGCCATAAATACAGCATGCTATACTCAGAATAGATGCATGATTAACAGGCAACTGACCAAGACTCCCTATGAGATTTGGACAGGGTGGAAGCCAAATGTTGGATACTTCAAGATATTTGGATTCAAATGCTTCATCCATAATAATGGCAAGGATAATTTGAAGCCTTTTGATGCTAAAGCTGATTAAGGTATCTTCATAGGATACTCAGCTGAGAGTAAAGCCTACAGAGTGTTGAACAAGAGGACTATGGTCACAGGAGAGTCCATCCATGTGGTTTTTGATGAACCTATGTGAATGGAGAAGACATTGATGAGTTAGCTGATAAGCTGAGTCAGCCAACTATGCAGAAGACTCCTTATGTTGAAGCTGAAGTAAGAGCACTCAACCCTGATGAAGATGAGATAGCTGAATCTAAGAGACAGCTGGAAGGTCTACAACTGAATGAAGATGAAAGAGTTGTTCAAGACAACTTAGCTGCGTGACGGTTGAATCCAACAGACTTACTCTAACCTCGATGTGAGATGGCCGAGAGACCATCCACCATAGTTAGTTATTGGAGATGTTAGAGATGGCATAAGAACCAGATCCAGAGCACATCATAAAGCTATGTTCACATGTTTCATTTCCAAAATAGAGCCTAAAGATGTGTCTCAAGCATTGGATGACGCACATTGCATTCAGGCTATGCAAGAAGAGCTGAATCAGTTTGAAAGGAACAAAGTATGGGAATTAGTCCAAGGCCAACCCACCAGAATGTCATTGGTACAAAATGGGTTTTCAGAAACAAGATGAATGAGGAAGGATCTGTTGTTAGAAACAAAGCAAGATTGGTAGCCAAAGGGTATTGCCAAGAAGAAGGTATAGATTTTGATGAAACCTTTGCTCTTGTTGCTAGATTGGAAGCAATAAGGATGTTTCTTGCTCATGCTTTGCACACAAGAACTTCACTGTATATCAAATGGATGTGAGGAGTGCATTTCTGAATGGACTGCTAGAGGATGAAGTCTATGTTGAACAACCTCCAGTTTTTGAGCAGAAAACTATTGTAGATAAGGTCAACAAGCTCAAGAAAGCATTGTATGGATTGAAACAAGCACCAAGAGCATGGTATGATACATTGTCTCAATTTCTAACTGAAAATGGATTCACCAAAGGCAATGTTGATAGAACACTCTTCAGAATTCAAGATGGAGATAAATTACTGCTTGTTCAAATATATGTGGATGACATCATTTTTGGTTCCACAAACAAGGAGCTGTGTGACAAGTTCTCAAACCTCATGCAAGGCAAATTTGAAATGAGCATGATGGGAGAGCTGACTTTCTTCCTATGACTTCAAGTCAAGCAATTGAAGGATGGAACCTTCATAAGCCAAACCAAGTATACCAGAGATTTGATGAAGAAATTTGGTATGGAAGAGTAGTCTTCTATGAAGATTCTTATGAATACATCAGTCAAGATGGACATGGATGCAGATGGAAAAGTTGTTGATCAAAACAGATATAGAGCCCTCATTGGATCATTGCTCTATTTAACAGCCAGCAGGCCAGACATCACCTTTGCAGTAGGTGTATGCGCAAGATTTCAATATGCACCAAAAGAGAGGCACATGACTACAACTAAGAGAATCCTAAGGTATTTGAAGGGATGCCAGGAAGTCGGCCTATGGTATTCAAAAGAAGGAGGATTCAAGCTGATAGGATACTCAAATTATGACTATGTTGGATGTAGAGTTGACAGAAAGAGTACTTTAGGTACATGTCAAATGCTTGGAAATAGATTGGTTTCTTGGTTCAGCAAGAAACAAAATTTGATAGCTACATCCACAAACCAAGCAGTACACATAGTACATATGGGCAAATTGTTGTGCCCAAGTCTTATGGATGAGACAACAGCTGAGAGATTATGACATTGTAGAAAAAGAGATTTCAATTATGTGTGATAACACTACTGCTATTTCAATCACTTAAAATCCAGTGTTGCATTCAAGAACAAAGCACATTGATGTCATATATCATTTCATAAGAGACCATGTTGAAAAGAAAGACATCACTTTGAAATACATCTCAATTGATAAGCAGTTAGCTGATACATTCACAAAGCCATTATGTGAATCAAGGTTTGAAGAGCTTAAGAATGAGTTAGGGTTAATTGAGCTGAGTTAGGACACTCAGAAGACTCAATCAGCAGAGATAGAAGATGAGACAATGAAAAATAAGCAAGTTTCACATTTCAACCAAATGAAACAACCCAGTTGGGAAGTCAGTTGTATCAAGTTAGCTACAGCTGAGTTACATCATGTGAAGAGAGAAGTAGAGTTGAGTCACCTTGGATATAAGCTGAATCATTTATGAGCTAAGTGACAAAAACGCAGTCGTTTTATTTAAGCGGGAATGTTTTTAAGGATGGCATCCATAATAATGACTGTCAGTACAAAAGCTGCACAGTAAACCATATGATTGGATATAAATGTTGCTGCATTTAATGTGGGGAATTTAATGCGGTTTGAAGACTTAATCTCAACCGTTGATCACGATCAAAATTTTCAAATTCCAAAAACTGTCCTTTAACGTCCCTTATATACGAAATTTCACTTTTTTTCCTCATATAAACACATTCATCTTCAACAAGGAGAGCTTCTCTCTTTGCAACTAAGTGCGAACCCTAGTTCTCAAAGCTCAAGTTTTTCGTGATTTTAATCGGTAAAATCTTATGAAAATGGCTGTAAACCATAACTTCACTATATTATCCGAGAAAATCCAAACAGGATCGTCAGTGGATTTCGCTAGCACGATCAAGCAGGGTGTGGATGATGCCCTAGTGAAAAAGATAGCTGAAAAACTAGAGAAGTCCGGCCTGAAGGATTTTTTGTCGATGCAGTTCACACACATCTACCTGAACGCAGAGGAGTAGGACGATGAAATTCGTTCATCGGTCCACAACAAGGTCATCAAAATCACTACGAAAGACCTTGCTGAGCACTGCTTTTTGCCCACTGAGGGTTTGAAGGACATCGTTGAGAAGGATGTCAACTTGGCTGTAGCTTGGAAGGAAGTTGTAAAGCCGGAGTTTGCTGCGAAGGCCCTCACCACAACCAAGAAGGAGTCTCTGAAGGATGATTACCACAAACTGATGGACATCATGTCCAAGTGCGTAGATATGAAGTTTGGAAGCTTTATCAGTTGTCCAAGACTAAGCTGACCGTGATGGCTGCGATCATACAAGAGAAGAAGGTGAATTGGGTTGAGTTCGTCTTCAGGCGAATATGCCAGAATGTAATGAACAGGTCCTACAAGGAGGATGGGACCTTTGGCTATTCATTGGGATATGGCCTTGTCATTTGCCATCTGGTGGAGGTGAAGGCCATTGCACTGCGTCATGGCAAGCCCTTCCATGCTAACAAAAAGATGTTCAAGGCGAACCTTTTCGGAGCCCAGAAGAAGGCACATGCACGAAAGGCTGATATAAGTGAGGGGAATCAGCTGATCCTGAAGATACAGCTGAAACCTCCCCAGCTCTCTCTCCGAAGAAGACATCTAAGAAGAGAGTTGTTGTATCCAAACCTCGCCCACCCGACCAAATCAAAGACAAAGACTTGCCCATGCAAATCAAAAACCAAAGCACCTACCTATGCAAAAGACACACCGCCCAAAGAAGAGAGATAGAGAAGGAACCCCGAATTCCTTCTCCTATCGAGGAGAAAAAGCGCACTGCCAAGGCAAGGAAGGCAGCTGCGAAGGCCCTCACCTTTGAGGAGCCTGAGAACATTGAACCAGAGGTTCCCTTAGTTCCAACCAAGCGTAGACGACTAGTCAAATAGTCTGCTTTGGAGAAGACTACTAAATCCGATACTCAAATTAATGAAGAAGAAGAGATCTGCGATGCTCAAGAGGCTTCTCCAAAAGTCATAGATGAACCCGAGAAGACTGCTGAGGCCGATCAACAGAGAATCGAAGACCCAACTGTGTGGCAGACAGTTGAGGAGAAAGAAGCAGCTGAGACAACAGAGCCTATGGAAGAACAAGTTGGCTCAACTCCTCAGACAGACGCTGCTGAGTCTGAGGAGTAGCAAGCTCCGTTAGCCCCAATTCAGGAGACTGGAGAAGAAGATGACGATGACTTAATAATGTATTCTCTAATCTATCTTGATATTCAGAGAAGATTAAGGGAATGGAGGGCATGGAAGTTGGACTACTCTAGGCGTCAGTTTGCTCGCCCAGAATTCATTGAAGAGGAGGAGGAACTTCTTAGTTTCCTTGGACACGCATCTGTCCAATCTGCTCTGGATGAAGAGAGCTGTATGGAAACCCTCCAACTCATTAAGGAGGAAGAGAAGGAGAAAGCTAAGGAGCAAGCCAGAGCCTTGGAGAAATATAAGATGTGTCCGAACACAGGGACACATGAGCGTATTTATGAGTCAACTGATGGTGAGACGGAGGAGATGGAGAAAGCTATCAAGGAATCTAAAGCCATGCACGAGCAAAGTCTTCGAGAAGGTCCATGAGAGTCCTCCAAAGTCTCTCCTAGGACTGATCCATTGGAGTGGCGCAACAGATTACAACAACCATTGTTGCAGCCACGTCCCCAGTGCACTCCACAGATGGCTCTTAGGGACATGGCGATGAAGCTGGGACTTTGGGCCCCCAAGCCAAGCCTACCCCTGTTGAAGGTGTTAAGACACCTGCCCACTGTTGTTCACTCAGCTGGTGCGCTAGCTGAGGGGGAAACTCTCTCCACCACGGCAAGGTCGGAGGATGTTGTGGGAGACCAACCAAAGAAGTTAGGAGGCGAAGAAGAGAAAATCACAGAACAGCAGAGTGACATTAACGATGCTCAGACAGTTGAGTCTGTTTCAGCTGAGATGTCAACTGTTTTAATGGCCGATAAAGCTGCTGCCGCAGCTAAGGCAAATGATGGAGAGACCCTGGGAGTTGAAACTCTGGGTCATGAAAGTGCAATCCTTGGAGTTGAGACTCCAAAGGATGCCAACGTAGAAGACCCTAAGATTGCTGAGTCTGTCGAAGGGATTGTCGAAGGCCCTGCAGCAGTTGAGACTGCTGGGGGTACAGAAGGCCTAAGAGAGGTTGTGACTTCCCTGGGTAAGGGACAAAGTGAACAAGAGAACATTCCTCAGATTGAATGAGCTGATACAGAAAAAGAGATCGACGCCCTTCATGACTCCCAAGAAAATATAAACACATCATTTTTGGGATCCGAGGATGAAGCTGAGTCCACATAACATGAAGATCAAACAACAGACAAAGCTGCAGATGTTCTCAAGTCAGTGATAAGACGGCTTGAATGAGGTTCAATTTTGATGATGAGCCAACTCCAATAGTCTCATCATCCTCCGGTGACGCTGATGAATCAGTTGTGGACCAGGTTACTCATTTGGAAAAACACACTGAGACCGAAGAAGTTGTTAAGACAGCTGAGGCTCAGTCAGCTGAGCAAACATCTTCCAATGCTCCAACTGCGAAAGAGTCAGTTGCACAAGCTTCCACATCTACAACAGAAATGACTCCTACTGCTCAATTGCAGGCTTCCACAGCTGCACCAACATCTGCCGATGATGCTGCTACAGCGGAGGCACAAGAGCTAAATTATCGCAGAAACCTCAGAGTCAAGACCCCCAAGTTGAAGCCTCGGGGATACCATTCGTGTGCGATGATGTTTTTGAGGATATTTTCCCATTCACTGCTACACTGCCCGACATGGAGGATGAATGTGTAGCAGAACTAAGGAAATATACCATGCAAGAAGAGCCAAACATTCCTACAGACACGATTATGCCAATGGACTTTAATTTTGATGCAGAGTGGCCGGCTGCTGAGTCAAATCCAACAGCTAAGTTCCATGAAGCCTTCAAGAAGATCTGCGAAGAGATTGAGAAGATGGAACGCCACCAGACCTCTCTAGACTTGAGATTAGACAATCGCGATGCTACCCTCACAGCCGATTTAAGAGGGATTATAGTGCGTATAAGGGAATAGGCTGCACAACAGACAACCATGCATTTGGAGCAAGTCCGTTACTTCACAGCCTCCATTCTCATCAAGCTACCTCTGAACCTACCTATTGAGAAAGCCACGGTGGCTATGAAAGATAAAAGAAAGGCCATCGAAGCTGCATTTGAGGAGGTAGCTGAGAAGCAAGAAGCTCGCATTCAGGAGATAATGATGCAATATGGTGGTCCTCCAGCCGGAAAGGACTACGCTGTGATCAAACCCCGAGGGACATTGCCATGCCTGATGATGGATCTGAGCCCAGATCAATGGAGGAATTCAAAACTCTAGAATCAGAAGACTATTTTCAAGGGATGACTCTGCAAGCGTGGGACTTGTATTGGGACAAAGGACTGGATTTGTGTCAATCAGCTGATAAGCAGCAGACTTCTAGTAGTCACTCAGCTGGATAGTCGAAGACTCCAATACAATACATTCCCAGAGGAAGAGGTTCTGAGTCAGGAAGGGGGAGACGTGGTGGTGGTGGAAGAGGTTCTCAAACTCGACCAAAACCAAAATACGTAGCATACATAGATCCAGAGAAGAAGGGTCTCATATATTGGGTTGGATATGATCACCTTACCAACCTTGAAGTTGCTAGAAAGAATGTTGAAGCTCTTAGAAGGCAAAAGTTGAGAATGAGAGAACTGCTCCCGAATTGGAGGAAAGGAAGCGAAAGAATGACCCTGCTGCTAGGCGAGCATATGAGAAAAAGAAGAAAGAGGAAGAGAGTTGATGATAATAGGAGGAGGGCTGATGAAGAAGAGAGAAAAAGAAAGCAGCAAAGGCGTTGAAGTGTGTTGCAAACCCCTTTGTGTATTTTGTTGTAAATACATTAATGTAAGTCCCAGAATTGTGCAAAAGAAATGAGCCAATGGGAAACACTGCACCTTGTGTTAGAAACCTGCAATGCTGAAATGCCATTTAATACGAGAAAAGGTCAACATCACCAAGGCTGCAGACCAAGACAAGACAAGCCAACGAACACAAAGTGACACTTGAAATTAGCCTATCTCTTCAACGAGCAAATTTCAAATGTGTACTATAAAAGGCAGAGGAAGCTATAGAGAAAAGGTGACCTTGATTACCTGAACCACGAACGAACAAGCAATATTCTAGCAAGTAATCTGCAATATTCTCAAAGCAATTCAAGCAATTCCTCAAGCCTTAAACTCGAAGAAACTCGATCCAACACAAGCTGTGAAGGAGAGATAACTTCAACAGTTGAAGAGGAAACTTTTGAAGAAACAAAAGGCGTCTACTTTCCAAGTTAGAATTGTAGAAAGGTTCAAGGTCGAACCAAGTATCAAGTTTGTTGGAGGGCTTCGTAATCAAATCCAAGAACTTGAGAAGTGAGTTGAAGTAGCAAGGCAGCTGCCCTGTGAAGAAGCTGAGTCGCAAGAGAAGTCAGCTGTGTGATCAAGGTTGTCTCCAGACTGATAACTGCTGTGTAAACCGATCTGTTACATAGTGGATTCCTCTAGGAGTTGGAGAAGAGAGGATTAGTTTATTTACATTCCTGCATATTTATTTATATATGTTGTTAGTTTATATTTGCTATCCAACTGATAAATAACTAAGTGCTAAAATCAAGTGTTAAAAACAAGCATTAAAACAATCAAAGGATGTTAAGTCTTCCGCTGTTAAAAACCAAATCAGCCAAGTTAAGTATTTGGCTTGATCAGCCGAGTTATACTATCAACAGCTCCATCGAGTCTGTTGAGTGGGTAACTTAGCTGAATAGCCAACTTAGTTGTTCCTTAAGAACACAGCTGATTTGAGTCAACTCTGTTGAACTCTTTAAAAAGACTAAATCGAAAATTTGGAAAGGTTTATTAAACCCCTCCCCTCCCTTCTAAACCTTACACCACACCCCTTGGGACCTACAACGTGTGACCTAGGGACCATAACATTTATATTACTGTGTTATATTAGGTATTCTATTTTAGCCCATCATTAAAATAAGAATAACCAATTAAGTCTCCACACATTAAAGGCCCACACCCTATTAGATACATTAAGCCAATTCCTTAAACCTTATTTGATCACTTATAAAATGGGCTTAACCTTAATTGACAATCCACAATACATAGATATTTCACATATAAGCCCAACATTAGATTAATGATCCAACATTTTGATGATGCTTAGAAAACATAGAATTAGAAAGTTGGCACCCCAAATTCTGTATGTTATTTCAACTTCTAATAGTTGGAATATTAGTTGAGTCGTCAAGTAGCTAAGTTGAAGATGCAAAAGACTTGCTGAAAAAGTGCAGAGAATATCCAGCTGAGTCGCAACCAAGTGGTCAAGAAGAGCTTCAGTCAAGTACGTCAGTTGTGTCTTTCAGAAGACTTACAGCAGAGTCATCCAAGGAATGAAAAAGAAGACTCAAGTTATGGGGTAAAGCAGCTGAAGGACTTAGAGAAAGCTGAACAAGTCCGTTGCGAAGAAAAATCAAGATTTAGCCATTTTGTTAAGAGACAAACCTGCAACCTTAAAAGTTATCTTGTTGAAAGAGTGCAAGTAGCAGGAACCAATGGAACGCTTGCAGAACTCTGGTACATTTCAGACTCCTGCGGGTAGTTAATACAAAGGTTGGGTCAACATCAAATGCTGCAAGAACAAGACAAGCCAACGAACAAGAAGTGAAGTTTGAATTTGTCTATCTCTTCAACCGAAAAATTTCAAACTCTCTCTATAAATGTCTGAGGAATTTTCAGAGAGAAATACATGACACATTAGAGAGCAAAAGTTCAACACAAGCAATCGAGCAAAAATTTCCAATACTCTCTGAAGCAAAATTCTCATATCCTCAGGCCTAAACTTGAAGTGATTTTATCCAACACATTCCTATGAAAGATAGAAGTCATAATTCAAAGTTGAAGAGGAAACCTGTTTTTAAGAACAAATGGGGTTGTTCTTCCAAAAAATAAAGGAAGTTCAGTGAGGTTCTAGTTCGAACCTGGTTCAAATCCTACGGAAGGCTAAGTGGTTAAATCCAAAAGATTGGAAGAGCTGAAGTAGTGAAGCAGCTGCCTTGCGAAGAGCTGAGTCCCAGGAGTGAAGCCAGTTGTGTGATCAAGGCTTGCTCGGACTGTTTGTACTTTTGTAACAAAGTTACTGTTGCATTAGTAAATTCCTCCTGGAGTAGGAGAAGAGTGGAGTAGAGGAATTACCTCATCCTCGAACCACTATAAATATTGTGTCATTTTATATTCTGCATTAATTTATTTGCTTAATATATTTGCTATCGAACTGATAATAACAAGATTTAAAATAAGTGTTGATAACCAACTTTCAGAAAGGGTGTAAAGACTTTCGCTGTAAAACCAAGAAAGCTGAATTTATAAAAAGTTAACTTCACTCAATTGAGTTACTCTATCAACAACTCTCTCAGAGTCTGTTGCCTGCGGAAGTTTGACCCAATTGTCTCTTGATTCGTGTAAATATACGTGCATTTAGAAGCTTATATTCGATGCATTTGCATGTATATTTAGTGTGTTTTAATTGGTTTCCTTTGTTCGCCGTGATACTACGCATTCTTGTAATTTTTACAGGAAATGGAGCCTAATTTGCAAAAATATCAGTAGGACAGGTCGGACAAGAATGTCGAATATAAAGAGACGATCAAATACGCGAAAAAAATGATGAAAAACAAAGAACATGGTCAGGTCGTGTTTTATTACACGACCGTGTGTTCGGCATCCGTGTGATTTTACATGTTCGTGCGACTTGTTCGAGGGAAGAAAGTAAGAGTATACACGACCCAACCATGTAATAGTACATGGTCGTGTACTTTGATCCAAGCCAAAATAGAGACTGAAATGCATTACACAGCCCAAACGTGTAGAAATACACGGTCGTATATTTTGCTTGACAGCTGATTTTGTTTCCTAATTTCGTCGGGACTCTACTAGTGATGACCAAGCCCTAAAGCTGGACAAAACCTTACACAGGAAAATTACACTTGGAATACAGAAAATTACATACTTCTGAGAGAGAAACACAGTTCAACGAAGAATACCACAAGATCTTTCGCATCTACGAAAGCACGAGGGGTTCAAGACTTTGAAGAAGGATCCATCCTGACAAGAAGGGTTCTATTCTCATAGGTTAGATCTCTTTTTTGTACTTAATTCGATGTCAAACTATTTGATTTCAAGTTTGTCTATGAATTTGATGTCAAATATGTTAGGCTAAACTTTATGATTCTAGAGCATAATCAAAACTGTGGATTCATGTAAATTCTACTTTAATTGCTTTTCTTAATTGGTTTTTGTGTTCTATTTATGAATTCAAGTGCTTGTTTCTCATGAATGTTTTGGCCAATAATTTGCATGTCATATTTATTAGTTCATAATTTGGGAGATGATTCTAACTTACGAAACACGGGTTCATAACATAAACGGGTATAGAGTCGGGAAGCTTATAACTATTTGTGGGAAGTAATTCAATTCTAAGATATTCTGGGAGTTGATATTAGTTGTTGAGTAGCGATACTAGCAATTGGGATTAATCAACTGTTATTTTCTTCGGGAGGGGAATAAAACTACTTTAGTGATTAAACCCACAGATACACATAAACTGATTTTGATGAAACATTAGTTGTTGAGATTATGTTCCTAGGGTTGCTTTCGTATTTTTGGATAACTTGTGGAGTTTGGGTCTTTAATAATTTTAGATATTTATTTGATAATTTAGGAGTTTAGATAAACGAATTCTTTGATTTTTGACTGCTTCAATAAAATTTAAATACGATATTTATTGTACTCTACGTGTTTCGTATTCAATCCCTGAGGAATATAACATTGCTCGCTGTTATCTGCTAGCTACACTGTACACTTGCAGTATAGTGAAAATGATTTTCACGATGGCGCCATTGTCGGGGATTGCTTCAATATTAATTAAAGCAATATTTTTTATTCTTTTATTCTTTAATATTTGTTTTTTTTTTTGATTTTAATATTATTTCTGTTAAGTGCAGGTAGTGCATGATCACGCATTCCAGATCTATCAAACTGATACCCATTGACTTAGAGATCGAAAAAACCTCAAAATTGTTAAGTAAAAGATTGAAAGTGATGGCAGAGGGGAACGATAGGGACAGTGTGAACAACAGAAACAACAAGGAGAGCCCATCAGTGGCGGATAGGCAGAACCAGATAGAGGAGTAGCCCATGAGAAGGGAAGTTATAGATTATTTCCAGTCGGAAGTTAATCAAAGTTATAGGGGTGTGGCCCATCTGCCGATTAATGCAAATAATTTCGAACCAAAACCTGCGTTGATCTAGATGGTGTCACAAAATCAGTTTGGGGGGAGAGTCGTAGAGGATCCGAATGCGCATCTAGCACAATTTTTAGAAATATGTGATATTGTGAAGATGAATGGTGTTTCGGAGGATATCATTCGATGTCGCCTTTTCGCATTCTCACTACGCGATAAGCCTAAGGGATGGTTATTGTTCGCCAAAAATATTTTGGTTCATACAACTGCAAGTGTACAGTGTAGTTTATAGAATAATGGCAAGCAAGGTCGTATTCCTCAGGGATTGAATCTCGAAACACTTAGGCTATAATAACATCGTATTCCAGTTTTATTGAAGCGACCGAATATCAAGTATTTTAATAACTAAAAATCAAAAATTAAGAAAATAAATAAAAATAAATTTATGAACCCCACAAGTATTTTCACCATCTACAGAGCAACCTTAGGCACATAATCTCAACATGTTTCTTCAATATTAAATGCAATAAAGTTTTAAAAACCAATTCATGCAATTCTATGGGTTCAATTCCTAAAATAGTTTATTGTGCACATAAACAGTAGATTAATAATAATTGAGGTCTCCCGATCCATCACAATTATTACTAACTCCCAAAAGATCTTTGAATTGAAGTACTCCCCATAAATAGAAGTAGTCTCCCGATACATTACTCTATTTATGTCTGAATTCGATTTTCTTCTTACTAGAACTCACCTCCCGGATTATGAACTAGAAGTATGACATGCAAATTATTGATCAGATAAAAGCAATTATAAATAAGCACTCGAATTCATAAAATAGAAAGCATGAATTAATTAAGAAAACAAATAATCATATTTAACATAAATCAACAGTTTCGACTATGCCCCTAAGATCCGAAAGATATGTCAAACATTGATTACAAACTCACAGACAAATTCGAATCAACATTAAGACATCGTTTAAGCACAGACAAGAGTTCTTAGACATAGAAAAAAAACCCTTCTTGTCAGGATGGATTCCCTTTCCAAGCCCTCGAAGCTCTTGTGCTCCCTAGATGCGAAAGCCTTGTGGCGTTCTTCGCGACCTAGCCTTTTGCTCTCAGAAGATCTTTGATTTCTTCGTTCCTGTGTTGTTTGATGTATTTTTGCTGTATGGAATGATGTATTTTCGTGCAAGACTTGGTCCCCTTTTATAGATGCTTGGAGAGATCACTTGTAGAGTTGGAAGGAGAAGCAAACTCTAAAAAACATGCTGAAACAGACTCCCACACGGTCAGGCCGTGTGGGTCCACCGTGTGATTTTCACAACACCAGTCCACACGGTCGTGTGATTTTCACAACATGCTGAAACAGACAACCGTGTGATTTTCACAACACCAGTCCACACGGTCGTGTGAGGCTACACGGTCCGGCCGTGTGACTTGCTTTTGTTCCTTTTTTCCGTCGTTTTAATCTTCTCTTTGCATTCGGCAATCTTATCCAGGCATCCCTACTGACATTTCTTCATTTTAAGCTCCATTTCCTGCAAGAATTACAAGAATACGCAGTATCATGCCCTTTAAAGGAAACCAAGTAAAAACATAGTAAATATGCGTGCAAATGCATCAATTATATATCAATTTAAGCCCTAAAATGCACGTATATGTTACACACATCAGTTATCTTCTTTGACACCACCCGTAGCAGATTGGGCCGAACTGAGTCAAAGGTTTCTAGCAAAGTACTTTTCCCCGAGTAAGACACTGTAGCTAAAAAATGAAATCACTCAGTTTAGGCAGTTAGATGGAGAGCCGTTATATGAGGCATGGGATAGGTTTAGAGAATTATTGAGGAAGTACCCTCAACACGAATATCCCAACTACCAACAGGTACATTATTTTTATAATAGATTAAGTGGAAATTCGAGAACCATTATAGATGTTGAATTTGGGGGTGCACTGCTAGGGAAATATCCGGATGAGGCACAAGAATTACTTAAGAAGATGGCAAATAATAGTTACCAGTGGCCATCCGAGAGATCTGATGTCAGACGTGTGGTGGAGGTCTATGATGAAGATAAGATTGTCATGCTCACAGAGCAAGTGTCCATGCTAAGTATGAAACTGAAAGCAATACTACAAGCGACTTCAAGAGAGTCAGCAGTTGTTGTAGAAGAGACGAATTTTGTGGGACAACAGAATTACAACAACAACTACAAAAATAATCAGGCACCAACATATTATAATCTGGGGCTGCAAAACCATGAAAACTTTTATTATAATAATGACGAAACATTTTGTAGCCACATCCGGATTTTAATATGGGTAACCGAGGCAAGATGGAGTCGAGGGAACATAAACTATCTCTGGAGGAGATGTTAGCCTCATTCATTGGGAAAACACGAGCTAGACTAGATCAGGATGAGGCTAAGATAGACAGAATTGAGGATCAGGTTACTCAGTTGAACAACAATATGAATGCGAGACTGAAATCTTTGAAAGACAGGTAGGGCAAATATCCACAGCAGTAGGCGATCAACACCAGAAAAGCAAAAACTCCCCAATGATACAGAGGTAAATCTGGGGGAACAGTGGAAATTCATTCGTCTGAGGAGTGGTACACGAAATGGGGGTCCAAAGATGTCGGTTGATCAGGAGAATTAGATTGAAGAGGAAATAATTGATAAACAAGAAGAAGTAGTAGAATTTGAGCCAAAACCAGTTGAAAAACCAAAGGCAGCTTCTACTCCAACAATTTCAAAAACTGAGGTACCTATTCCTTTCCCGAAAAGGTTTTAGAAAAAGAAATTAGATGATTAATTTGCTAATTTTTTAAATTTTTTAAGAAAATTCAAATTAATATACCTTTTGCGGATGCTTTAGAACAAATGTCAAATTATGTTAAATTTTTTAAAGATACTATGGCAAAGAAAAAGAAAATTTCAGAATATGAAACGGTAAAACTAACAGAGGAGTGTAGTGTGATTATTCAAAGGAAGTTACCCCAAAAGCTTAAAGATCCCGGGAGTTTCACAATTCCTTGTATAATTGGGGGTACAACCTTTAATAAAGCACTATGCGGCTTAGGGGCTAGCATAAACTTAATGTCGTTATCAATATTTTGGAAATTGGGGTTAGTCGCTTTATGTAATCACTACTTTAGGAATTGAACCCATGTATGCACAGAAACTGGTTTTGATGAAACATTAATTGGAATTAATATTGAAGAAGCATGTTGAGATTATGTTCCTAGGGTTGCTTTCGTATTTGTTGAAAACTTGTGGAGTTCGGGTCTTTAATAATTTAAGATATTTTATCTGATAATTTAGGATTAGTTTAGATTAACAAATTCTTTAATTTTCGACTGCTTCAATAAAATTGAAATACGATATTTAGTGTACTATACGTGTTTCGTATTCAATCCCTGAGAAATATGACCTTGCTCGCTGTTATATACTAGCTACACTGTACACTTGCAGTGTAGTGAAAAAGATTTTCACGATCATCTCTCAAGAGACTTTGTTGTTTTCTTGTGATAAACTCTGATTTGTATTTAAAATCAAAAAATTAGTTAATTCTATTCAACCCCATCCCCCCTTCTAGACTTAACTCATACCCGTTGGGACCTACATTATCATAACGTGGCATTAACTCGTAACATGGCAGTAGCTTATTTTATCATAACATGGCAAAACATGGCACGATTTCTGGTTGTGTATCGTGGCATACAATTTCTAGTTTGTTTACAAATTCGAACTTCTATATGTAATATAAAACCATATCGTGACATACACAAAATAATTTAAATAAGCTTCATTAAATTAAAACGAGATAAATTATATTTATTTGTTCTTTGGTTTGTTACGAGAGAAGAAAAATAGAAAATGGAGGAGATGTAGAAAAAGAATAAGGCAATGAAACTCTTTATGGGAAGAGAGAGAAAAATAATCACCAATTTTAGGCTGCAAGGGTATTCGGGTAAATGAATGGGAAATTTTCATGAACGGCCCTTTTAAATGGCTCAAATGCATTTAAGGCCTTCCTTATTCAAAAAGAACTTTTGTGGCCTTTTTATTATATATACCTAAAATACCCCCATCATTCAAACTACTTGAATGATCCGAACCCAGTAGTTTAAACTACCAGGTCAGTTCGTTTGAACTATTGCCCTAGTAGTTTCAAACGACCATGAACTATCCTCTCAGCAGTTCTAAACAACCCTGAACTACCTTCCCAGTAGTCCTAAACTACCATGAATTACCCATAGTAGTTTCGAACTACCCTTCCAATAGTCTGAACTACCATGCCTGTAATTTCAACAGCAAAAACACAAATAAAATAAAAAAATACACATTAAACACACCTAAAAACATCACATGCGGAAACACACATGTACACAAAGAGAGAACACAAACATACAAACCAACACACACAAACACACGCAGAAACACATGCACTTACAAATACAGACACAGGAAAAGAAAATTGGAGAAGAGAAGAGAAAACATACCATAGAGAGAGAGTTTTTGAATTGGAGAATAGAGATAGAGTTTTTGAATTGGAGATTGGGGGGGAATTGTTGAGTTTGAAATGAAATGAAAACACATTCATTTTCAAAAGGAGAACTGAAGGTGTATATGTGGAAGTTTACAAAAAATTAAAGTCAAAGACCATTTTTGATAAGTGATCGGGTCAAAATGCCGTACTCGATATATATCTAAAAGAACAATAAAAGTGGGTACAAAAGATGATTTTTTATCTCATATGTTAGAATAGATTTTGTCATATTCAAAGTGGTTACTTTTCACAATTTGATCTATTTAAAATGTTCTAATATATTACTTTCATAGGCAATCCATTTAATTTATCTTATCGGCAATAGTTAAATAAGCATGCTATCTTGCTTTTAAAGCTGCAAAATTTTATGATTGAATTTTATTTGAGTTGGGATACGTGAAATAATTCAATGGACAATAAAAATTATAGGAAACTAAGGGAACCCATTAATAGAAAATAGTAGTGGTAGTTTCTGATATAAATTAGACTTTTAGTTTATATATAACCAAGCGATGAAACATTTCAAGCTAATTAAGGCTAAAGAGAATAATAAATTCCTAATTTGTAGTCATTTAATTTTCAATTGATTCTAATTGCAACATTAAATTCTTAATCTTCAATCTCATTAATTATTCATCTAATATAATAGTTTTGTAAACCAAAAAAAAAAAACTCTTTATAATATATTTGACATTAAGGGTCTCCTTTTTTCGGGGCATGAGGCAATTACTTCAACTACCTCATGGTTCACACGACCTTTTATATCTAATTCTTTCAAACCAGTCTTATAATTCTTCATCTTCTTCTTTCTTTTTGATGCTACTTTTTACGGTAGATCACTCTAAGTTAGGGTTTCTGAATAAGTCCAAGTCTTTTTCTTCCCTAACGGGAAGTCTTCTAAGGATTCTTCTCCTTGTGCTGGAAATCTTTCATTGGGAACTTGTCTACACACACACACAAATATTATGGAGGTCCCTGGGGTTACCCAGGGAAGCCCCTCCGACCTCAAGTCAGCATGGTGAACGAGAGGGAATATGAGACAATATGTGTAAGAGTGATTATGAGAGAATTAACTTATAAATAAAGAGTATGGACCTTTTTATACCTGGGTGATGGGCCTCGTGGGCAATGTAGGAGAAATTAGCCCGTGAGCTAGTCCGAACTCCTTTGGGTCGGGTTATTCCATTAATAGCCCATTGGGATATTAATATTATTCCAATATATAAGTCGAATTATATATTAATTATTAAATGTTGTTTTTGCCCCCAACATGAACCCCCACCTCCGGTGATGCGGATGAATGGAGCAATGAAAGAGCTAAACTGATATTGTATTTGGCTTGTCTTGAGGTTCCTTGGAAATTTACGAGGACACCCCTTTGAGGGAGCCTAGCTTTGACCATGTCTTCCAATTCCCTTGCTTGGTAGAACACTTAGTGAATTTTCTTGAAATTTGAGTAGAGTGCCCACGGAGAGTTGTAGAGAGGAGTGGAGTACATCGAGTGAGGAGAGAGATGAGAGCCCAAGAGAGGAGCTCCCCAGGGCGCCTCCCTGGAGCGGGCAAGGGCACCCCATAGGCGCCCTTCAAGTGTGCCCTCCCGACCCCCGGGGGCCGGCCTAAGCCCTTTGGACCATTCTTCTTTCCGTGTTTCTATGTCTTCTCTGGTGTTTTCACACATTTTGGGCTAGATTTTGGATTTCGGTCTTTCTTCAGTTCTGCTCGGGGGCCAAGGCATCACAAGTTGTTTGGTCTTTATTTCGTTACTCCATTTTCACATTTGGCCGCGGCCTTTGATATTCTCCCACTGGTTTTGGAGATATGTTATGATGGTGAGGGGAAGTATATCTTGAGTCGAATTCGTGCCCGAGTGATGTGGTTCCCGGAGTGTAGGAGCCCACCATTTGAGTTTCTTGCATGTGACGAGTCCCCTTGGGACTTAGCCTTTTTGGGAAGGCAGCATATTTCCTGTGAGTGAGTTTTTGTGGGACTTGAGAATTGAGGCCTTATAGGATCTTCCTGAGGGAGCCGATGGTACGGTTGGCAATGGTGAAGAGGAGCTCGGTGGTGCGATGTTGCGGAGAAGTGCGGAGCCCCCATGATTGAGTAGTGATAGCTATATTCCGGCCCCGCATGCCTTTGAATCCAGCCACCTATTTAGATCTTACTCTATGTACTCGGATATTTTTGCTTTATTTTTTTGTTTGAGACATTTCTTTGCCCCAAGGGGCCTGATGATACTATGTTGTCTTTATGCTACATTGGTGTTCTTATTTATGCATATTTTCTTTCTTTATCGAGCTCTACTTGTAATATTTGCATGTGACTTCTTGTTGTGGAAGACTTGTTCATATTTTGTGTAAAGATGGATCCTTCCCTTTGGAGGAAGCCTTAACTCATCCGGAATGGCTGGAAACACTTGTGTTTGATGTTAGGGATCTTTATTCCCGCGGCCCAAAAATGAGAGCGTTCTTCCAGATCCCGAGGGCCCCTTCCGTAGCTCGGAAGGGCACCTTTCCGAGCCCAAGGGATGCTCTTCCCGAGCTCGGAGGTGCTCTTTCTTTAGCAAATAATAACATATAAAGCAGCTCAAGGGTGCCTTTCTGGAGCTCGGAGGGGGCGCCCTTCTGGAGCTTTCCCTAAGTTCTTGTGTCATTTATCGCTTTGATTTTGGATTGATCCCTTCTCTACATATGTTAGCGTTTTTGCCTTCTTTTTGTTGAACATTCTTGGCGGGGAAGCAAAATTTATGGGGACCCCCGTGAGGAGGCCCTACCCTCTAGGTCTTAGCTGGAGGTGGAAAAATTTACTAGGACCCCCACCCGTCCGGGGCCTTAGCCGGATGAGGTCTTCCCATCCCCGATTTTAGTCGGATGTGGTTAGTATTTTGGGAGGGCCCGGATAGCATAATGCTACCTCATTAGGGGCATTAACAAGGGCCCCTGGATAGCGTGAAGTTACCACACTATGGGCGACCTCCAAAAACCCTGTATAGCGTGAATGTAGGTCCCAACCAGTGTGAGTAAGGTTTAGAAGGGGGAGGGGTTGAATAAACCTTACCAACTTTTCGATTTTAGTCCTTTTAAAAATATAACAGAGTTAACTCAAACAGCTTTGTCCTTAAGGGACAACTAAGTTGGTTATTCAGCTAAGTTAGCCACTCAACAGACTCGATAGAGCTGTTGATAGAGTAACTTGGCTATTTAACCTGAACTTTAACTTGACTGTATTGCTTTTATCAGCGGAAGACTTAACACCCTTTGATTTATTTTAAGCTTGTTTTAACACTTGATTTTTAGCACTTGGTTATTAATCAGTAGGATAGCAAATGTGAGTTTTATCAGCAGATATGATGTAAGTATGCAGAAATGTAAATGTGTTGAAAAATAAATGACACAGATAATTTTTATAGAGGTTCGAAGATGGGGTAATTCTTCTAATCTTCTCTTCTCTAACTCCTGGAGGAATCCACTATATAATGATCTGTTTACAACGTGGTGAATAAAAAGATGTTCGATAGAGACAGCCTTAGTCACACAACTGGCTTCTCTTGCGACTCGAATTCTTCTTCACAGGGCAAAATTGCCTTGCTACTTCAGCTCACTTCTCAAGCTCTTGGATTTGATCACGAAGCCCTCCAATAACTTGATCCTGGTTTGACCTTGAACCTTCCTACAATCCTCCTTGGAAAGTAGACCCCTTTTGATTCTTCAAAAGTTTCCTCTTCAATAGGTTTGAAGTTGTCTTTCCTTCACAGCTTTGTGTTGGATCGATTTCCTTTGAGTTTCAGGCTTGAGGATTTGCTTGAATATACTTGAGAATATTGCAGGTTAAATGCTTGAATATTGCTTGCTTGTTCGTGGTTCAGGTTGTCAAGGTCACCTCTTCTCAATAAATTCCTCATCCTTTTATAGTGCACTTTTGAAATTTTGCCTGTTGAGGAGATAGGCTAATTTCAAAAGTCACTTGTGTTCATTGGCTTATCTTGTCTGCAGTCCTTGATGTTGACATTTCCTCGTATTAAATGTCTTGCAGCATTTCAGACTTTCTGACATGGTACAGTGCATCCCATTGGTTTATTCCTCTTGCACAAAACTGGGACTAACACTTTACTTCTGACAACTCTAGCATGTTACTATTCTGAGTAACATTCTTGACTTTCATCAACGGATCTAAGTCAGTTGTCTTGACTAGACTGTTGTCTTTACCCCAGGTGACAACTCTAGCATGTTACTTCTGACAACTCTAGCATGTTACTATTACAGAAGACTTACATGAGTGTATTTACAAAAATACATGAAGGGGTTTGCAAAGAACACTTCAATGTCTTTGTTGCCTCCTTCTTGACTCTTCTTCTTCTCTAATTCTGTCTTCTTCAGCTCTTTTCCTCTTCTTCTATTCTTCTTCTTTTTTGTTCTTCTTTTCATAGGCCCATTTGAAAGCATCATCCCTTTGCTTCCTCTAGAGCCATTGACAAGTTTGCCTCTCGTTTTCTTCTTCTTGCCTTCTTACTGCCTCAGCATTCTTCCTTTTCACTTCAAGGTTGGCTAAATGGTCGTATCCAGCCCAGTAGATCAAGCCCTTATTGTCAGGATCTACATATTCAACATCCTTGGGTTTTGGTCGAGGCAGTGAACCTCTTCCGCCACCACTTCTTCATCTCATCGACTCGACTCTTCTTCTTCCTCCGCTCTCCGGGTGTATCTTTGACCGAGTCTTCTCGCTTCTCACCGAGTGGTCTTTGGAAGATCGCTGCTTCCGCTTCTTGACATAATGCCAGACCTTTTTCGCAGTACAAATCCCAGGTTTGAGCTAGAGCCATTCCTTGGAAATAGCCTTCTAATTCGAGCATTTTGAATTCTTCGACTGATCTAGGCTCGATCCATTATCAGGATATCATCTTGATCTTTTCCTGCTGGAATACCACCATACTGTTTCATCACTTCTTGAACACGAGCATCATGCTTTTTAGATAACTCCTCAAACCCTGCTTCAATAATTTTCCTTTTCTCCAACATTGGCACAGCAGAGTGCTCAAAGGGTAGGGTTACGGGGAGTTTTCTCATGATGGAGGCAAGAATACATGACCTTCTTTCGGGGTTTCATCTATCATCAAGATCCTTCGAACTTTCCCCTTAGCTTGTTTTACCCTTCTTCTCAGCTGATCTTATCTCAGTTGCATTTTTCTTCAGTTGTTCTTCTTTTGATTCCTTGAGAGCTCCTCTTCCCCCTTTTTGCATCATCAAAGGTGAGAGGACTCCAGGAACATGCATTCGAGCATGAAATCCAGTCTTCTTATAGCTGAGTTACTCCCGTTTGGAGTCGGGCACGTCATATGTTTGCTTTTCAAATTCTCGAGCGAGTTGCCTTGGACTCGGCTTTCACTAACTTCATCTCAGCCATGAGTAAGCTGAATTTATCATTCATAGTAGTTTCAAGTTGTAGAATTTCTTTCTATTGAAATTGTTGCAGCAGCTCCATTTCATTTTTGTGAGACTCATGTAACCTTTCGATGTATTCTTGCATCATTTGCCTGATCAAGGTGTTGTCAGCATTCCAGACAAGCATTCTTCCATATAGTGCCTTGAAATAGCGAACTTGCTCGAGTCGCATGGCGATCTCATTGTTGAGACCACTCCCGATCCGCACCACGATCCCTCTCAGGTCTGCTGTAAGAGTGGCATCCCTATTGTCCAGTCTTAGGTCCAGTGAGGCCTGATGACGTTCGATTTTCTCAATCTTCTCACAGATCTTCCGGAAGACCTCACGGATCTCATATGTCTCACTTGATTCACCAATGGTCCATTCTACATCGGTTAAAGTCTGCTTTGGTACAATAGTGTCGGTAGGAATTATGGGATCTTCTCGGACAAATGAACCTTCTTTGTTCAAAGCGAATTGTCTCTTCTTCTAACTCGTGGATTTTGGTAAAAGGAAACATCTCTTGAAAGGCATCATCGCGCACATAAGGGATTGTCTGCGAAGATTGTGCCTGCGATGACTCAGCTTGATTTGCCTCGGCTGCGGGAGCTTCATCGGCATCTGTTACAGCTTTGCAAGCCTGCGACAGAGCTGGTGGAGTCGTTTTTGCTTTGCAGCTATGGGAGCCTACGGAGATGACTCGGTTCGGTGGGCGTGTGGAATGTGTTGCCCAAATTGACCGAGCCTTAGCTATCTTAATAGCTTCCTCGGTCTCAGTAGATTCTTCTAAATGAATTACCTGTTCCTCGGCTGTATCATCAGTGTCATCGGATGATGATGAGACTTGTGGAGTTGGCTCATCATCAAAGTTGAACTTTTGGCGAGCCGCTTTCTCACTGATTTGGCTCTTAGATTTTTGAACATCCTCTTTGACCGAGTAGACTCGGCTTCATCTTCGGATCCCAAGAAAGATGTGTCTAAGTTTTCCTAGGAATCATGAAGTTCGCTTATTTCATGTTCTCGCATCAACGTTGTCCGGATGAGGGATGTTACGAGCTACTGACCAAGATTTCAGGGAAGTCTCAACCTCCCTTGGGCCTTCAATACCCCAGCAGACTCAATCTGCGAGACCTTCATGTTCCCTTTGATCGGTCTCAACTGTCTTAAGGTCTTCTACATTCCCTTCGACGATCGCGCTTGTCATAGGGTCTTCGACCATGGCATCCATAGAGTCTCAACTCCTTGGATAACACTTTCACCGCCTGCAGTGTTAACTCCCAGGGCATTACCATCTTGTGCCTCGATTTGTTAGAACAGTGTCATTGGCCTTTAAAGCGGTGACACTTCACCGGGATAGACTCAACCGTCCGAGCTTCGTCAATGTCACTTTGCTTGAGGTTCTTTTTCTTTTTCCACTTTGCCTCCTTGCTTCATGGGTGAGTCTTCCACAAAGCAACCTCCAACCCTGTTGTGGTGGAGAGAGCTTCCCCCCTCGGCTTACTTACCGAGTGAGTGATAACGATGGGGTCATTCGGCTCCCGACTCGCGGCTTTTTCCTTTGAGTGCTCGGCCATTAGGCGGTGGTAACACACCTTATTCGAGAGGTTGGCTCAACTTGGGTGCCGATTTCCTAGTTTCATCGTCAGTGCCCTTGGTCCATCCTATGAATGTACAGGGGACGTAGATGCAACAACAACTGAGGCAATGTGTTGTGCCACTCCCAGAGGGTCGGTTTGCAGGAGAGATTGAGATGATTCTCCTAGTCCTTCTAATAATCATCGCTCATGGATTGCTCTGGATTCCCTTACGATCCGCTACCTATCTCGACTTCTCGGTAGCAAAGGGGATCCTCATTACTTTCGTAAAACACATCAAGATGCATATGTGTGTGACCTAGGGAGCCTGTAAATTTGCATATTTTTAACTTTTCCATTGCTCGGGCTCGCTCCTCAGCTTTATCCTTTTCATCCGCCTTTATAATGCGGAGGATATCCATGCAGTTGTCTTCGTCAAGGGCCTGTCGAATAGTTGCAACACCAAGAAAACGTAGAAACTCTTCTTCTTCTTATTCTATGAACTCAGGGTGAGCAAATTGCACCCTTGAGTGATCCAGCTTCCATGCTCTCCATTCTCGAAGACGTCGCTTAATATCTGGGTAAAGTGCAGAGTACATGATTACATCGTCATCATCATCTTCTCCTTCTCCTCCAGTTTCTGGAATTTGAGGCAAGAGACCTTGCTCTTCCTCAGAAGCAATAGCATCAATTGCAGGGGAAGAGACAACCTTTTCAAATGTAAGGCTCGATTATCTCTCGCTTCACTCTCCTCAGCTTCACTCGCACAACCGGGTCTTCAACAGTCTCTGTTGATCGCCCTCAGCCAGACTTTGCGGATTCATAAATGACTTCGTGAGACTCGCTCTTCCTGAATATCGCCAGCTCAACTTCTTTTTCTTTGGGTAGGTAGAAGATTCGATTTTCTTCTTCTCAAGTTCAGATCGCTTGAACAATCTTTTCTTCCTCAGAGGAACTTCTGGTTCAACATCCTCTGGTTCATCAACAGTGAACACTGTTGGGTTTTTTTTAGAGGCATTGTCTTTCTCATCTTGGTAGTCCTCTTCTTTCTTATGGCTGGAGAAGGGAGAGAGGGTTCCTTCTCAGTCTCTACTGCAGGGGCAGGAGACTCTGCTGCAGGGGCAGGGGACTCGGCTTTCTTTTTCTTAGCTGCAGGGGCAGCTTTCTTCTTCGGGGGAGGGGTAGCAGCCGTGTCTTCGAGGTCAGCTGATTCCCCCTCACTCGTATCCGTCTTCTTTGCATGGACTCTTCTGGGCACCTGAGAGGTTTGCCCAAAACATCTTCTTGTTTACATGGAAGGGTTTGCCATGACGAAGAGGAACACCCTTCACTTCCAGCAGATGGCCAATCACAAGGCCATAACCAAGAGAGCATCCAAAAGACCCATCCTCCTTAAAGGTCTTGTTCATCACGTTGTGGCAGAGCCTGATGTAGACGAACTCTGCCCAGTTAACTTTCCTTCCTTGCATGATTGCAGCCATGACGATCAGCTTAGTCTTGGACAGCTGATTGAAGCTGCCAAACTTCATGTCGACGCATTTGGAGACGACATCCATCAGCTTATGATAGTCGTCCTTCAGCAATTTATTGTCTGCTGTGTAGACCACCTTAGCAGCACACTCGGGTTTGGCTACTTCCTTCCATACAGCAGCCAAGTCAACATTAGCTTCGAATATCTCATTCATGCCTTCCAACAACAATAAGCAGTGCTCAGCAAGGTCCTTAGCATTGATTTTTATGTCCTTGTTGTGGACTGAAGACGTGATTTCTTCGTCCTGCACCTCTGCGTTAACGTAAAACATCGCTACCTCCTCGAGATAGGTATGCGAGTACTCCATGGTTAGAAAAGCCTTGAGACCTGACTTTTCTAGCATCTCAGCTATCATCAGAACGAGGGTCTCATCATCACCCTGTTTTATCATCCCATCAAAATCCACAGAAGCACCTGAGTGGATTTGCTTAGAGAGCTTAGCATAGTCTAACTTTGGTACCATTTTCAGATAATTTCACCGAATGAAAAGCTAGAAACTTGCTTGAGGAAACTTAGGGTTTCAGAGAGAAAAAAAAACTTTGCTTTGCTTTGAAGATGAACATTTCGCGTAAATGAGAGAGATGCAAACTTTCGTATATAAGGGACGTGAAAGGACACATTTTGGATTTTGAAATTTTGATTGAAATCAACGGCTCAGATTAAGACGTCAAAACCACATTTAATTCATCGCATTTAATGCAGCAACATTTATATCCAATCATATGCTTACTGTGCAGCTTTTACTGTGATCGTCATTATTACGCTGATGTCATCGTTCTAAACATTCCTGCTTATTTAAAACGATTGCATTTTTGTCACTTAGCTCATAAATGATTCAGCTTATATTCAAAGTGACTTAACTCTGCTTCTCTCTTCTCATGAAGTGACTCAGCTGTCAGCTAACTTGATAAAGCTGACTTCCCGATAAGGCTGTTTCACTTGGTTGGTGTGTGAAACTTGCTCTGCTCTTATTTTCTCATCTTTTTTCTCTACTGATTGAGTCTTCTAAGTTTCATCTCAGCTCAATTAACCCTAACTCAGTCTTGAGTTCTTCAAACCTTGATTCACATAGAGGCTTGGTAAAGATATCTGCTAACTGCTTATCAGTTGAGATGTATTCCAAGATGATGTCCTTCTTTTCAACATGATCTCTTATGAAATGATACCTGACATCAATGTGCTTTGTTCTTGAATGCAGCACAGGATTCTGAGTGATTGCAATAGCACTGGTGTTATCACACATAATTGGAATCTCTCTTTCTTCAATCTCATAATCTCTCAGTTGCTGTCTCATCCATAAGACTTGGGCACAACAGCTGCCCGCAGCTATGTACTCTGCTTCAGCTATGGATGTTGCTATTAAGTTTTGTTTCTTACTAAACCAAGAAACCAATCTATTTCCAAGCATTTGACATGTACCTGAAGTACTCTTCCTGTCAACTCTACATCTAGCATAGTCTGAGTCTGAGTAACCAATAAGCTTGAATCCACCTTCCTTTGGATACCATAAGCCAACTTCCTGGCATCCCTTCAAATACCTTAGGATTCTCTTAGCTGCAGTCAAGTGGCTCTCCTTTGGTGCAGATTGAAATCTTGCACATACACCTACTGCAAAGGTGATGTCTGGCTTGCTTGTTGTTAAATAGAGCAATGATCCAATGAGTGATCAATATCTGGTTTGATCTACAGCCTTGCCATCTGCATCCATGTCCATCTTGACTGATGTGTTCATTGGTATTTTCACAGAAGACTTCTCTTCCATACCAAATTTCTTCATCAAATCTCTGGTATATTTTGTTTGAATTATGAAGGTTCCATCCTACAATTGCTTGACTTGAAGTCCTAGGAAGAAAGTCAGCTCTCCCATCATGCTCATTTCAAATTTACCTTGCATGAGGTTCGAGAACTTATCACATAGCTCTTTGTTTGTGGATCCAAAATGATGTCATCCACATATATTTGAACAAGCAAAGATACTCTCTCCATCTTGAATTCTCAAGAGTGTTCTCATCAAATTTGCCTTTGGTGAATCCATTGTCGATTAGAAATTGAGACAATGTATCATACCATGCTCTTGGTGCTTGTTTCAATCCATATAATGCTTTCTTGAGCTTATATACCTTATCTCCAATAGTTTTCTACTCAAAACCTGGAGGTTGTTCAACATAGACTTCTTCCTCTAACAGTCTATTTAGAAAGCACTCTTCACATTCATTTGATATACAGTGAAGTTCTTATGTGCAGCATAAGCAAGAAACATCCTTATTGCTTCCAATCTTGCAACAGGAGAAAAAGGTTTCATCAAAATCTATACCCTCTTCTTGGCAATACCCTTTG
This sequence comes from Rehmannia glutinosa, assembly GCA_016081115.2. NCBI lineage: Eukaryota > Viridiplantae > Streptophyta > Magnoliopsida > Lamiales > Orobanchaceae > Rehmannia > Rehmannia glutinosa. The sequence continues at coordinate 59,144,611 of CM071931.1, read as the reverse complement.
GCTACCAATCTTACTTTGTTTCTCACAACAGATCCTTCTTCATTCATCTTGTTCCTGAAAACCCATTTTGTACCAATAACATTTTGATGGGTTGGCCTCTGCACGAATTCCCATACTTTATTCCTTTCAAACTGATTCAGCTCTTCTTGCATGGCTTGAATCCAATGTGTGTCATCCAATGCTTGAGACACATCTTTAGGATCTATTTGGGAAATAAAACAAGTGAACATTGCTTCATGCTGTGTTCTGGATCTGGTTCTTATGCCATCTCTAACATCTCCAATGATTAACTCAGGTGGATGGTCTCTCAGCCATCTCACATCAGGTTGGAGTAAGTCTGCTGGATTCAGTTGTCTCGCAGCTAAGTTATCTTGAACAGCTCTTTCATCTTTATTCAATCAGACTTTCCAGTTGTCTTTGAGATTCAGCTATCTCATCTTCATCTGGGTTGCTTGCTCTCACTTCAGCTTCAATATATGGACTCTTCTGTATAAGTGGCTGATTTAGCTTATTAGCTAACTCTTCAATGTCTTCTCCATTTACATTAGGTTCATCAAAAACCACATGGATAGACTCTTCTATGACCATAGTCCTCTTATTCAGCACTCTATAGGCTTTGCTCTCGGCTGAGTATCCCAAAAAGATACCTTCATCAGCTTTAGCATCAAAAGCCTTCAAATTATCTTTGCCATTATTATGGATGAAGCATTTACATCCAAATATTCTAAAGTATCCAATATTTGGCTTTCTACCCGTCCAAATCTCATAGGGAGTCTTGGTTAATTGCTTGTTTATCATGCATCTATTTAGAGTATAGCATCTTGCGTTAATGGCTTCAGCCCAAAATCTCTTAGCAAGTCAACTTCATCTAACATGGTCCTTGCAGCTTCCTTGATAGTTATGTTCCTTCTTTCACTACTCCATTCTCACGTGGAGTTCTTGCTCTGAGATAACCAATTAGCAATACCATTTTCAACTTAATACGAGTTATTATCCCATTGACAAACTCAGTTCCTCTATCAGACCTTATCTTTATAATGGTTTGGCTCTTTTCATTTTGAACTCTTTTCATCAGCTGAGGTAACTTCTGCAAAGTTTCCTTCTTTTTGCACATGAAGATTGTCCATGTATATCTCGAATAGTCATCTACCACCACTAAGGTGTATTTCTTTCCACTTATGTTGGCTGGTTCAACTGGACCAAATAGATCCATATGCAACAGATGTAATATCCTTGTTGAAGAAGGACTTGGCTTGTCCTTGAATGAGGATTTTATTTGTTTCCCATCTGGCATGCATAACATACACTTTCCTTCTTGTACACTGAGTCTGGCAAACCTTCCACAAGATGACTCCTTGCAAGCTTGTTGATTGTCTTGAAGTTCGATGACTCAGCTTCTTGTACCACAACCAACTTGATTTGGATGTGCTCTTTGCTAACAGACAAGTGCTTAGTGTAGCAGTAGACCAATCTACCACATACATATTCTTCTGTCTTGATCCTTGCAGCACTATTTCATTTGATTCAGTATCTTTGATCTGGCACACTCCAATATTGAATCTAACATTGTAGCCTTGTCACAGAGTTGGCTGATGCTTAACAGTTTGAAGTTGAGGTCTTCAACAAAAGCAACATCTGTGATTTCCAATCCATTCTTCTTGATTGATCCTGTGCCTTTGATTTCCCTTGGAGCTTCATTTCCTCCAAATATGACTTTTGCACCTCTAATCTCCTTGAATCTTGACAGGTTTTTCTTGTTTCATGTCATATGTCTGGAACAGCCACTATCCATGTACCAGGTTCTTTGGCACCCAGCTGTTCCTCGAACCTACAATCAAGGAAATTAGTTTTTAGGTACCCATACTTTCCTGGGTCCTGAGGGGTTAGTGCTATAAGATGATCCAACCAACCTATAGCCGAAGGACTTGACTCTAAGAGGTTGCCATCTATCAGTGCCATAATCATAGTGCACATTAGCAAATTGCTTGGGGGTTTTAGGTCCATACAGCTGTCTCTTTTGTCTGTATGCCTATGTGTGTGTTTTAGCAATTGCCTTCTTGGGATAATTGTGATAATTCTGAGTGTAGTGCTTGGGTGCATATGTGTGCTGATAATAGCTCTTTTGCCTTTAGAATGACCTTTGCTGAGTTTTAGGTCTTTGCCATCTAGGCTTGTATTCCATAGGTCTTTGCTGATGTTTCACATTATTCCAATCAACATAGTTTGGATAGTTTCTACCATTCCCATCATGTGTGTTTCTCTGATGAAACTTCTGGGGTTTTTGGTAGCTCTGTTTGCTTTTCACAGAGTATTTTCTGTTTGGAGTTTGCTGAGGAACTCGGCTGGATTTCTCCCAGCTGTCTTCTCAACGTATTCAACTGGTTGTTTTCCTTTCCTTTTATATCCAAGGCCAGTTTGTTTGATTGTGCTTAGTAGTGAATGTGGGTGCAACATTTGGTGTTTTGGATTTTGAGATGCTTCATTGCTTGAAGATCCTTTTTCCAAAATCACTCTTGGAGTTTGACTGTGCACAAAGGAATTAAATCCTATGCCTGTTTTTTCTCCACATTCTTTTTGACTCATGATAAGATCATCCAATGATTTGGATGCCTTTGTAAATGAGGCAATCACATTTTTAAGATCTTTTTCTCTCTTTTCTATAGTGGCTAACTCTGCTATGATCTTGGTAATTTCAGACTTCAGCTTTGTGTTCTCATCAGCTATGTGACTCAGAGTACTCAGCTCTTTAGTCAGCTGTGAGTTTTGACTTTTAAGCTGGATGTTTTCCTCATTTAGAATTGTGTGTGAGAATTTTATGTGCTCAAAATCTTTCATCATTTTTCCTAATGAATCATAAATATCAGTGGGTGATGAAGTGTGTGTATCACAATCACTATCACTTGAATCTGAATGAGATGAGTTAGAGTGTACCGCATCTTCTTGGTCTACTTGATCTTGTTCTTTAGCCATAAGGCAGATCATGGCCTCTTCTTTATAGTCACTTGAGTAGTCAGCTTCACTACTCTCTAAATCATTGCTTTTTAGAATTGGTTGTCTCGGCCAACATGACTTTCTTCTTTTCCTGTCTTCTTTCTCTGAAGACCTTTCTTTCTTCTTCATTCCTATATTTGTTGACTGGTGGATAGGAACAATCAACTGCAAAGTGTCCTGGTTGTCTGCAATTCCAACATATGTTCTCAGCTCTTTGATCAGCTCTTTCTGTTCTTGGGTTATCAACTCTCTGATATTCAACCCTTTGATGCTCAGCTCTCTTAGGTGGCCTATCTTCCCTTGACTTAGAGGGAGCTAAATGTCTCCTGGAGGTTTCACCCTTGTTTCTTTCATAGTTCTTATTGAAGAACTTGTTGAATCTTTTAACCATTAGGGTAATCTCCTCCTGGTCTATGGCTTCCTTTGGTTCAGCTCTCTCTCCATCCTTGACTATTAGTGCAGCTGTCTTGGGTACACCTGTCTCCTCTTGCTCTTTTCTTCTCACTCAAACTCATAGGCTTTGAGGTCTGAGAATTGCTCATGGTTGGATGTCCTTGAGGGGTCCGTGGAATGTCTCGGGGGCCATAGTCTTCATTTCCCATTCACCGGGAGGCTCCTTAGGATCTTCATACACATCTCCTTTTGTGTGTATTCCTTCCCAAGAGCTCATTTGAAATTTCAGTGAATCTGGCATCTAGCTGATCCATAGTTTCACCTGCAAGCATTTTGAAATTTTCAAATTTTTGAACAGCAGCTGACAATTTGTTTTCTTTAATTTGTCCTGATCCTTCACAAATTAAAGTTAGTTTATTCTAGATTTCTTTCGCAGATTTGCAAGATTTGACTTTATTGAACATTGCTTTGTCCAATGTCTTGTAGAGTATGTCCTTGGCCACATTGTGCAAGTTGTATATCTTCTTATCTTCATTTGTCCACTCGATCCTTGGTTTTTCAACCATGGTCGGTCTTGCTTCAAAGAAGACATCTTCTTCTTTCAACATTGCGCACTCTTCTTATTACGTACCGTGTTCACTTTCAATATTTGCAGTGGCCCATCCTCTATCACAAGCCACATTTCATCATGTAGAGCAGATAGATGAGCCTGCATACAAATTTTCCAATCATCAAATTCTTCAATAGTGAACATAGGAATGCGTGTTAAATTTGCTTCCATGATAATAACTTTGCTTAAAATGAAAGATTTTGAAAATGCAAGTGTTTAAAACTTTTTTGAAAAGATAAAGATCTAGTTCAGTAACCAGTGTGGAAGGCTCAATGAACAAACCGCTCTGATACCACTTGTAGGTCCCAAGGGGTGTGAGTAAGGTTTAAAAGGGGGGTTGAATAAACCTTACCAACTTTTCGATTTTAGTCCTTTTAAAAATATAACAGAGTTAACTCAAACAGCTTTGTCCTTGAGGGACAACTAAGTTGGTTATTCAGCTAAGTTAGCCATTCAATAGACTCGACAGAGCTGTTGATAGAGTAACTCCTACTTTAACCCGAACTTTAACTTGGTCAGTATTGGTTTTATCAAAGGGAAAACTTAACACCATTTGATTTGTTTTAAGCTTGTTTTAACACTTGATTTTTAGCACTTGGTTATTAATCGAGTAGGATAGCAAATGTGAGTTTTATCACCGATATGATGTAAGTATGCGAAAATGTAAATGTCTTTGAAAAATAAATGACACGAGATAATTTTTATAGAGGTTTGAAGATGGGGAAATTCTTCTAATCCTCTCTTCTCCAACTCCTGGAGGAATCCATTATGTAATGGATCGCTTTACAACGTGGTGAGCGATCCTAGAGACAGCCTTGGTCACTCGGTTGGCTTCTCTTGCGACTCGCCTTCTTCACAGGCGCTTGCCTTACTACTTGACTCACTTCTCAAGCTCTTAGATTTGATCACAAAGCCCTCCAATAACTTGATGTTGGTTCGACCTTGAACCTTCCTACAATCCTCCTTTGAAAGTAGACCCCTTTTGATTCTTCAAAAGTTTCCTCTTGAACAGGTTTGAAGTTGTCTTTCCTTCACAAAACTTTGTGTTGGATCGATTTCCTTTGAGTTTCGAGGCTTGAGGATTTGCTTGAATATACTTGAGAATATTGCAGTTAAATGTTTGAATATTGCTTGCTTGTTCGTGGTTCGAGTTGTCAAGGTCACTTCTTCTCAATAAATTCCTCGGCCTTTTATAGTGCACTTTTGAAAATTTTCCCGTTGAAGAGATAGGCTAATTTCAAAAGTCACTTGTGTTCATTGGCTTGTCTTGTCTCGATCCTTGATGTTGACATTTCCTCGTATTAAATGTCTTGGCAAAGATTTCGGACTTTTCGAGATGGTGCGCTTCATCCCATCGTTTATTCCTTTCGCACAAAACTGGACTAACACTTTACTTGACAACTCGCATGTTACTATTCTCGAGTAACATTCTTGACTTTCATCAACGGATCCAAGTCAGTTGTCTTGACTAGACTGTTGTCTTTACCCCAGGTGACTTGAGTCAGCTTCCAGTCATTGGATGACTCAACTGTCACTTCAACTTGAGACTTGGCTTCCTTGAGTTGACTTGACTGACTCTTCTCACAGTAGTTCCACACCGATACTCCTTCAACAGTCTTGATCTTCTTCTTGGCCATACTCACCGATTTATTTTAATGTCTTCAAATTAGTCTTGATTGACTTCTTGTATTCCTTGGCATAGCTTCCTTGACTCATCTCTCTCACCTAACTATTACAATACAAATTATAAGGAAAATGGGGTGCCAACTTCCTAGTTTAAGTTTTACACGGTATCATCAAAATCTACAAGATTAATATTTCTAATAGTGAAGATACCACGCTATAGGTATCAATGAGGGGCCTTGGATAGCGCAAAACTACCTCACTATGAGAGACCTCTCAAGACCCCCGGATAGTGTGAAGCTACCTCACTACGTGTATCGATGAGGGGCCCCGAATAGCGAAACTACCTCACTATGGGTAACCACCGGGGACCCTGGATTGAGTGAAGCTACCTCACTATGGGTATCAATGAGGGGTCCTGGATAGTGCAAAACTACCTCACTATGTGCGATCCCTGAGCCCTAGATAGCGCAATGCTACCTCACTATGGGCATTCTCCCGTGTCCTTATGACTTGTCCAGGAACTGTGATTCTTTGTACATGAGGAGTTGTTTGCAGTGTGTGGAGATGAATCCTTCCCTTTGGGAGGAAGCCTTACTTTTTCCGGAGTGGCCAGAGATGTTCCTACAGAGGCATGGGGCACCCTTCCAGAGCTCAGGGTGCATCTTCTTGTGGCCTAGAGGGGGCACCTTTCAGAAGCTCCATAGGCCCTCTCATGGCCGGAATGGACACCCTCTCAAAGCATTGTGTTTCCTTTCTGGAGCTCTTTTCTTCATTACTCTTCTGATCGCACATTCATTCCTTCAGTGCAGGTGTTACCATTTTTCGCTTTCTTTTGGTTGCACATTTTGTGGCTTATGTTTGTGAGGAAAGAAAATTTACGAGGGCTCATCCCGTGAGGGAGCCCCTCCTCTCCGGGGGCACCGAATGAGGTTTAATTTACGAGAACCCCCCGTGAGGGAGCCTTTCCCCTCTGGGAGCACCAGAGGGGATTTGTTGAGGATATTGCGCGAGTGGACGCAAATCATTATTTCGGAAATAATGGTGTTTGGGAGTCGACGAGTCCGCAGCTCCTAAGGTTATCGAGCTTGATCACATCCTTTCATTGGGAGCTTGCCTCTTTATAGGATCAGTGAAGGTTATGTTGACGACTCGAGTAATATGAATATTACTTCTTTGGTGCACAATTTATGGTTGCGCAGAGCTTTAGTGGAGTTTTTTCTGACTAATTTGGATTAGCTTCATCTTCAAAATTTTGCATTCTTCAGTGTTTTCATGTAGCTTTTATGGGCGACCCAGACGGGCACCCAAATGTAGGTGGGCCATCGCTTCGTGTTGGTTTTGCAAGCGACTCCCCAACTATTGTGTTTTTTAGGAACTCATTCTTTAGCCAAATTGTGGATGTGAGAACCATTGGTTGGTTCGACTTTCTTCCCCGTGTCTTGAGTTCCAAGTGTTGTGGACATCTTCTTCTCTCTATTGAAGTTGTTTTCCTCGCATGGGAGTGATGACAATGTTGGTTTCATTGCACTCCTCATAGTATCTTTGGAAGTGTACTCCACGGTCTCTATTTTCTCGGACTCCCGAGAATGATGTTAATGACTCCCATAATATATGAGTCTTTCTTGATATGATTTTAGTTGACAGTCGTCCCAGGAGTTCTCGCTTCTTCTCAGTAAGGGGTTGTTTGTTCCGAGAGATAGCTTGACTAGTCCGGATGGCGCTGGGTCCTCGGCCGAGCGCCAATGGGAGTTTGTGTCTATCCTTGATGGATTTCAAGGTTTGTTTGTCCTCCATCAACGTGATGGCTTCTTCAGTGTCTGATTGCTTTCCAATCGATTGTTCCTCTCTTTCGTTCTAGTTGAGTGAGGGTCATTCTTCATTAGATGCCCATGCAGCCTGCGATGGCAGGACGCCTTTATGATGGGTCTTGATGAGTCGCGAGCTCGAGGATGCCTTCGGGTGACTCTGGGAGCGGATTGATGTCTTAGAGCATTCCGGGTAGCTTCATTAAGTTGGAGAGCTTTCGAGGTCCAGTGGACTTATTCGGTGGGCAGAGCCCTTCAGAAGGAGGAGCTTGGTGAAGGGCGCCCTTTAAGCCAGGCAAGGGCGCCCCCTTCAATCGGGCAAGGGTACCCCTTGAGTGGGGAAGGGCGCCCTCTTTAGCAGGGCAAGGACGCCCCTTTGAGCTCTCCGAGTTGTTGAATGGCGCCCCTTAGCAAGGAGAGGACTATCCTCGTGTCTTCTCAGTGGTTTACCTTCTTGCTTGGTGTTCCCGGCTTTGGATCCGGCAACTTCCACGAATCACTTGATAAATTCTTGCAGTAACTCTCCTTCCATTTGTTTTACTTGAAAAACATGAGCTATGGTCTCTAGATACTTACTTGTGATGGAGAATTGTTGTGCTAAGGCAGTAGTGAGCTTGTCCATTCGTAGTCCGCCGCTTTGGTTGTTCAAATGTTGCTCTTGATCAAACGGGCATTTCTCGGCCAGTTGACTCATTTTTGTCTATTATGAAAAGGTTAAGCGTTAAACTTTACCTGGTTTTTACTTAACTTGCTTTTGCTTGGAACTCGATCGACCAATACGGGCCCTCCTTCTAGCGCCAATTTGTTGACGACGTTTTGGTCAACAAGCAAAAATATGTAAAAGGTTTGACACGTAGAAATGTAAACGTGCGTAACATGTGTTTATTTCTCAAGCTAATTCGCCTTTTTTGCATAATGCCGAGGATTATTGGGGTTGGTCTTTCTTACATTGCCTTTCCTTTTTCTTTTTTTTTCTCCCCTTTCAATCTCTCTCTATCGGCCTTTTTATACCCCTTGAGTTAGTGGGTTTACAATAGTCATCTTTGCACTAACTATTCATTAATTAATAAAATAACTAAAGAAAGACACATGTCCTCTCTAATCAAGGCATCGGTCAAAACTTGCCACTTGTCGACTTCTCTTTATAATTCTCGACATGTGGCGCTTTACGATACCAATAAAGTGTTAAGCATGGACATGTGATTATTTTTATGAGTTTGTCGCGCATGCGTTTCCGTCGAAATTTGGGCTCGGGGCTTGGGGCTCGGCGGCCGTCTTTGCGGTTGGGCTCGGTAGTGGGCGAGCCTAATCCATGACGTGTCGCCGAGCACCATTGCCGACGCCACCCGCAGACGCCTACTCGGATGTGTGTTGGGTGATGATGTGGATTAATTTCCTCCACGGCTCGGGTGTCATCAAAGGCCCCCAAGTTTGACTCAGAGAGAAGAATTTCAAGTCGGAGTTAAACTTCAATGCTAATGATGAACATTTAATGGGAAACGGATTTCTTAAAGGTTTTGTTCTTTCCTGGCATCCGTCGCGTAGTGATTAATGCCCGAAACGGCGCATTAATTGGGTTGCCATAATGATGACACGTGGCATCTTGTGGTTGGACCAATCTTGCGCGAGAACAAAAAGGTACGCGGTTCTGTCGGCGGGCGTGGGGACGCGACGCGTTTTGACATGTTTGACGGCTTTTGAGTTTTTAAAAGGTGCGTCTTTTTCGAATAAACGTCTCGTTTATCGAGGAACCCCATCTATAAATACCTTTGTTTCCCTCCATTATTCACTTTTGCAACCATTAACCTTTGAGCTAAAGTAACTAAAACCGAAGCGTAAATTTGGTCGGCTTCCCAAGTTCGAGACTTGAACTTAGGTATTTTTTCAAATACTCTCCTTTACCTATAAATGTCTTCTTTTGAGGATAGTAGGAGTCGTAGTTATAGTGTAGAGGTTGAAATTGAAGATCCTCCTCTCGAACCTTCTGTTTATTTCTCACCAGCGACGGCGATCTCCATCTCACGGCCCGAGCATTATTCGAGATATCTTCTCCGGATTCTTCACGAGGTGGAACGTCCTTGGAGCGGACGCATACTATCTTTGACCCGACGCCAGTGACCGTTTTTAGAGAAGGAACGGTGTATCAGCCCGGACTGGTACAAGAGAGTTCCGGCGAAGAATCGCCAAGTGTTGATTTTAGACAGTACCAGCCAGAAGAAGAAGATATGAACCCATCGGAGCCGGAGCATGATAACGTGGAGCGGGTAGATGAACCATCCGGTGATTCGAGGCCGGAGAGGCCACTAGGGCCCATAGGCCACCGTAATGGCGACGGCCGGCAAGGAGGAGGCCCTCGTCTTCGTGTCGAGCCTCGGTGGACGCCGAGTGACATAAACGATATCCCGAGCATGTTGATGATTCGGGAGGTGGATGAGTTCCGGCGGAGGTACCATATTCCAAGTGGTATCTATTTTTGGGTACCGGACACTTTAAGTTCCCCAGTACCCACCAGAGGGTTGCATGGCTGTATTTGCCGCCAGCCTTCTATACGGTTTGAGATTTCCACTGCCGGCTTTCCTTACGCGGTGGTTTTGCAAGTGGGGCATGCATCCGACCCAGGTGCACCCTATCTCTTGGGGCAGGATCATCGGCCTCCTGGTGATGTTTCACCGGAAAATATCCTCGCCCCAAATTTAAGGAGATGAACGAGCTCTTTGTATGGCGAGCGACTCCATCATCTCGGGGCCACCGTCCGGTGGTATTATGTACTGGACCCGATCGGGTATCCGGACGGTTTGGTGGAAGGTCTCCCTTCTTCTCTGAAGGAGTGGAAGGATAAATGGCTCTGGGTGAGCGGCGAGTGGCAAGCTCGCGTGGGAGATGGAGAAAGGGAGACCGTTCTTCATCCCCCATCAAATTTTGTTTTTCGATTCTGATGAGTCTTATCTTTTTTTCCTTTCTCTCGCTTTTTTTTTTTCCATTTTCTTTTCGTAATTGTCTTCTCTTTTCACCTTTATAGGGAACCGGGCATCAAAGGGGCCTCTGTCGGCCACCTTTATTCGAAGGCTGGAAAACATCCAGGCCCGGGGAATCATGGACAGGCGGATTGAGAGGTTGGCTACCGAGGCCAACTTGGCCGCAGCTGGTTTAAGGCCTGCTCTGCCCGCCGACCCCGAAGCCGAGGGGGCGGCTCGGGACGAGGCGGCCGAGCGGGAGGTGGAGGTCGAGAGAGAGCCTCAGCAGAATCCTCCCGGTAATGAAGAAGTACGGCCCCATTCTCCAGGGGAGCGGCGAATCGAGCGAGTTGCGCCTCTCTCCTGTGACGGCTAGTCCTGTGGGCAGATCATCTGCGCCCGTAGGGCAGACACAGACTCCAGAGCCGCCGAGTGCGGCTGCCGTTCGAGGTAAACATTTGTGTTTTTCACATTTCCTTTTGAAATGTCTTTTTGTTTTCTTTGATCTTCTAACGGTGGTTGCTTTGTGCAGGGCGTGGCTTGGATTTGCGTGCACACCTTTGCGCGTGAGGAACACGGCCGCGCGAACTCGGGCGGCCGATCAACTGCGGATGTGGAGGCGGCTCGGAGAGAAGATATCCGGGCGTAAACGTCCTGCTGATGGAGTGCCGGAGGCGGTGCAGCCTCCTCTTCAAAGGAGAAGAGGAGGAATTGTGATAGAGGAGCCTGATCGGATCAAGGGGTTGGTCGAATGGCGCCCGAACATCCCGAATGTACCCCGAGAAGAGGGAGGTCCGCGAACTTTCTCGGATGACCTCGGCGGGGAAGGTCACTTCATCCCTCCAAGTCAAATGAGGGATGAATATTGCGAGGAATGATTGGACTACGCCCTCGATGGTTTGTGGAATTTGTTCGATGTGCCACGCCGACAAAGGAGCAATCGAGAGTCTTACCGGAGGCAGGTTGGGCCGCGATGAGTGTCCCGGCTCGTGCCGGACAAAAGGCATTGAGCAATTCTGCTCGGAGATCAAGCCAAGAACAAATTCAGTATGCCATGGCAATGTCTGGGCGGATGATTGGGCTCTTATGGCATGCGGTTGGGGGAACTCGCGAGCTAGAGAAAAAATATGCCGACCTGGAAAGGCGGCACGGGGATCTGCAGGAGGCCTATGCTACCCTCCAAGGGGTACAAGAATCGTTCAAGACTCAAGCGGATGAGGCTACGGCTCGGGCCAACTCTGAGAGAGAAACTGCTGCGAGGCCAAGGCGGAGCGAGATCTGACCGCAGGTCAAGAGCTTAGGGCTAAGGTCGCCGAGCTGGAACGTGCTGCCACTGCCCGGTCCGAGGAAATGGAGAGGCGTCTAGCCGATGTGCGCAGGGAGGCTGAAGAAACTGCCCGTCGGCAAACTGAGGAAGTTCGCAGAGAGGCCGTTGAAGCTTACAAAGACTCCGAGGAGTATGCATTCATGTTAACTGCGGCCACGCGACCAGCCTCGAGAAAATTCTTGATTTAGTTAAGGGTGGGCATACTTGTTGCTCCTTGAGGAAGATCCGCCCCTCCGGAGGCCGATCTCGATACCCTTCGGCCGAACTTTGCCGAGGCTCCTAATGCGCAGGGCTCTCCTCCTCCGGCGTGGAAGAAGTCGCCTCTAGTGGTGCCGTCGAAATTCCGCCCCCGCTCGATCTTGATGCTTTCATATGTACCCATAGGTAGGTAATTTGGCTTCGTGCCTCAAGATGTAATGGGCTCCGGCCTCCTTATGTAAATACTTTTGAAGTAGAAATGAATTGTTATTTTCCTCACCGTATATGTGTTTCAAGCTTTTTGTAGATGCTTGGCTCTTTTCCTTTTGTAAGATTGTTGCATGTCTTCTTTTTCCTTTTATATTCCCAAGTACGGGCTCGGTTCCCGTGCTTCCGAATAAGGGACTTTACTTGCTTTAATTGATTCTCGTACTAGGTATATGAACCTGCTCTTTATTTTGTTTTTCGTACTTGGTGTATAAACCAAGTTTTCATTTTGCGCCTGTGTGTACATCGAATCTTTGATTTGCGCTTGGTGCGTAACCAAGTCTTCGATCCAGTGCTCGGTGCGTAACCAAGTCTTGGTATTATGCTCGGTGCGTAAATCGAGTCTTTATTGTGCTCGGTGCGAATCGAGTCTTTATTTTGTGCTCGGTGCGTAACCAAGTCTTGGTATTGTGCTCGGTGCGTAACCAAGTCTTGGTATTGTGCTCGGTGCGTAACCGAGTCTTTATTTTGTGCTCGGTGCGTAACCGAGTCTTTATTTTGTGCTCGGTGCGTAACCGAGTCTTGGTATTGTGCTCGGTGCGTAACCGAGTCTTTATTTTGTGCTCGGTGTGTAACCGAGTCTTTATTGTGCTCGGTGCGTAATCGAAGTCTTTATTTTGTGCTCGGTGCGTAAATCGAAGTCTTTATTGTGCTCGGTGCGTAATCGAAGTCTTCTTTATTTTGTGCTCGGTGCGTAACCGAGTCTTTATTTTGTAAGGATAGATCCGTCTTGTGGGCGCGTTGCCCTTTTTTTCATCGTGCAAAGGACGTACCTGATATGGCGTTTCGGCCTTCAGCTTAAGCCGAGGCGATTTTTACTGTCCTCGGCACATAGCCGAGGTGAGTAAAAACTTCGTTTCCCTTTAGAGAGCTCACGAAATATCAGATGAAAGGATAATTCCTTGGAATCCTATCTGGATCATATACCGAGATCTTTATTGATAATACCGTTTCAGGTATGCTACATTCCATGGATGCATAAATTTTTCTCCACTCAAATATTCTAGCTGGTACGCCCCACCAGATAAGACGTGGTGACCGAAATGGGCCCTCCCGGTTGGCTTCAATGGGTCAAGTTGAACGCCTGTTATCTTTTTCAATACAAGATCGCCGACACGAAATCTTCTTTCCTTTACTTTCGAATTGTAGTACCTTTCACTCCTTTTTTTATACACCGCATTTTTTATCTCAAGATCGCACCTTTTTTTTCTTCGAGCAGTCTAGCTCGGCTCGGAGCGCGGCCTCATTACGATCTTCAAAAAATTCGCACTCAAGGTAGGGGCTCCAATCTCAACAGAATCACCGCCTCGGCTCCATAAGCTAAAGAAAAAGGTGTTTCTCCGGTGGCCGCTCGATGCGTGCGTTACAGATGACCATAGTACACCGGGTAGTTCCTCCGCCAATTACCTTTAGACTCCTCCAATCTCGCCTTCAAGGTATACTTGAGTATTTTATTAACGGCCTCAACTTGTCCATTCGACTGGGGGTGGTATGGAGTTGAGAAATAGTTTTTGATGTGGAAACCTTCACAAAAATTTTGAAACCTTCGGTTATCGAATTGTTTCCCATTGTCTGTAACAATCGAATGTGGTATCCCGAATCTACAGATAATGGATTTCCATACAAAGCTCACAATCTTTTCCTCATCTATTTTTGCCAGAGGCTCCGCCTCGGCCCATTTTGTGAAATAATCCACCGCCACAATGGCATATTTGACGCCCCCTTTGCCAGTGGGGAGTGGTCCAATGAGGTCCATTCCCCATTTGGCAAACGGCCATGGGCTAAGTACGGAGGTAAGTTGCTCAGGATGATATCTGACCTGCGGCGCAAACCTTTGGCATCTCTCGCATCTTTTGACGAGGTCGGTTGCATCCTTTCTTAGGGATGGCCAATAGTACCCTTGCCGTATTAATTTATAGGCCAACGTTTGGCCCCCAGCGTGGTTGCCGCATATTCCCTCATGAACCTCTCGAAGTGCATAATGCATCTATCTCGAAAAAAGCAACGTAGGAGTGGGACGGAGTATCCTCATTTGTATAGGATGCCGTCTACTAGTGTAAACCGAGCCGCTTTCGTAGGTTCGTAGTGTTACGCCTCGGCTTTGTTTTCGTGTTGAACTCCTTTCTCTAAATACTCGAACGATTGGGGTCATCCAAGTCTGTTCGGCGGTTTTGATTGTATATATTTTCTTTGCACCAAGTGACGGGCGATTTGTTGTGTGACAGTGACATCCGTGATGGCATCCGTCCCTGGACTGGAGCCGAGGCGAGCTAAGGCATCTGCTTGCATGTTCTCGGCTCGGGGCACATGTAAGACTTTTGTCTTAAAGTGTGATAATCTCTTCTTGACCAAATCCAAATATTGTGCAATTTTTTGTTCTTTTGCTTCGTACTCGCCGTTGATTTGATGAACGACCAGCTGAGAATCGTTGTGTACCAATAGTTGTTTTAAGCCCATAGAAGCTGCCATCTCTAAGCCTCGCGAGTGTCCTCGTATTCGGCCGTTGTTGTTCGCGGGAACTCGAAATCGTACACGGCCGAAAGCAAAGCACTTTTCATTTGGATCGATTATCACGATTCCGCCCCCTGCTCGACCTGCGGTGGAAGAGCCGTCAACGAACAATTTCCATTCTTGGTCTTCCATAATTTCCAATCGTATGGAAGGCGTGAATTCGGCCACAAAGTCGGCTAAAGCCTCGTCTTTTATTACGGTATGTGGTTCATATATAATATCAAACTCGACCGAGTTCGACAAACCCACTTGATCATCCGACCGAGAAATATCTGGTCGGTGCGAAAGATTTGTTTCATGGATAGTTCGACAAGACTATAACCTTGTGCTCTAGAAAATATGGACGGAGTTTCCGCGCCGCAGTGACTAGCGAATATGCCAATTTTTCCATTGGTGGATAGCGGAGCTCGGCGTCATGTAACGCTTGGCTGGTGTAGTAGACCGGATGTTGAATAGAACCATCTAACTCCGATTAACACCGAGCCGATAGCGTATTCGGATATCGCCAGGTACAAATACAAGTCCTCCCTTGGGTAGGTTTTTGCAATATAGGAATTGAAGAAAGGTCTTGTTTGGGATTCAAAGCGATCAGTGCTTGCTCAGTCCACTCAAAATTTTTACTCTTTTTTATAATTTCAAAGAAAGGTTTGCACTTGTCCGTGGATCGTGAAACGAATCGGTTAAGAGCGGCCAATCGGCCTGTAAGGCTTTGTACCCTTTTTACAGAGTTCGGGGGTTCTAGATCGATTATGGCTTTTATTTTGTCTGGGTTGGCTTCGATTCCCCTTTGGCTGACCATATACCCCAGAAATTTGCCCGAGCCGACCCCAAACGTGCACTTTCTCGGGTTTAACATCATCTTGTACTCTCTCAAAACAGCGAACATTTTATTAAGATCGTTCAGATGATCAGATATGTACAATGATTTTACCAACATGTCATCTACATAGACTTCCATAGTGTGACCTATCATTTTCTCAAACATCTTATTTACTAACCTTTGATAGGTCGCACCAGCATTCTTCAATCCGAAGGGCATCATCTTAAATAAATTCCACGAGCGAGAGAAGAATGATGTATTTTCTTCATCTTCCTGGTGCATCCGTATTTGGTTGTAACCCGAGTATGCATCCATGAAGCTCATCGGTTCGTGTCCGCGTCGGGCATCCACCATATAATCAATATTTGGCAATGGATAAGCGTCGCTTAGGGCATGCTTTGTTGAGATCGGTAAAATCCACGCACGCGCCACTCGCCATTGCTTTTCTTTACCAAAACAGATTGGCGACCCATCGGGATAGAGGGCTTCCCGGATGAATTGATTGTCTAGCAACTTGTTAACCTCGGCCTCGAGTCTTTGCTGTCTGTCGGGGCCGAGCTTGCGCCTTTTCTCGATAATCGCGCGAACGTTAAATCAATATTGAGGCGGTGGCATGCATACTTAGGGTCAATTCCGGGCATGTCCGCATGAGTCCATGCGAAGACGCGTCAAGATTATTTCCCAAAACTCGATCAGCTCGGTTCGATATGGTTACGGGAGATCATGACCAATACGTAGTTGGCGCCTCGCTTGGCCTTCCGACATTGATTGTATCAACCTGTTCTCTCTGTTCCGCCCGTTTTTCTTTTCTTGCTTTGCCCCTCCTTGATCTGCGGGGGGCAATTAGTCTTCGGCCCGGCCGGCTCATTCTCGATCACGGCTCGCTTTCTTCCATCATTGGCTCCTTCCCGGCCGACGACGACCTAGATTATCCTCCCGAACGATCACCACTTTTAGCTCGGACTCCTCCTTGGGCAGGGGATCGTCTTGTGTGGTTCCACTAGTTTGTCCTCGTTCCGCCACGTTAATCTCTACCGGTCGGAGTTTAAGAGAGCATTCTCGTGACTCCCTTTGATTCCCTTTATGTATAGCTTCGCCATCAGATGTTGGGAATTTTATACAAAAATGATATATTGAAACGGCTGCTTTTATATGATAAAGCAATGGCCTCCCAATAATAGCATTGTACTCGAATCGGCATTGATTATTTTGAATGTTGTCATGACGGTCCGTTTATGCAACCCTTGTCCCATTTGGATGGGCAAATCAACTTCCCCGAGCGGGACTATCCTTCCTCCTCCAAACCCTAGAATGCTATCGTTGCATGGACGGATATAACTATCGTCCACGTTCAATCTTCGAAATGCTCGGACATAAATGACTGACGAATAACTTCCGGTGTCGATCAAAATTCTCGGGACCGAATACCCAAAATCGGTGCGATTATGACCAGAGGTCGAGAATGAGGATGGACCACCTGGTCGGCATCCGCATCCGAGAACACAAAGTGGCCGGTGGGTTGGCCTTCCTTGATTTTCGCCACCCGAACTTGCCTTTCGGTGTTGGCCACCGATATCGACTTTCCTTTTTCTATTGGAGCGGCTATCCTCGGTTGTTGGTATTGATTCGATTTACACTTGACATCATGAGGATCTCCCTACCTTGGTTTTCGGCCGGGGTGGCGGCAGAGAGCCGGATTGGTTACGCGTTCCGGGATTGACACCTTGAGCCGATCTTGCCGATGGGGGCGGTAGTTCATGAACGTACCTTTTGAGACCGCCCCCGAACAACACGCATAATTTCTCTTATTAGATCTCGGCACTCGTCGGTATCGTGGCCTATTGATTTATGATAGGCACAATATCGACGTGAATCTAATTTTGTCGGCTCAACTTTTAAAGGTCGAGCGGAGGTAACAAATTTAGACCCTATACTTCATTCCATATGGGCGATAGAGTGTGGGTCAAAGTACTCCTCAAGACGGCGACTTGACCCTCGCCTCTTGGCGAGCCCTAAATCCGGTGGTCGGGTTTTCCGAGAATGGTCTAAATCCCGACCCCGGTCCAATCGCTGGTTCTTTCCTTCCGTCCTTTCTCACATCCCCTGGTCGGTGCTCGAGGTGGTTACTTGCCATGGCTTCTTCCGCACAAATATGGCGTTCCCGCGGACCAGAAATTCTTGGTACGAGGTTGCCCCGATTCGTGGATGGAGTAATTAAACCAAGTCTCGGGGCGATCCGGCCATGGTCGCGATCAAAATGGCGTCATCCGACACCGGTTCCATCTCTCGAACTTGTTTGTTGAACCGAGAAATATAGCTTTTCGGGGCTCGTCCTTCCCTTGTTTGATGTTCACGAGGAGTCCTTAGGTGCGGCTCGGACTTTGGACGTTAAGAAATGCGTCGTAAAGCGGAGGCCGATCCCCCATGCCGAATGGATCCCCGTGGTAGAGTCCTAAACCAACGGTGGGCTCGGTCGCCCAAAGTCGGGGAGAAGGCCCGCAAAGGATGGCATCACTAGGATCCGTGCATGCCCCATCCATGCTAAGTACTTGTGAACGTGAGTGGTCGGGTCGGTTTCCCCATTGTAGAGACCGACACGGGGATTTTCAACTTTGGCGGTAATGGGGTCGCCAATTCCAGGGAAAATGGCGACATAACAAATTGGTTGGTTCATTACTTGGGGCGGTCTTCGAGATCGTTCGCCTTCCGAACGCCTTCCAATTGTTCGACGACGACGCAGCGGTGTATTTCTACATCTCGTTCTCGCCATAGGCTAGGGCCTTGGATCTGATTGACCTTAAAGCCGCTTCCCGCTCATCCGAAAACCCGAGCCGAACTTATCGATTGAGTGGGCGAAAAGGATCAACTCGGTCGTCCGACGAACACTGAGTGGGCATGACGACGTCGTGTTGGTTCCGGTAGCGACTCTGCTATACGACTTTGCCCTTCCTCATCTCCTCGCGGCCGCCTTCTGTCACGACGGACATGTTGTTCATTACCTGAACTGGCTTCTTGGGCTTCGTCATGCGGAAGCCCGGGAATTTGAGGATTAATGTTAACATTTAGTTGTGGGTTGAGTGGGTTAGCATTTGCAAGGAGTGGAGGAGGTGCTTGAGAGTTTGTGGTAGCGAGAGTTTGTGATATGAGTTGGTTCATTTGCTGTACAAAAGTTGGGTTGGCCATTAGCTGAGCAAAAGGAAATAAAGTAGTGCTCCCCGCTCATTTGGAGCATATTTTTGGCCATTCGTAGTCCGCGCCAGTTTGGTTGTTCAAATGTTGCTCTTGATCAAACGGGCATTTCTCGATTGACTCATTTTTGTCTATTATGAAAAGGTTAAGCGTTAAACTTTACCTGGTTTTTACTTAACTTGCTTTTGCTTGGAACTCTGACTGGACCAATACGGGCCCTCCTTCTAGCGCCAATTTGTTGACGTGCGTTTTGGTCAACAAGCAAAAATATGTAAAAGGTTTGACACGTAGAAATGTAAACGTGCGTAACGCGTGTGTTTATTTACGGCTGATTCTCGCTTTTTTGCATAATGCCGAGCCGGATTATTGGGGTCGGTCTTTCTTACAGTTGCCTTTCCTTTTTCTTTTTTTTTCTCCCCTTTCAATCTCTCTCTATCAGCCTTTTTATACCCCTTGAGTTAGTGGGTTTACAATAGTCATCTTTGCACTAACTATTCATTAATTAATAAAATAACTAAAGAAAGACACATGTCCCTCTCTAATCACTGCTTTGTCGGTCAAAAAACTTGCCACTTGTCGACTTCTCTTTATAATTCTCGACATGTGGCGCTTTACGATACCAATAAAGTGTTAAGCATGGACATGTGATTATTTTTATGAGTTTGTTGCGCATGCGTTTCCGTCGAAATTTGGGCTCGGGGCTCGGGCTCGGCGGCCGTCTTTGCGGTTGGGCTCGGTAGTGGGTGAGCCTAATCTATGACGTGTCGCCGAGCACCATTGCCGTCACCCCGCAGACGCCTACTCGGATGTGTGTTGGACTAATGATGTGGATTAATTTCCTCCACTCGCTCGGTGTCATCAATTTGCACATTAAATTCTAAACATTAGATATAGTGGCCACTTGATTTTGAGCTTTGTAGTTTGGGTTTGAATCAGACGTATAATGTGATGTTTATTTATTTTGATTATATTTGAATTTTTAACTCCACAATCTGAGTATTATCCTTTAACTTTTTATGGGTCAGGAAAATATTTTCAAATCCGAGTTAGTTTATTAATGCCAGGTACTTTGTACGCGTTATTAAATAGAACTTGGACAATAAGATAAGTAAGTAATCGGACAAAGGGTTAGGCTAAGACGCTAAGTTATGTAAAAGTATGATGGGAGTCGGATCGACCGAACTCTTTGAAAGTAATTGGCTTGAGATCGATCTCAATGGGCCTATCTAGAGTAAGGAAATGGGTCGAGTTCGGTCTGACCCAAATATAAAATAAACAGACACTGTGGTTAAGATATGTGAGGCCAAGCTCATGGTGCTTGTAATTGGGCCGACTTTGTTAGGCTCTCGTAGGTTAAAGTTTGTCCCGAGCTCTGTTGGACTTGTGATAAAATTTGTATGTGTATCCCGACCTCATACGCTTGGACAGATTATAATTATCATAAAACACTATTTTAGCCCGAGCTCTAGGAGGATAAGAGCTGACTCAACAATTCAGTTGGAAACCCTAGATTTCCCCTAACTAATCCCGAATTTCTAGGAAACTCTAATCTTAAGAACCTATAAATAGTTTATCAAAGGGTGTACTCAGGTTAGACTTTCAATACTCATCACATTACTCTATATATTTTCATATATCTTCTTCTCCTTTGAATTCATCCTGACTTGAGTGTCGGAGAGGGTATGCCGAAAAAATCCTCTGGCCCCCTTCTTATGGTTGTATCTTGCAAACCTCAGGACAGTCAAGCATCGAAGCTCAGTCGTATTTGGTGATGCAAAATCCTCGACTAACCAAGTACATTAAGTGTATACATTTATACGTACATGTACATAAAAATATTGGAATTTGAAGGTTAGCCTCCTTTTCTCTCAAACATCTCTCTCTTTTACTTCTATTATTGCTCTTCATCGTTAAGTGGTGAATTTTTGTTATTTTTGGCCTGAAATCACCCCATCTACATCTTTTTTATTAATTTAGTTTCTATATAAGCGGTTTTCCCATGTTTGTTTTCTTGTTTGTGATCTTGCCGTCTGGTTTGGCGTTTGGTTTGTCGCCATCTTGGTGCGGTATTTTTTCTTGTGCGAACAATTAAGACAAATAAGTTTACGATTCGACAAAGATAACAAATTAGATTATGGTCTTCAACATATTGCAAATCTGGAATGACGGATATTCTAGGCATTATAAAATTTTCAAAATTGTAGGCTTTAAGTCGGTTTTTTTTGTTATTAACCTGATCTTTGTGAATCGTTTTATAATTTCATCTTTTATATATGTTTTAACAGATTTGTTTGTCTTCTATCGTTATATTGCTAGCTTGAATTAATTAATGAATTTTTTTGGTAAAAAATGGAATTTGAAGTTAACTTCTTACAGTAATAGTTAATTAATTCACAACCAGTTTTCAGCCTCAAATGGGCTATGATATTTTTTTTGTTTTAAGAAAGCAAAAAAAAAATTATTGATGTTAATGCACTTTTAATACTGATTACACTTCTTCTTACTTTTTTTTGAAAAAAAAAAAGTATTAATGACACTTCTTAAAATATGTGTGTAATTTTTTATTCCAAGTTACAACATTAAGTTTCAATAAGACATAAATTCCCCATACTATGTATGTTAGCAAGGTAATTGAGAATCGGGTAGTTGAACTTAAATGGTGAATGAACTTTACTTGTTATGTGATTGGTGTACAATAAGAAAAGGTAAAACCAATTATATAACAATTAATACCGCTTAGTTTAATGGTTGTAATAATTAGCTAGCAAAATGTAGTTTGGTTTACTTATGGAAAATTCTTGCTACGGCCCATTTGTTGGGCCGTAATAAATCTAAATTTCAAGGAAATGGTTCATGAGAAATGATCGAGTTATTAGAGATGGTTCACCAAATTCACCACGGAAATATTCCCCGTTGGTACCCGAATAAAATAGAAGAACAAATTTTCAAATCATATGGGAATGAAGAGGAATAAGAATTCTCCACTTCTCTAAAACAAGGGATGGGACAAGGATTCCCCATCCCCATCCCCATTTTATCAAAATGAGGATTCCCTATCCCGTCCTCATTTTTCCCAAATATATATATATATATATATATATACATATATATATATATATATATTATTTTCTATTATTAATATTAATTCTCTTTATTATATTGTATTATATTAATTCTATAAACTAAAACCTTAAATCTTTATAATTTTACTTGTTCTTATTCATTCTTTTACAAATTCGGGATTATGTTATTTTTATTTATTTTATATTGATTCTTTTAAGTAATTTATTTTACAGATTTTCTTAATAAATACAAAATGGGCGGAGTAAAGTACAAACTTAGATATTGGCAAAATTTAAAAAATTCTCTCTCTAATCTCATGATAATCGGCCGTCTTGTTCGATTTTTCCGGTCATCTTCCACGGTAACTCCATGACGGAGTTGCCCTTTTTTGGTTTAACGTCAAACTTTGATCCAACTCCCCTTCGTACCATCATGTTGCATGATCCGTTGTTTTCGAATCGA
Organism: Rehmannia glutinosa; assembly: GCA_016081115.2. NCBI lineage: Eukaryota > Viridiplantae > Streptophyta > Magnoliopsida > Lamiales > Orobanchaceae > Rehmannia > Rehmannia glutinosa. Next base: position 59,122,395 of record CM071931.1, on the reverse strand, counting down.
TCCTCACTGTTGTTGGACACGACTTCGAACACCACCGCTGCAACAATGGTCTCCAATAATCTGCGTTCATCTGTTCTGATTAATTGTCCTATGCCAATCCCCTCTCCATCCACAGATATGGTTCATGCTTCAAGCTCTATGGTTTTGGATAAAACCCTTGAAATATCTGGATATTCGTCTCATGCGTTCGTCCTTCCTTCGATTTACCTTCACATTTCATCATGCATCTGAATACGTCCAAGCAATTTGTCCACTGAAGTTTGTCGTAGGGGTTCGGATTGGTGTCGGAGTCGGTCTATCTGTCATCCTTTGCTCCCACTTGATCGTCCCCATGAATGGAGGTGCTATCCCACAAGTGCAACAACCAAGGGTTGCGGTTTCTTCAACTAGGGGCCCCCCCATTATATCGCCCATGTGGCTTCTCTTGGGGGTCCAAAGCGGCAATGATGGCCCCTGGGCCCAGACTCAAGGTGCTCAAATGGTGGTTCTCAGTCCTGGTTTCAATAATCCAGCCTTTGCAACATCTTCTCAAGGCATCACTTTCAAGAAACTATTCATAGTAATAAAACCAATATCACAGGCACTTCACCTTCAATTGTTTCAAGCCCTATTAATCTCAACCCAGTAATGTCTACAACAGATAAAAATCAATCATATGCTAATGTGGTTAATGGAATTACTAATTCTGTTCTCGAACCTGTTAAAGAGAGTGAATACTTTTATGTTACTATTGATGAAAACTAGTACCAACAACGTGTTATGGAATTTTCGTTTGCTTTGATTGGTCGGGTTCTTATGGGAAAAGGCAGTAAACCATGGGCTTTGATGCCGCTACATATTCATCTTACGAAATTATGGAAAATTCAAGGGGATTGGAAATTAGTTCCTTTGGGCAAAGGATATTTTTGTATTAAATTTTCTTCAGATACTGACCAAAACCAGGCGGCTTCTCGTTCGCTTGGCTTTTAAATCCTGGGTCTATTCATTTATCTTCATGGGTCCTGGACTTTAATCCTTATAAGGTTAATTCTTCGATTGCTAGTGTCTAAGGCTATTAAAAATGTCCCGGCTCGATGGGCTGGCCCGACCGGCTCGGTAATAGGGTTGGGTTGGGCTGCGATTTTATAGGCCCAAAAAGATCCAAGCCTATTTGGCCCAGCCCATTAGGCCCGAAACACCGCCGGCCTGGTTGGCCCAAAGCAAATCAAGTGTATTTTTAATGCATGGACTGGGTTGGGCTCCCCAAAATAGCAGTCCGAAGAAATTCCGGCCCGGCCTAATTTCCCTCTTGGCCTGATGGGCCGACCGACATTTTGATAGCTCTACTAGTGTGTGGGTGCGGATTTTTGAGCTAAGTTTTGAATACTGGGACCCTCAGGTTATTATGGGCATCGCTAAATAAGTGGGTAATCCGGGCCATATTAAAACTAAGTTTCTTAATGGCTCATTGGGACATTTTGTCAGTGTCCTTGTTGAGGTCAATTTATCTAAACCCTTACAAGATTATGTCATGGTTGAACGCGTTGGGCACTGTTTATTTGTTTCATTGAGTTATGAAAAAACTTCCGGACTTATGTTCGCATTGCAGTATTATAGGGAATTCCATGGCTTCTTGCCGTAGAAATCAATCTTTTGTCCAAAATAAGCCTCAACCTGATCATAAATTGCCAATCTTATGTTCCTAGGGGTCATTCTCGTGTTCGGAAAGAATATCGTCCTATCAATCAGTCTAATGATAAAGGTAAGGCCGTTGTTAACTCAATACATAATATGGCCTCTTCCGGAGGGGTGGATGTACCCCTCCCTCTGACGATTATTCCCCACATCCTTGTTCCATCGTCCCAATGGGTGACTTTGGGCAATTCTATTGCTACTTTGGCTAACGAGGATGTTATTCCAGATCCCATGCCTACTCCTATGTCTATATTTGTTGCTTCGAAATCTACTGATTTGCCCTCTTTTTCTGATATTTGAAAATAGCCTCACATGATTCAGTATCAACCGGAAAAACCTATTCAACATCTTTGTAGGGCTATTCGGGATAAATCTCATGATTCTGCTAAACAATGTCTTTTAACGAATGTTGAAAGCAGCCCTTTGCCTCCTCTTCATAAACTTAATATTACTTAGGAGTCGGATGGTCCTCAGACTCTTAACTTAGCGGTTAAACGAAAATGGGGAATTATTCGGAGGATGAATCTTTGGCTCCTGAGCAGCATATGGACGATGTTAATGATATCTTTGAGGATAACAATTATGCGCAATCCCAGCGAATTAATTCCCCAACTTGTCTCAATGAATTGTCTTTTTTAGAATATACGAGGGATAGGAAACACTGATTCGCGCAATGTTCTTAGGGATTTGTGTCGGCGTCATAATCCTTCCTCTCTTGGCTATTGCGGAAACCAAAGTGGATTTGGGTGTGTGTTGTTTCGGATTCTTATTGGCATTCTCTGGGTTTTATATTTTGTCACTCGAATTTTCGGGCTTCGTAAATTGAATATTTGGGTTTTTTGCGTTCGATGTGAATATTCTGTAACAGGTTTATCTGTCAGATCAGGGTATTGTTCTGCAGGTGGAAGTGTCCAACATTATCTTTCATGTGGGTTTCGTGCATGCTCATTGTGATTATTTGGCCCGCCCTCAGTTGTGGCATGATTTGGTTACTCTTAGCCTGGCTAATTTTATAGTGTTGGGACATTTTAATGCTATTCTGGGAAACCATGAGCGTCTTGGTGGTAGTATTGTTTCCCAGACTGCTTGTCAAGATTTTTGCAGCTTTATGGATAATGGGGATTTATTCTCGATTCACACTTTGTTTGTAAATTCTTTACTTGGTGTTCGAATCATACTCCATCACGCCTGCTCCAAGCTCGGTTGACAGGCGATCGCTACCATTGGTTTCTCGCTCCTTATGGCAAAGGGTGAAAGCTATTGTTCTTCCCGGTTTCCTGGATCATCATCCCATTTTGGTCTCTTGTTATATTTATACGCACAAAGTGGTCCTACCCCTTCGATTTCCGAATATGTGGGTGAAACATTCGGATTTTTTGGATTTGATTCGTCTTCTTGGGGGTCCCTTGTCTTGTTCATAACCCTATCGTTCATATGATGGTTAAGCTCAAAAGTCTTGAATGTCTTTAAAGGCTTGGAACAAAGAGGTTTTCGGGAATGTGAATCGTGATGTGGATCGTCGGGCTCGGATGTCCAACAAATTGATCGTATATTGAAACTTTGGGTTCTTCTCGGGGAGCTTCGACAGAAAGAGTTGGGCGCTTGACAAGAAGAGTTGTTACACTCTTTGGCATCCTAGGTGAGTTTCTTTGGCAAAAATCTTGGGTCGCTTGGTCAAGGATGGGGATAGAAATACTACCTTCTCTATCATCATTGCAAGATGCACACTCTTCATTCCGACATTCATAATTTGCTTATTGATGGCAATATTTTTGGGGACCCAGTCGTAATTGGTGCTCATATTATTAATTTTTATAAGGATCTTTTTGTGTCTCCACCTATCGGAATATAGATTTCTCTCGATTGATCACCTCATTTCTCCGATGATTACGGATTCGGACAATCTTGTTCTTACTTGATTCCTACTAGCTTGGAAATCCGTAATGTTGTTTTTAAGTTGGGCTCGGCGGTTCTCACGGGGCCGATGGTTTTAATGGCGTCTTTTATCAAAGTTGTTGGGATATTATTGCAAATGAGGTTACCATCGGTCCCACCACCTTTTTGTAAAGTGGTCCACTGTAGTCGGTTTTTAACTCGAGTTTTATGGTTTTAATCCCCAAGACCAAAGATGCTATGGCTATTGAGAACTTGGACCTATTGTCATGAGTAATTTCTGTTTAAGGCTATTACTAAGATTCGGCAAATAGGTTTGGTATTATTATTGGCAAGATTCTTTCCCCACCCGATTTGGGTTCATTCCTGTATCAATATTCATGAGTGCATTGCGGTGGTTTCGAAAGGTTTTAATATCTTGTAAAATCGTCGTGACAATAATATTATCCTTAAGATTGACATCGAAAAAAGCTTTTGACATCCTAAGTTGGGATTTTTTGTTTTATGTTCTTCGTCGGTTTGGGTTTTGGATACTTTTGTCTCGTGGATATTGGTTATTCTTGATCTGCTAGGATTTTGATACTTCTCAATGGGTCGCCTACGGGTTACTTGAATACGCAAGGAGCATCCGATAGGGAGACCTCTTATATCCCTTACTTTTTTGTATTGCTGAAAAGGTTTTGGGTCGTGTCGTTGCATACTCCATTTCGAGCAGCTCCTTACCCCTTTTGTGGCACCCCGCCATATTATTTTTCCTTCGAGCATTCTTTATGTTGATGATATTGTGATTCAACTATAGGTAACGCTGTCGGGTGTTTCAATTCTCGGCCGATGCCTCTATCTCTGGGCAAGTTTTTAATCCTAATAAGTCCAAGGTAATTTTTGGGAATGGGGTCTCGCTTTACATTCGGGGTCATATTCAGAAGCTTATGGGGATTACCATGGGTAGTCTTCCTACTACATATCTGGGGTTCCTATTTTTAAAGGCGCCCAAGCCACCGTGTGTTGCCGCTTTTTGATAAGATTTTGTTGAAATTCAAGCGCTAGAAAGGGACTTCTTTATCTATGGTTGGACATACATGTCTCGCTAATTCGGTTATCACCACTCTTTTGTTCATAATATGCTCATCTACAAATGGTCGATCTCCATGCTTAAGGACATGGAAAAGGCTATGCGTAATTTTATTTGGACTTGGTGATATTCTTACGAAGGGTTCGATTGTGGTTAATCGAGAGAAATATTGCATGTCGCGTGATGAGGGAGGTATCGGGATTAGGTGTCATTATTACGGCAAATAAGGCTTTCGATGAAAGTGGGATGGAAAGTCCTTAATTCGATTCTTTGGTCTTTAGCACCCTTCGTGAGATTTTGCTTGCTTGGTCGGGTCTATCCGTCACTCTTTTACGCCATCCTCTAAATGGGCTAAGATTCGACCGATTATCGAGGATTGTATGGCGACTCTAAATGGATTCCAGGTATGATTCGCATGTGTTGTTCCTGTTGGGATACTCCATTCTTTGATTGGATTGGGATTTCTCATGAGCATCGTCATCGATTTTACGACACCATTTCGGACTTCTTTTACAATGATGCCTGGCATTTTACTTTATCTTTTGTGGAGAAGTACTTGGATATTGTTAGAGATATTGTTTGGTTCCCATGACGCCTGATTCGACGATAAACGTGCCTGGCGCACTCTTTGGATAGGGATGTCTCCTCTAAAGCCGCATATTCACACCTTCGGCCATCACTTCCGGCGTCCGTTGGGGCGGTTGGATTTGGTCTCCGCACATTCCCGAACGCTGTTCTATTATGTTTGGAGGGCTATTCATCATCGTCTAGTTGTTCGGATATCCTCGGACTTCAAGGGCCCATTGGACCTTCGACTTGTTGTTTATGCTATTCTTACTCTGATTTTATTGACTATCTTTTTGTCTCGTGTGCTTTTGCAAGGGCCCTTTGGTCTTGGATATTTCGATCCTTCGAGATAAATTTTCATACATTTCATAGCTTTAATGAGCTTATGGTGCGGGTTATGCATGTTTGTTTGAGTGATCAACTCCTTTCTTATGGAGAGTTGCCATAGTTTCTTGCACTTGGCTTATCAGGCATATCCGAATGATGTTATTTTTAATGACAAGAAATGGTCAGTGGAGGCGGCCCTGGTTCATCTCCAGGCGATGATTGTTGAGTCTTCTATGCTTGATCAGAGTTGCATGAACAATACCCGCAGGATCTATTATGCCTTAGGTAACTCAAGGTCTTGGGGCGTCCACATAGGGCCCTAAGATAGTGCGGTTGATTGGCATTTACCCCGACCAGGGGCGGATTAAGGTCAACACACGATGGATGCGCTTTGGGTGCCCTGTGCTCGCACAGCTGGCATGGGTTTTCCGTATTCACGTGTTTTTTGTAGATGCTTTATTGAGCATTGTGGCATCGGGTATGCATTTGAGTGGCCGATTGTCTAAGCAAGCTCAAGGATTCTTCTACTTGGTGGGATAGTCCTCCGTGGCATCACTCATCTCCTTAATGAATACTATGTTGGAAGATCCCAATCTGATTTGTCGATAACCCCGTTTCTTGTGTTGTTATTTATTTTATGAGCGAATTGTGTGGATCATTTTCTTACGAAAGATTTCTGAGGGTACTCTTTTTTCTTCCAATGGTTTTCCCCACAAGGGTGGGTTTTACCTTAGAATATTTTAAGGAGGCCCCAACTTTAAGCTACCTGGTCGGCTTTGTGATCAGGGATCACTTTTTCTTTTCTTAATATATATTTTCCATTTATTCAAAAAATAAAATGGGAACCCCGATTCCTAACGGGGATCCCGTCTCAGATGCCCAAAGCGGGGAATGGTATACAGGGCCAGTCCTGTGATTTTTCAAGCTGGGGCGACACAAAAATTTGGTGCCTTGACTGTAGCAGTGTGGCACAACAAATTTTTTTAATGTAGAGCTAATTATTAATCACTTATAAAAAATCACAAATATAAACCAATAAGGTCAAATTCATATAAACGGACTAGGTCAACAAAGAAGTTTAGATAAGTTGACATGGTCACGATTATCTAAGCCAACAAAAAAATTCATATAAGCCAACAAAGGAAAAAAATATTGATTTAGCCCATTAGAGTTACCTATTAGGATCAATATCTAGCATAATGAGACAGTGATCTGTCGTAGGTGCAAATAAGTGAAAAACTCTCTCTTTTGTGTATCGATTTATCCATGGAGATGGTGCATATTTGTGAAGGAAGACTCGAATATTTAATTGTACTCCCCAAACCCTTAGAGGGTGTTTGGCTTGTAAAAAATTTTATAAGCTCCTACAACTTATAATAAGTTTTTAGAACTTAATTATAAGATGTTAGAACTTAAAAAAAAAAAAAAAAAAAACAAATCGGAGACTGAACCAGGGATTGTAGGGGAAGGGTGATGTTTGAACAATTGACCTGACCTCTAGTAGATGAGACAAAGTACCATCCCTCCTAGTGAGGGATGGTCTAAGATGTGAGCAATGGCGTAGCCAGGACACTATAATAGGGTGGGCCGATATACGAAAGCGGGGTAGGCTTGATATAGAAATCATATAAATCCTAACTAATTTATTTTTGAATTGATTAGTAAAAATAAAATTAGGGGTAGGTTGCCCCCCTAACTACGCCACTGGATGTGAGAACTTAATATAAGAATAAATTATTGATGTGTTTGGATAAAATAAGATTGTTGAACTTTTAAGATGTTAGTAATGACAATTGTTTAGTTGAAATAGTCAAAATTTTAAGGGAGGTCGTTGAAATAAGATTTTTTTTTTTTTGAAAAAAAGCTGGGATTCCCCATTTTTTTTTAAAAAAAAATAAAATAGCTTGTAAGCTCCTAACATTTTATTCGGAGCTTATAAGATCTTTCTTTAATAAGTTTACTAAACAAATTTAAATAATCTATAAGTTTTCAAACATCTTATAAGATATTTTGAAAAGCTTATAAGCTCAACGTACCAACTACCATCGTAAAAAGTGATATAATAATAATATTATATTGTACTTCCACTAATGATTGAAAACTAATATCGATAAAATATTGATAGTTGCAAATGTCTTCAAAAATATATCACATCATTTTTTTCTAAGAAAACATATATATGAATATGGGTTCTCGTCTCTGAATTCGGGCGGCCAAAAATATATTTTTTTCAATATACTTTTGTTAAAATACCGAAAATAATATCAAACAAGATCTTGGTCCTTTGTCTTGAATGGCGATTGCATTGCATGGTGCAGGGTTGCTCGGTCGACTCGGGCCCAGAAAAGTTACAAATTTTAGGGGTCCAATTTTTTTGTATACCTTTTATATTTAGTACATATATAAAATAAATAAATCATTGAACAAAAAATGATTCCACATAATGGTTAAATACTGCTACCTAAAACTCTGCAATTCCTAGATTGGAATCCCTTTGGCCTAGTAGCTTTGCCTTAATAGTTGCTACGAAATTATCGCATTTAATTTTTCTTAAGACCCTTAAATTAAATCTTCTCAGATTAAGAAGAAAAAAAATTCAAAAGGGGCCTGCAAGAATTAGAAAGTGCGGGGAAAAAAAATTTGGATTTTCAAATATCTAGTGAAACATATATATATATATATATATTTAAAAATTCATTTAAATATATAAATTGTTCTTTTAATATTTATTTAACATTATATGCATGGTGTATATATATGATAAATATTATAATAAAAGTGGATCAAAATTTAGGGTGTGACTCATTGATATTTCGTTCTACTAATTTTCATTTCTAAACAGAATAGTTAGAAAAGATTAATTAACGAGGGTATCTCCAACCATGGAATTTTAATAATTTTTTAAGATTTTAGAATTCCATGGATTCCATCAGATTCTAATGGAATTCTATGGAATTTTATACTATGAAATTATGTGGATTTTAATAAATTTTAATGGAATTTGTTGGATTTCCTTAAACATAGAATTAATGGGTTTAATGGAGCTATTATAACTTCATGATCGTCCAAAAATGAAAAGAAATGGTACTAAAAAAATGATAAGAAATATAAATATTCAGACAAAGTCATTAACCAAACAAAAAAGAATAAAATAGTTAAAGTAAAATTATTAACAAAAATATAATTTGAAATGGTCAAAAGTTTGTTAAAATTTGCAAAAGGAAAATCAAGGTCTTTTGAATCAATCTCTATTATCTTCATTTAAGGCATCTCTCCACATTTCCTGAGTTATATTATTTCTCCATTCATTTGCATTTTCTCTTTGTTCTTCTTGAGTTTGGAGAATATACACTTCATCTTCGATTTAGTTAATAAAGATGGTTGAGATGAATCTTCGTCATTGGGTTCAATAGGAAATTCATCGAACGACACTCTTTCGAAGAAAATAATGCAGACCGCACACAAGACAATACTAACTATGCTTGTGTTCGAATGGAAATGGAGGTACCAACTTGAAAATTGCAAATCATGAATTGAATATGTCGAATAATCTCTCAACTACATTTCTCAATAAAGCATGCCGCAGTTGAATAGTTCACGGGCATTTTTGGGATGACGACCCTCCCCACCAAAATATTGGAGATGATATTGCACACCTCGAAATGGAGCCAAAATTGACGACGATTTGGAAATCCGCAATCCACAAAAAAACAATTCCTAAATATAAAGTACAACAAATATAATATTAACTTGAGCCAAAAAATAAATCATACGTAGAAAGAAAAAAAAAATAGAACTTGCGATTCAACTACAAAACAAAACGAATAAAGAGTAACAATGGTTACCTCGTGGAACTTTTAACCCATTTCTTCTTATTAATGCATCGTTCAATAATTTTGAATCATAAGCGGAACCTTCCCATTCACTAAGAATGTAAATGAATTCTAAATCAAAAGTGCATGTTGCCAATACATTCTGTGATATTATTCCATGGCGATTGCGATAGGAGCTCACATCTCGCCCGTATACTATAGATGGTACGTGTGTATCGTCAATTGCTCCAATACAATCCTAATGCCTAAAATATATTTCACACAATATTTTTATATTATTATTAAATATTTATAACAAGTAAATTTTACTAAGAATGTTGAATAATTACCTTAAAATAAGGTAATAAAATCTTGTACTTTCTCTTATTTTGCTTGGCACGGCAACTCCAGGTTTGACCATCATAGTAGATCTTTTATGTGTTTAAAGCCTTCAAAATTTTGTTAAAATTTCTGCTCGCAGTAGAATGTGCTCTACCAAAAGTTTTTCGAGTAATACAATACCGATTATTCTGACCAACTGTGAGCAAAAAAGTGGCAAGCATTTTCTCAACACAAATATACCGCGTATCTCGTAGAGGTGTTTTTTCTCTAAGGATATTACAAAGCTTAAGAAAAGCTTCAGAGTACATACTATATATCTGTCTAAAATGCATAGGGTCTTCATTTAACACTTTATTTATGTAATCAGATCCAATAGTACTTATTTGTCTATGAACAGGGCATTCAATATAACTTCCTCCATGCATAAACACTATTAAATCATTCAACACTTGAAGTATTGCTTGAAGTGATAATAAAACTAACTTGAGAGACTCATAGAATTCTTCTTCATATTCTTGTCTTATTCCACTTTCCATTTTTTCTCCAACCTAGAAAGACATTTATATATTGTTATCATAATATAAAACACATAAAAAAAAACTTTATTACATTCCGAGAACATAAATAATGCAATAGATATTAGCAAATTGTTCACATTTATATGAAAAAAATAAATAATAATAACCCACAGTAGCAATTCCACACCATCATGACAACTAAAAACAAAAGTTCATCAAAAAATTCAGAAAATAATTTTTTTCATGACAAGTAAAGACAATAAATTATCTTAAATTAAGCAAAAACCTACTCCACGTTATATTTCATCCACTTTTGACGCTCTTGAAGTGACATTTTCAGAAAAGCTTCTTTCATTCCAAATTTATGGATGAATGAAGGAGCTTTATATCGTGTGCGGTCATCTAAATTTGGAGTTTCTTTAATTGAATTCCATATATTATTGTTGTCCTCTGATTCTTTTTTCTCCATTTCACATTTCTCTCTATCTTTTTCCCTTTTCTCCATCAACCTAAGCATTTCTTGAATGTCAGTTGCAATTTCCGCAATATAATGCATGCCACTAGCAATCTTCACTTGAAAGTCAGCTCGAGACCCACTATTAGTTGACTTAGAACTCTCCTCATATTCATTTCTAGGTCATTTTTTTGGACCATTATTTTCTGAGGGAGCTTTCCACCAGTTTCCACTATAGGTGGGGAAGTAGTGTAGCTTTCATAATGTGGAACATTTTTTATTGTGTTTGCTGGATTGGGATGTACACCTCATGAAACTCATCAAACGTATAGTCTTCTATTGAAGCGCGTGTATTCTCTTCAACTCCATATGTTCTTGCATCTGATTCATCACCCAACCCAATTGATTTTTTTCCTGTAGCAGTTGCATTCCCAACTACTATTCGTAAATCTTCATAGTCAGAAAAGATGTCAGTTCGAAGGTTCTTATGAGTAGGATGAGACTACAAATGAGAAGTACACAATACTATTAGTACATGTTTAGTGTTGTACATACTTAAAAGAAAACTTGTTCAATATTACCTCAAAGTAGTTGTTCCACACTTCATCAGTAGCTGTGAACTTTTTATTAATTGAGTCACAACCAAAACCTAAATAAATCTCATAAACTCAGCATATTTTTGATATTTTTGCTTAAAATGCTTCCATCAATTCTGATACATTGTGTATGTCTTTTGACATCCAAGCTTTACATTCAATACGGAAGTATTTTGGTTTTAAGCTGTCTGCTTTACTTATCGACTCACTACTATCATGCCATCCACGATTAGCGGATCAACCAAAAGTTCTAATGACAAATTGTTGTCTTGTATAGTCCAAGAATTATATCCATTTCTACTTTTTCATTGCGAATCACCCATTAGTATTATCACTACAAATAAAATATATCAAGTAATTAATAGTTATTTTTATATACTTTTGAACTGGGGAAGACTACACCATTATAGCACATCTTGAAGAAAAAACAACTAACAAAATTTCATATGTATTATCGGATGTATTCATTAGAAAAAAACTTGATTTATTAATATGTGACAATTCGAGTTAAAGGATATGTGGCCCTTACATTTGGAGGGAACAAAAACTAGTTGCATTGGATGAAATTGTATAAATGGGTGACAACTACTGAAGTGAAAATAAAGCTAATTGGGACAATTGTTTCAACTTCACAGAACATTTACGGCCTGAATTGTAACGTTGCTATATATATATATAATTTTTTCATTAGAATAATGAATTGTCTTAATCCCTTTTGATGATGGGTTTATTTTTTTCTTCTCTAATAAGCCAGCTTTATTGCATACTTACAACTCTATATGATTATTGATTCATTCCGCCAACACCATAGGCGGTGTCATGGCATAAAAGACATTGACCTACACTAAAAAGAATTTTCCAAAAGAAAACCGAGAAGGGAAAATTTCTATTTGCAAAACTGATAATCAACACAAAAATACAAATCATTGAATAAAGAAAAACATACCTTATCAATTTGTTGTTATAGAAGGATGACAATGGAGTAGAACTTGCGTTGAAAGATTGAGTAGAAGAAGACAGACGTGTGAAGACTGAGGAGATATACACGAGAAGACATTATGATCTTTTTTTTGGCAATATACAATTTTATTTTTAATTTATTATTTGGAAAAATGGATTTTGAAATCCGTGGGGAGAGGTGAGATTTTACGTAGAGTTTTTTCTTCACAAATATACCTTGTAATTCCACCTAAATCATGGAATTCATGGAATGTTTGAGGATACTGGATTTTAGTGGAATCCATGAAAATCCAAATTGAGGATCCCAAGATTTGATGAATTCTATAAAAATCCAAATTGAGGACACCTAGAAAGATATGTAATTCTAAATTCCATTAAATTCCTTGGTTGGGGACACCTCTCTAAAACAAACTAAGGATAGATTTTAAGAGTATGACTGGATGTATAAAAAAAATATAATGATAACAATTAATGTGACGATTATTAGTAAAATAGTGATTGGATATGACTGGAAGAACAAGAGAGAATACAACGACAATAGTTGATGTGATGTTTTTTTTAGTCAAATTGCAATTGAATGTGATTATCGATTTAATGTGATCCAAGCAATTCGTAGTAGGATCTTGAATCATAATGCGTAAGGTGCATGAATTAATTAATTCGTAACAAGAAAGAAAAAAGGATTACCATTGTAGCGTGCGTTCACAAATCTTTTGCAGAAATTCCACGCTCAAAACCTTGAAGCCTTCTTCGGTGTTCTCCAAGAACTCAAGAATGCAGTAAAAATCTTAATGATCGATAGATGTAATTAAGTAGAATGGAATAATTAACTATGGAAACCTTTGCCAAAAGGAAAGTATTACTTTAGGTAATATTTTGATTGGCAAATCAAATCATATTGATTGGCAAATCATATGATTTATCTTCTTTCCAAAATTATCCTAATCCGTCCACTTAATTAAATGCACTTTCTGTATTAAATTATAACTCTTATAATTTATTCCAGTTCTTTTTCTAGAGCCACCAAAGGACCTGATCGGACCCAATTAAACTAAGCTCCAATAAATTGATTTTGATACATCAACTCTTGATCAATCAAAATAATTTATTAATCTTATTTCACTCCACTAAAGGGATAAGATTGCACTCTTAATCTAATTGAAATTACTGAAGCCAATAATTAAATCCTCTGATTTATCGGTCTCACATCTCACCCCCATTGATCAACTAAATATTAGAAATAGGGTAAAATAACCAAAATTCATTTTCTAATATTGATAAATCTCAATCCTCATCTTCTATCAGATAGTCCCATGTGATTGCCATCACATCATGAATTCAACAACAAATGTCGAATTACTGAGCTCATATTCTACTATTTATTAGAAGAACGCATGAGATCATGATCATGACTATTAAATAGGTGATGGATTCCATATTGTGAATATATGTTCCTTGTTATTTCACTTTAATTCCCAAAGCATCGAGATATTGATCATCAATTTAATCTCACTCATTGATGCCTCAAAGAACTTCAAGTTAGTAATCAAAATTCATTACTCACTCAGGATTAAGGTATCATGTATGATAATCAAGTGAAATGGAATATCTATTGGTCAATTAAATATTTAATTTCACGTGGTCCAGTCCAATATATTTAGAAAATATATTAATAATTTTTTTACCAAAGTTAAGATAAACTTCAATATATTGAGACGATCTTACCAAAATAAATTGTCCATATTTATTTACTGATCGTGGACTTTAATTCATTGAATTGAATTATAAATTGAATCTTTCTGTGTTTAACAACTTAAACATTCAATTTATAATATCAAACAATTCATGGACATATGCAAGCTCAATATATATATATATAAAGAATATTTTATTTAAAATGTCAATTACATAATAATTTACTCGTACACACAATACTACCAACATTCTTCCACTTGCCCTAGAGTAAATGAGACATGTCTAGTATACCCATACTTTCAATATGTCCCTCAAAACTTCTAGTTGGTAAACCTTTAGTAAAGGTGTCCGCAAGATTTTCTGCGGATGTTATCTTGCTTACTAACACATCTCCTCGTTGAATGATATCCTAGACAAGGTGATACTTTCGTTCTATGTGTTTTCCACATTAATGGTTTCTAGGTTCTTTTGCATTTGCCACTGCACCATTGTTGTCATAGTACAACGTAATGGCCAGCGATACAGATGGAACCACCTCAATGCTTAGTAGAAAGTTCCTCAGCCACACGGCTTCTTTGGCTACTTCACAAGCTGCCACATATTCTGCCTCCATTGTGGAATCACCAATACATGATTGCTTGATACTAGGGCTGAAAAATGAACCAAGCTACTCGATACTCGATTCGAGATCGATCGTTAAAAGCTCGTTTGAGCTCGGTTCGTTAAAGTAACGAACCAAGCTTGAACATATTTTTCGTTTGATAAGATGTAAAGCTCGGCTCAAGCTCGACTCGATCAATAAAAAAGAATAAAATATGTGTGAAAATATCAAGCTACTCGAGCTCGATTCGTGTTTGGCTCGACCAAAGCTCGTTCGAGCTCGATTCGATTAATAATCAAACAAGCTCAAACACAATTTTTAAAGCTCGATTAAAATTCAAATAAGCTCGAACAATATTATGTTCGGCTCGACTCGACTCGTTTACACCCCTACTTGATACTCCTCCAAATAACAACACCACCACCCAATGTAAATATTGACCCTGATGTGGACTTACGAGTGTCCTTATCAGCCTAAAAATCAGAAATAGTATAACCCACAGGCACCAAATTTGTAGCTGGTATGTGCTTTACAACTATCTAGTGCTCTGGTCCTGGATTTGACTGATATCTACTGATAATTCCAACAGGATAACATATATCTGGTCGGGTACACAACATAGCATACATGAGGCTTCCTACGAGAGGCATAAGGAACCTTCTTCATGTACTCCATTTCACTAGGAGTCTTAGGGCAATGCTCCCATGACAAGTGAATTCCATGTCTGAAACGTGTTTGGCCTTTCTTGGAATTTTGCTTAGCAAACTTTTCCAGTATCTTATCAATGTATGAAGCTTGGGATAAAGCAATCCGTTTGTTCTTCCTATCTCAAACGATTCAGGTTCCTAGAACATAACTTGCTTCTCCCAAGTCCTTCATATCAAACTGTTGTGTCAACTAGTATTTAGTTGATGTTAACATTCCTATGTCATTCCCAATGGGCAGAATGTCATCCACATACAAAGATGAGAAAAGCCACCTTGTTGTCTTTAATTTTCTTATAGACACAAGGCTCATCAAGATTTTGATCAAAACCATAACTCTTTCCGAACTTGATCAAATCGATATTCCAAGACCTAGACGCCTTATTTAAGTCCATAAATGGACCTTTTTCAGTTTGCATGCTCTATGCTCTTGACCCTTTTGGATAAAACCATCTGGTTGCATCATGTAGATGCTCTTGTCAAGACTTCCATTAAGAAAAAACTATCTTGACATCCATTTGCCACACCTCATAATCAAAATGGGTTGCAATGGATAAGAGGATCTGAATAGACTTCAGCATGGCCACAAGTGAGAAGGTTTCTTTATAGTCGATTCCTTCTCGCTGGGTAAAATCCTTAGCGACCAGTCTAGCTTTATAAGTTTCTACCTTTCCGTCTATCCCTCTCTTTCTTTTGTAAACCCATTTACACCCTATGGGTTTTACCCCATTAGGCAAGTCTACAAGATCCTTGACGGAGTTAGTGTACATGGATTTCATTTCCGAATCCATAGCACTCGTCTAATGATCAACGTATATATCCTCCATAGTTTCTTTATACGAAGTGGGATCCTCCTCTTGTTCAGTGGAGACTGCCTCGAAAGACTCTCCATAGAGCAAGTATCTAGAGGGTGGTCTAATGACTCTCCTACTACGTCTAAGTGGTGGAGGCTCTTGGATGATTAGAATTGGTTGTTGTTCTCCCACTACCTCTTGTACACCATGCTCTTCATTCTCATCTTCAGCACCTAGAGGTGTCTGAACAATGGGAACATGATCTTCTTCCGTTTTAGGTACTGGAGATCTAGTAGGTACAATAGGTGGAGCCTCTGTTTGTCTCCCACTAGATCCATCTACCAACGGCGGTAAAAATGTGAATTCAAACTGAGTAGGTTCAATGTGGATCTCTGGAATAGATGAACTGGGAAGGTTTTCCCTCATCTCTTCCAAAAGGACCTTACTCTTTGAATCCTATCAAAGTTATATGACCAAGTCTCAGGTGCCACAAATAAGTCTCATTAGTATGAGATAACTTGATGCGTTTATTAGATGTAGTGTGGTGCAATAAGCTATCAGAAGGTTTTAAAATATACAAATTGTTATTCATATGTCCCTTACAAATAAGAGCTTTATTCAAGGTAATATCAACCGCCATTGGTGAAAAATGGACATAATATTCTTGTTTAAACAATAAAGCAACATAAATTAAATTTCTAGTAATATCTGGACATAATAACAATTCTTTAAAATCAAATATTTATTATTGCTAAAATAAAGATAAACAACTCCAACGACCTTTGCGGACACCACGACTCTGTGCTAACCCCGAGAGTATGTTAGGAATTTTATTGTTTAGATTTTGATGAATGCCATGTAAAACTTAGAATAGAAAGTTGGCACCCCAATTTTGTTGTAACATGCATTGTAATGAATAGAGTGCTGCCAAGGCGAGTTAAGTCGGCTACGCCCTAACATGCAAGAAGACAATCAAGATGGAAGGAAAACTCTGCTGAGGCAATGAGTATGGCAAAGAAGAGTAGACGGGAACTCTCTCTCAAGAAGCAACAGATGCGGTGAGTGGAGCATCGGTCAAGTCAACTCAAGAAAAGCCAAGTCTCAAGTTGAAGTGACAAGAGTCATCCAATGATTGGAAGGCGACTCTAAGTCACCTGGGAAAGCAAGGAAATGCGGTCAAGTCGAGATAATCAGAAAAGAACCGTTGCACGAGAAATCAAGAGATTTACTTAAACAAGTAATATCTCCATACCACCTTTCTTGGAGTGCTCGGTCCCGAAAGCGTGCAAATGGAATGAACCAATGGGAAGCACTACACCGTGTCGTAACTCGAAAAGGTGAAAGAACAATTCATACGAGGAAACGGTAATTCCAAGAATCGCAAGCCAACGATCGCAAAGTGACTTTCAAAAATAAGCCTATCTCTTCAACGGGCAAATTTTTGAAAGTTCACTATAAAAGGCCGAGGAGTTTGTTTGAGATACGAGGATGACACACACGTGAGATATACAAGCACATTAGAAAATCAAAAACATTCTCAATCCTTAAGCCTTACATTACGAAGTACATCAATCCAACACTCACTGTGAAGGAAAGAGAACTTCAATCGAGTTAAAGAGGAAACTTTTGAAAACAAGGGGTCTACATTTCGGAAGGATTGTAGAAAGGTTCAAGGTTGAACCAAGTCTTAAGCTTTTGGAGGGCTTCGTGATCAAATCCAAAGAGCTTGAGCAAGTGAGTTGTAGTAACAAGGCAGGCAAAAGGCCTGTGAAGAAGGCTGAGTCGTGCGAGAAGCCAGGTGAGTGATCAAGGCGTCTCGGTGAGTCCCTAAGGATCAAGTCGGCCGTTTGTGATCAAGACTTGTATCCGGACTGTTACCACTTTGTAAACCGATCATTACTTAGTGGATTCCTCCGGGGAGTTGGAGAAGAGAGGAGTAGAAGAATTACCCCATCTTGAACCTCTATAAAAACTTTAATGTGTCATTTACATTTCAACATTTAAATTCCTGCACTTTTAACTGCTTATATCTGTGATAAATTTGCTATCCATTTGATAATTTATAAGTACTAAATCAAGCTCTAAAATCTTGCTTAATCAAACTTAAGGGTGTTAAGTCTTCCCGCTGAAAATAAAACCACAGTTGAGTTAAATTATAGCCAATGGTGAGTTACTCCATCAAACGGCTCAAATTTGAGTCATTGAGAGATTAACTCTCTTGAGCGACTAATTCGATTGTCCATCAAGGACACAATGTAGAATCAACTCAGAGATTTAAAAGGACTAAATCGAAAATTTGGTAAGGTTTATTCAACCCCCTTCTAAACCTTACACTACACCCCTTGGGACCTACAGAGTATGTTCTCCTTCATTGAGCTCCCGGTTACTTGGAACCCCCGCATTGTATTGCGGATATGATTAGTGGCTCAAGATTCTACTATCCAAGTATCGGTAGAATCAACCATTAAGCATGACTCAATAAAAGATAACTCACCATCACCTTGCTTTTTGTAAGCTAGGTATTTCGACGATTTCTCTCCGGTGATCCTTCTCTCCACAATTGAAGCACTTCCCCAGGGCATGCCATCTATCTTAGCCTTCTTAGCCTTTTGGCTTTGTGAGCCCTTCTTATTAGACTTTTTCTCTTATTCCTCCATTGCCTTTCGGCTTGGAAGAGGATGGTCCAATAGAAGTAACAGCAAATGCATCACCACTCTTGGTCTTTAAAACATTCTCAGCATTTTGGAGCTCTTTTATTAGCTCGGTCAGGGACATGTTAAGCTCTTCATGTTATAACTAAATTTGAACTGCGAGAACATCTCCAGGAGAGTCTCCAAAGCCATGTCAACCTGAGTCTCCGGTTTGATCTCAGCCCCTGGGGCTAGGGTTTTGTAATTCAAGAGATTTTGAAAATTAAAATACCTATCAAAGTGGTGACTGGAGATACGGCAGAGGCGGGTATGGTGATGAATTGGAGATGTTTGTTGGCAGTGGTGGTAGACTAGAGAGCGGGCACGTAGGGGGCGATGGCAGAATGGATAGTGGAGATGCGCGCGCCTGCGATCGGTGTTGTGGTGGTGGTGGCGATGGCGGTGGGGCGGACTGCAGCGTTTTTTCACTTTCTTAATTCTTGTTTTAAACTGAGGAGAGGGATTAGGTAGAGAAGAAGATTGTGTATGTGTGGTCTGTGTTTTTTCAGAAGTTGGGTTGAGAAGAAGATTGGAGAAGAAACGTTTACAATATTATGAAAAAATATATAGCTTTCTTTAATTAGCGCCATCTTAATAAAATAGACTCGATCAAGAGATTAACACTTTAGAATAACGCATGTTGTTCGAAGCGTTATTCCAAGAACATATATAGCACTTATTTAATTAAGCCCTATCTTCAGTTTTCTTCACATAACACTTCGTTAATAAAACACTATTATTGGTTTATTGTGATAGCGCTTTCCTACAAAAGTGTCGTCTGAAATATCTGCGAATTTTTAAATAGCATTTCCATCTAAAAGCGCTATCCAAATATGTTATCGAACTATTTTAAGCGTAGTGGAAACCTTAGCCAATGCAAGCATATGATCTCTCATGGGCGTCCCGGCTTCATGCCCATGTTCATTATAGACCTAATGGCTGCTTGGCGGGCCTGCCGTCCTTGGTGCTCGAACATTTCCCTGAGGCTTTCCATAATTTCAGTAGCAGTACTCATATTCGGATGTTTCTGCTGCAACACATTTGAGATAGATCCCAAAATTTAGCAGCAGGCCATCTCATGAGAATGAGTCCACTTATCATAAGCCTCCTTTTGTTTGGCCGGGGTCTCCGCAATGGGAATAGTGGGAAATGGTTCAGTTAGCACAAATTTTAGCTTCTCCGCAGTTAGAACAATCATGAGATTTCTTTTCCAATCAATGTAATTTTCTCCTACTAGTTGATTTTTAGATAGTATCATGGACAACGAATGAGCAGAAATTTTTCTGAAATATAAAATTCAAAATAAAATGAGCTTGCATACAACAAAAGAATTTCATATATGATGCATGAGAAATTCATGAGTAGACCCAAAACTAATGGCGATAACCTAAAACCCCAAAATCTTAAACATATTTCTCTATAGGAGAAATAAATGTGATTATGGCTAAGTGGAACCCTCCCACTAAACTTAATATATCTAGCAACTCATGCAATATTAATTTAGTACCACATAATTTTGGCCATCATTGACATCGTTTGGATATTTTATAGGAAGTCCCACGGTGTCTTTAATTTAAGTGCATAACCCTATATTGATTATTTCTAAGTACCAAATTAAGTACGTTACCTATAGGGTAATCATAATTAATTAACACTTAAAAATTGATCACCATAAAAATAGACACAATCTAATAATTAGAAACAATGTAGCCCTCCTATAGGAGATCAATAAAATTGACACGAGACATACATATATTCTTACTAATGGGCTAATAGAGGAGACTGTGGGCTCACTAAAATAGTGCACCATCTCTCACTTAATATTTTTAACTATTAGGTTTTATAGATTAATAATATGCCAACCAAGTTTAAAAATAAAATTGGTTCAATTATTAATCAAAATATAAATTTTCTAATCTAAATAAAATTAGAAAATAAAATAAATATTATAACTATGCATGACAATATAATACCTAGAGCGGTGTACATGCGATCTATATAGCATGTTATATGATGATATTTAATTCACAAAACAGTTAAAGCAATAATTAAAAGCAAGAATAAATTTATGGTCCATCCTAGACACAAAAATACAAATAAATTAAAGACCCAATTGAGCCATAGCCCTACCCAATTCTTCAATTTCCATTTGCAAGGTGTCCCGACCAAAAGAGGTCCATTCAACATGCAACCCAAAATCAAACCGGCCCAAAAACAACCGAGTCCCAAATCCAAAAGCCCATCAAAATAGACCTATGTCCTTGTCTAACCCATATCCATGGACAATGGACTGACCCATTTTCAAAATAGTTCAAAAATAATTTGTTGTCCATTAAAAATAGAGCGCATACTTGCAACTCATATTTGATGACACCAACATATGCACACACGACGGACGACCTTGGCCACCGCGACCACGATTTTCGCCGCAAAACATTCCGTCGCACCACGCAGGAGAGAGGAGAAGGCCGCTCGACTCAAGGATTCTGCTCCTGTTTCCGCCACCACAGCGATTCCGGCCCCAGCAAGATTTTCGACGTCGCCACTTTGCGTCGGGCGATCCCGTGGGGCTTCTACGGAGATATATCCGCGGTGCACGAGGAACATCCACTACGCGCGAGAAGGCCCACAGATCCAATTGGAATTTTCTCCGTCTCCTTCAATGGTGTTTTTCTAGAATTTGCAATTGCATCCTTGAACTTTTGAAGAAGTTTCAAATCGCCCCCATGGTTTAATTACGAGTGCCCCCATGGTTCAAATCTTGAAGCTTTGACTTTCGCCACACAAATTCAATTACATAGAAAACAATAAATAAAAATCAAAAGGGAAATTATGGAGACGTAATCCACCCTTTTGTTACAAGACTAGAAAATACGAATACAGAGTTTCAAAATTAAAACTACGGCCATAAATTGTTCAACAATTAAAACTCATTCAATCCAATAATAAAATAAATCACATAGCCCTAACACCGCTCAATTAACACATACATAAACAAATTAATCAATTCAAAATACACAAAATAATATCAAAGCCTAGGCTCTGATACCAATTGTTGGCCGGAACGGAATTACTCAATCACAAAAATCGATTTAATGTGATCCGAGCAATTCGTAGTAGGATCTTGAATAATAATGCGTATTGAGCATGAATTAATTAATTCGTAACAACAATAAAGAAAAAAGGATTACCCTTGTAGCGTGCTTTCAAAAATCCTTTGCAGAAATTCCACGCTCCAAACCTTGAAGCCAATGGCGGCCGCCCCTTTTGTTAAAAAAAAGATTTTATTAAGTAAAACAAAAAATTAAATTTTTTTAAGTTAATATTTGTGTGTGTTTTTTTTTAGTTTTTTTATCTGGCCCATCCCAATTTCGTGTCTGTCCACCCCATAATAATTTCTGGCTACGCCATTGCTTGAAGCCTTCTTTGGTGTTCTCCAAGAACTCAAGAATGCAGTAAAAATCTGTCTTATGTGTGTGGGCACAAAAATGATCAATAGATGTAATTAAGTAGAATGGAATAATTAACTATGGAAACCTTTGTCAAAAGAAAAGTATTACTTTAGATAATATTTTGATTGGCAAATCAAATCATATTGATTGGCAAATCATATGATTTATCTTCTTTCCAAAATTATCCTAATCAGTCCACTTAATTAAATACACTACACTATTAAATTATAACTCTTATAATTTATTCCGATTCTTTTTCTAGAGCCACCAAAGGACTCGATCGGACCCAATTAAACTAAGCTCTAATAAATTGATTTTGATCCATCAACTCTTGATCAATAAAAATAATTTATTAATTTTATTTCACTCCACTAATGGGATAAGATTGCACTCAACCCAATTGATTTTTTTTTCTGTAGCGATTTGCATTCCCAACTACTATTCGTAAATCTTCATAGTCGAGAAAAGATGTCGGTTCGAAGGTTCTTATGAGTAGGATGAGACTACAAATGAGAAGTACACAATACTATTAGTACATGTTTAGTTTTGCACATATTTAAAAGAAAACGTGTTCAATATTACCTCAAAGTAGTTGTTCCACACTTCATCGATGAGTCGTGAACTTTTTATTAATTGAGTCCCAACCAAAACCTAAATAAATCTCATAAACTCAAAGATATTTTTATATTTTTGATTAAAATGCTTCCATCAATTTCGATACATTGTGTATGTCTTTTGACATCCAAGCTTTGCATTCAATACGGGGAAGTATTTTGGTTTTAACTGTCTGTTTTACTTATCGGCCCACTACTATCATGCCATCCACGATTAGCGGATCAACCAAAAGTTCGATGACAAATTGCTCTCTTGTATAGTCCAAGAATTATATCCATTTCTATTTTTTCCTTTCGAATCACCCATTAGTATTATCACTACAAATAAAATATATCAAGTAATTAATAGTTATTTTTATATACTTTTGCACTCTGGGAAGACTACACCATTATAGCACATCTTCAAGAAAAAACAACTAACATAATTTCATATGTATTATCAGATGTATTCATTAGAAAAAAAACTTGATTTATTAATATGTGACAATTCGAGTTAAAGGATATGTGGCCCTTACATTTGGAGGGAACAAAAAACTAGTTGCATTGGATGAAATTGTATAAATGGGTGACAACTACTGAAGTGAAAATAAAGCTAATTGGGACAATTGTTTCAACTTCATAGAACATTTACGGCCTGAATTGTAACGCTGCTATATATATATATATAATGTTTTCATTAGAATAATGAATTGTCTTAATCCCTTTTGATGATGGGTTTATTTTTTTCTTCTCTAATAAGCCAGCTTTATTGCATACTTACAACTCTATATGATTATTGATTCATTACGCCAACACCATAGGTGGTGTCATGGCATAAAAGACATTGACCTACACTAAAAAGAATTTTCCAAAAGAAAACCGAGAAGGGAAAATTTCTATTTGCAAAACTTATAATCAACACAAAAATACAAATCATTGAATAAAGAAAAACATACCTTATCAATTTGTTGTTATAGAAGGATGACAATGGAGTAGAACTTGCGTTGAAAGATTGAGTAGAAGAAGACAGATGTGTGAAGACTGAGGAGATATACACGAGAAGACATTCGATCTTTTTTTTGCAATATACAATTTTATTTTTAATTTATTATTTGGAAAAATGGATTTTGAAATCCGTGGGGAGAGGTGGGATTTTACGTAGATTTTTTTCTTCACAAATATACCTTGTAATTCCACCTAAATCCATTCAAATCTTTTTATATTAGAAACCAATGGAATTCATGAAATGTTTGAGGATCTTTTTGGATTTTAGTGGAATCCATGAAAATCCAAATTGAGGATCCCAAGATTTGATGAATTCTATAAAAATCCAAATTGAGGACATCTAGAAAGTTATGTAATTCTAAATTCCATTAAATTCCATGGTTGGGGACACCTCTCTAAAACAAACAAAGGATAGATTTTAAGAGTATGACTGGATGTATAAAAAAAATATAATAATAACAATTAATGTGACGATTATTAGTATAATAGTGATTGGATATGACTGGAAGAACAAGAGAGAATACAACGACAATAGTTGATGTGATGTTTTTTTTAGTCAAATTGCAATTGAATGTGATTATCGATTTAATGTGATCCAAGCAATTCGTAGTAGGATCTTGAATCATAATGCGTAAGGTGCATGAATTAATTAATTCGTAACAAGAAAGAAAAAAGGATTACCATTGTAGCGTGCGTTCACAAATCTTTTGCAGAAATTCCACGCTCAAAACCTTGAAGCCTTCTTCGGTGTTCTCCAAGAACTCAAGAATGCAGTAAAAATCTTAATGATCGATAGATGTAATTAAGTAGAATGGAATAATTAACTATGGAAACCTTTGCCAAAAGGAAAGTATTACTTTAGGTAATATTTTGATTGGCAAATCAAATCATATTGATTGGCAAATCATATGATTTATCTTCTTTCCAAAATTATCCTAATCCGTCCACTTAATTAAATACACTGCACTATTAAATTATAACTCTTATAATTTATTCCAGTTCTTTTTCTAGAGCCACCAAAGGACCTGATCGGACCCAATTAAACTAAGCTCCAATAAATTGATTTTGATCCATCAACTCTTGATCAATCAAAATAATTTATTAATCTTATTTCACTCCACTAAAGGGATAAGATTGCACTCTTAATCTAATTGAAATTACTGAAGCCAATAATTAAATCCTCTGATTTATCGGTCTCACATCTCACCCCCATTGATCAACTAAATATTAGAAATAGGGTAAAATGACCAAAATTCATTTTCTAATATTGATAAATCTCAATCCTCATCTTCTATCAGATAGTCCCATGTGATTGCCATCACATCATGAATTCAACAACAAATGTCGAATTACTGAGCTCATATTCTACTGTTTATTAGAAGAACACATGAGAGCATGATCGTGACTATTAAATAGGTGATGGATTCCATATTGTGAATATATGTTCCTTGTTATTTCACTTTAATCCCAAAGGATCGAGATATTGATCATCAATTTAATCTCACTCATTAATGCCTCAAAGAACTTCAAGTTAGTAATCAAAGTTCATTACCCACTCAGGATTAAGGTATCATGTACAATAATCAAGTGAAATTAAATATCTATTGGTCAATTAAAGATTTAAGTTCGTGTGGTCGATCCATACATTTTAGAAAATGTGTTAACAATTTTATTACCAAAGTCAAGATAAACTTCAATAAAATTGAGACGATCTTATCAAAATAAATTGTCCATATTTATTTACCGATTGTGGACTTTAATTCTTTGAATTGAATTATAAATTGAATTTTTCGTGTTTAACAACTTAAACACTCAATTTATAATATCGCACAATTCATGGACATATGCAAGCTCAATATATATGAAAATAATATTTTATTCAAAATGTCAATTACATAATAATTTACTCATAGGCACAATACTACCAATAATTGTAAAATTGTAATTGCATGTAATTGGTGATTGAAAATGATAATGAGTGAAGAGTGTTTTTTGATAAAAATCGCATCTTTGGAATTTTTTCTTAAATAAAAATTTACAAAATTTGTTCATAGGCAAGCTCAACGTTCGAATGGTTGTTTGACCATTCATTTCGTTTTTCTTTTATTTTTAGAGCAAATAATGTGATCTTTGTTATTTGAAAAATAAGAATGAATTTTGAGAGTGTAATCGTATAAGAGATGAAAAAATAACGATGAAAGTTGATGTAATAATTTCTTGACTAAAATAATGAATGAATATGATGATGGTTGAATAGTAATATATATGATATATGATAGTGTAATGATTACAAGCGATACGTTTTTGTAATAGAAATTGTAATTTGACATGAAAAAGATATAATATAAATTTTATAAATTTTTCATAAATAACAATATAATGGGAAAGCAGTTTCTCTCATGGAAACTTTTCAAAAATGTCTCATGTATGGAAGCACAACCGATAATGAATCATGACCACTCTAAGAGTTTAGCTAGGTGAAACGGTTTATTCCATATTACACCACGTGCATAATAACAATACAATCGGTTTTTTTTTAGCCATTCCCATCAAGTCAAGATATTTTTTAGCCATCTTTTTCAAACGCATCTTTTTTAGCCATTTGGGGTGTGAAAAACCCAATTTGCCCTTGAGTCAATTTAACTGCACAAAAACACACATCCCTATGACTAACATCGAGTTACTATAGCTCGACATCGAGTTACTGTAACTCGATGTCGAGTTACAGCATCCAGATCTCTCACTTATTATAACCCAATTATTTTTTTTCCCAAAAACTTTGAATTCATATAACTTTTTCGTTTTAAATCCGTTTTGCATGTATAATATATCAAATTAATCCTATTTTTGATATCTATAATTCAACACCCAGATTATATATTTAAAAACGAAAAATACAGGTTCGATTTCTTAAAAAATGTTTGAAAAAAAAAGAGTAAGAGGATACATAGAGATAAGTGATAGAGAGAGAAATAACCCAAAATATCAAATAAATATGTTAGAAGGGTATGGATGTCATTTTATACCCAAAAATGGCTAAAAAGATGTGTCTACAAAACATGGCTATTTTTCATCTTTACATTTTCTAAATGGCTATTTTGTACGCTGGTACGAGGTTTTCTTCTTGTCTGTTGACAAGTGTGTGAGTCTTGTCGCCTGACAAGTTTACTTTACATAATCTTTATTTCATCCATTAGACCCGTTAGTTTTTGTCTTTTTTGTTGGGTGTTTTTTTAATCCTGTCGCATCAAAATCCATCTATAGAGGACCTGTGTGGGCGTATGCAATTGAGAAAGAGGAAGAATGAGGTCTGGTTCTTGAGGGCCAGAGATAGAAAAGCAATGTCAAGACCTACGTTGGTGTCTAGTAGGAAGATTTTTATCAGATAGAACTGTCAATTTTCAGGCCATGAAAAATACTCTTGCGTCTATTTGGCGACCAGACAAAGGTGTGTTTATCAAGGATTTGGGTTCCAAATTTCTTCTTGTTCCAATTCTTTCACGAGTTGGACGCCCTAAGGGTTCAGTCTAATGGACCATAGACTTTTGATAATCTTTTTCTAATTACCAAAAGGTTGAACATTGTGGAACAACCTGCGAAAACACAATTATTCCATACGGAATTATGGGTGCAAGTCTACGATCTACCGCTAGGGTTCATGACTGAACGCATTGCCAAAGAGATAGGTGTATTCATTGGTGTGTTTCTGGAATCGGACCAACACAACTTTGTTGGTCCTTGGAAAAATTACATGAGGATTCATATCGCCTTTGATGTTCGAAACCCACTCAAGAGAAGAATGAAGTTGATAAAGCCACGGGGAGATTGGATCTGGATTCATTTCAAGTACGAACGCCTGCCTATTTTTTGTTTCTACCGTGGATTGCTTGGACACTCGGAAAAATTCTGTTTAAAGTTATTTAATAATCTGGAGATTAAAGAAGATAGAGCATATGGAATTTGGTTGAAAGCGCCATCCCGAAAACAAATGCTTCACGGTGAGTCTCAATGGTTATGCAACTCAGTTTCGATGGAATCCTCGGGAGCATGGGGCGGGAGACGTTACAATCGAGTGCATTAATCCGGATCATGGGTCGCACGATTCGGTAACCATCAAACAGGGGAAAGATAAATCTGTAGAATCTGGGAGTGCTTAATGTGAGGGGAGTAGTGGAAGTGGATTGGTGGTTAGTCAAGGGGTCAACTCTCAACTCCCTGACTACTTAAGTGGGGAATTAGAAATAGTGGTGCCGAAAAAGAAGGAACAATTGAAGGGTGACTATAAAAAGAGATGTGTGGAAAATGATGAGGAACTCGACAAATTGGGTAATGGGCCGGAGGTAAGCAAAGGCTCTAGTTCGACTGGGTCTCAGGACCAAAAAAACTTGAAGGCGTTGGGCTCTGGCTTCCAGGCCCACCGAGCCCAATGAGTACCTTAAGCTGGAACTGTCGTGGGCTTGGCAACCCACAGACAGTTCAAGTCTTATTGGACCTAGTCCAATTAAAAAGTCCCTCTTTTATTTTTTTAATTGAAACTATGATTAACAAAAGTAAAGTGGAGTTAGTTAGAGTTAAATTGGGTTATGAAGGTTTATTCACTGTCGATAGTCCAGGGCATGGAGGAGGAATTGCCCTCCTTTGGAGGGAGAAGAATATGGTTGAACTACTAAGCTTCTCATCGAACCATATTGATGTTGTGGTACATCTAAAAGATACGACTCAATGGAGATTAACTGGGTTTTATGGTTTCCCAGAAACAAGCAGACGTCGTCAATCTTGGGATTTACTACGGCAATTGGCTTCTCAATCTACTTTGCTGTGGTGTTGTATCGGCGATTTCAACGATCTTACATCAAATTCAGAGAAGAGATGTAAGAATACTCACCCTACTTGGCTCTTATCGGGTTTCAAGGAGGCAATAGATGATTCTTATCTGGTGGACTTGGGAATGATTGGCTATCAATTTACTTGGGAGCGAGGGAGAGGTACGAGTCATTGGGCGGAGGAAAGGCTGGACAGAGCCCTAGCCTCTCAATCGTGGTGTGCTCTATTTCCAATCAATAGAGTTTGGAATCTCGAAGCCTCAATGTCGAACCATTCTCCAAACTACTTGGACATTGGTCCCTGATACCGTGTGAGGAAGGTTCGTAAATTCAGGTTTGAGAATTCCTGGCTAAGAGAAGCGGAGTGTAAACATATTGTGGAAAAGGGATGGTATGGAAGTGTTGAAGGAAGTCTGCAGGGGAAGATTGCAATGTGTGGTGAAGAGTTATTCAAATGGGGCAATAATCTCGAAATTCTTTTAATATCAAAATTGAGGAACTAAGAAACCGAATGCGTAATCTTCGGGTCAGTAGATTCTTTGTTTGTCCGTGAGTTTGAGCTAGCACAACCGGACTATAATAGCTTATTAGCTCAAAAGGAGGATTTTTGGAAGCAAAGAGCCAAACTATTTTGGCTCAAGGGAGGAGACTCAAATTCCAAATATTTTCATTCATGGCATCTACTCGGAAGCGTCATAATACTATATACAAGCTAAAATCTAGGAAGGATCCTGGTTAACATGGGAGTCGGGGTTAGCGACCATATTGTGCAAAAGATTATGTTGACTTATTTTCTTCTTCGGACTGTATCTGCGAGCCTATTATAGAATGTGTTGAGGCAAAGGTTTTTGATATACAAAATGAGACCCTACTCCAACCTTTCATTGAGAAGGAACTTAAAGACGCTTTATTTTCAATGCACCCCAATAAATCCCCGGGCGGATGGGATGAATCCCGCTTTTTCCAGAGAGATTCTCGGATATTACGAAAAGGATGTGGTATCGGCATGTTTGAGTTTTATTAACTCCTGCTCTTTTCCAATGGCTTCAATGACACGAATATTGTATTAATCCCTAAGAAGAATAATTCGGAGCTTATTCTTGATTTGCGGCTATCGCACTTTGTAATGTGGCATATAAGGTGATTTCTAAGGCACTAGCAAACCGTTTGAAAACCATTCTCGCCTTATATTATTTCGGAAAGTCAAAGTGCGTTTGTCCCATGGAGATTAATTTCGAGATAATATTTTGGTGGCATTTGAGGTAAATCATTATCTCAAAAGGTAAAGTCAAGGAAGACATGGAGTTGCGGCGATGAAAATAGATATGAGCAAAGCATACGATAGAATTAAATGGTCGTTTTTAAGGGCTATGCTTCTAAAACTGGGTTTTAACAATCAGTGGGTAGAATTGATGATGTTATGTGTATCGACGGTCCGTTATAAAGTCCTTCATGGTGATTTTGAGTCCGAAGTTTTTGTTCCAAGTCGTGGATTGAGACAAGGGGATCCCTTATATCCCTACCTCTTTATTTTGTGTGCGGAAGGTTTGTCTGCTATTATCCAGAAGTTCGAAAACAGAGGATGGATTCATGGGTGTCGAATTGCCCGAGAGGCACCAAGTGTGTCGCATTTATTTTTTGCCGATGATTTCTTATTTTTCTCGAGCAAATTTAGAGGAATGTCCGAGGATTCATACCGCTGGATTTATATTCGAAAGCTTCGGGCTAGTCTATTAATTTCCAAAAGTCAACCATCTCTTTCAGTTATAGTACAAAGGTGGAGGAATGTCAGCTTATCTGCAACCAGTTGAATGTGATGCAAACCACTAACCATGGTTCTTATCTGGGGTTGCCGTCTCTGATTGGGCGCAATAAAAGGCGATTTTTGCCTTTATAAAAGATAAAGCAGGCTCGATTACAAGGGTGGACATCAAAGCTTCTATCTCGGCGGGGAAAGAGGTACTCCTTAAAACAGTGGCACAAATGGTTCCATTGTATGCTATGAGTATTTTTCGATTACCAATTGAGTTGTGCAATGAATTGGAAAGGTTAATGAACTCATTCTGGTGGGGAAAAAGACCGGAATCGTCTAGAGGCATTAATTGGCTAGCATGGCATAAACGTGTTCTCACAAGTATCAAGGAGGCTCGATTTTTAGAAGATTACACCAATTCAATTTGGCTTTGCTAGGGAGCGGTGTGGCGCCTAATTTCGATCCTCAATCTCTCGTGGCTCGTATTTTTAATGCTAGATATTACCCGAATACAAACATGTTTGCTGCTCAACTAGGAGCGAATCCCAGTTTTGTATGGAGAAGTATATTGGCAGCTAGGGGGCTTGTTGCTGGCGGGTGCAGATGGAGGGTGGGAGATGGTAAGTTGATCTCGGTATGGAACGACCCTTGGCTCCCACATGATGATGCATTTGTATACTCTCCACCTCCAGCTACTGGTCTAGATGAGGTTCATGTTTACATTTTGATGAAGACATGCACTCTCCAATGGGATGAAGAGGTTGTTGCTGATTTGTTTAACCCCAGAGATCAGCAATTAATACTTAGTATCCCATTGTGCGAGAGTATGGGAGCTGATAGATGGATGTGGACGGGAAATAAAAAAGGGATTTATTCGGTAAAATCTGGTTACCATAGGTTGTCTTGTGAGAGATGGAAGAACAACGAGAATCCTCTGTTACAATTTGATCGAAGGGTCTTTGGGGCTTAAAAATCCCAAAGAAAAGGTAAGGAATTTGGTGTGGCGTGCGTGTCGGAACTCTCTACCATATTTTTCAAACACATCTTTGTTAGCTATTTTGGGGTGTGAAAAACCCAATTTGCCCTTGAGTCAATTTAACTGCACAAAAAACATACATCCCTGTGACTAACATCGAAGTTCTTTGTGACTCGACATCGAAGTTCTGATGACTCGATGTCGAGTTACAACATCCGAGATCTCTCACTTATTATAACCAGTTTTTTTTTCCAAAAACTTTGAATTCACACAACCTTTTCGTTTTAAATCCCTTTTGCATGTATAATATATCAAATTAATCCTCTTTTCGATATCTATAATTCAACACCCATATTATATATTTAAAATCGAAAAATACGGGTTCAATTTCTTAAAAAATATTTGAAAAAAAAAAAGAGAGTAAGAGGATACATAGAGATAAGTGAAAGAGAGAGAAATGACCCAAATATCAAACAAATATCTTTAGAAGGGTATGGATGTCATTTTATACCAAAAAATGGCTAAAAAACGTGTCTACAAAACATGGTTATTTTTCATCTTTATATATTCTAAATGACAATTTTGTACCATTACCACATAACAATATATTTGTTATAAAGGTGTAAAGATTCATTCAAAATTTCAAATCATACAGTCTGATGTGTATTGTGTGCAAATATATGGAAAATACTATTCTAGTGTATTCCTTAGCATCTAAAAGACCAAGTGAAACTAAAAAGAAAATGAAAAAGCTCTACACGTGCGATAGATATGCCCATCAATTATGATTTAACAAAAAAACCCAAATAAAGGGTCATTTGACGGAACGTCATAAATATATAATTCTTTTCTTCTCTAGTACCTCCATAAACACGAGAAGTTGAAAAAGGAGGGAAAACCCCTTAAAACCCTAAAAACTCTCTCCCGGACACACTGTCCCTCTATCTCTGTTTCTTTCACTAAATTTCAGAGCACAGGCATGCATATTGATTGTTAATTCAAGTTTGTTTGTTTGTTGGCATGGATATCTCTAATTTGAAGAGGGTTCCTGTTTGAGTGGGTGAACAGAACACTAAACTGTATACTGTTAAAAAGAAGCACCTTTTAGTTTTTACTTAAATAGATTTTCTAGCCTTTTGAAATTAGAAGCCAAAATGGCGCGGCTTCTTCGAAGCGCTTCGTCTCTGAGACGCTCTCTGTTTCCTCAATTGCAGGTTTTGTTTTATTCTCATTAGCTCTGTATTATTTGCAATAATTTCTCTCTATTGTTTTTTTCTATTACTTTGTTTTTTGTTGAGACTGAGTTTGCAGCAAGAAAGTGGTACCTTAACATTGATAGAGTTTAATATTGGCATATGTATATACTCTATATATTTAGCCAAGAACTTCGATTATTTTTCTTTTTACTTGAAGATTTGTAAGCAAGTGGTCTTTGTGGGTGTATGTGTGTGTTTTCTCTCATTCTCCTTTCTTTTGGAGGATCTTTTATTTAGTTAGAAACTTGAACTCAGAACTTAATATGTTATTTATTATTATTATCCCTTTTTTTCTCTTTCTTGAAAAAGTGAGGAGAATGTATCTAGAGTCTGGTGTGGTGGATTTTTTTTAATGTTTTTTCTCTTTCTTTTCTATGTTGGCTTCGGGAAAAGGAAACAAAGGAGGGGACTCAAATTGGCTGGGTGGTAGGAAAATGGCTGTTTCACAATTCTATGGTTTTATCTTGGTTGTATTGGTTTTGCAGGAATCTACGAGGGGATTATTGGAAACATCTACACAGCTATGCAACTTTGCCACTAAAGGTACTGAAAGTTTCTCAAAATGTTTTCTTCTGGCATTTGTCACATCTTCTTTACTTGCTTAACAGAAATTTATCTTGGATTATTTACATGTTTGTTTAGTCCTGGGAGTAGATAGGTATTACTGTAGTCTTTCTTTTTTTGTTTATTGTCCCATTGATGTCTTGTATTTACTATTTAGGAACAATCAGAAAAGAAAAGGAGTGGTTAAAGTAGTTGTACACATGTATATTACTACATTTTCTTTAATTGTTCATTTGGACGAGGCTTGTAGTGTATTAAACCATTTTAATTTACGTTGGATTTATTCCACCGCTGTTTGCAGCTGGATGATTTAATTGTTTTTCCATTTGTTTATCTTATCGCCTTCAATGAATATTTTAGAATCTTTATGTCTCTATCGATCTTATGCACATATAATCATATACACATGGGTTGTAGCTATTAGATACATGTGTCATCAAGTAGATGGATTGCTAGGCTTCCAATTGACTATCTATGATGCATGTAATCTGATCCTTTCTACCTTCGGGGGGTTCGATAATACATTGAGTTGATGAGGATGAGTTTTTAATTTGTGGTTGCTCAATGAAGATTATGTACCAATTTGCTTCATCTGTGAGCTTTTGCTTAGTATTGCTGTACTTCTCTGCTACGCAGGATTCTTTCCGTTGTACCTTTGATTCTTTCAGTAATTTTTCCTTCTGTTAAGCCTCACGAGTAAGTTAAATTTACGTAATTCTATTTGCTTGAAGGTAAAAGGAAGCAAAAGTCAGATGCAAGTGATTCTGGTGAAGAGAATATGTCCAAGAAAGACCTAGCATTAAAGCTAGCTTTGGATCAGATCACCGCATCATTTGGAAAAGGATCCATTATGTGGCTTGGTCGGACAGAGTCTCTTAGGCACACTCCGGTGGTGTCTACTGGATCATTTGCTTTGGATGTTGCATTGGGAATAGGAGGTCTTCCAAAGGTATCTTACAGTGTTAAGAGAATCTGAGATTGTTTTGTATGCCATGGTGCAATTTCCTATGTGCAGATGACACATATTTGTTGAACAGATGACACATATTTGTTGAATTAAACTTTTTAAGAGGTGGCAGGTATATATTTCTCACTGTAAGAACCTAAATTGTAAATATACAGGCAACTGTGTCTGTGTGGTTGGTACAATGAACTTAGCATGAGTAAAGATTTTGATTCTTGAAATTTTAATTTTGTCCGAGTTGGCACCAATGTCCTCTTATGCCGCCTGGAAAATCTTAAAATTTGGTGATTGCTCCAGTAATACTGGCTTAAACCTTAATGAATATGCAATCTATCATCTCATTTGTGCTTCCGTTTACAGCAATCATTGCTACTTTTCTCATTTCTATTGCTGAGTTTGTTCTTGAACTTACGGGTTGATATACAAGTCCTCACTTTTCTTTTATAATTGCATATAGTTATATTTTAGTGTATACATAAATGTAAAGCTGTACAAAGTTGGGACTATGTTTAGATAGTCTTTGTGGTCTATGTATTGATTTGAGTTACGACATTTTTGAGTTCTATCAGGGACGCGTTGTGGAAATATATGGTCCAGAAGCTTCTGGGAAAACAACTCTTGCTTTGCATGTGATTGCTGAGGCACAAAAACAAGGAGGTTAGTCATATGTCCATATTCTACTTCCATGAGGTTTTTTTTTTAATAACCAAAATTGTTCACCATCCTTATCTCGCTCGACAATTTCAGTGTTTTATTTGTTATGATCAGAATGTATATAGTGTTGTTCTCATTAAATTTGCAGTGATTACTTCACTTTTTTATGATTTCAACTGTTTCCATCTTGTAGATCTATGTCTGGCCTGAACTTATGCTGATTCTTGCTTTCGTCCTGTATAGGCTACTGTGTCTTTGTAGATGCTGAGCATGCTCTTGATCCAGCTTTAGCTGAGGCCATTGGCGTAAACACTGAAAATTTGCTTCTCTCACAACCAGATTGTGGTGAGCAAGCTCTCAGTCTGGTGGATACCCTAATCCGGAGTGGTTCAGTAGATGTCGTTGTTGTTGATAGTGTAAGTAAGATGATATGGTTTCTGCATGACATGGCTGGAGCAAAGAAAAATTGACAATCTTTCTTATTTGCATTATCTTTTCTAATTTTCCTGGGTAGGTAGCTGCACTGGTTCCTAAAGGTGAACTTGATGGTGAAATGGGAGATGCGCACATGGCAATGCAAGCAAGACTAATGAGTCAGGCACTTCGCAAATTGAGCCACTCATTATCTCTTTCGCAGACAATATTAATTTTTACAAATCAGGCATGTCCATAAACTTCTGATGCATTAATGGTCTTTAGATATTTTGTGCCTGTGCTCTACTTTATTTCCTTATGATTATGTATAAGCTGGTTTCTCCAATTTGTATTTGCAATCCTCATGGCAAACTATATCTTATGTCTTTGTTTACAATTCCACTGATGCTTCTTGTTGCATTTTTAGTATCTTGTTGGCCCATGTGTGTGTGTGTGTGTATTTGTGTGTTCTCTTTCTTTTCCTATTAGCATTCTTTTCGCTTCTATTTTTGGATTTTCCTTTTCTCCCTACTCTTTAAACTTCCCTTATGTATTTTTACTTTCTATTCTTATTTTTTTGCCCTCCTATTAACTTCCTTTCTCTGCTTGCACCCAACCCCATATGTACTGGAAGACAATAGTTGTGAGAACCTATGGGATAGCCCCTTTGGTATCCACATGTCTATAAATGTAATAAAAGTCACGCCATTGCATTACCGTCCTGTCTCCTGTTGTTATTTCTTCCTTGAAACTCACTTTGTATATTTTCCACTTAGATCATCTTTTGATATTTGTTCATGCTAAATTGTTAAATCACCTTATGACCCCAGAAATCTGAATGAATCATGAGCATGTGACATGTCATTAGAAAGTGAAAACTTAGTGAACTCATGTCCTTCAACTTCTAATCTTTTTCACAATAGACCTCCGTACTTTCAACTTCTGCGGAGCGTCCAGCTTTTTTC
Organism: Rehmannia glutinosa; assembly: GCA_016081115.2. NCBI lineage: Eukaryota > Viridiplantae > Streptophyta > Magnoliopsida > Lamiales > Orobanchaceae > Rehmannia > Rehmannia glutinosa. Next base: position 59,086,277 of record CM071931.1, on the reverse strand, counting down.
TTGGTTGTTTTGTAGAAGCATCCATATATCCTGCTCTATCATTCACTATTTAAAGCATCAAGCTTAAATGTTTATTCGACGGTATTCGTTCATCATTCATGTTTTAGCTTCCAGGTGATCTTGTCAGTTGCAATCTAGATGTACTGTGACCCCCTAGAATATTTACGACAAGTGCAAGATCTAAATATATTGTCCCATACCCGTTACCACTGCTAAATTGGTAAATGAAAGTCTGTTAGTGTACTGATAGACTGAATACTGACACCTTTCAATAAATATATTTAAACTACAACCTTATATGGTGACTTGATGCCATTTGTGTTTTGCTATTTATCTTTCCTGTCACATCTACAAAATAGTTATGATTTGTTTAGAAGACTTTTCTTTCTTCCTTTTGTTCCTGAGTTGCCTTCCTTGCATTTATCCAGGCATGGAAAAATAAGTCCCCAATTAGTTAACTTTCTACTCCTAGTAGAAGGAACATCAATTTTTCTTCTCTTTTATGTTGCATTGGAGTGAACTTCATTAAAATCCGTATGGAGTTGAGGAAATGTCACTTGTTATAAAAAGACTTCGTTTCAGCCCCAACTTTTTTCCTCCATGTGAAATTTTCCGCGGATATAATAAAGGAAATTTCATTGACTCATTTCAACTTTAACCTTTTACCTCCACTCAACTTTCATATCAAAAATGCCTTACAGTACTTAAAATTCTCTTGTTGGACTGCTGGAGGTAATTATGTGGATGCTGCGGATCTAGCTGAATGCTAAATAACTCAAAAATATAATTGGGCTCTGTCAGAAAGAAGCACAACTCATTTCTTTGTTTACTTACCTGATAAGTTACATTTAATTATAGGTGCGAGCGAAGCTATCCACTTTTGGATTTGGCGGTCCCACTGAAGTTACTTGTGGTGGAAATGCCCTGAAGTTTTATGCTTCAGTACGTCTTAATATTAGGAGAACGGGGCTGGTCAAGAAGGGAGAAGAGGTAGGAATCTTGTTCATATATCTTGGAATATTTGGAAACTCATGTCCGGATTATTTTTGATGAAAAAGTATTTGAATTGCTTTTGAATAGATCCTAGATTTGGTATTTCTTCCTTGCTTAAACCTTGTTTCGCTGTTGGTTCTGCAACGCATATTGGGGCTTCGGACGATTTCACATAGCCAATATAAAATGACCTCATCTTTTCGTTGAAATTAATCAATATATTGTCTGTTGCTAGTTGTGTGGACATATTGATTCTTTGGTGAAGCTGCACCTTGGACGTATTAACAGTTATTTTTGTAAAAAGAGAAGAGTTCTAATCTGGTATTGTTGATTTTCATTACCCTGAAAATTATGCACTTATTTGGAGTTAAATTTTGTGAAAACACATGGAGTCTACAAGCTATCTTTGAATTACCAGAAATAAAGCGCAATGGCTGATTAGTAGTTCCTTTTAATCTGTTTTGTTATGCAGACTGTAGGAAGCCAAGTTGTTGTGAAGATTGTAAAGAACAAGCATGCACCTCCATTTAAAACTGCGGAATTTGAGCTCGAGTTTGGTAGAGGGATTTCTCGAGAGGCTGAGCTCATAGATTTAGGATGCAAACACAAGTTCATCACAAAGTCTGGCTCATGGCTTTATATGGACAATCAATCTTTTCAAGGTAAGGATGCTCTCAAGAAATACCTGTCTGAAAATGTAAGTGTAAGAGACGAACTTATGAAGAAGCTCAGAGATAAGCTTATAGATGTCGAACCAGATAGTGGAAAGGAATCTATTACAGGGCCTATAGACGGAGAGGCCATTGATGAGGTTTCTACGTCTGACACGACTGACGAAGAGGTGGTTACTGCTGTTGAGGCATAATACAGTGGTAGTTTGACCGAGAAGATTTTCAATGTTATTGTACATCGATACATTTCAACGAACAACATTGATGTGGTAGTTCTCGAGCAGTCTTTATTAATGTCGGATGTCTTCGAATTGTGAGCTTGCTAGTAAAAAACCCGAAAGCTTACGCATTTTAGGTCATGTAGATCATGAAATTTTGTGATTCCAAAGAGCGAGGGTTTGTACCTATTTTTCTCGTAAATTATCTGTTGCTGATGATGTCAATTGTTCAGCTGCATTTTGTTGAAAGATTTTACCCTGTATATTGGAATATTAGTTATGAAGGAAAATCATGAATCTGATTCACGGGGGAAAGCCATGTTTATCTAACTGCACCTTTTTCATTTGTGTTATTTGGTTCTTGGACTGTGTATAGTGAAAAGGATATTCATTTCTTTACTTTCTGGGTTTCTGTGGTGGGCAAAACGGCTTAATATTTCTGGAGATGATAAATATGATGCATACTTAGGTGTGTTGCTGGAATCACGGTGTTTATGCATTGACTAGTGTTATGGTAGGGTCTGTTGACGTATAATCGATCCTCTAAGGTAAAAAGAATAATTATGTTCGATCCCATAAATCTAATAATAGTTGATTTCTCCCCGAATTGAATCTACATGGATGCTATTCAGTATGAGTTCCTACCAAATTTTTACCAGTTCGCATGTCTTGAGGAACAATTTGATGGAGTGAAGTTTTGAACCCATGATTTCCATCCCACAAGAGACTTAAGTCCCTTGTGGTGGAACACATTACATATTCTTTCATGTTTAAAGGTGATTTAGGGCCATAAGCTAACCTTTCGTAACTTTTCTAATGTTTGGAAAAATTGAAGCCTGTCAGATCTTGATCTTATACTTTTCAGTGTTTGACACAGCCACCCGACAAAAACAAACGATAATTTGTTAAGTATTTACTATTTTGATGAATTAAAAAGATAATGTTTTTTGTATTTTTAAAAACCCTTATATATGAGTCCAGTCCCACCTTTATCATTTACTAGATAGTGTTTTTCTTTTTAAAAGGAAAAGCTTGTAAATTATTGATCATAGCCAATGGTGGAGATGTGGTAGGGGTGGCCAAATGGAACCGAAATCGGGTTCTAAATCAGAACCGTAACCGTTGTCAACGGTTTCTAAATCGTAATCGTGGTCAACGGTTCCAAAACCAGAACCGGAACCGTGTAGACCGATTCCGGTTCCAGTTCCGGTTCCTTGGTCTCAAAAACCGTGGAACCGGCGGTTAGAACTGCCGATGGAACCGTGATAGAACCGTGATGAAACCGTTTTTTTAAGGTTAAAACCAACAATTGTTTTTGGTAAATATATGCTAGAAGAAATGTTAAATGTTTATTATGATGTTTTATATTCGTAACTACGTGAGACACGTTTTCGACCAAATGTTGTAAGCGAACGTGAACTTTGATTTTTCTATACTCTAAGGCTTCGTTTGGTTGGGCATTATGTGAGTGATATCACTCACTTTGTTATTATTTCATCCCCATTGTTTTGTTTGGTTCAATTAGACAAAGCCATGTAAATAGTCTTTGGCCCGTTAATTTATCCCCTCAATAAGGTAATAGATATCCCACCCCTAGGTGGGATGAGCAATATTGCACTTTATCATCCATGCTCAAATTACATATGTACCCCTTTTATACAATGTAAAGTAAGGATTTTAATAGGAGGGCCAATTTGGAATATGCAATATAAAATAAGGACAAAAAAGTACTAGCACACTTGTTAGACTATTAATACACACCTTCAACTAAACAATTTATTACAAAACCATCACATTCCCAAAACTCAATCCTTCATTCAAACACCTTATCGATCTTATTATATCCATAGGATAAGGCAAAAAATGTAGGTGGGAATTAATCAAGTCCATTACCTTAGCCAACCAAACGAGCCCTAATAGTATATATAGATAGTTTAATATTATTATTATATTAAGTATAAAACTTAATTGAATATTAAGTGCAAGTCTTTTTCTTTCTTTTCCTTTTTTTTTTTTTTAATTGAAATTGATAAACTATTTTTAAAAAACCAAATAATTATCAACAGATAAAAAAAAACGATTAAGTTAAAATCATAACCTAACCATGGAGGAACCGGTTTCAACTGCAGGACGACCGTTGGTTCCAATTTTGGAAACCGAACCGGCGGTTTTCGAACCAGAACCGGCGGTTCCGGAACCGTGGCCACACCTGGATGGGGGACCTGGGTCCAACTTAGTGGTGTCAATTTCAGACCCGACACGCAAACCCGACATGAACCTAATACAATATTAATGGGTATGGGTCCAGGCTTCATGGGTCCGAGCCAAAATTGGGTCGAACCCGAATAACCCACCAATTTAATAGGTCGGTCTGGGTCAACCTGCTATGACCCATTTAACCCGTCTTAACCCGTTTGTAAATTTTAAAAATAAATAATTGTAAGAAGAAAACAAAAAAACAAGACATGTCCTTAAAACTTAAATGTTAAAACCTCCTTAATATGTATGTTGTTATTATTTTGCATGTATTTTTGTATGTTGTCCGCAAAATATGATTAGTATGTTATGTTATTTATTATTATTTTTGTATGTTGTGAATTGTGATATTTTTTTATTGATTGAATAGTGTGTCATATTGATCGATTTAAAAAAAATTATTTATTCAATTAAAAATATTAAATGTATATAAAAGTAATTTTTTTAAACGGGTTAAATGGGTCGGGTCTGTGTTACCTGAGAAATAAATAGGTCGGGTCCGGGTTCAAGATTCTGATACGAATAATTAACAGGTCGGGTCCGAATTGGCTTATTCTGACCTACGAACTCACGTATCCGGACCCACGAATCCAACCCATTGACACCCCTAGTCCAATTCCCCTTTTTATATTTTCTTACTTAATTTCGTTACAAAATGAAAAAAATAAAAAGTTGAAGTAATAGTTTATATAATTTTTTTTTGAGTTTTTCATTTGATACACTCATTTTTGTATGATGGCCCAACCCACTTTTGTGGGCTGGCTACGCCATTGATCATTGCAATCTTGCATTACAAGATTCCCCAATCATATCAGAAAAAAACCATTCTCCCAAACAAAGAAAAAAGAGACAAGTAGAAAAATGAGCAATAGTCTGCAACAAAATGAATTCGTCGTGAGTCAAACATGAATGAGTGAAATTTCAGGATGAAGCCCAAGTAAAGCTTTTATGTCATTCGCTTTAGCCCTAGTGTACGTGAAATCGTCTTTTAGATTGGTGATTGTTGAAACTGGTTTTAGGAAATTGGGTTTTCATCCAATTTTAACCAATTATTTAAGTGGGTTCATTTATTTGATGTATGAAATAAATGAGATAAATGTAGTCTACACCGTGGGTAGATGAGTTTAGCAATTTGAATTTCTCAAAACCAATGTCGGGTGAATGAGAAATAAATGCATGAAGTCACTTAAAATGCCTTTTATATATGGAATATAAAAGGGCTGGGAATATGGAAAGTCATATCCCACGTATGAAACATATTAAATATTTTACTAGTTTATAAAGAGTTTCACCACTAAGAAGGAGTAATCATATGGAGCTCCTTATAGTACACCCTAGTGGACCAAGTCAATTTTGACTAACTTTTGGCTAGCTCAAAAAGCACCAACGACGGTGCAGAGCCCGAGCCGAGCCCGCGCACATTGCACATAGTCGCATTGGGCGCTTTAGAGGTGCACTTTGCACTTTGAATGTACACATCGTCGCGAGAAGCTTTGAGGAGTCTTAAAGTTTTGACAAATCGAACCAGGGTTCGGTCCAGTGGTTCGGTGATGTGGCAGGGCGCTCACGTGGTAGTGACTTGGCAGAGTCCTCCATGTGGCGACATGTGGCACGCATTAGACGCGTCTGTTCGCTGACAGGGCACCATGACTGGACACTACTGTCCAGTGTGCAGGGGTGCATGCTAAGAGATGTGTACCTTCAGGTGGATGCAATCTGGTCCATCAGATCGCGGCTGTTGATCACAAGGCACAATTTGACGATCATGATTGATCCGAACCTGGGGTTGCACCCAGTCTCAAGAGACACCAGAAGCTCTATAAATAGCAGTCCCCAGATTCATTTTGCATCAGAAAAATTCAAAATTCTTCTAGCATTCTACATAAGTTCTGAGAGTTCAAAACACTATAAAGTTCGAAGTGTCTTGTGATTTGTAGTGTTGCTATCACATGACGTAAGTCGTATCTTGGGAGGCGACTGCCAGTTTTCAACTCTTGCCTCGACTTTCTTTCTGTTACTCTGCTCAAAATTTTGCAGCCGTTTGATATACACCAACCCAGTTTTCCAACAATTTTAAGAGAAATTTTCGTGTGTATCAAATGGCTTCAACATCATGAGTTCCAGCACCATCCGTTCTAGCACTAATACTGGGAGAGAAACCAGAGAAGCTCAGTGGTTCAGATTTCAAAAGATGGCAACAAAAAATACTATTCTATCTTATTACTCTGAACCTTGCTCGTTTCTTGACAAATGATGCTCCAACGTGGGGAAGAGGAGACCGATAAAGAGAAGAGAATGGTGTTCAATGCTTGGAGTCAAAACGACTTCCTATGCAGGAACTACATTTTCAACAGACTGGACAACACATTGTATTATGCGTATTGTTTAGTAAAGACTGCTAAAGAGTTGTGGAGCTCTTTAGAGAATAAGTATAAAACAAGATCTTGCACAAAGAAATTGTTGTTGGCAAATTCCTTGATTTTAAGATGGTTGACACCAAGACAAAGTGATCAACCAGGTTCAAAAGATTAAACTTATTCTCGCGATATAATTGCGGAGGAATGGTCTTTGAGTGAATCCTTTCAAGTAGCCGCTATTATAGAGAAGTTACCTCCTCTCGTGGAAGAATTTTAAAAACTATCTCAAGCATAAGTGGAAGGAGATGGGGCTTGAAGACTTAATTGTCGATTACGAATTGAAGAGACAATCGCAAGTCTGAAATTAAGTCTGGAAAGCTTCCATTGGAGGCAAAGACAAACTTGGTGGAGCCCAATGCTAGCAAGAAGAGAAAGCACCCAGGGAATGGTCAGAAATAGGGGAAGGCTAAAAAGTTCAAAGGGAACTGCTTCAACTGTGGAAAGCCGAATGACAAGTCTAAAGATTGTCGTTTTCCTAAGAAAGGCAATCGGAACAAGGTGCATGTGACCGAGGAAAAAAAGCGATGCCAATTGATATGTCCGAGCTTGATCTCTCAATTGTTTTATTTGAAGCCAACATGTGCTACATGGTGGATAACCCGAGAGAATGGTGGGTGGACACAGGTGCTACACGCCACATATGCTCCAATAAAGACATGTTCTCAATGTATACTCCTATCAACGGAAGGAAGTTATTCATGGAAAATCATGCAACAAAATTCTAAAATTATCAGTCTTGGCAATGTGGTGCTGAAGATTACCTCGGGCAAGGAGCTGACCCTCGTTGATTTCCTTCATGTTCCAGACGGAAGAATTTTGTGTCAGGATCATTGTTGGTCAAGGCAGGGTTTAGACTAGTATTTGAGGCTCAAAAGTTTGTACTTATGAAAAATGGACAATTCATAGGGAAGGGGTACTTAGAAAATGGACTGTTCAAGATGAATGTAATGAATATACTCCATAACTTTGAAAGCAATAAAATTAATGCTTCTTCTTATTTGCTTGAGTGTTCAAATTTATGACTTATTAGATTAGGACATGTGAATTTTAATACTTTGAAAAGGTTAATAAACTTGGAATTACTACCTAATTTTAAAACAGATTCACATCACAAGTGTGAAATTTGTGTTGAGGCAAAAAGGGCCAAAACACCATTCCACTCGGTGGAAAGAGATACAGAACCTCTAGAGTTAATTCACAGTGATATATGTGATTTAAAGTTTGTGCAAACTAGAGGTGGGAAAAAATATTTTGTTACTTTTATCGATGATTGCACAAGATACTGTTTATCTTTTGAGAAGTAAAGATGAGGCCTTAGAAACTTTTAAAAGGCCTTAGAAACTTTTAAAAACTATAAGAATGAGGTTGAAAATCAACTTAGCAAGCGAATTAAGATAATTCGAAGTGATAGAGGTAGAGAATATGGAGCTCCTTTTGATGAATCTTGCTCAGATTCTGGTATTATTCATCAAACGACAGCTCCTTATTCACCACAATCAAACGGTATTGTTGAACGCAAAAACTAAACTCTGAAAGAGAAGATGAATGCTTTGTTGATAAATTCGGGTTTACCTCAGAATTTGTGGAGGGAAGCAATTCTTTCAGCTAATCACATTATTAATAAAATACCACATAAAAATAAGGGTTAATTACAAAAATACCCTTGAGGTTTGACCTAATTACAAAAAAAACCAGCTATTTTTTGAAATTACAAAAATACCCCTGAGGTTTTATTTTGTCTTACATTTAACCCCTTCATAAGTAAGAAAATTTCAAAATCCCCCTTTATATTTATAAAATCATTGCAGTATACCCCTTAATTTTAACACTGAATCAAACCTCAGGGGTACTTTTTGTAATTTTGAAAGTTAGCTGGGTTTTTTTGTAATTAGGTCAAACCTCAGGGGTATTTTTTGTAATTATCCCTAAAAATAAAGATAAAACTCCGTATGAGTTATGAAAAGGGCGCAAACCTTCCTATAAATACCTTAAAGTTGTGGGGGTGTTTGGCTAAAGTAGAAATACCTAAGCCAAAACAATTCAAGATAGAACCTAAAACAATTGATTGCGCTTTCATTGGATATGTTAATAATAGTAGTGCATATCGATATTTAGTGCACAAATCAGCAATTCCAGATGTACAAGAAGGTACAATTATTGAGTCAAGGAATGTTGTATTTTTCGAAGATGTGTTTCTTTGTCAAGAAAGAAAAGAAGTTAATTCTGGCAAAAGAACACGTGATACTGTTGATGGTAATCATCAAAGTGATGAAACCAAGACGTAGTAAAAAGGCCAAAATAACTAAGTCTATTGGTCCAGATTTTCTAACTTATGTGTTAGAAAATGAACCAAGGACAATTGGTGAAGCATTGTCCAGTCCAAAATCTCCATTCTGGAAAGAATCTATTAATAATGAAATAGATTCCATCATGCAGAATCATACCTGGGAGTTGGTAGATCTCCTACCTAGAAATAAGTCTTTAGGATGCAAGTGGATCTTTAAAAGGAAATATAAAGCTGATGGAACTATTGATAAGTACAAGGCCAGATTAGTAGCTAAAGGATTTAAACAAAGAGAAGGTCTTGATTTCTTTGATATGTATTCAGTTGTGACAACAATCACATCTATTAGAGTGCTCATTGCTATTGCTGCATTGCATAACCTTGAGATACACCAAATGGATGTGAAAATGTTTTTTTATAAATGGTGAATTAGAAGAAGAAATCTACATGGAACAACCCAAAGGGTTTGTTGCTCTGGCGAAAGAAGATGATGTTTAAACTTGTTAAGTCCTTGTATGGCCTTAAGCAAACTTCGAAACAATGGCACGAGAAATTTGATAGAATTATGTTGTTGAATGGTTTCAAAATCAACGAGTGTGATAAATGCGTTTACATCAAAGACACACCTAATGCTTATGTGATTGTCTGTCTTTACGTTGACGACATGTTGATTATGGGTAGTAATCATGATATAATCATGAATACTAAGAAAATGTTGACCAAATATTTTTATATGAAAAATATGGGTGTAGCAGATGTTATTTTGGGAATTAAGATCTCTAAAACATCTGATGGACTTGTTTTGTCACAGTCTCATTATATTGAGACAGTGCTTAGAAATTTCAATGCTTATGACAGTCCTCCAGCTAAAACACATGTTGATTTAAGCTTACACTTAGCTAAATCAGGGTGAGCCTGTATCTCAACTAGGATTATTGGCAGTCTAATGTATGTAACAAACTGCACTCGTCCGGATATTGCTTACGCTAGTTAATAAACTGAGTAGATTTATGAGTAATCCTAGAAATGACCATTGGAAGACATTGATAAGGGTTCTTAGATATCTAATACTCATCTTAAATTATGGATTACATTACTCTAAATATCCAACTGCATTAGAAGGATACAATGATGCTAATTGGATATCTGACACAAAAGATTCCAAGTCCATGAGTGGTTATATTTTTAACATTGGTGGTGGAGCAGTGTCATGGATATCCTCCAAACAAATTTGTATAGCTCGATCCACGATGGAATCGGAGTTTATAGCTCGGATAAAGCCGGTGAAGAAGTAGAATGACTTTGCAACTTCTTAGAGGATATTCCTTGCTGGCCTAAGCCTGTGGCTGCGATCATGATACATTGTGATAGTCAATCAGCTATAGGGAGGGCTCAAAATAGTATGTACAATGGTAAGTCTCGACATATACGTCGAAGACATAACACCATTAGGCAGTTGATCTCAAATGGGTTATTACAATCGATTACGTGAAATCGAAAGAAAACCTAGTGGATCCGTTAACTAAAGGTTTGAATAGAGATCAAGTATATACTGCTTATCGAAATGAATGAGCTTAAAATCCACAAAATAAGAGTGTTCATAGCGGTAACCCAACCTTGTGAATTTGAGATCCCAAGACCTTGGTTCAATGAAACAACTAAGTTATGAATATTCGGATAAACACTTGGAACAAGTTACAGCTCATTCATGTCCAAGTCGAAAACCTGCAGAATGTGGTGAAGTTAAGTTATAAATTTTCAATGGTTCCTATACTTGAAAGAAGTGGAGTATGGCAGGATACTCTTAATAGGAGATGACCTATATAAGTGTAAAGATGGGCCGCTTCAATGAAACACTTATGAATCCAAGATGTTGTCCAGGGCCAAAATGGACACAACCGTGAGAACCTAATGGTGTTAGAAAAGATATTATGTGGATACTGTTGTTTTGGTTTACATAAACAAATGAACATTCAAGACATCCCGCCACCGTGGGAGCCTAGTAAATCCAATAATATTTCACTAAGGAAGGTTCAAAGCCACAAACTACCTCTCCGATGCAATAGATTTTCGTTTGAACTCTTTTTAGTGCCTGCATTCTCATATCTATTAATTTTCATTCATTTGGAGATTGTTGAAATTGGGTTTTAACTCGATTAAGAAATTGGGTTTTGACTCGATTTTTTAACCAATTATTTAAGTGGATTCATTTATTCGATGTATAAAATAAATGAGATAAATGTTAGCATTTTGAATTTCTCAAAACCAATGTCGGATGAATGATAAATAAATGTATGAAATTAGCCACTAAAATGCCTTTTATATATGGGATATAAAAGGGTGGGAATATGGAAAATCATATCCCACATAGGAAACATATTAAATGTTTGACTACTTTATAAGAGCTTCACCACTAATACAGAGTAATCATGTGGAGCTCCTTAATTATGGTACACCCTAGTGGACCAAGTCAATTTTGACTAGCCTTTGGTTAGCTTAAAAAACACCAAGGACAGTGCGGAGCCCGAGCCGAGCCTGCGCACGTCGCACATAGTCACATTGGGGCTTTAGAGGCACACTTCGCACGTACACATCGTCGCGAGGAGTTTTGAGGAACCTAGAGCTGTCAATTTTTTCGGGCCGGGCCAAGCGGGAAAATCGGTCGGCCCGAAATTTCTTGAGTCGTTATTTTGGGGAGCCCAACCTAACCCGTGTATTAAAAATACATTTGATTTGCTTCAGGCCGGCCCGTCGAATGGGCCGGGCCAAATAGGCCCGACTCTTTTTGGGCTTGCAAAATTGCAACCCAACCCGACCCTATTACCGAGCCGGTTGGGCCAACTTATTGGGCTGGGATTTTTTTGACAGCTCTAGAGGAGCCTTAAAGTTTTGATAAATTGAACTAGGGTTCGGTCCAGTGGCATGACAGCTCAAGTGGCAGTGACTTGACAGAGTCGTCCTTGTGGCGACACGTGGCACGCATTAGACGCGCGTTTGTTCATTGACAGGCACCATGACCGACACGACCGGCCCAAAGGCTTGCAGGGGTGCATGCCAAGAGATGTGTACCTTGAGGTGGATGCAATCTGGTCCATCAGATCGTCACTGTTGATCACAAGGCACGATCTGATGGTCATGATTGATCCGAACCTGGGGTTGCACCCAGTCTGAAGAGACACCAGAAACTCTATAAATAGCAGTCCCCATGATTCATTTTGCATCAGAAAAATTCAAAATTATTCTAGCATTCTCGCATAAGTTAAAGAGTTCAAAACACTATAAAGTTCGAAGTATCTTGTGATTTGCAGTGTTGCTATCACAAGACGTAAGTCGTTGTATCTTGGGAGGCGATTGTCAGTTTCCGTTAACACTGTGAGTGGGGCAATTTTGTCTTAAAGACAAAGAGTCCAACTCTTGCTCGACTTTCTTTCTTTCATTACTCTGCTCAAATTTTGCGGTTGTTTGATATACACCAACCCAGTTTTCCAACAAAGGACTACTTGCACCACCAAAAGAGAGACTATTTTCTTGAGAGAGACTGATTGCTTGCCAAAGAGAATCCAAAAAAATGATGTTTAGATATATTGATCCCGAATCTCGATAGTGCAGTCTTTAACTTCAAGTTCTCCGAGCACACATGAGCATGGTTGCAAATAACAGTCCCAAATGTAAGGATTAGCCTGCCTTCATCATCACGAATTACCCCTCCAACAACATAGCTATTTTTCTCTTCGTTCATAGCCGCGTCGACATCTAATTTGAGTGCATGTTTGGGAGTACTTTTGAAATAAATGTTAGATAAATATTTTATCAAGATTTTGATGATTATGTTTAAATGAGTTTTATACCAAAACAATATTTATGAATGTTGTCCAAAATACTCCTAAATGATTTAAAATATTTTTACTAATTTTTGGAGTATTTCTTAGAGTTTATTATTTGATAAAAAATTGGACAACATATTTGATGCTTTTGTGTTAATTGGTTTTTACACCAAAATAATGTTTATAAATATTGTCCAAATATTTAAAATGATTTAAAATTTTTTTTCTAATTTATTTTTGATAAAAAATTGGACAACATATTTGATTTTTGTGTTAATTGTTTTTATAATGTTTATAAATATTGTCCAAATACTCACAACATTTAAAATTTTTTACTAATTTTTGGAGTATTTCTTGAAGTTTATTTTTGATAAAAATCGGACAACATTTCAATTTGGAGGTCGGCCAAATTAAACAAGAGGTCGACCGGTACCAAGAACGTCCAAAATGAAATAGAAAGAAACAGAATGAAATTATGTGTAAAAACTAAGCGGGGGCCGGTCCGGGAGGGTCGAGGTCTCACCCCTAGGCTGGTCGAACCCCCTCCGACCGGTTGACCCCCCGCAACTCGTACTGGATCGCACTATTTTCATTCAAACGTTCGAAATTTTCTATAGGGCAATCGGTCGCCTGTAATTTTTGACAAAGAAAAATTTCAACCGCAATCCTTATCACCAAGATTTACTTTTGATTTTTGTACAATATTTCCACATCTTGTGATCCTCATTTTGTAGACAAAAGTGAAGAAGAATGAGCCTATGTTGGGAGCCTATGTTGGTGAAGACTCTCCTATAAATAGAGGATGAATTGAAGACACAAGATACAACAACAACACAAGCAAATAAACAACAAGAAATCTGCAAATTTCCAAGCTTTCATATTCAACACTCTTGTTGTATTTATAGCCTAAGTATTTCACTTTCACATCTTGAGGTCTAGGCTTTATTTCTTGATTACACTTGCACTCAAATTGTAATATTCATTATTGAGTTGTAATCTTGATTTTTGTCATCATTCAACACAAGACATCCTTGTGAGTATTCTTGTGGAAAGAATACACTTGAGTGATCTAGGTGTTAGGTGTTCAAGAGTGTGGTGCTCTTGATGTATTGAAGAATTTGGTGTTCTTCAAGGTTGAAGATTGTGGAAATCTTCACAAGGTGTCGTTGAAGATTGTGGTAATCTCAAAGGTGGTGTTGAAGAAGAGTGTGGTGCTCTTCAAGGTGATGTTGTAAGATGTTGTATTAATTGTGGTAATTAATAAAATCTTTTTTCCTTTTGAAATCCATCCTTGAGATCTTTGGGGTGGTAGAGGATTAGGCCCTAGGTGGGTTGAACCTCTATAAATCGACGCGTGTTGTTTACTTCCCGCACCTTTATTATTGTCTTGGCTTGTTTGATTCGAAAAAGAGGGCTAAATCGAGAAAATGGAGATAATCTATTCACCCCCCCTCTAGATTATCGTAGCCGCTTGGACTTACAATAAAGTGCATTTATAAGATATACTTTTTATCAAGAAGTGCTTATGTGAGTATGTGTAATGTTAAGTGTTAGGTAAAGTTAGATTTTAATGTCCATTTTGTAGATATTGTATAGAAGAAATTCAAAAGTTACAAATTTACACTTCTCCAAATTAATTTTAAGAAAAGTGATTTTTTTTCCATTTAAAAATAACTACTAAACATACAAGTGTTTTATAAAATCTAAAAGTCCATTTGAATAGGATTCCAAACACTCTCTCGAGGCTAGGCTAGGTACGGAGGGGCGATCCATATGTCTAAAGAATGTTTAAAATCTTTTAGATAAAAATCATTGAAAATTTTCAAGTAAAACAAAAATGAATTTTAGGCAACATCCCCGTGCGATGCCCGGTGTATATCGATGAGATATTTGTTTTGCCCATATATATTTTTCTAATAGCTATATGAATTCTATCATCGTTTTGGAATGGCAACATCCCCGCGTGAGGAACCATGCCCATTAGTAATTGAATAGAATGAGACGTGGAATCCACCTTGGGGATGGGGATGTGAGCATATGGAGATTTCTCGTTTCTCTATCGATGATGGAATATGGATAATATTTATATCCTCGCCCCCTTCCCATTCCGATTAGATAAAACGGGATTCTCCGTTCTCATCCCCATTCCCGAATATGCATATTGTATTTATCTATTATTAATATTAATTCTATTTATAATTTTTTATTTATTAGTTATAAAAATCAAACACAAGAATCTTTACAATTTTACTTACTCTTATTCTTTGTTTTACAAATTATGGATTTATGTTATCTGTATTTTAAAAAGAGAGAGATTGCTTTAAGTTTTAAATTTCAAAAACAAATTAAAATATAAAAATAATTATTTTTATTATAAATCATATGGTTAAACAATAAAAATAAATTATTATAAACTATAAAAATCTCGTTAAATACAAAATTATTTATTTGTGTAATTTTATAAATTAAATCTATTTCTAGATCATGTTTATCTATGAGAAAGTAAAAGTTTGAAAAAGTTTTAACTGACCAATGTTGATTTTTTATTATTACCCCAATGATGAATATTTAATAAACTGTCTTTACAACCAATAATAAGGTCATTTAAAATTTGAATATTTTTAGGGGTTTAGAAAGCTGAATAATTGTAAAAATTACTAATGAATTAAACAAAAAACACGTTTTATATTTAGCAACATATTTTTAAGAGAAAATGAAACAATTCAAAAAACAAACAAACAAAAACACACACACACACACACACACACACATATATATATATACATCTATCAAAAATTATCAAATAGCCAAATTCATATTTAATTCCAAATGTACAACTCTAAAACTTGAATATCAAAATATGTTGATAAATATAAAAATAATTTCTATTAACTAAAATGTACGTTAATATATAAAAAAATATTTTTCTATTTATAAAATACTATTATGAATATAATTTTATATTAAATAAATCTTAATTTTCATCTTACATAAATATATATAATATTATGTATGGATATAAGTGATATATAAAATTTGGATACATATTTTGATATATTTTTTCAATTAAAATAATTATTTTTTAATTTAATTTAATTAAAATTAAATATAATTTTATATAATTATTAAGGAATTCTAAGACCAAAAAACAACTATAAAATATATTATAAATAACCAAAATACATGAATATACAAATTGATGTCCAATAGCACAAATGCATAATTCTTAATTAAAAGCTCATTATAAATTACAAAAGTAATGAAAAAATATTTCTTATATTTTTTTTAATTATGTTTTTATTTCATATATACAATATGTATGTCAAACTGAAGATCACAAAAAAATGATTAATTTGATATATTATACGTCAAAAATGGATCAACAATGAAAAAGTCATTGTTTTTTTTTTTTAAAAAAAAAGAAAAAAATAAACACAGTAATTAATACAGTACACATACTGATTTGGAAAGATAATTTTATATATTTTTATATCATTTTTAAAAGTTATTATTTGAAAAAGTTGACTACCAAAAATAATAAAATATCAAATATTTATCACTTCTTATTATTATACATATGTTTATTACTTTTTATAATACAAAAAAATGGGCGAGAAAATCTTCCCATACTATTTCCGAAACGATTGTTATTATATATATAGATAAAACTGAAAAGATGCATTTGGAACTTTTTTTTGAAGATGCATTTGGAACCTAAACCAAAATCAAATTGTCCATTATTTTGGTTGCGTGGATGTTGCTTTATATGTATCGCCATGCACCACTTTTTTTTTTTTTTGGGGATTGATGACAAAAATACCAAATATTCTCGGAGAATGACACTAAATATGCTACTCGCTTTTTTATAGATATTTTTACGCTTTTTCGATTTTTTTGTTCTTGAATTATTGTCTATATTATTTCCGTTGTTTCATATTTGTTTCTATATTGTTTATTTTATTTTTTGGTTGTTTCTATGTTGTTTAATTATGTGCTATTTTTTTCATGTTTCGGTGCAACTTTTATGCTTTTTTTATTCACGTATTTTATATATTGTTTATGTTGTTTTTAAGGTTGTTTCTATACTATTTTTAATGTTGTTCGATGTTTCTTTTTTATTTCAAGTTATATCCAATGTTTCAATAAACCTTTATCTATTTTTAAGCTTTTTTTTTGTTCTTCTTTTTTTCTATATTATTTATGTTGTTTATGGGTTATTTTGATATAGTTTTCAATGTCGTTCTTTTACTTTTTGGTGTTAATTTCATTAGTTTTCGACTTTTTCAATGCATTGGATTAAAAATTGAATTGTATTTTCTATTCATATGTTGTTCTATATTATTTTCAATGTATTTTGTTTTAATATGTGTTGTTTTATGTGTATATTTCTTTATAGTTTATAAGATCTCGGTATAAAATTGATTATATAATGGGGGCATAAATTATTTTTTCACTGACATTTTATTAGATAA
The DNA here is from genome assembly GCA_016081115.2 of Rehmannia glutinosa. Classification (NCBI taxonomy): domain Eukaryota; kingdom Viridiplantae; phylum Streptophyta; class Magnoliopsida; order Lamiales; family Orobanchaceae; genus Rehmannia; species Rehmannia glutinosa. Next base: position 59,069,142 of record CM071931.1, on the reverse strand, counting down.
AATATGTTCCTAACAACCTTAAACCAACAACGTCAAAAAATCTGAAAAATTTGGCAGGAGCATAAAAATGTTCAAGAAAAAAGATTGGAGCATACAAATGTCTAGAAAAAAGGACCAGGAGCATAAATGTGTCCCTTTTTCCCGGAATTGTTGGGTATTTTTGTCCTTATCTCTCTCTCACACTAAAAGAATTTAAGAAGTTTTGTAATGATTCATTATGATCCAAAGTAATTATAAAATTATATTTCACTCAAATTGTAAGTTTAAACAAGTTTACTTTTTTTTATATATTATGCATACATAATATAACTTAACAACTTTATTATATGATTGTAACTTATGTTATAACGGTTTAGTTTGTTACATTTACATTTACTTTTTCTCATTAAGTTTGTTATCTGTCAATTAGATGTTAGCTAGCTAGAAACGATGATCACCCTTCCTCTTGTATAAATACATATATCTTCATATTGATCAATAGGATGAAATTCATTTGCTTCTCAATATTCAACATGGTATCAGAGCCTCTTTTTCTGTAGCCGGTATCTCTCTATTTTTGCTTGATTTTTTTTCTTCTTTGCCATTGTATGGCTTATTCTTCTATTTCCTCCATTGTTACTACTCTACGTGTCCCTTCTTCTTCAAGTTCTTTACCTCTTCTTCCTACCCCCTTCTATTCCTCGAGTCAGAGCCACTCCTCTCCCCATCTCTCATTCTTCTCCTTCTTCTTCTTTCTCTTCTTCCCCTTCTCCTCCGGACATTCAACTAACTGTTGAATTACCTCCCATTCCTATCTCCCAACCCCTGCGCCTTAGCCCTCTTTCTATTTCTTTCTCTCATACTATGACCACTCGTTCTAAAACCAGTTCCCTTAAGCCTCATACCTTTTCAGCCCAATTTACTCACCTTCATATCTCAATGCAGCGGCGTTATCTGATTCTCAATGGTATGCAACTATGAAGGATGAATTCAATGCCTTAATTAGCAAGAATACTTGGACTTTGGTTCCTCCTCAGGTCAAAAGTGCATATTATCAGCAATAAATGGGTTTTTCGCACTAAATACAAGCTTGATGCTTTTGTTGATCGTTTAAAGGCGTGCCTTGTTGCTAAGGGATTTTAGCAAACCGCAGGGGTTGATTTCTTTGAAACTTTCAGCCCTGTGGTCAAGGTCTGCACCATTTGTTTAGTTTTCTCATTGTCAGTCACTTATAGATGGAGCATCCAACAAATTGATATAAATAATGCTTTCCTTAATGTATATCTTCAAGAAACCGTATATATGTGCCAACCTGAGGGCTTTGTCAATCCACAATTTCCAGATGTTGTTTGTAAACTCAGCAAGTCTCTTTATGTCCTTAAACAGGCCCCTCGTGCTTGGTTTACTACGCTTAAGGAATTCCTCTTTTCCTTACAGTTTAAAGAATTTGTTGCTAATTCCTCTTTATTTTTTCAAAGATCAGGTTCTCTGTTGTTGATTGTATTGGTTTATGTCGATGATATTCTTATTACGGGAGATAACTCAGCTGCTATAACTCATCTCATTCATGTTCTTGGTCAGAAGTTTGCCCTTAAAGCCATGGGGGAGGTTAATCATTTTCTTGGCATGGAGGCTGTCAGGAATTCTCAGGGCATTGTACTAAATCAAACAAAGTATGTTCTTGATTTGCTTCAGAAAACTAATTTGTTGTACTGCAAGCCTACTTCCACTCCTATATCCACTTCTTAAAAGCTCCATCTTCATGATAGAATGCCCTTTGATGATCCTTCTTTATTTCGAAATGTTATTATTGCTCTTTGATATTTAACTGTCATACGGCCTAATATATCCTTTGCTGTCATCAAGCTCAATCAGTTTCTTCACAGCCCTACAACGAATCATTGGTTAGCTTGCAAGCATCTCCTACGGTATATTAAGGGCACCTGCACTCTTGGTCTCTCCTTTAAGCCCATCTCCAGGTTTTTGTTGGAGACTTACACTGATGTCGATTGGGCCAGTAATTTTGATGATCAACAGTCCACAGGAGGTTATTGTGTATATTTGGGCTAAAATCTTTTGATCTGGAGTTCAAAAAAACAACAGGTTGTCTCCCGAAGTAGTGCAGAATCTGAGTATCGCACCCTTGCATGTCATTTGGCTCCATTCTCTGTTTCATGAATTAGGCATCAAAATTGAATCTCCCTTTTTGTTATGGTGTGACAATGATAGTGCCGCAACCCTTGCTTCTAATCCAGTCTTCCACGCTCGAACCAAACATATCAAAATCGATGTTGACTATGCCCGAGAAAAAGTTCTATCCAAAGAAGTTGAAGTACGCTACATTCCCTCTGAGTCCCAGGTTGCTGATCTCCTCACAAAGCCAGTCTCTGCTGCTCGTTTTCAATTTCTGTATACCAAGCTTCCACTTGTCCAACCATCTGCTCAACAATCCCCCTTGGTTTGAGAGGGGTGTATTAGAGGGAATACCTAACTGGTAGTTATGACGGTTTAGTTTGTTACATTTATGTTACTTTTCTGTTAAGTTGTTAGCTGTCAATTAGCTGTTAGCTAGCTAAAAACCGATCACCCTTCTTCTTGTATAAATACATGTATCTTCATATTGATCAATAAGATGAAATTCATTTGCTTCTTAATATTCAACAACGTTGTATTATCGTTTTAGTGTGCTTGCTTTGGAATTGTATTTAGTTGACCTCATGTTTTTACTTTTCTTATTAAGTTTTATTATCAATTATTTAGTTCGTAATATATGTATTTAATTGACAATCATGTTTAATTATATTATATTAAATATGTTACATGTTATTTTAAGTAAATATATATAAAAACACAAACTGAATATGTAATAATTATTTTTTTATAATTATAGATGATGAAACAATTATGTAATTATTGTTAAATAATAAATATTGTACAGAGAATTTTCTTTTAATTAGATGGTTTGAATAATACACTTTAAGTTTGGTAGAAGAATCACACCAATTTTACTATAAAAACTACGCAAAAATAGAATTTGTGATTGGAGACGGTGTTATAACAATTATATACCTTGAATATCTAATTATTTTGCATTAGACCAGATGTCAAATTCTAACCGCAAGTGTAGGCCACGTGTCCAAAAATCGTTTGCACGATATAATATATGTATAATTCATGCCAAATATATATTTCTTTATATACATTATATGCATGTAATATAAAAATAAAATAAAAATCAAACTAATATAAAGGTTTTGATTGCATATATTCTAATTAAAACCTTGAGTAGGTCTCTTGTAAGACCGTCTTACGGATCCTATTCCGTAAGACGGATCCCACCAGCGACCCGCCCAGCCCAATCAGGCCAGCCCGGCCAGCCTTGACCAAATACCCCAAAGCCCCAATGACCCACCCACCCGCCCAATGCCCAACCCACCCGTTTTATTAAAAAAAATTATGCACGCTTGTGGAATTGAACAAGCGACCTATACATCCTTAAGGTGATATTTTACCACCACAACACTAATACTTGTTGTGCAATTTCAGTGTAACCATGTATATAAAGTCATTCATAAATACGCCTGGTAAATTGAATAAAAATTAAAAACGCCTCTAAATGAAGAGGCTAAGAATCGAACACAAGTCTATTAAAAAACATGATACATTATCTCAATAAATGGATACTTATAAAAGTGTACTTTAACTACATCATATTTATTTTTTATTTTTCCTCTTTTTTTGTTCCTAGTTTGTAACTGTATTAAGAAATCTGATACTTTATCTCAACAAACGGATACTTTTACTTATAAAAGTGTTACTTTAACTATATCATATTTATTTTTTATTTTTCCTTCTTTCCTTCATTTCTAATTTGTGACTATATTAAAAACATGATACTTTATCTCAAAAACTAGATACTTTAACATATAAAGTGTTACTTTAATATGTTATATATATATATATATTTATTATAATATATTCATAATTTGAGGCTATATTAAAAAATATGATACTTTATCTCAAAACAATAGATACTTTAACGTATAAATGTGTTTTACTTTAATCATATATATATATATATATATATATATATATATTTTATTATAATATATTCATAATTCGTGACTATATTAAAAAATATGTTACTTTATCTCGAAAAAACAAATACTTTTACTTATAAAAGTAATTAACTCTATCATAGTTATTATTCATCTTTCTTGTATTTATTATTAAAAAATGTAATACTTTATTTTAAAAAAAATGATATTTTTACAAAACATGTATTTTGTCTCAAAAAATATATATTTTTACTCATAAAGGTTTACTTTAACATATATATATATTTTCAATGGAAAAATATCATTAGTTACAAGACTAGAATGGAAAAAACATTAGTTACATTAAAAAACATTAAAAAATCCTATTTTTTGAATATGTAAAAATTAAAGTATCAATGTTCACCTTAAAAGTATCATATTTATTACTCAAAAATATCACTATTTTTCGGATAAGTATCACTTCCTATTTAGAGAATTTAAAATTTTAAAATAAAGGGATGATAATGAAGCTTTATATTCATGGTTATATTCAAGGTTATACTAAATATACACAATAAGAAGTAGTGTTCTAGCGGTAGAACACCACCTTACCTTTACTAATGTTGCGGGTTCAATTCCTTGTGGAGCTCTTTTTTTTATTAAATAAGAGAGGTCAAAGGTATTGCGCATTGGGCATTGGCGGGCGTGGCTGGCGCGGGCTTAAATAAGAGAGGTCAAGGCATTGGGCGGGTTAGTTGCAGTTTTTTTTTTTTTTTAAATTGACAACATCAATGCGGGTTAGAGCTGGGGCGGGTCGTGGGTCGCGGTAGGATCCGTCTTACGGAATAGGATCCGTAAGACCGTTTTACCTGAGTTTTTGCCTTAAGCCTTCATCAGAAAAACACAGTTGTTTCACACACCTAAACGGACATTAATTTCCCATCAATCTCTATAAAACCATCTTCCTGATTTTGAAACAATATATAATTTCATTTTTCATTCTACTAAGAAAGCCTTGGGGTAAAGGTGATTTGGCAAAGTTAAACTTTCTCTAGGAATAAAACGTAATTGCAGTCTCTAGAAAACACACAGTGGCCCACATTTAAATTGTAATCAATTTCATTCTTTGAATTCAAAATTAGGGTTAATTACTTAAAATGACAATTGTAAACTAGACTTCTTAATTCATATCGACTGCAAATATCAATTAACTATTTCTGGCATTATTAAATGGTGGAAAAGTTTCTTTGGTCTGTAATTTGGCTTATTTTGATATTTAGTTTAGTCCTCTAAAAAGTCATACTTAAATTTTAGTCGAGTATGTATTTAAGATTTTGGACATTCAGTCATATTTCACCTATATTGTGTAATTTTATCGGAAATTGCTGACCATGACTAGTTAGATGGAAACATGTGAAATTTTTTGGGGATTTTGATGATTTTACACAAAAATTGCCACCAAAACTTTAAAATTCTCAATTTTTTTGCATGTCAATTTTTGGTGATTTGACGTGATAACTTTCGTCCCAAATCACCAAAATCCCTAAATTTCTTAGACACATTAGCACCCGTAGGTCCTAATTAGCAATTACGTAAAATTACACAATATAAATTCTATCAAGACTAAATGTCCAAAGTCCTTAAAATATACTAGACCAAAATTTAAAATTAACTATTAGAGGACTAAATCTCCAACTAGTTCATGTTACATGACCGAAAAACTATTTTCTCATATTAAATTTATTTCTAGATTATCAGCTGCAGCTGCATGCAGTCCGTTACATTGTCTAGAAGATTCAATGGAGGAGATATATTTGGACAGTCAAAAGTACTGGTCTTTGAATTCTATGGAAGAACCCTATTTAACTGCTAACATGGAAAATTATTATCTGAAGGTGAAAAAGAATGCTTAATTAATACCACAACTTGAAGCAAACGTTATAAAATCCTGTCGCTTTTTCCGTAGTTATGTTAATTAGTTTTGATTAACTATTTAATTGAGTGAGACCATGAAAGCAATGTTTGATTTGGTGATAATTTCTTCTGAAATAAAAGTATAATCGTTTTGACAGTTGACCATATTTGAATACATAAATATAAGTGTCTACTGGATTGGATTTTGCGCTTTCATTTAATTTAATGTGATATAGAAAAAAATCATCAGTCAAGATCGGCAACATATGAAGAATGTTATGCATAGCAATTAAAATGACCATGAAAAAATTAATCAATCTAAAAAATTTATATATGTATATATATTTCTACAAGCTACATATTTTATGGATAATAAACAAACATTAGCTCCAGTAATTGAATAAGGAAACCGGTGACCCATTAACCCGGTTAAAAAAATCATTTTATTTTTTATTTTTAGTAAATAATCTATCTTTTGTTTCATTAAAAATTGAAGGAAACTATGTTTAGTAAAGCACAATTTGTATGAGACGCGGTCTCATGGGTATTATCCATGAGATAGATCCTATATGTAGATAGTATTTCAACTCATACTCAAACCCATAAAAAGACCCATATTTTTGTATTTTGTAGGATCCATCTCATGGACTTAAGTACTCCATGAGACGATCTCACATAAGACCTCATCGTTTAGTAATAAGCACATATATACCTTCTCTTAATATTCGATTTACATATATATTTGGATATTATAATTTCTTAATTAAGTTTTTGTTTTTTATTTTTATTTGTTAGTTGTTTTATATTTGTACTTGTAAATTATCTTTTACACATGTACATACACACACACACATACACATATATATATATATATAGGATTTGGTTCAAATGAGACCATTCTCCCTAGGTGAGGCAGTGTGGACTCATCTTACCCATTGATCTTAAAAAATAAAGGGATGTGATTAATTTAGTTTTTTTTAATTACCTGATTTCCGTCAATTTAAGGGTAAGGTGGTAATTTTGTAATTCAAATTAGTGGTCCCAAATGGGTTTTATGGGCTGAAATTGAAACTGGGATTTTGTGGCGAATTTAAGGAACCTTTTTCTTTTCAAATATTTTTATTTTACTGAAAGATAGTTAGGGTTCTTCTCTTGCATAATTAGATATCAAATAATGCATATTTAGTTATTTTGTTGGCAATCATTTAAAAACAAGATATAATTGAATATAATGTATTGCATATTTAGTTATACTACACTGCATAAATAGGTTCAATATAATGTATATTTAGTTATGAAAATGTGATGTTGCTTTTGGAAATTATAAAATGGGATGTTACATAATATCTTTGCATATTTAGTTATTCCACAATGCATAGATAGTTTGTAGATAATGCATAGTTAGTTGATTTTGTTGCATAGTTTATGACGTCTTGCATAGTTGGTTATCTTGTACTACATAAAAGTTTTTTTCGCCGCATAGATAGTTTTCGGATAATGCATATTTAGTTGATTTTTGTTGCATATTTAAATTTAATATCCTACGAACTCGTTTCATAATTATATATCAACGTTTCATAAGTATTTATACATCATTTCATTTCTATGCATCGTCTTAATAAAATTGCAGTTTATTTTAATGGTCGTTTAGTTCTCCATTGATTTGCATCGTCTTATTCATTTTTAAAAATCATCTCCTTCTTCACAATTTTTTTCTCTATAAAATCAGTTTATAAAGTGTAGGTTGAATATAAACGAGTTCGATTCTTAAATCGTTGTTTTTCATTTTGAAACATAAATTGCATCATTTTCACTATTTTTCACAGTTCTTTTCTTTATTAATGGAGGAACCGAGAAAAGAGGAGAGATGGAATGGAGAGAGAGAGAGAGAGAGAGAGAGAGAGAGAGAGACGTGAGATTGAGGAGAGAGAGGGAGATGTATGAGAGAGAGAGAGATTTGATTCCATTCTTATAACTACCTTGTTATGTTATTTTACCCTACTACCCTTATGTTGATTAAATTAATGTTTTAATATATTTTTATCCATTAAATCACACCCATTGAATAATAGTGGAGGATGGAGGATCATTGTGTCTCACCTAGAGACCATGTCTCTCCTATATATATATACATAATGGACTTCAATCTCAACCATCCCCCTATTATTCAACGTGGACTCATTTAATGGATAAAAAAATATATGTGATTAATAACATTTTTTTAATTTAATCAACATTTTAGGGTAAGATTGTAATTTTGTAAAATAACATATGGTTCAAATTAGTGGTAGTTTTTAAGAATGGAATCAAATCTCTTTTTGTCTCATCCATCTCTCAAATCTCAAATATTTTTCTTTTTACTCTAGTTAGGGTTCTCTCTCACACACACACACAAATAATGCATATTTCCATTTTGTCCCTCTCTTTCTCATAATTCCATTAACGTCTTTGCGTATGGAAGAACTCGATCTGTGAAAAAATAGTAAAAAGATGCAATTTATGTTTCAAATGAAAAAACAATGAGATGTTACATAACTCGTTTTTATATTCAACCTACACTTTATAAAATACATAGTTAGTTGATTTTATTGAAAAATAAATTGTGAAGAGGAGATGATTTCTATTCCAAATGAAACAACCATGAATAAGACGATGCATATTTAGTTGAGACATCATGGAGAACTCAAACCGACCATTAAAATAAACTCTTAAAAACGTAATTTTCATTTTTGAATAAGACGATTTTAGAGATACTTATGAAATGATGTATAAATACTTAAAAACGTTGCATATATAATTATGAAACGATGCATATATCTCAGTTATATTACATATTTGAAAATATGCAACAAAAAATCAACTAAATATGCATTATCCAAAATCTATCCATTGATTAAAAAAAACTAATATGTGTCTCACCTAGAGACATGGTCTCATAACCAACTATGCAAGACGTATAAAATATAACAAAATCAACTAACTATGCATTATCTAGTTAATCATCTATGCGCGGAATAAAAATATTATTAATATAAAAACACCAAATGTATAGGGAAGTAAAATTAATCATTTCTTTCTCATAATTTCCAAAAGCAACATCACATTTTCATAACTAAATAATATTTATATTTGAACCTGATTTATTCAATGTAAATAAACTTTTCGGAAATATTTGGGCACAATGCAAGTTATAGAACAAAAATGAATTTTTGAAATATAACAAGACTATTTTTAACACACCCTATTAATTTTAGGACCAATTTAATTTGCATTTTTATTCGCTTGTTTTAATTGCTGGTAGGTGGGAAGCCGGAACTCATCGCTCAATTAAATATTCTTGGAGAAATTGACTCTTACTAATTAGAGAAATTGATGTCTTCACTTTTAATATAAAAGTAGCCACGTCAATACATTAGATATAACGCAACTATATATAATGAATTTCCATGTATTTTCTCACATGCATTCAATTAACCCAGAGATGATCATCACATCAAACTTGTGGAAACTAATGACTAAATTATGTCACATCTTTCAAACTACTAATGATGATGTAAAATTCATTATTAAATCAATAGTTAGGAGAAAATGGTGAACATATAACCAACAGCCGTAGAGCTAGCCAAGTTTTTAATTAACTATATGGATAATTACGAAAACTACCCCAAGGTGAGGGGTAATTATAGAAAAAATAGAGATTTTTAAAATTACAAAATTTCTATGGGATTTGATTTTGTACTACACTTACCTCATTTATAAGCAAAAATATTTTAGACACCCTTTTTATAATTGTAAAAATATTATAATTTTCCCTTTACATTTAAGGCAAAATCAAACTTCAGAGGATTTTTTTAGTTATGAAACTTGTCTGTTTTTTTTTTTTTTGGTAATTATCCCAGACCTTAGGGTAGTTTTTATAATTATCCCTTAACTATATATAGTTGGAAGATTTCTCGCACTTTTTTGGCTCCATGTGTCAATGGGGTAGGTCATCAACAACCCTTCTCACTGCTTCTTGGAAACCAGACTCGTCAAATTCATCTCCCTACAGACAAAGGAAAATCAAACAAGAATCAACATATGTTCTTTTCCACAATGAATAAATCGTTACTTGGTTTGAAAAAATGGAAAAAAAGGGTTATAATTGGCATGTGACAGTCACAATTTCTTAGCAATTTCCCATTTTTATCACTTTTGCTTGGCATGTAATATAATTACTTTTTTACGGTTTAGGGCCGGCCAAAAATACTTGGCACGTAGCTAGTTGTAATGAGAAAACTATAAGTACTTTTTAGCTAGACACCCTTTGGGGTCAATTTTGTTGCATTTAATTTAGTTATTTTGATCTACTAGCCAATTTGGTACATGTGATTATGTGAATTAGCACAACACACTCAAAAGTGATCCCACTAAATCATTATGTAAAAGTAAGGCACCGAATTGTCATTAGTTTTAACCTTAGAGGGCGATTGTTTTTTTTTTTTTTTTTAAAACAATAGACAAGAGATATATATATGCAGAGTTATTTTGTTATTTTTCTAGGATGGTAAAATTCTAAACTTCAATAAATTTATACATAAAACTTATGTTTCTATAGACTTGAGACGTGTCTTGCCAAAGAGTCTGCATCATCTATTCCAAAATGTATAATTATATCTCGTTTTGAAGTATCTTAAATACACGACAAATGTAAATTAATGACATCATCACACTTAGCGTATAGGGAAGATATTGGAATATATATGATATATAGTCGTATGCCCTTGCTGAACATGTTCCCTCTCTCACAAGTGTAATAATTATTTTTTTCTTTTTTTTGACAAAATGTGTAATTAATTTCACTTATATTGTGATGTACCGCGTCCCATGTTATCATTATATAAAAAACATAACTAAAAGGTAAATTACAAATGCCCATTTGATAATTACAAAGGCCATGTTAGCTGAGTTACACAAGAAACTTAGGCGGACAAGAGGAGCCTAGTGCCTAGGCATGAACTAATCAGGGTTAGATGGGGATTTTTAGAAGAGCGCCCACCCAGTATATATATAATTCTCATAATTAGTTTAAAAAACAATCACCATTTTGGCAACTAATATGACCAAGTATGGATTAAATATTGATTTAAAATATAAATTACATACCTCAATTTTCAATCTCAAGACAAGCCCATGTACAGGAACATTTGATTCCACCTGCATCCTGGTGTTTGATTGTACAGACAATAAGCTTATATTCCTTTGCTGTTTCAGGAATCCCAAAACCCTAAAAACCAAATCCAACAAGCTACATTCTCCAGATCTTAAATTCACTCTCAAATCCAACAATCTTGATTCTGATGTTGATGCTGAAAGTACTTGTGAAATCTCCACATTCACCCTTTGATCAATTCTTGAAGAAGAGATCAACCCTACTTCTATTCGATTCGTCGAAAGCTGTGTTTCCAATGTCTGATTTCTCTTTCTGACTTCTTTCAATTGGGATTTCAATGAACTTAAATACTCAGTGGTGTTGCTAAGCACTGATGCCTTATCCTTCTGTTTAGAGAGGAAAAACCAAATAATGTTTTATACTTAGGGAGTGCATGTTTGCATAAACTTCTACAATTAAAAGAAATGACCAATATTTGTAGTAGAAACGAAAAACAATTGAGAATGAGAAGTTGGTTATGTCTGTAAATAGAAGCAGAAACCCAATCGATTAAGTTAATAGAAAGTATTTGATAAATAAGTTTTCATATTTCAAAATGAAATTAGAAGCATATAAAAAACTTAAAACACCCATCTCCTCCTTTTAGATGCTGATTAAGTTATAAAAAATTAAAATCAGAAATTGACATATATGAAAACACTAAATTAGTACACAACATTTTTTTGTCCAAAAGCTGACAAATAATTTTTAGGCTTAGTTGCAATTTAATTTACTCATATAACTATTAGGAGTTGGCAAACTTAATCCAATAACTTGTTGACACGATAGTTTCAAGACTTGACTTGACGATTTTACCTTTTAGTCAAAACAACAATTTCAATAATATAACTTCTAACGGTATCGGATATAGGTATTTTGAGTATTTTAGATATTTTGGCTAAAGTACTACAGGGGTATGGTGAGAACATATGAAATATTGTGACAACCAATTGAAATCAAAATCGCACAAAACAAGGACCAAAACCTAAAATATTTATAGAACCAAAATCGCTAGCCCCTATACCTACAAGGCCAATTTTGCAATTAAGCCACCCCCTCCTTTTTTCTTGAAAAAAAATTGAGCCCTTTTTTTAAGTGTTGGTAAAACACCCCCTTAATTAGTTAGCATTCAATATTGACGTATTAGTTGAAATTGTAGGTACCTTTGATCCTGGAGGTAGAAATGATCTCAAAACCTGAAAGCTTTCGTTTAGCTTTTGTCGCCGCCTTCTTTCCGATATCACGTGATGCAACTGCATGGCCGTATTAGGCCGGTTTTCTCGAATGTGTAATTCCCGTCTTCTTCTCATGTTCAAGTTTCTGAAGAACAAAACCGCCCTTTTAAACATGTTGTGCTTCTGATTTCTTGTTGCAACCCGCGGTCCAAACGCCGCGTGATAACTTCTAAATGCAGTCGGCGAGTTCTGTGCAGTACTCATCTGAGAAGAAGAAGTTGAAGCTGGAGAAGTTAATACATCAAGAATGGCTTTTGTCATTATAGAATCTTCATTCTCAATTGTCGGAAATTGAACGTTCCGAATCTGGCTTAAGGCGTGTTTGGCCTGGTCATGAGGGCTATTAATGCTGATAATTGGTGCGGCCGATAATGGAACTGATTTAATTATAAGTGTCTCCGGCAAAAGGGCTTCGTTTGGAATGTTGAATATGGATGGCGAGTATTCCACGTTACCGATTGATAAGGACCTTAGTGAAGAAGAAGAAGAAGTGTTTTGATTGGTTGTTTGAGCTGCTTGGAGCTCTCTAGGGGCTGTTTGTCTCGAGAAATCGACAGGGAACCAGTTTTTCATTTCCATTTCCAGGTTTACCTGCAAAATAAAGTGTTATAGTTCATGCATGATGTATCATTTTAATTAGATTTTTAACAATTTGGGGAATCGGATAGTGCTCAGAGTGGTTAAGACTCTCTAACTCAGATTAGAGAATCTCCCAACCCCTCCAACGATCGGAAAGGATCTTTTGTTCCAAAGGTGTTTCATCTCCTATTCCACCACACATATGATTGAAACATATATATATATATATATATACAAATTACCATATTAGAAATCTAAATTATGGATTTCTAATATGGTAGTTTTTAAAAACACGTGTAAATAATCTGTGAGTGAAACAAGAGATGAAACACTCTTTTATAACAAAAGATCTCGTCCGTCCAAAGATATGTCCTAAAAACTTAGATTTTAGCAATTTGGATAATGAGCAATACAAAATGTGGCCATATTGTTACGTACATAGATATGATATTCATACCTGAGCCTCACTTGACATTCCTAGCTCAATCTCTCCTATGGTGCATCCCATAAAAACTACTGTCTATAATGTCAATTTAAAAACGAAAAACAAAAAGCGATAAATGTACAGTTCCAAATGTAATTTCATAGATTAAAAATGCTTTGTATAGAACCACATAGGCCAAACCTTAATCCCAGCTTCCTGTACATATGACCAAAACACAATGTTAATATAGTCCCCAAACAATTGGTGAAAATACATATATTTTTAATTTTTCAAAAGTGTTTTAAATAAATTAGAAAACCTGGTAAAATTGTATCTGCACTTCACTGCCCATCCTCTGAGGGCCATCTAACTTCATCTCCATGTAAGGAATATTGTTCTTGAAAGCAAACCCCGGTACTCGCCTGAAAGCAAAAAAAAACTATTTTTTCCATCTAGAAGATAAGAAACACTTTTTTAAGGTTTTCAAACACTCCCATAATTAATTTGTTGTTTTCAACTCGAATGCCACACACACATAAATACATAGAGCTGTCAAAACCAACCCGATCTGGTGAAAAGGTCGGGTGTGACTGTGATTTTAGACGCCTGAAATTAACCGGGCCTATTTAGCCCGATCATTTTAGGTGGTTTTTCATGGGATGGGTCGCCAAAATAGCTGTCGAGTCACTATTTGGTCCGACCCGATTTCCCCGTGGGACAAAGACCGACCCGTCCTTTTGACAGCTCTATATACACACATATATATACCCATGATCGACATAGTGCACTGATTCACGATATGCATTGAAAAGCGTTCTTGCAATTGATGGTTGCTGGCTGCTTTCAGCTTCTTGGTATAGTCCATCAAAAAATAGCAAGCAGCTGTGGACAAAATATATTTGAAGTTAATCTATAATAGGCCAACATATTTATATGTAATGTATATTGATATCTCACTTGGATGGCAGGGGTAAATAAGACCAGAGACAAATGTAAGTGCACCCAAAAGACTGCTTCATATGTTGGAGAAAGGCAGCACGGTCTGCTTCACCAAGGACAAAAATGGAATCCATTATTAAATCAAAGCTTCTTCTGTGAGTTTATAAAGGTTCTCATCATCCCTCCCATGTTTGTCTATATATATATCTGGAATTAAGCCTTGAGTTTTGAAAAGTAAAATAAGATTAGTAATTGGTGGGGAAGAAGGGTTGTGATGATTATGAAATAAAGAATGTTTAGGAACCCTAAAGGGGACATAAGTTGTGGGTAGGGATGGCAATGGGTAGGATTCGGGTAGGATTCTATATCCTCCATCCCCATACCCATTTATTATACTCATACTCATACCCATACCCATACCCATCGGGTATTCTCATTTTCATACCCATCCCCATACCCATCGGATGATCGGGTATTCATACCCTACCCATACCCTCTTACCACTTACAATTGTATTTTTTTCAAATTTAAGTTATTTCTCTTTTAAAGAGAAATTTGAGTTATTTAAATAAAGATATTGATATTTACTAAATTTTTAAGGAAACAATAAGGAAAAAGAATACAAATAAGAATTAGCGAACTAAATATTATAAAAATATAACAAAATATTAAAAAGGATTAAACAAAAGTGTTAGTGGGTTTGTAGATTTTGGTTGAGACTTGGGAAAAAATCTTTTTATTTAAATATAAATAAATAGAGTTGTATAAATAAAAAAATATATGTAAAATATTATAAATAAATATATATGTAGATATATTATATATATATATAATATTATTATTTAATTGGGTATCGGGTAGGGTATGGGTAGGATGTACCTAGACCCACCTCCATACCCATACCCAAAAATACCCATACCCACGCACCCATTTATTTAATCGGGATAAAACTATACTCCATACCCTCCTCCGTTAGGGTCGGGATCGAATCCTCCGTCGGGTTCGGAGGAAATTGTCATTCCTAGTTGTGGGGATGGCTATTTGAAAAGTAGTGCAAAAATGGAAATGGGATTAAAATTCAGCAAAGAAAGTAGAAACATGAAAAGTATAGGAGATCGATCTAGACAGAGAAGGTGGAGTGGGGAAAAAAGGGTTTGGACAGAGAAAAGTATTAATGGTCAAAAGTCCAATAGTTTGAAGGTGGGAAAGAAAGGAGACGTTCTTGTCATTCATATAAAAATATGGGATAGATGTAATAATAGAATTAACTTTAGTTTAGTCACTTGGAGATTCAGTGTTTTTTTTTTTTTTTTTTAACTTTAGTTTTAGTCCTTTAAATAAAAACAATTCGGACTTTTGTTTCCCATCCCCGTCCCTACTATGGGATATTTTGGTTAGGGATGACAATTAGTCGATCGGGTGTCTAAAGACCCAAATCCGCCGTCCCTAAAATGGGGTAGGGCGGGTCGACCCCGCCCGACCCCGAATAAATAAATAAATACAGAAAAATGAAAAAGAAAAATATATATTTATAAAATATTAATATTTACATAAGTTGCCATTATCAATTTATAGATGCTAGATATAATATTAAAAGATAAAATTTATATTATAATATATATTATATATGCAAAATATATATTAAATATATTTAAAAATAAATTTGCTACGCGGGGCGTAGTACCCGAGGCGAAAAAGTGATGCTCGGACAGTGGCGGACACAAGAATTGAGATTGGAGGAACCTATTTTTTAATACAATTGTAAGTTTTTTTCTCAAATTTTTTTTTTTGGGGGGGAGCAAATGTATTTTTTCCCCAAAATTATATATACAAATATAGATAAATAACAAATAAATCAAGGAAGGAAAAATTCTGAAATTGCTTTGGGGGAGCAGGCTCAACTTGCCCCTCTTGGATCCGTCACCGATCCGTTCGACCGCGATCAAGGGGACTGAACGACCCAAATATATCTCAGAGGGTCAAGAAATGACGAGTCGATCAAAATTGTCATCCCTAATTTTAGGAAATTCTCATCCTATTCGGGACGGATAGTGGGGAACATGAATTCCTCGCCCCAAGCACTGTTGTGAGTTGCCTCCAATGTGAAAAAAACGGAAATAACTCCAACCATGTTTCATTTCACTAGGAACATTCACATATTCTATTCATGGATGAATGACGGATGATAGAGGTATTTGTTTTAGTGATTTTGGAATTTAATTTCTGAAAATATTTTGAAAACAGAATTCTACAATTTAGATTTTTACCCTATTAACCAATTATGTTTTCGCCATACGTCTTGATTTCAAAAGCCACGTTTAATTCAAAAGGCAAAGTTATATTTTTTTCAGAAAATACTTATTTATTTTTTATTTGCAAAGCATGTCAAACATGTTTTCTCCAACTAACATATTTCACAAAATATATATATATATATATATATATATATATATATATATAGGGATTGGTTCAAATGAGACCAACCCCTTCAGGTTAGTCCATAAGATCGCATATAGACCCTTGATTTAATTTTTTAATGGTGAGATCTCTTTAGTTATTTTTGGGTTATTAAGGGTATGATTGTATTTTCACCATTTTACGCTTTTTATGGAGATAACGTTAATTGCTAATTATTAGGAAAATAGGATCTTTCCTTTATCGCCTTCCCATTTTTAGGGGAAAAACCATAGATTTTCAAAGTGTCTTTTCAAAACTCGGTTCCTTTTGGCTTCCCTCATCTTTACGTTTTTGACAAGAAAAAACCCTAAGTCTTTCTTTTCTCCCCAAATAATCCCACATTTCCAAATCGAGTAGCGCACAAAAAAAATTGGTAGTTCGTCTTCCCGGGCACACCCAAAAATTGAAGTTCAAATTATTTCGCCGGTCGTAAGTTTGTTGTTGGTAGGCGGTTTGGGTTTGCGAAGAAGGACCGAGAAGTGCTATTTTTGTGTCCGTTATTGCGTGTGTAAAGGTGAGTCCCTTTTCTCTCGTTAATGGCCAAATCCTTCAAATTTAAGTTTGTTCTTGTCTCTATTAAGTAATTTTTGGTTGGGTGTAGGAGTTCGATTTTTGTGGAGAAGATTTGAGGAGAGGGAACCGACGTCCCGAGTTCTTGTATTTTGAAGGTATGTTTGTTGTTTTCATCTTCCGCCCTTTTTTATTATTTAAGTGTTAATGAAGGTTCCTATCTCAATTTGTGAGTTTTTTCAATCATCAATTTTTCATTCAAGTAATTTTGCAATTATACGATAACAAACCCATAACAAGTATGCATATCTTTTTATTAAATATATTGATATATTTTGTTAATTATACAATATTAAGTAGTATATAAGCATACTTTTGTATTCACGTTTTCATATATGAACCGAGTGTTTTTTTTATGTAGGGGTTGTGGTGTATTCTTGTTATTCGTACATGTTATGTTAAGTAAACAAGATTAAGTGGAATGTAAACAAATTAGTGTACCCCAAGTAAGAAACACATAACAAGTATGCATTTTTTTAATAAGTATACTTATATTATGTTAAATATACAACATTAAGTACAATATAAACATACTTTTGTATGCGGACTTTGTATACTAAGTATACAAGTTTGTCATGTTAAATATACAACATTTATGGGAATGTAAACAAATGAGGTTTAAAGTCTTGATATCCGGATTTGTGTTCTTTTTATGTAGGTGTTTGTGTTAGTAAAATGTTAAGTGAAGAACAGAAATAGAGGTCAATAGTGGTGCGAGAGGATAGTTCCTGAGACGAGCGACCCAAAAAGAGGCGAAGGATTGATAGTTCATATCCCGACATGCAAGTTAGGGGCGAAACTCAAGGTTTTGGTTGATGCTCTTGCTTCTATGAAACCCGCAGAAGAATGCGATGTGAGATGGGTTTTGGCGTTTGTGTAGCGAATGTTTTGTTTTTTACCATGTATGGTGTTGTGTCATCTCATTTTTTTTTCCTTTTAGATTGATGTTTTTAAGATGAAAGTGTTTTTTTAGATGCATGTACATTATACATGGATGCAACAACTTGTATAGATAGTTGTATCGAATTGTATATTTAATATGTTTCATTTGTTTATTTCTGGATTATTTTGAATTGTATTTTTTGTGGTATAAACCAGGTTAATATAATTGTTTGATTAGTTAAGTGGATTTGTATATTTTATGTGGCGGAATTGTTTAATTGATTGTATGGGTTATTCACTTTTTTTAGTTCAAATGGATTTGTATACGATTTGTGACATGTATAAATAGACATATCGAATTGTATATGTAATGTGTATCATTTGTTTATTTTGGATTAGTTGAATTGTATTGTTCGTTGTATAAGTAGATTAATATATCTGTTTAATTAGTTACGTTGAATTGTCTATTTTGTTTGGTGGATTTGTATACTTAGTTGAATGGGTGATTTTCTGATTTTAGTTTAGTTGAATTGTATTTAGTTTGCTATGTACTTGTATAAATAGATATATAGAATTGTATATTTAATGTATTGCACTTGTCTATTTTGTAGTAGTTGAATTGTATTATCCGTTGGATAAGTAGATTAATGTATTTTGTATAAATCTTAAGGTACTTATTGGCGTATACTGATGTGTAGTTGTATATAAAGCAAAACAATTACATTTTGCTTAGTGTTTTTTTTTTGCATATTTAGTTGAATGTAATTGTATATGCAATAAATGTTTAGAGAAAAATAACATTAAAGATAAATTAACAATCACTCAATGTTTCAAAAAAAAAAAAGTTTCATAAATAATAAACTGACAGAATTGTTTTTTTGCAAAAAATAGAAACATTGCACTAAGGCGTGGTGTCGCGTTTTGGACATGTTCGGCTGTTATGCGTTCCGATCTCACCACATGTTCCACATCGTCTTTTGAGTTTTGTGCTTGCTTTAATGGCTTTCTCTCTTTGCTCTGAATTCTACTTCTCCGACATCGCATTGCCTTTGTTCTTTGCCTGTTTTGGTGGTAACACAGAAATATCAAGCTGTGAGGTTGACCCACAATAGGTCTCTAGTACTGACTTTTTGGTTCCAAAAGACGGTAAAATTGTACACCGGTTTCCAACGTAGCGAAATGCATCCCCACTTGCGGAATTTTTTCGTGTTCCACCTCTAGTATCCAATATTTTGTTGATCTGGCGAGATTTCGAGCCGTTGTCCTCGTTGTTTTTGACATCACAAAAGTTATTAGACAATAATACAAAATGTATATATTATATATACAGTTTTATAACATCATTCATATATTTTTAATAGTCTATACATGCACGTTTTGATTTATAAGTATACAAACTTATTAATTTATTATGACAGACAATTTTTACTTGAACAAATTACAGACGTAAATATACAACTGTTGCCTTATAAATATACAACGAATAAATAAATATATACATATTGTAATTGCTGAACAAACATGCAAATCGAATTTGGTAACAAATGTACTATATGCGGATAAGGTGTAACTATGCATATACATAATGCTATATACACAAGACTTATATTCTAAATTGGCAAATTATTTGTACTAAACATACAAACTACTAATTGAGATGCAACCTTCATACAGTGGGTAATATGCAAACATATAAAACTATATATACAACGTTGACACAAAGAAATAAACAAAATTCACACACTAAACATACAAAGCAACAATAATACGATTCTATATTTTTGCATACAAAGCAACAATTTAGACTTATATTCTAAATTCGCAAATTATCCTGTTCTAAACATACAAACTACTAATTGAGATTCAACATTCATACAATGGGTAGTATGCGGACATATAAAACTATATATACAATGTTGACACACTAAATAGACAAAATTCACACACTAAACATACAAAGCAACAATAATACAATTATATATTTTTGCATACAAAGCAACAATTTACACTTATATTCTAAACGCTGCAAATTATCCGTTCTAAACATACAAACTACCAATTGAGTACAACCTTCATACAAGTGGGTAACATGCAAAAATATAAAAATATATATACTATATTGACACACTATTTAGACAACATTAACATACTAAACATACAAAGCAACAATAATAGAAGTGCATATAGTTCGGATATCGATTGTTGATTCACAAAGGCGTATGAATGTAATAACTTTTTTCTCGCGAAATTACCGGAGGACATTCTTGATTGCGTTGTAATCAACACTTTTTCCATTGTATAATTCTATCCAATCAAACGGATGATAATTGCATGCAAATTGTTAGTTTTTAATCGCGTTCAATTTTTTTGTGGATGAATTGCGGCCGATTTTGGGTGATAATGGTGATTACTGAGGTTTTGATAATTGAGATGCAATGTTGGCGTTGGGAAGAAGACGTATATTTTTGATTGTATATGGTGAATTGCGTGATTTATGGGGGCGTGATCAATAACGCATCACGTCCCCTATAATGTAGGAGGAGGTTACCATTAATAATTTTACGGATTCCAATTTTACCCTTTCTATTGTATAGTTACTTTCGTGAACCTTTGTATAGATTGTAACGAATCTTGGCCATTGTTTTACTATTTGGATGGTCTAGATTAGGTCTTATGGACTAACCCAAGAGAGTGGTCTCATGGGATCCTCTCCTATATATATATATATATATTATTAATCAAACACATGTTTTATTTGGAGTCAATCAAAATTAAGGCCCGGCCGACGACCCCTACCCGAACCAACCTGTTTTCTAATGGATGGGCTCTATCTTTCTAGGCCCGAAAAATTCGGGCCTCAAAAGCCCGACCGTCGGCCCGGCCCGCGGACTAGCCCGGAAGCCCGACTTTTTCATGTAATTTTCATTTTTAGGGCGGATTTGGATTCTCCATTTCCGCAGCCCGGTGGCTGTTGTTTGGCCCGACCCGACCCGGTCCGATTTTTTCGTCCGGTGGGCTCGGGCGGGCTGGCCCGGGCGGTCTTTTGACAGCTCTCGACTTTTATTACAAACTCGTTTTCCAAAAGTTCTTAAAAGGGGCTCCAAAAAAAAGAGTTCTTAAAAGATTTTTGTTGAAAGTGTTTATTTTACAAAATGAACTGAAAAATGAGTCTAAACATAGAAATTTCGAGAACTCTCTATTTCCAGAACTCTCTTCCTCAAATTGCAGTGTGTCTCTATGATAACTTGATTTAAACGACGTCATATTTTAATCTATCTCCTCTTTCGATCCGAAAAACCCCAATTTGGAGGTACGCAAATTAAAAACCCTACAAATTGAAAGGTTCAATTTTTCATTGCCCGTGAATAAATACATACACATTTAAAAGCATTTGTAATTTGTCTAAATACACGCACTTTTTGCATCTTCTATACGTGAAAGTAGATAAAATGGGAGCAGATAGTGTGGAGGATGGGTTGAAGAAATTGGAGTACTTGTCCTTGGTCTCGAAAGTGTGTACAGAGCTGGAGACTCATCTAGGATTTGGGGATAAGGTGTTGGCGGAGTTCATAACGGAGTTGGGGCGTGATTGCCAGACGGTAGAGGAATTCGACGCAAAGCTGAAAGAGAATGGCGCGGAGATGCCTGATTATTTTGTGAGGACGCTACTCACTATTATTCACGCTATTCTGCCACCGAAACAGAAGTTGAGATCGGAGAAGGGGGCGGAGGATGGGGAAAAATCGGCATTTTCAGCTTTGAAGATTAAGGATAGCAAGGAGAGGGTGAAGGAGTTGGAGAAGGAGATTGAAGAGGATGTGAAGAGCCGGAGGCGATTAGAGGTAGAGGATGAGGAACATCAGTATAGGGATAATAGGGATAACGGCAGAAGAGAGAAGAGGAGGGATAGGGATGGTTATGATGATGATAGAGGTGGGGGAAGGTACCGTGAAAGGAATAGGGACAGGAATAGAGATGAATGGAATAGGAGAAATGGGTATGATGAAGAGAAGGATGAGAGAAAAGACAGTAGGAAGGAGAGGAATGATCAGCCGCAGGAGCCTGAATTGTACAATGTTTATAAGGGCAGGGTTTCTAGAGTGATGGATACAGGGTGTTTCGTTCAGCTTGACGCATTTAAAGGGAGAGAGGGTTTGGTACATGTATCCCAGATGGCAACTAGGAGGATTGGGAATGCGAAGGATGTAGTCAAGCGGGACCAGGAGGTCTATGTGAAAGTTATATCTGTTAGTGGGAATAAATTGAGTTTGTCAATGAGGGACGTGGATCAGAATAGTGGGAAGGATTTGTTACCCTTGAAGAGGAGTGAGGAGGATAATGGGTTCAGAACAAATCCTTCCGGACGGAATGATGGTGGAGGGATGGGAAGTAGGACTGGTCTCTCAGGGATCAAGATCACTGAAGACGATGATGCTGGGCCTTCGTGCAGGCCGTTGAAAAGAATGAGTTCACCTGAGCGGTGGGAGGCTAAGCAACTGATTGCTTCGGTGTTATGAGCATAAAAGAGCATCCTATGTTTGATGAAGAGGGGGATGGGTTGCTTTATGAGGAGGAGGGTGCAGAAGAGGAGCTTGAGATTGAGTTGAATGAAGATGAACCTGCCTTTTGCAGGGTCAGAGTAGGTACTCTATGGATATGTCCCCTGTGAAGATATTCAAGAACCCTGAGGGATCTTTGAGTCGTGCAGCAGCACTTCAATCCGCTCTGATAAAGGAGAGGAGGGAAGTTAGAGAACAACAACAACGAACAATGTTGGATTCCATTCCAAAGGATCTGAATCGGCCATGGGAAGATCCAATGCCAGAAACAGGTGAGAGACATCTTGCTCAGGAACTGAGAGGTGTTGGTTTGTCTGCATATGACATGCCAGAGTGGAAGAAGGATGCATATGGTAAAGCTTTGACTTTTGGACAAAGATCGAAGCTTTCGATTCAGGAACAGAGACAAAGTTTGCCCATCTACAAGTTGAAGAATGAATTGGTTCAGGCTGTCCATGATAATCAGGTCCTAGTTGTGATTGGTGAGACGGGGTCAGGCAAGACAACTCAAGTGACGCAGTATCTGGCTGAGGCAGGATACACTACAAAGGGCAAAATAGGATGTACACAGCCTCGTAGGGTGGCTGCAATGTCTGTGGCCAAACGAGTTGCTGAGGAGTTTGGTTGTCGTTTAGGGAAGAAGTTGGATATGCCATCCGTTTTGAGGATTGTACTGGTCCGGAGACCGTAATTAAGTATATGACCGATGGTATGCTTCTTAGGAGATTTTGATTGATGAGAATTTGGCCCAGTACTCTGTGATAATGCTTGATGAAGCTCATGAGAGGACTATTCACACGGATGTCCTTTTTGGATTATTAAAACAACTTGTGAGACGGAGACCTGACCTTCGTTTGATTGTCACATCTGCGACTCTGGATGCGGAGAAATTTTCTGGGTATTTCTTTAATTGCAACATCTTTACTATTCCTGGAAGAACATTCCCGTGGAAATACTCTACACCAAGCAGCCAGAGAGTGACTATCTTGACGCGTCGCTGATTACTGTGTTACAGATTCACTTGACTGAACCTGAAGGTGATATACTTTTGTTTTTAACTGGTCAGGAAGAGATTGATTATGCATGTCAATGTCTCTATGAGAGGATGAAAGGTTTAGGTAAAAATGTTCCTGAGCTGATTATTTTACCTGTCTACAGTGCACTACCCAGTGAAATGCAGTCCAGAATATTTGATCCTGCTCCTCCAGGAAAGAGAAAAGTAGTTGTCGCCACTAATATTGCTGAAGCTTCGTTGACTATTGATGGCATATATTATGTCATTGATCCAGGATTTGCAAAGCAAAATGTGTACAATCCTAAACAGGGGCTTGATTCACTGGTGATAACTCCAATATCACAAGCATCTGCAAAGCAACGAGCAGGGCGAGCTGGACGTACAGGACCAGGGAAGTGCTATCGCCTCTATACAGAGAGTGCATTCCACAATGAGATGTCCCCACATCAATTCCAGAGATTCAGAGGATTAATCTTGGGATGACTACTCTTACCATGAAAGCCATGGGTATTAATGATTTATTATCTTTTGATTTTATGGACCCCCATCACCTCAGGCCCTCATTTCTGCCATGGAACAGCTATACAGTTTAGGAGCTCTAGATGAGGAGGGGCTTCTTACGAAGTTGGGTAGGAAAATGGCTGAATTTCCTTTGGATCCTCCATTGTCCAAAATGCTTCTAGCCAGTGTAGATCTTGGTTGTAGTGATGAGATTTTGACCATCATTGCGATGATTCAGACTGGAAACATCTTCTACCGACCTAGGGAAAAGCAAGCCCAAGCAGACCAGAAAAGGGCAAAGTTTTTTCAGCCTGAGGGAGACCATTTAACACTACTTGCTGTCTATGAGGCCTGGAAAGCGAAAAATTTCTCAGGTCCCTGGTGCTTTGAGAATTTTGTTCAATCTCGATCATTGAGGAGGGCACAGGATGTGAGGAAACAACTTCTTTCCATCATGGACAAGTATGTCATTCTGTAATTTCTATTGTTCGTTACTTCCCTGATTCTAGGTTTCTGTTTTTGTTATAATACTTGGTTGGTGTTATGCCTATATCTCGAAATGATGTCCATTATGATTTCTTTCTGTTGGTTGGTTACTTATTTCTGTTTTTCCTTTCAGTTTGATCCTGTTTGCACACTTCGCTCTATATTGAACTTTTGCCTCTCAGTTAGATGTCATGTTATGGTGCTAATATAGTTAGCTGCCTAGACTTATATGGATATGCACGTGGTTTCTGGTGGACCATATCTCTCAAAGCTGCTAGCCTTCCCTGGCCTTTTCTCACAGATTAAACTTTTTATCTGCTTTCTCCTTGCGAAAGTTTGTCGGTCCTTACAGCGGTGATAAGTTGTAAATTTTAGTCCTTCGGCGAACATACCTGCCAAATGTGATTCTTGTTCACCTTTGAGGATTTTTTTTTCCAACTAAAAATGTATCACTTTCATCTTGAATACCTTAGTTTTAATATGTTTTTCCTTATTTTCTGGTCACTCCTAAATGATCATATACTTCTAGTTGAACAAACTTAACTATGTTATTTGTGATTATAACCATATGATGACATTAGGATGTAAGATATCTTAATTTGTAACAAGCCTTAAAATCCGCTGTATGTGAAACAGGTACAAATTGGATGTTGTGAGTGCTGGTAAGAACTTTACAAAGATTAGAAAAGCTATAGCTGCTGGTTTCTTTTTCCATGCAGCTAGGAAGGATCCACAAGAAGGTTACAGAACAATAGTCGAGAATCAACCAGTCTACATACACCCAAGCAGTGCTCTGTTCCAAAGACAACCTGACTGGGTTATATACCATGAACTTGTGATGACAACGAAGGAGTATATGCGTGAGGTCACTGTTATAGATCCCAAGTGGCTTGTTGAACTGGCTCCAAGATTCTTCAAAGTTGCAGATCCTACAAAAATGAGCAAGCGCAAGAGACAAGAGCGTATTGAACCACTCTATGACAGATACCATGAACCTAATTCTTGGCGTTTAAGCAAAAGACGTGCTTAGTGTGCTTGCTATTGTTTCTGGTTAGTTTTAGAGCATCTTTTTTTGTTGCTTTGTGCTGCAAAATGTACATTATCTAATTCTTCTATCAGTGTGTTCTGCCACTTAGCAACTTTCTTCAACAGAGATTGGATTGGAAGATAAAAATAATACTGCCATATCTCTGCAATCAGTGTAAAATATCTATCACACTCCAAGGTACTCTTTCCTATTGTATTACAATTGCTGGGTTGCTCTGGGGTTACTGGTACAAGCATAATCAGTGCAATCATAATAAAAGAAGGGACAAAAAGTTACCATATGAAGGTAATACTGGTCCTCGAATGAGGGCTTTTATTACACATGGATGGAGAGGTGGTTCAATGAGGTAATTTAGTTATTATAATCAGGTTCAGCTAATGTTGGCTGGGCGTGAAGTTAAAGCTGAGTTTTCCTCAAAACTTCTGAATTGAGAACCTGAACAGGAGGATGACGAGCAGGCTTTTGCTTTTTCACTGTTCAAGTTCATGAGTGTCTAAAGTTGATAGTGTTGATAAATCTGTAGGTATTTTGACAGAGGATGAACAAATAGAGGCACTTCAGTTGATGATATCTATGTCGTGTCGATGGAAGTTGTTTCACGATAGTGATGCAATAGCTTTCCAGCTTAGAGATTTGATTACGATTTTTGCAGCCATAGCCAGAGGAAGACTGCTCAAAATGAGCTTTTTGCATGAGTCTTCAGGGGATACTGGTGGAGCTCTGGTGTTCGGTTCCAGTTTTTAGGATAATGGATCCTATGACCATAAATTATTTAAATGAATTTTAATTTGATGCTGAAGTAGTTAAATATATTATTGTTAAAGTTGGGATCAGTGGAATAAAAGGGCTAAATATTATCTGGAGCACGTGTTTCAATGGTGATTACATTTTTTTCATCTCGTATGCATTTTTAAAATTGTGGTTAAAGGGACTGTTACATGGACAATAAAGTTTGATTGGTCTCCAAATTTATCTAGGGGAATGGGTATATCACGCTGGAACTTTTATTTCCTTGTCGATCTTTCTTTAAATTGCTTTTAATTTTGTGCAAGTAAGAATATATTAAATTGACACCCACATTTGTATAAGACCAACAACCCTTAGTACTTGGTATTTGGCTTGTTTGTGGGAGTATTGGAGGAGGTATTTGTGGTCATATTTCTTTGGTACCTTCAGTGGTTTCTGTATGTATAATGTTTCTTGGATTATTTACAAGCGGAATAAGCTCTCGGATAATGTGGTCAAGTTTTTAATAATTGCAGAATTTATTAATTGGTGATGTTTTTCTATAAATGGTATTTAACTTTAAGCAGCAAAGTAGCATTCTTTATTCCTATAACGGCATCTGATATCTATGATTTTATGTGATTAGTTGCAGAAGTCATTATTGGATTTTGAACTATACAGACAGGCTGTAACATCTGGCGTTGTACTTCGGAAATAATGTATTCATAACGATAAAATGACTATATAACTAACATGAGGTGAAAGGAAAACAATTATGGGAGATGAATTCCGTGGCTAAAGTTTAGTGTGGTTGGAATACATTTAATAATTGGATTTGGATTTTAATGCAGCAGTAATATTTCTTTAAATAAAACCTATATATATATATATATATATATATATATATATATATATAGGGGAGGATCAAGTGAGACCATGTCTCTGGGTGAGACACAATGGACTAATCTCAACTATCCCCCACTATTAATCAATGGGTATAATTTAATGGATAAAAAATATATTAAAATATTAATTTAATCAATATAAAGGTAGTAGGGTAAAATAACATAACAAGTTAGTTCAAAAATGGAATCAAATCTCTTTCTCTCTCATATATCTCCCAATTTTCTCCGTCTCTCTCTCTCTCTCTCTCTCTCTCTCTCTCTCTCTCTCTCATTCCTCCATTAACGCAAATAAAGAAAACCGGGAAGAACTTAAAATTACGAGTTAAAAATTACGAGAGAAAAAACAAGAAAAATCGGTGCAATATTACGAGAAATAACGAGCATGTGAGTTCGAAAACTAAATATGCAACAAAACTCAACTAAATATGCATTATCCGAAAACTATCTATGCGGCGTAAAAAAAACTAATATGTAGTAGACAAGATATCCAACTATGCAAGACGTCATAAACAATGCAACAAAATCAACTAACTATGTATTATCTAGAAACTATCTATGCATTGTGGAATAACTAAATATGCAGTACATTATGTAACATCTCATTTTTATAATTTCCAAAAGCAACATCCCATTTTCATAATTAAATATACATTATATTGAACCTATTTATGCGAGTAGTATAACTACATATGCGATTACATTATATTCAATTACGTCTTGTTTTCGTAAAACATTGCCAACAAAATAACTAAATATGCATTATTTGATGTCTAATTATGCCGTAGAAAAACCCTAACTATGCTGTAAAATAAAAATATTTGGAAAGAAAACAGGTTCCTTAAATTCCGCCACAAAATCCTGCATGTCAATTTCACCCATAAAATCACTTGGGACCACTAATTTGAATGACAAAATTACAATCTTACCCTTAAAATCAAAAAATTAGGAAATAATTAAAAAAACTGAATTAATCACATCCTTTCATTTTTTAAGATCAATGGGTAAGATGAGTCCACACTGCCTCACACAGGGAGGGTGGTCTCATTTGAACCAAATCCTATATATATATATATATATATATATATACAATAATCAAGACACTTATAAATAGTAAGCAAAAAAATTTCCCGCCTAAAATACCTTTCTAGAATTAGTAAAATATAATTACAACATGTAACTTTAATTTTGGTAATTAGTAAATTAATTCTGAAAATCTCTATGTATATATAATATCAAGATAAAAACACATCAGGCGGTCTAACGGACCAAAAAACGTTAGACGGATCAAAAACCGACCGGTGTCATTTCCGTAATATTAACAAAGATGGTGTTTTAGTACTTTTCGGGGATCACCGATATTAACAAATATCATTACGAAAAGTATTAGCCGTCCGTCTAAAAAGTATTAACGATTCTTACAAATGTATTAGTAGTTCCCTGGAGAGTATCATAGTAGTTCTCTTGAATATAATTAATTTTTTTCTCCCAAAATGTATTAGTAGTCCCTCGGAAAAGTATTAGTAGTTTCTTTAACAAGATTTTTTATTAGTCTTTCCAAAAGTATTAGTTTTTTCAAAAATCTCACTTTGAAAATGTATTAGTAGTTCCGATGAAATGTATTAGTTTTTCCCCCTGAAATGTTCTTTGTAATTTCCTGAATAGTATTAGTTTTTCCAATAAAAAGTATTAGTAGACCAATTAAAAAGTATAGTTGCTATCCCTAAAAGTATTAGTTTTTCTATTGAAAAGTATAGTATTCCACCTAAAAGGTATTAGCGATTAACACAAAAAGTATTAACAAAAGTATTAGCAAAAATCCCAAAAAAACAAAAACAACTTTTGTCAATGTGTAAAAACATCTTTAATTTTTAAGCATATGTGAGTTCTACGTTTTAATGGAGCGAGCCAACCAAAAAGCAAAATTTTTTAACCTTACATTTATAGATTATGAACGTTTTAATGGAGTGAGACAGAGTAATATGTCTTTTTTTTTTTTTTCAAACGTCAATAGGAATATATTAAAACTCAACAATAATTACAATGGGGTGGTGTAATGACCAAATTCCTCAAGGAAACAGGGAAGAAATCCAAGAAGGAATGGGAGAACCAACCAACTAAGGTGGCCTAGAAAACGAGAAAAGCAAGCCCAAAGGCAAACAACAAATCCACTTGATGAGTTTGGCGATGGAGCATGACAAAATGTCAAGAGACTCATAGCCTCCCCATCAAGGGCGACGCAAATACAACAAACAAACCACTCAAAAAAAAAAAAAAAAGTCTCGGATTTCTCCTAGACTATCCAAACAAAACACACCAACCCAAAACCCACCCATGCGACCCCAAACCAACCAATTCATGTAGTACATGCACATTTTCGAGCCTCTCTAGCGTACCACACCCACATGATGATCAAGCAGAAAAGGGCGATCTCAGTTCC
Organism: Rehmannia glutinosa; assembly: GCA_016081115.2. Classification (NCBI taxonomy): domain Eukaryota; kingdom Viridiplantae; phylum Streptophyta; class Magnoliopsida; order Lamiales; family Orobanchaceae; genus Rehmannia; species Rehmannia glutinosa. Next base: position 59,039,258 of record CM071931.1, on the reverse strand, counting down.
TGGAATTCAAGCCACTCCTCCCACGCACAATTCACTATGTGCTTTTCGGGTTTACTTACTTTCTGAAAAATCCACAAGTTCCGGGTTTTCCAAAGCCACCATAACATGTAGGATGTAAGTTGCATTCTTCTTTCAAAACAATCATCCCCTTTAACACTGCACAAAGTGCCCCACCATTTAGGAAAAGATTCCCTCTCATTGACCAGCCCGTCCCACTGAATTGGGGCTAACTTCCAAACATTAATCGCTTTAACACAAAAGAAAAAAATATGTTCCAAAGTTTCCGCACCTTCCCCACAAACCTGACAGGTTTCATCAATTTGCATTCCTTTTTTCTTAAGATTACAATTCGTGGGGATAATATTGTTGTAACATTTCCATAGAAAATGTTTAATCTTCCCTTTAATCTTAAGCCTCCAACTTCTTTGTCTAGTCAACAACTTCAATCTATGGTCTGTGCTACTCTCTGCAATATTCATAGAAAACATTTTCCCATCCAGCAGCACATCATAAACAGACTTAACTGATAGGATACCTTTTTTTTCAAAGTGCCACCATAATTTATCCCTTTTGCTCAAGTCCATACCAGAAATTTTAAGGATAGCTTCAGCATCTCTGTCAGCAAAAGTAGCATAAATCAGGTCTTCATTCCAAGTCGAATCCCCCGTGTTGATCAGCTCATTCACCCACACCGGCCCATTAGTCACAAACTTATCAGATGAAGGTTTAAAGTGATTAGAGTCAGGAATCCATGGAGAGGTCCATATTCTAACAGCTTTTCCATCACCAATTTTGTACCTAATCCCAAGCTTCAAAGTCTCAATAGCACTAACCCAGCTCCTCCACATCCAAGACGAGTTTGGTGATTCCTTCACTGCTAGAAAATTTCCTTGGGGGAAATACTTAGCCTTCAACATTTTGCTCACAAGAAGGTTAGGATTAACCAAAATTCTCCATAGTTGTTTCACAATAAGAGCTTCATTGAATAATTGTAAATCTTTAAACCCCAAGCCACCATCATCCTTCTTGACTGTAAGTTTGTCCCAAGCTTTCCAATGAAGCTTATTAGAGTTGAAATCATTTAATCCCCACCAAAAATTAGCAAATAAGCTGCTCAAATCTTTACATGTTCCAACAGGCAGTCTGAATATAGACATAACAAATGTGGGCAGTGCATTAAGAACAGCCTTAACCATAACTTCCTTCCCCGCATTCGACAAGAATTTGTTTTTCCAGCTATTGATCCTTTTTTGAGCAGATTCCACAACAAACCGGAAAATCTCCTTCTTCGACTTCCCAATCATCAAGGGTAGGCCCAAATATCTGCTAGAAAGCTGATTTGTAATCCCATTAAATCTTTGGCAGACGGCTTCTTGAGTGGCCATGGAGGTGTTTTTACTGAAGAAAATACTAGACTTATCAAGGTTAACTTTTTGACCCGAGAAAAGCTGATATTTTCCAAGAATATCCAAAACCGCATGTGCCTGATCAATGTTAGCTTCACAGAACAACAATGAGTCATCGGAAAGCATAAATGGAGATTAAAGGACCTTTTTTTACAGATTTTAACCCCAGAAAAATTCCCCAATTTCCCAGCTCTCCTAATGAGTCCAGAAAACACTTCTGAGATAATTAAGAACAGGTAAGGAGACATTGGATCCCCCTGCCTAAGGCCTCGACCAGGAACCACATATCCACAAGATTTTCCATTAAGATTAAAAGAGAATGAAGAAGAAGAAACACAAGTCATAATCCAATCAACAAAGCCATGCGCAAACCCCATATGAATCATAGTAGCTCTCAACCCACCCCATTCTACCCGATCATAAGCCTTCGCCATATCAAGTTTAATAGCCATAAAGCATTTCTTCCCTGATCTATGTCTGTTAAGAAAATGGATTACTTCCTGAGCAATTATTACATTGTCCAGGATTAATCTATCAGGAATGAAGGCCGATTGGTTTTTGCAAATGCAGAGTTCAAGACAAGTTTTTAGCCTATTAGCCAGAATTTTAGAGATGATTTTATAAGTCACATTGCAAAGGCTAATTGGCCTAAATTGGGACAAGGAGACAGGCAAAGGACACTTAGGGATAAGGGTAACAAGCGTATGATTCATATTTTTTAAAATTCTACCAGACTCAAAAAAGTTACAAACAGCATCACATATATCGAATTTCACAAGATCCCAATAGTGTTGGAAAAAAAGAGGGGACATACCATCAGGGCCAGGAGCTTTGTTCGGGTTCATATCAAACAGGGCTTTTTTTATCTCAGCTTCCTCCACTCTAGCAATGAGCTTTCTGTTATCTTCTTCAGAAATTGAGTGTGGAATTTCGTCAAGCACCTCAAATCTACCCACAGAACCCTCCGAAGTGAACAAATTCCCATAAAATTCAGAGATAATATTTTCAATCTCCTCCGGTTTTTCAGTCACAGTACCATCATCTCTCATCAATCTAGAAATATTGTTCATTTTCCTTCTTTGGATGGTATAGGCATGGAAAAATTTGGTGTTCTTATCTCCCTCTTTCAACCACTGAATCCTAGCTTTTTGTTTCCAAAAAAGCTCTTCTTTAGCATACTCCTTATTCAATTGGCTTTTTAAATCCTGCCACATAGTCCAATCCCTTAGTCGCTTTCTTTCTTTGGCTCCTCAAGCTCTTTGATTTGGGTCATTCTAAGGGAGGCATCAGTTTTAAATTTTCTGCTCCACTTAAGAAGTCTAATCCTACACTCAGAAATTTTTTCTTGTAGAACAAACATTGGAACACCCATTTTCGTAGAATTCCACCCTTCCAGAACAACTGAATCGACTCCTTCCATCCCCAACCATCTTTTATCGAAATAAAATCTCTTCTTTAATTTTTGGTTCGAAGGAGATGAGTCTAAAGCCAACAAACAGTGGTCCGACGATGATTTAAATTCCACAACAGAGATAGCATTAGGGAATTTTGCTAACCATTCCAACGATCCAAAGAATCTGTCCAATTTCTCCTCCACAAAACCTTCCCCCTCTCTATTATTCGCCCAAGTAAATTTAGGTCCCAAAGAATAAATTTCTTGCATTCCAATGGACCCAATGAAATTATTAAAATTGTCAAACTGGCCCTTGCTCTAATTATCCCTCCCTCGCTTCTCTTCAGGACCACAAATATCATTAAAATCTCCACTCATAAGCCATAACTTGCCCCATTTAGAGCACCGAGATAGATAATTCCATTGTACCACTCTTTCATTAGGATTTGTACTACCATAAATAAAAATGATCCACCAATTTTTATCTTCATTCTCATCTTAACCTCCACCTCAATGCGAAACAATGAGAGATAATTTGGATTACTTTAACACCATTCGTCCGAAAAATCATTAATCCCCCACTTTTCCCATCGGGATCAACACAAAACCAATTATCCTCTACTTTCAACTGTCTACACACCGTTTTTACGAAGGGGAATTTTTTCTTCGTCTCACACAGAAAAACCATATCCGGGTGGTGGAGTCTCCAAAACTCATTGATTTGGGAAACCAGAGGCCCTCCCAATCCTCTCTGATTCCACACATTGACCTTCATTGGGGAATTTGGGGCCAATTATGGTCGGCTACCTCCACCTCGCATTCTCCATTCGCTTTTTTTTTATTTTTTTCCCGAATCCTCACCCAAAATAATATTAACCTCCATCGACCCACTAATAGATTCAACTTTCCTCTTAACACCAATTGAACTATGTCCATCCTCTTCCATATCACTAGCCTCATCAACAAGTCCAAGACATAATAATTTTTCTTTGTCCATCTTTTCCCATTTTTCCGAATCAATGCTGTTTTCTTTTTCTTCCTAACACCGATTGGTTAAATCCTAAGGGTATTCTTACTCCATTTTCAACAAGCGGGACATCAACCAAGCTCAGTCCCATTTCAAGATTATTTTCCACATTCGACTTAAGGCGAGTTCATTTTCCTTTAATGACGATGACCCTGCTGCACTTACCAAAAAGAATCGTTCCATTCCATTCCTTGAGTGGAAGCCCCATTCATCCGAGGTGGTTTACATGGTTTTATTGAGAATCGATGCCATTGCCATTTTTTGAGTTTTGAGTCCCTCCGAGCTTTAGCCAAATTCACATCCTCTCCAAGCATACCTGTAACAGGCCCTTTACTCTGGCAAATGGACTTCGCTTCCTCTCCCAAACTCCCACCCCCTGTCTCTCGCAGTGGTTTTATAGGATTGTCATTGTGAGGACTAGATATAATAGTCACCACTGATTTCACTGGATGCTCCGTTGCCTCTTGATTTTTACCCACTTTAGTATTCAGGAATCCATCCTCCGCCTTAATCCATTCCCCGAATTGCCCCTCGCACAAACAGTCCCCTAGAATATCCTTCTTCCTCTTCTCGCACATTCTTTCCAGGTGCCCTATGCATCCGCAATAGAAGCATATATTTATTAGCTTCTCGTATTTGAAATCGACCCACACAACATTGCTACCTAGCTTAATTTTAGTCCCTCTAGGCAAAGCCTGGTTAAGGTTCAGAGTAACCAACAATTTCAAATGTCTTCCTTTAAGACTCCCCATATCAGGCACCAGAACGTCCTTAACTTTCGAGAACAACTTACCCACTTTAAGTCCAACCTCTGAGCATAACCGGTTTGTTGGAATATTCCAAACTTGGACCCATAAATCCAATCGGTTAAATAGAGGGCTGTCTGCGACATTCCGTCTTCCCATTCCCCGATATCAAATCTTGGTTGTCAAAGTTCCATTGTTTTCCATCAATGATTCTATGTTTATCCTCACCGAAAACAAACGTAAACTGGAAGTAGTTAAATCCCAGTTCCTTAAATGCAAAAGGTTAAAGTGGTAGCCAAATCATCGACAACGTTTTTCGAGCCTCCAAAGTTGACCCTTTTCGATCCTGCTATTTTCCCAAATAGGCTTTTAGTACGATTTCCTCACTAGTTTGCAACATCCTCTTCCACCAAACATACCTCAACATTTTCCACCTCTGTCAACTTAAACCGGTTCATCTTCCTAATCACTTCTTCCGCCATTGAGAATTCCACACTCAATTTTAAAGATAACAAAAGAACCTCTCTAGCAAGAAGAAGCCAAGACACAAGAAAAGCCACTGCAAAAAAAACAAAATGGAAGAAGACAAAAAAAAACAAAATGGAAGAAGACAAACTAACGTGAGACAGGTTAGAGAATTAACTAGACACGAAAATGAACAAAAGCACAGAATAATCGGAGGAATAACCAGACAAATATCAGGGGAAATGCATTAATATCTATTAAATTTTTAACAACACGACAACTACCCTCCACAAACACTCAGAACCACCCAACAAGGAGCCCTAAAATTTGAAAATTTGAAAAAATGAACAGGAAAAGACTCTCCCTCCAAAAGAGGACTCACAACTCCCAATAGAGAGAAAAACACTCCCAAGAGAGAGAGAAAAACAGAGAGTAATATGTCAAACATACAAAATATCATTAAAATCAAAAAAACCTGGCAACACTTTTTTAATCGTATTCAACCCGACTAGTGATCATTAATCCAAGAGGCAAATTTCAATTAGTTATTATTAATTTATTGATGAACACATTCGAAGGAGTGTCCGTAAGGAGAAAGCAAATGAGGAATATTAGGTGATGATATCAATAGCGATGGGGTGTTTACGAAGAAAAATGAGCTCGTGCGCTTAGAGATAAATCTTTGGCGAGTTACGGGGTTTGAAAAGAAGATGGGTTGGACCGGATCGATTTATAGAGGCGATCGTCGACAAGAGACCAACTCTAATATCAAAGCATTATATAAAAATAAACTTACCAAATCATGTGTGTACCACATAATTTATTATTATTGTTCTTTTGTTTTTCTTTTGTAAAATTTAATAACAATTTTTGTTTTTGATCCCTTTTTGATATATAATATATTAAATTAATTGTCTTTATACGATCATCGTTTGACACCCATATTGCATATATAAAACAAAAATTAATCATAAAAAATAAAAAATATAAGATACATTTACTAAAAAAATTATTTTGTAATGGACTAAAACAATTATAAATTTGAGTTATTGGACATCAATTTGTAAATTCATGTATTTTGATATTTGTGATATATATATATATAGTTGTTATCGGGCTTAGCTCGTTTTCATAATTATATAAATTATTTTAAGTTTATTAAATTCAATTAAAAATACTTATTTTAATTGAAGAAAATATATCATAATATGTATCCAAATAATATATATATATATATTACATATATCCTTACATACCATTATGTATTTATGTAATAATAAATTAGGTTTATATTTCAAATAAAATTATATTCATAATAGTATTTTATAGACAGAAAAATTATTTTTAATATTTAATTAATGTACTTTTTATGTTAAAAGAAATTATTTTTATATTTATCAATGTATTTTGATATTTAACTTTCAAAGTTGTATATTTGGAATGAATTTTTTCTGTTTGATTTTTTTTTTACATCTGTGCATATATATAATAGAATAATTTTTACTTTTTTTTTTTTTTCCTAAAATTATGCTACCAAATATAAACCATGATTTTTGTTTAATATATATATATATACACATATATATATATATATATGTATATTATAAGTAAGCCACTTATAAATAGTATCTTAAAAATTTATCTGCCTAAATCACCCTCCAAGAATAGTAAAAATATAATTGTAACATGTAACATCAAATTTGGTAATTAGTGAAGTAATATGCGGAAATATATGATTAAAAATCGGACCCGACTTATAGGCTTCCTGGTCAAAGTAATTTCGTTAAGATATTAATCTTTAAACAGTTGTTGGATCACATATTTTACTATGGTAAATTTATGATCTATTTTTTTACACTCGGATATTTTTGATTGATTGCAATCCAATTATGTCAATACAACAATAAAATCAACCATTGAATAATTTATGTCGAGAATTCTGTAAATCTAATGTTGATTGGTTTTTAATTTATAGTGGATGGTCGATGTATAATAGTATTTCAGATATACAAAACTTTCAAAGTATAACATATAAATATTGACAATAAGGAAAATTAATATACATGTCGATGTTATATTTTATTAAACTGAATAATAATATACCATCTTCTAAATTACTGAATTGAATTACCATAAAAGATGGATAATGAAATTCATAATTAAAAGTAAAAATATTATAAATATACGAAATTACTACACCATTGAACACTGAATTATTCAAGAAATAGAAATATCTCAAAGCAAATACCGAAGAAAGTAAAACCATGTAACAATGTTACAAAACGTAGCAAATAGTGTGAAATATTAATTTCCTTAATTATTTTCATTAGCCCTCCTATAAAGAACCCATTTTTCGATCATGGTCATTATATGTTGTTTTTAGTGAGTCACATATCGTAAGAGTTTGGAAATATTAGTTAATGATGATGATAAAACCAAACCAAACAGGATGAATAATGTTGTGTACAAAGAAATATTCCAAAATTTATAATTTTGAAATGCACGATGATTTAACTTGATTTGTTTGAAGTTTGTATTGTACATTTTTACATTCATTAATATTGTAACTCTTATATGGATGCAATTTATGTGTCTTGACGCAACACACCCTGTGCATTGCACGGGTGATACACTAGTTTATACTAAAAGATATATCTTTCTTTAGTGTATGGAATTTCGATTGATTAAGAAGTTTTAAATAACATCTCGTCAAATCTAAATCCTCTTTAAATATTGTGAAAGAATAAAATAATTAAGCACCTTCAATTGTGATGTTATTGTGACCCATTATTGTGGGGCTCATCTCACACCACTTATTCTATCCTATTTTATAACTCACTCTCACAATGGTTGTGTTATCAACATACATTATTTGGGGACCCCAACTATCAACCTATTCATCTTTATTCATATTTTGCATAAAGGTAGTACATTTATAATTTTATTTATTGTCTTTAAATAATTATTCTTGGAAATTATAAATTGAAAATTACATAATACTGGAAATTCAGAAATTACATTAATCACAAGTTTCAATTGAATAACAACTATTGCAAACTCTATTTCTCCTTAATCATCTCACTGCACATGAATCTATGATACGTTGTTCCTATGTCATTTATATTGTATCCTTAAAAAGAATTTCATATTTCTGTATTAGAAGTTGGGATTTCTTAGCTTTAGCTTTTTCATTGGATGTTTTTGCTCTGATTTTGATAGCTTCCACTTGATGTTTTTCAAATATGTGAACTCGGAAAAAATTTAGATAAAATATTATTCAAGTTCACGCCCATTTCTTCAATCTTTGGTTGTTTTGATGAGTTGATTAATGAAATTTCTATCGTTCGAAAAAAAAAAAACAAGCGTGGTTTTGGTCATCCTCTATATACATGCAATTGTGTCTTAGTTAGGTGATGTGTTGCTTCTCCGACCGGAGGTCCTCGCTTTTTTGCGCCATGTTCATGAGCGTTGGGTACTGGGAGTAAACATTCGGATGTTTTGCGATTTCCTACACATGTTCACGGCGTTGGAATATGGAGTAAACATGGATTTGTAAGACAAATGGTCCAAATCCGCAAATACAATGGGACCTCCCTTGCCAATAGAAGTAGGAATGACAATGGGCGGATCTAAGGCGAGGTTGGCCAAACTAGGGCTCGTCCCGTCAAAAGAAAATTAGACTAAGACCCGTCCTTTAATGTCTTAGGGCCCGCCGGACTTATCAAATTAGAGTTTCGATTTTCACACATGTAATTTAATCTTCAACATTAAGTGCATCACATATCTACTTCACATGAATTTAACCTTCAACATTATTCTAAATGAGCCTAAGTAAAAAATAATTAAAACAATTATTAATTTCATAAGAATCCCTCAAAATTCAAAATCACTAATCCTATTAGCTCCACAAATGCACAAGCAAACATTTGTGAAGCGATTATTTATTTAAGACTATCAAGAATTTAGTACTAATTATTACTCAAAAATGAGAAACTCAAAATCGGGCATCCAGTGGCGGATCCGGGGATCGATGATGAGGTGGACTAGAAATAAAAAAAAGGATCCGATATAATTATGGGATAGACTAACAATAATAAAACCAATAAGATAAGCTAAAAGGTAAATGGTATTAATAAGCTTCCACAAATTTTGCACCGAGCTCTGCCCGATGGAGACCTTGAGTGCATCCGCCCCTGCAGACATTCTAAGAGTCTTGCTAAATTTGTCTAATAATTTTAATAAAAATATATTAATAATACATATGGGTGGGTCCGGAGTGAGTTAACCGACTATTTCCCGATCCGGACCTACGTTCTTTGCAAAAATGGATTCATAATCTACCTCGGACGTCATTGACCGGGTTTAAGCTCGCCCCACATCATCCCTAGTTAGAAGTTCAAGATAAAGTGAAGATTAGGTATCGTATTTAGAAAAATCTAAAACTTGAGGGAATGATGATATCCGAGTCGAGTGGGCAAAAATATATCCACGTGGCCATTTAGTAGATGACGATGAAGGTCGTCGAATGACGGGGATCGACCAGGAGTAACGTAAGTAGGCGACCAGTGACATGGCACGAGCCAAGCCCGGCCCACTACAACCAAATAAAATCAAGCAAATGCTCCACTCAACAAATCTCCCACTAAGTGGATTCAATACTCTAGTGGCGGACCAAGGTGCCACACTGTCGACGAGTCAAAGGGACAAGTCAACAAGTTTCTCTCAACACATGGCCAACATGTGCCTCATGCACACCAGGGAGAAGACACATGTCGCACAATTATCCCACTATTATGCTAGATGTAATGATGATTAACCCACTAATTGTATTAGTATGAATAGATCTCATTTATTAGGAAAAAAAGAAAATCTACTATATAGCTTGTAAAATTCAAACGAGTGTGTCGAAACCGACCAGACACGCTCTGCTCGGTCTTCAATATAGCCACTTTTTGCAATTTCAAGTGTTTGCTTTATTTCTAAGTCATATTATTTAAGTACTTTCTTTGTTGATCCAAGAAGATCAACAAATTGGCGTTAGAATGAGGGCATGTTTGGTCCACTTTTGAGATATCCAAACCATTCCAATAAGGTAATTTGTTTCACTTCCCTACCAAAATGAGTGAGAATTCCGAAACCCACGTAGAAACGCAGACCCATCACAAGATTCCCAGAATGGCCAAAATACCAATGACGGCCAAAACATACCCCGGTTGGGGTCGGGGCATGGTATTATTGCCATTTGTACAACTTTTTTCACCAACCCAAATTTCATCCAACGGATGAACCACTCGTTACCCAAACCCTTGCAAATCCTCCACCACAAATACAACCTCCCCGCCAATAAACCCCCCACGAGTAGATCCACCACTAAACGCCAACCCTCAAGATCCAACACCCTCAAAACAATGACAATCGGGAAGTCAACTCTCGAAACGCAGAACCTTTGATGAAAGACGTGAAAGGAGGAAATCACGAGACGATACGGGTGAACACGGCCAGTGGCAAAATTGTCACCTTTACTTTATCGCCTCCATTGGGCCCGTTCGGTGTTTGCGGGGGCGCTGGTGGAGCCAATCCAGGAATGGCCTTTACAATTAATTAATTTAAGGCTCCAATTTCTGATGATAGGGAGCCACCAGGCCGGCCGGGCTCAAGGCCCCATTCGTGCCAAGGAACCTGGTACATAGATAGTGGATGTTCCGGACATGTGACAGGGGAATAAGAGAAATCTGTCAAGATTCAAGGAGATTAGAGGTGCTAAAGTTATATTTGGAGGAAATGAAGCTCAAGGAGATCAAAGGCACAAGATCCATCAAGAAAAAAAGATTGGAGATCACAAATGTTGCTTATGTTGAAGGGCTCAACTTCAACCTGTTAAGCATTAGCCAACTCTGTGACAAAGGGATATAATGTAGGATTCAACATGGGGATATATCGGATCAATGATCTTGAATCAAATGAAATTGTCTTTATAAGGAACAAGGCAAAAGAATATGTATATGGTAGATTGGTCTCTTTGCTACACCAAGCACATGTCTGCTAGCAAGGAGTACATCCGAATCAAGTTGCCGTGGCATAAGAAGCTGAGTCATCTTAATTTCAAGACAATCAATAAGCTTGCAAGGAGTCATCTTGTGGAAGGATTGCGGACTCGATGTACAATAAATAAAGTATATGTGATGCAAGTCCTTCTTCAAAAAGAATATTGCATCTGTTGCATATGGATTTATTTGGTCCATTGAGCCACTAGCATCGAGTAGAAAGAAATACACCTTAGTAGTGGTGGATGATTATTCAAGATATACATGGACAATTTTCATGTGCAAAAAGAAGGAAACATCGCATAAGTTACCTCGGTGATGAGGAGAGTTCAAAATGAGAATAGTCAAACCATTATAAAGATAAGATCTCGACACGGGAACCGAGTTTGTCAATGGGATTATAATAGGGATGGCAATGGGCGGGGATGGGGCTGGTATGGGACTCATTAGGAATTTTATTGTTTAGATTTTGATGAATGCCATGTAAAACTTAGAATAGAAAGTTGGCACCCCAATTCTTGTTGTAAAATGCATTGTAATAAATAGAGTGGCCAAGGCTGAGTTAAGTCGGCTACGCCTTAACATGCAAGAAGACAAAATCAAGATCTGAAGGAAGACTCATGCGAGACAACTGAGTATGGCAAAGAAGAGTAGACAGGAATCTGTTGGAGAAGCGGTGAGATGCAGCTGAGTGGAGCATCGGTCAAGTCAACTCAAGAAAAGCCCGTCTCAAGTTGAAGTGACCAGACGAGTCATCCAATGATTGGAAGCTGACTCTAAGTCACCTGGGAAAGCAAGGAAATGCGATCAAGTCGAGATAATCTAAAAAAGAACCGTTGCACAGAAAATCAAGAGATTTACTTAAACAAGTAATATCTCCATACCACCTTTCTTGGAGTGCTCGATCCTAGAAGCGTGCAAAAGGAATGAACCAATGGAAGCACTACACCGTGTCGAACTACGAAAAGGTGAAAGAACAATTCATACGAGGAAACGGCAATTCCAAGAAGCTGCAAGCCAACGACGCGCAAAGTGACTTTCAAAAATAAGCTATCTCTTCAACGGGCAAATTTTTGAAAGTTCACTATAAAAAGGCGAGGAGTTTGTTTGAGATACTGGGGATGACACACACGTGAGATATACAAGCACATTAGAAAAAGCAAACATTCTCAATCCTCAAGCCTACATTACGAAGTACATCAATCCAACACTCACTGTGAAGGAAAGAGAACTTCAATCGAGTTGAAGAGGAAACTTTTGAAAACAAGGGGTCTACATTCCGGAAGAATCGTAGAAAGGTTCAAGGTTGAACCAAGTCTTAAGCTTTTGGAGGGCTTCGTGATCAAATCCAAAGAGCTTGAGCAAGTGAGCTGTAGTAACAAAGCGGTGCCTCTGTGAAGAAGAAGGCGAGTCGTCGCGAGAAGCCGGTGAGTGATCAAGGCGTCTCATCGAGTCCCTAAGGATCAAGTCGGTTTTGTGATCAAGACTTGTATCCGGACCGTTACCACTTTGTAAACCGATCATTACTTAGTGGATTCCTCCGGGGAGTTGGAGAAGAGAGGAGTAGAAGAATTACCCCATCTTGAACCTCTATAAAAACTTCACATGTCATTTACATTTCAAAGATTTAAATTCTGCACTTTTAATCGCTTATATCTGTTGATAAATTTGCTATCCATTTGATAATTTATAAGTACTAAATCAAGCTCTAAAATCTTGCTTAATCAAACTTAAGGGTGTTAAGTCTTCCAATAAAATAAAACCACAAATGAGTTAAATTATAGCAACAATGAGTTACTCCATCAACGGCTCAAAATCATGTACATTTGAGAGATTAACTCTCTTGAGTGACTAATTCGATTGTCCACCAAGGACACAGGTGTGTAGAATCAACTCTGTTGATTTAAAAGGACTAAATCGAAAATTTGGTAAGGTTTATTCAACCCCCTTCTAAACCTTACACTTCACCCCCTTGGGACCTACAAGTGGTATCGGAGCGGTTGGTTCATTGAACCCTCCGCACCGTTCTTGAACTAGATCTCCAAACTTTTCAAAGTCTGCTTTAGTACTTAAACCTTCAAAACTCTTTTTATTAAAAGTCATTATCATGGAAGCAAATTTGACACGCATCCCTATGTTCACTATTGAAGAATTTGATGATTGGAAAATTCGTATGCAGGCTCATCTATCAGCATTACATGATGAGATGTGGATAGTGATAGAAGATAGGCCTCTGCAAATCTTAAAGGTGAACACAACTGTGCGAAGAGTTGCGGTTGAAGGAGAAAGAAGATGCTGCTCCTAGACCAGTCATGGTTGAAAAACCAAGAACTGAGTGGACAAATGATGACAGAAAAAGATACAACCTGGACAATGTAGCCAAGGACATCCTTTACAAAACTTTGGACAAAGCCATGTTCAATAAAGTCAAATCATGCAAAACGGCTAAAGAAATGGGACAAGTGACATTAATTTGTGAAGGCTCGAGCAAATCAAAAAAACAAATTATCGGTGGCGGTACAAAAATTTGAAAACTTCAAAATGATCTCGGGAGAGAACCTGGATCAACTAGGCGCTCGGTTTACGAAATCACAAATGAGTTTTCTACACTTGGAAAGGAATATACGAGAAGGAAATGTGTATGAAGATCCTAAAAGTCTTCCAAATGAATGGGAAATGAAGGTCATGGCACTTTGAGACACTCCATGGACCTATCAAAGACATCCAACCATGAGTTATTCTCGGACCTCAAAGCCTACGAGTTTGAAATGAGAAGAAAAAAGACCAGGAAGAGGCAATTTGTACCCAAAACAAGTGCTCTAATTGTCAAAGATGGGAAGAGAGCTGAGGTCAAAGAGGCAATTGACCCGAAGAAATAGCCCGATGGTTAAAAGATTTAACAAGTTCTTTAACAAGAACTACAAGAGAGAAAGGGTGAATCTTCGAGAAGACACTCGGCTCACCTCCAAATCAAGGAAGACAGAGGCCAACCAAGAGAAAAGATCATCAAAAAGTTGAGTATCAAAGGGTGACAACTCAAGAATAGAAAGAGCTGATCAAAAAGCTGAATATCTATGTTGGAACGTAGACAACCAGTCACTATGCCATTGATTGCTCATATCCTGTAGTCAACAAGTGCGAGGGATGAAGAAGAAAGAAAGATCTTGAGAGAAAGAAGACAAGAAAGGAAAAAGGCAATGATGGCTGCGAGAGATCACTGAAACAGCTAAGTCAAGAGAGATACCGATTGATTCAGAGAGCGATGAAGCTGACTACTCAAGTGACTCGAAGAAGAAGCCCGATCCGCTTGATGGCCAAAGAACAAGATCAAGAAGATGAGGTACAATCTAACTCAACAAACTCGAGACACTAGTGATAGTGAGTTTGTGACACACACACTTCATCACCTCTTGATCTTTATGATTCATTAAGCAAAATGATGAAAGATTTTGAACACATTAAATCCTCACACACACTATTGAATGAGGAAAACAGCCTACTCAAAAAGTCAAAACTCAAAGTGACTAAGGAGGAGTACTCTAAGTCAAATAGTCATTGAGAATGAAAGTTTAAAAGTGAAAATGCTAAATTAATAAGCGAAATTGCTTTGCTATAGAAAAGAGGAGAATGACCTCAAAAATGTTATTGCCTCATTCACTAAGGCATCTAAATCATTGGATGATCTTATTATGAGTCAAAGAGAATGTGGAGACAAGACAGGCTTAGGATTTAATTCCTCTGTGCCATGTCAAACCTCAAGAGTAATTTTGGAAAAAGGATCTTCAAGTCATGAAGAGTCCTAAAATCCAAAACTCTAAATGTTGCACATACATTCACTCCAAAGCACAACACTAAGCAAAGCCTTGGTTACAAAGGAAAAGGAAAACGACCGATTGAGTGTCTTTGAAAGGACAAGCGAGAAGAGATTCAGCCGAGTCCTCGGCAAAACTCCTAACAGAAAATACTCTGTAGTAAAAGGAAGCGAGCTACCGAAAATCCCAGAAAATTCATAAAAGAAATACATATGATGGGAATGGTAGAAAATATCCAAGCCAAGTGATTGGAATAATGTGAACTATCGGCATAGACTTATGGAATATAAGCCCAAATGGCAAAGGCCTAGAACTCGGCAAAGGCCATTCCAAAAGCATAAGAGCTTTTATCGGACGCATATGCACCTAGGCACTACACTCAAAGACACCACAATTACCCAAAGAAGGCAATTGCTAAAACACACATTCGTGGCATACGAGACAAAGAGACAAATTATATATGAACTAGAATCCCCAAGCAATTTGCCAGGGATTGATTATGATTATGGCAGCGATAGATGGCAACCCCTTAGAGTCAAAACATTTGGCTATAGGTTGGTTGGATCATCTTACAATTCTAACCCCTCGGACCCGGACAAGTATGGGTACCTAAAACTTAATTTCCTTGATTGCGGGTTCAAGGAATAGTGAGTGCCAAGGAACTAGTACATGGATAGTGGGTTCCCCAGGACATATGACGAGGAAATAAGAGAAATTTGTCAAAATTCAAGGAAGTCAAAGGAGCAAAAGTCATATTTGGAGGAAATGAAGCTCCTGGTGAAATAAGAGGCATTGGATCCATCAAGAGGAATGGATTAGAAATCACGGATGTTGCATATGTTGAAGGACTCAACTTCAACTTACGAGTATCGATCGGCTGTGACAAGGGCTACAATGTTGGATTCAACATGGGAATATGCCAAATCAAAGAAATTGAATCAAATGAAGTGGTCTTTGCAAGGATGTGAGGCGGAAAAATATGTATGTAGTGGATTGGTCAACCGCAACACCCAAAGACATGTCTCTACTAGCAAAAAGTGCAAATTTGAATCAAGTTGGGCTGTGGCACAAAAAGCCGTAGTCACTCCGAATTTCAAAACACTTAACAAGGCGGCAAGAAGTCATCTTGTAGAAGGACTTCCGGACTCGATATATCTGAAGGAGAGTATATGTGATGCATGTCGAAAGGAAAGCAAATCAAGTCGTCATTCAAAGAAAAGACATGCCCATCCTCAACAAGAATATTGCATCTACTTCATATGGATCTATTTGGCCCAAATGGAACCGGCCGAAGATAAGTGGAAAGAAATACACCTTGGTGGTAGTAGATGACTACTCAAGATATACATGGACAATATTCATGTGCAAGAAGAAAGAAACTCTACAAAAACTACCACAAATGATGAAGAGGATTCAAAATGAGAAAAGTCAAACCATTATCAAAATAAGATCGGATAGAGGAACCGGTTTGTCAATGGAATAATAACTCAATATTGTATTGAGAATGGTATTGGTCATGAACTATCGGACAAGGACTCCACAATGAGAATGGAGTTGCGAAGAAAGAAGGAATGAACCCTCAAAGAAGCGGCAAGGACCATGTTAGGCAAGCGGGTTACCAAAAGATTTTGGGGTCAAGCAATCAACACGACTTGCTACACCCAAAACAGATGTATGATAAATAAACAAATTGTGACAAGGACTCCTATGAGATCTGGATTGGAAGAAAACCAAATGTTTCATATTTCAGAATATTTGGATGTAAATGCTTCATCCACAACAATGGCAAAGACAACCTAAAGGCTTTTGATGCCAAAGGCGATGAAGGTATCTTCTTAGATACTCGAAAAGCAAAGCCTACGTAATACTCAACAAAAAACTATGGTTACTGAGAGGAATCCATTCATGTAGTATTCGATGAGCCAAATGTAAATGGAGAAGACATTGAAGAGTCGGTGATAAGTCAATCATCCAACCATCTGAAAGAGTCCTTATCTTTGAAGTCAAGCCGGAATTATCAATTCGAGAAGAAGATGAGATAGTCAAATCTCAAAAACAATGGAAAATTTGCGGCTAAGTGATAACGAGAGAGCTAACCACACCAACAAATACAAGTCGACCAATCACTAACTTACTCCAACTTTGATGTAAGATGGTGAGAGACCATCCACTAGAACTTGTCATTGGAGATATAAGAGAAGGTGTCAAAACAAGATCGAAACTCAACAAGAAGCTATGTTCACATGCTTCATCTCGCAAATAGAGCCAAAAGATGTGTCACAAGCATTGGATGACACACATTGGATTCAAGCTATGCAAGAAGAGTCAATCGCTTTGAAAGAAATAAAGTGTGGGAATTAGTGCAAAGACCCATGCATCAAAATGTTATTGGCACCAAATGGGTATTCGAAATAAAATGAACGAGGAAGGCTTTGTGGTAAGAAACAAAGCAAGACTAGTAGCCAAAGGATATTGCCAAGAAGAAGGGATAGATTTTGATGAAACATTTGTCCCCTGTAGCAAGATTGGAAGCTATAAGGATGTTTCTTGCCTATGCGACTCACAAGAATTTCATTGTATATCGAGATGGATGTAAAAAGTGCATTCCTAAATGGTTTATTGGAAGAAGAAGTGTATGTTGAACAACCTCCAGGATTTGAGCGTAAGACTCTTGGAGACAAGGTATACAAACTCAAGAAAGCCTGTATGGATTGAAACAGGCACCCGAGCATGGTATGACACCTGTCACAATTCCTAACGAAAATGGATTCACAAAAGGAAAAGTAGATAGAACACTTTTCAGAATTCAAGACAAAAAGAGTATATCTTGCTTGTTCAAATATATGTGGATGACATCATTTTTGGATCCACTAACAATGAATCTGTGTGAAAAATTCTCAAACCTCATGCAAAGCAAATTTGAAATGAGCATGATGGGAGAGTCGACATTCTTCCTTGGACTCCAAGTGAAACAAATTGAAGGATGGAACCTTCATAAGTCAAACAAAATACACCAGACTTAATGAAGAAGTTTGGTATGGAGGAGAAGTCTTCCTAAAAATACCAATGAACACATCACCAAAATGGACATGGATGCGGATGGCAAGCTTCAGATCAAACAAGATCGAGCACTTATTGGATCACGCTCTATCTCACAAATGCTAGCGAGGCGGACATCACCTTTCTTTGTAGGTGTATGTGCAAGATTTCAATCTGCTCCAAAAGAGAGCCACATGACAAAGAAATAAGAGAATATTGAGATACTTGAAAGGAAGCCAAGAAGTAGGCCTATGGTATCCAAAGGAAGGTGGATTCAAGTTAATTGGCTATTCGATTCGACTATCTTTGGATGCGAGTGGACATGAAGAGCACTTCAGCACATGTCAAATGCTAGGAAACAGACTAATTTCCTGGTTTAGCAAGAAGCAAAACTCAATAGCCACCTCTACAAATTTTGGCGAGAATACATGGGCATGGGGCATTGTTGTGCCCAAGTCCTATGGATGAGACAAAGAATGAGAGAGACTATGAAGTTGAGGAAAAAGAAATTCCAATCATGTGTGATAACACAAGTGCAATTGCAATCACTCAAAATCCTGTGTTGCATTCAAGAACAAAGCATATTGATGTCGATATCACTTCATAAGAGATCATGTTGAATGTAAGGACATCATCCTGGAATATATCTCAACCGATAAACAACTAGTGACATCTTCACAAAACCATTATGTGAGTCAAGATTTGAAGAACTCAAGCATGAGTTGGGGCTAATAGAGTGAGTGACACTCGCACAAATCAAAGAAGAGAATTAGAACAGAAAAGAGTGAAAAAGAGTCAAAATGTAAATCACCAAGAATCACCAGACGGAAAGACAATTACACCAAGTCACCGATAGCCGAGTCACTAAGAGAATCTATGAGAGTAGAGTTAAATCGGCTAAGGGATAAGTCGAATAACTTATGAGCAAAGTGACAAAAACGCAATCGTTTTGACTTAAGCGGGAATGTTTTAAGGAATACGTCAAAGATAATGATGATGTGTACAGACATAAAGCTGCACACCAAGCTTATGATTGGATATAAATGCTGCCGCATTAAATACGAGACATGAAATGCTCAATAGGCGTGCGAAATCCAAGCCGTTGATTTCAATCACAATTCAAAAACCATCCGCACGTCCTTTCATAAACCATATTTAAACCATTTTCGTCCGTTTCTCTCTCACACTTCTAAAAACTGTTCATCTCTTTCTCTCAAAAGCAAAGCGAAATACTCTCGAAACCCTATCAACCTTCAAATCAATTTACGAGTTTTCCTTGATACAATCCTGAGAAATGGCACCAACTTATGACTTTACCAAGTTAGGAAAGCAAATCCACACCGGTTCGACGGTGGATTTCGACGGAATGGTGAAGCAGGGGTCCGACGACACCCTGGTGAAGAAAATCGCTGAGAAGTTGGAAACGTCCGGACTAAAACCGTTTCTAACGTTAGAATATCCGATGACCTATGTGGAGGAGGTCGCACAATTCTACGTGAATGCTGAGATTCACGATGAAGGAATCAAGTCATCTTCACGAAAAGCGGTGACTATCTCTCGCCAAGGATTTGGTCAATATTGCCTACTACCCGGCCAGAAGAAGCATCGAGATCAAAGAAGTGATGTAAACTTGGCCGACGCATGGAAAGAAATAGCCAAGTCCGACTTTCTTTGATAAAATAATATACACAAACAAACAAGAGATCACAAGGAGGATTATCACAAGTTGTTGGACATAGTTGCCAAATGTATCGACATCAAATTTGGCGACTTTGACCAACCTCCAAAGGCAAAGCTGATTGTAATGGCCGCAATCATCGAAGAAAAGAAGATAAATCAATTTGAGTTTGTCTACGCAGAGACTCTGCCGAACGTGGGAACAAGTCCTTCAAAGAAGATGGTTCATTTGGAGGTTCCCTAGGATATGGCCTGTGATTGGCCGGTATTGGAGGTGAAAGGAGTCCTCTTAGACATGGGAAGGCATTCCATGTTAACAAGAGGATGTTCGAGCTAACCTCTCTGGCGCTCGAAGCGAGCTTACGCCAAGAGAGCGACACCGATGAGGGGGAATCACCGACCAAAGATACAAAAATTGCTTTCTCTCCCATTAAAAAGAAAGCGCCCCCTGCGGTTGCCAAGAAAAAGATCACGCCCCTGCGGCCAAAGAAAACCAAACATGCTCCCCGCCCTCGCAGCGAGTCACTGCCCCCAGCCGTGTCTCCTGCCCTGCAGCAGCCGGTCGAGAAGGACTCACAAATACCTTCTCCGATCGTCAAGAAGAGGAGAACCGAGAAGCCACGACAGCCCGCTCCTCGAAAAAAGACACCAAGACCGCCCCGACCCGACAAGACTCGAAGACAACATCTCAACTGAAATTCCCCACAAACCAGAGACGAAGAAGAATCGTCAAGCGATCCGAACGAGAAACCAATTGAGTCGATTCACCAAAGACAAATACGGAGACTACTGGAGAAGAGTCTCCGGATGTAGTTGATGAAACAGCCAAGTCTGCAAGGCGATCACAGAGGCAACCGAAGAAGACACAGTGTAACTCACACAAATTGAAGCACAAGAAAAGAACTGCGGAAAGCGAGATAGTGATGTAATGATTCTATCTCCACCTTACCCGGACATCCAAAATCGTCTGCGTGAGTGGAGGAAATGGAAGTTGAGCAAGTCGAGGGAACAGTTCCAACGGCCCGAGTTCATAGAAGAAGAAGAGGAACCGCTAAATTTCCTTGGATTAACTCTCGTGCTCCCTTGATGAGGACAATTGCACGCACATCCTGCAGATCTACAAGGATAGGGAGAGAGAAAAGCAAGCTGAAGAAGCCGAAGCACGTGAGAAGGCAAGCATCCGCCTATCTCCGGCACCACGAACACACACATCCTCTCTCCTGATGTCTTCTCTGAGCGGTGACGAGGAACCGAGAATGTCTGCTTTGCCACGTAAGAGTTGCAAATGCAGCAAGCATTGCACGAATCAAGAATCCTTCACGAGCAAAGACTAATGGAGGGACCAGGAGAGTCATCCGAACACACGGCTAGAAATTGATCCAATGGGAGTGGTTCACAAATCGCCAATGTTGTTCTTGCTACCACTTCCCCAGCATTCTCACTCGAGAAGAAGGCATAAGGAGATGGCGATGAAACTGGGCTAGTGGGGACCCCAAATCAAGCCAACCCCTATTGAAGGTGTGCTACCACCGCCCCAACGGCTGAACAATCAATCGAAAAAACAGGGAGTTTGGAGACAAGTGACCCCATTCAAGTCACTCGGTCCGGTGCGCCACCGGTGAGGGGGAAACTCCCTCCACTACGGCAAGGTTGGAGGATGCTGCAGATGACTCCACAACGAATCAAGGAGGCGAAGAAGAGAAATTACAATCACAAGAAGAACATCAAATTGCCATCAACGCTCGAGGCGATTGAGACTGTCTCGAGGTGCCAAATCGCTACTCGAAGGCTAATGACGTTGTTGATGCGGTCGAGGCACGAGAAGGAATGCCACGGGAGTTAACACTGGGCGATGAAAGTGCAATCCATGGGGTTGAGACTCCTATGGATGCCATGTAGAAGACCCTAAGACACTGACACCTTTGTCGAAAGGGAGGACCAAGGCCTCGCAGCGGTAGAGACCGCCGGAGGTAATGAAGGCCCACGGGAGGTTGAGACTTCCCAGGGTAAAGAAGTCAAGTAGAGAACATCCCTCCTACTATCATCGACCCATCCGAGAAGGAGATCGCACTTCATGATTCCCAGGACAACCCCGATGTCACTTTTCTCGGATCGGAAGGCGAAGAAAAGTTGAGTCATCCCCATGATAAATCCAAAAGACTCACCATGGATGTTCCAAGCACGAGCAAGTCGATCCCAAGACTACTCACAAACTTTTAACTTTGATGATGAGCCAACATCGAAATCTCATCATCGTCCGATGACGCTCCGATAAGGCCGAGGACCGATCTCTTGAAATGGAAAAATCAAATTGAGACCAACGGTTTAAGAAGGCAATGAGGCTCGGCAAGCGGTCCACTTCACAACAAGACCTACTCAACAAGAGACCATCCCTTCGCGAGCTCCTCAAGCCGCAGCAGGATCGATTCCCAAAAGAACCGCCCGCGCACCACCAATCATCGAATGCAGATCCCGGTTGGCGGTGATGAATCCTTCGTAGAGTCTTTTCCTTTTTCACTGAAATACCGGAACTCCACGAAGAGTTAGAGAACGAACAAGCACGCTATCACAGACCACCTCCCTGTTTTTCACTCGGGCACCATTGTTCCCGATTTTGATTTTGACGTTGTATGGCCATCACCGCAATGTAAGAATCACCGAAGTTCGAAAGTGTTCAAGGCACTCTTTGGCCGAGGTTGAACGGATGGAGAGGCATCGAGCCTCTTTGGACATGCGACTGGACAACGAGATGCCAACCTTACGGCCGACTTGAGAGGCATCACGGTCGAGATAAGGAATGGTGGCAACAAAGCAATCAATGCGTGTGGAACAGGTGAGATACTTGAACTTTGTTCAACAAGTCGCTGTGGAGAGTCGAAATGCTTGATGCAAAAACGAAGCCGAGAGAACACATTGAGCATATGCATGAAGCTCACACCGCCGAAATCAAGTCGCTGCGTGAGCAAAATACAAATGATCTACAGGTTGGAAGAACACATGACAAGAAAATTCAGCCTCCCGATGGCCGAGATGAAGCGATTTCAAACAGAATCCAACGCTACTCGATCCAATTCCGTCCGCATACAACGCAGCAGACTTGAAGCGAACTCAACCATCGAAGACTTCGACTTCATGCTTGCCAAGATGTTCCCTGGGGTTCCTCTATCCTTTGATGATGCCAAAAAGGGGAAGAGGAATACCTCAAAGCAAAGAAAAATCTGTCGAAAAGAAAAGAAAATGGTGAAGGGAAAATCACCGAGGAAATTTTGAAACAAAAGAAAGGAAAATCTGGCGAGGGGAAGGATCAAAAGATATGACCTTGATGACGCACAAACCCCTCAACAGGGTCCTGTCACACAAAATGACATTATAAGCGAAGAAACTCCCAGTGACTCGCCACTCCAACACTGCAGTATCTATGGCCGAGAAGAAAAATCAATTGAAGCGGGGATGAAGGAAGTGGAAGGAAGAATGGATGCGAGTTATGAACATCTTGAAAGAACACGAAGGCATTCCAAGAGACAGAGACACGTATGCCATTTCGGATGTCGGGAGACAGAGCCACGATCGATTGACGAATTCAAAACGCTCGAATCTTAAGGATATTTTGCAAATATGTCCATGGCTCAAGCTTGGGACTTGTACTTTGGGAAAAGGGTCTCACGTTATGTGAAGAAGGCGACAGCGCAGACTTCCGATCGCTCTGGGTCACTCTGCTAGTCACTCACCGGGAAAGAAGACCCAAGACAAAGATACGCCCGCAGGTAGAGGAAGAAGCGATGGTGGAGGAAGAAGCTTGCACCTGGCCTCCGCCCAAGAATATTGAATACGTAGATCCAGGAAAGAAAGGAGGGATCTACTAGCCGGGCTTGACCAAGTGGCAAATTTAAAAGTGGCTAAAACTAACGCCGAGTATGCAAAAAGATTAGAAGAAGAAAACAAGAGACAAACTCGGCTATGGCGGGAGAGAGACAGAAAGATTAAGAAAAGATGAAGCCGCCAGAAGGCATATGAAAAGAAAAAGAAGGCAAGCGATTGGCGAGAAAGAAGAGAAAGAAGAGAAGAAGATGTTGAACAAGATGAAAGAATGAGACATCGAAGGAGATGAAGTGTTGCTATCCAACCCTTCGTGTATTTTATTATGTAAATACATACAATGTAAGTCTTCCAATAATAAAGCTATAAATTCTTTATCTTTTTTTTTGAAGACAATTATATACTCGATACACCTTGTAAACAATTGTGTTAAGTACAAGAATGATATGATCAATAAAAAGATTGATTCTCGCGCATACATTCTATGTCAATACACTATCTGTATGTATCTTTGTTATTTGCATCTTTGTATGGTTTAAGTTTTGGCATCATCAAAAAGGGGGAAATTGTTAGGAATTTTATTGTTTAGATTTTGATGAATGCCATGTAAAACTTAGAATAGAAAGTTGGCACCCCAATTCTTGTTGTAAAATGCATTGTAATAAATAGAGTCGCTGGCCAAGCCGAGTTAAGTCACCACGCCTTAACATGCAAGAAGACAAATCAAGATCTCAAGGAAGACTCATGCGCGAGACAAATTGAGTATGGCAAAGAAGAAGACAGAATCGTGTCTTTGGAAGCAAAGCGGTACTGAGATGCACTGAGTGGAGCATCATCAAGTCAACTCAAGAAAAGCCCATCTCAAGTTGAAGTGACAGATTTGTCATCCATGATTGGAAGTCGACTCTAAGTCACCTGGGAAAGCAAGGAAATGCAAATCAAGTCGAGATAATCAGAAAAGAACCGCTTACGTAAATCAAGAGATTTACTTAAACAAGTAATATCTCCATACCACCTTTCTTGGAGTGCTCACCCGAGAAGCGTGCAAAAGGAATGAACCAATGGGAAGCACTACACTCGTGTCGAACTCGAAAAGGTGAAAGAACAATTCATACGAGGAAACGGGTAATTCCAAGAACGCAAGCCAACGATCGCAAAGTGACTTTCAAAAATAAGCCTATCTCTTCAACGGGCAAATTTTTGAAAGTTCACTATAAAAGGCCGAGGAGTTTGTTTGAGATACGGGGATGACACACACGTGAGATATACAAGCACATTAGAAAAATGAAACATTCTCAATCCTCAAGCCTACATTACGAAGTACATCAATCCAACACTCACCGTGAAGGAAAGAGAACATCAATCGCTTGAAGAGGAAACTTTTGAAAACAAGGGGTCTACATTCCGGATGGATCGTAGAAAGGTTCAAGGTTGAACCAAGTCTTAAGCTTTTGGAGGGCTTCGTGATCAAATCCAAAGAGCTTGAGCAAGTGAGTCAGTAGTAACAAAGGCAAAATTGCCGTGAAGAAGCTGAGTCGTACGAGAAGCCACCGAGTGATCAAGGCGTCTGATCGAGTCCCTAAGGATCAAGTCGGCCATTGTGATCAAGACTTGTATCTGGGACTGTTACCACTTTGTAAACTCGATCATTACTTAGTGGATTCCTCCAGAGTTGGAGAAGAGAGGAGTAGAAGAATTACCCCATCTTCGAACCTCTATAAAAACTTCACCGTGTCATTTACATTTCAAAGATTTAAATTCCTGCACTTTTAATCGCTTATATCTCACGATAAATTTGCTATCCATTTGATAATTTATAAGTACTAAATCAAGCTCTAAAATCTTGCTTAATCAAACTTAAGGGTGTTAAGTCTTCCGCTAAAATAAAACCACAATTGAGTTAAATTATAGCCAACAAAATGAAGTTACTCCATCAACGGCTCATCCGAGTCGCTGAGAGATTAACTCTACCGAGTGACTAATTCGATTGTCCACCAAGGACACAAATGTAGAATCAACTCAGAGATTTAAAAGGACTAAATCGAAAATTTGCAAGGTTTATTCAACCCCCTTTCTAAATCTTACACTTCACCCTTGGGACCTACAGGGACATACCATCCCCGTCCCGAATCCCATTTTAAATACCATCCCCGTACCATTCCCCATTTTGGGCATCCGCACGGATGGGAATCCGTTAGGGAAACGTGGTCCCGTTTTGTATTTATTAATAAAAATTATATTTTTTTACATAAAATAATTAATAATTAAAATAGATAAAATATCTTGAATCACTAGCTAATCTTATAATAACTCCATAATATAAAATACTTTAACAAATTGAGTTAAATACAAAAATTTTAAAATACAAAGTCTTGTAATTTTAAAAATTAAAAATCATTACAATATAAAACACATAATTTTTAGGTTTAATTTTACAATTTAATAAAAAAATATAAACATAAACCCTTCTCACTAAGAACTATTTTTTAGTAGACTATTAATTATATATATGCATATATATATATATATATATATATATTTCGGTGAACGGGGACGGGATGGGAATCCCGTTTCATCTAATCTAATGGGCGGGGATGGGATGGGGATATAAATACCATCCCCGTCCCATCCCAAGTTTCGAAAAAGTGGGGAATCCGTCCCGCTCCAATCCCCGAATTAATTAGGGATTCCCCGTCCCCAATTTATTCGGTTACCAACGGATGGTTCCCCGTGGGGATTTTTCCATCCCTAGATTATAACTCGAAAGATTGTGTTGAAAATGGTATTGCTCATGAGTTATCTCATAGCAAGGACTCCACAAAGAATGGAGTAAATTGAAAGAAGGAACATAACTCTCAAGGAAGTCGCAAGGACAATGTTAGGTCAAGTTGGATTGCCTAAGAGATTTTGGGTCAAGCCATTAATACATCATGCTATACTCGTAATAAATGTATAAACAGCAATTGACCAAGACTCCCTATGAGATTTGGACAGGAGGAAGCCAAATGTTGGATATTTCAAGATATTTGGATGCAAATGCTTCATCCATAATAATGACAAAGATAATTTGAAAGATTTTGATGCTAAAGCGGATGAAGGTATCTTTTTGGGATACTCACCGAGAGTAAAGCCTATAGAGTGTTGAACAAGAGGACTATGGTCACGAAAGAGTCTATCCATGTGGTCTTTTGATGAACCTAATATGAATGGAGAAGACATTGATGAGTTAGGCCGACAAAATTTCGAATCAACCAACTATACTGAAGAGTCCTTATATTGAAACCGATATGAGAGCACCCAACCCCGATGATGATGAAATAGTCAATCTCGAGAGGCAAATGGAAGGTCTACAAATCTGAATGAAGATGAAGAAGTTGTTCAAGACAACTTAGTCATGAGATGACCGAATCCAGCAGACTTACTTCAACTCCGATGTCGATGGTGAGACCATCCACCGAGTTAGTAATTGGAGATATTAGAGATGGCATAAGAACTAGATCCGAGCACATCATGAAGCAATGTTCACTTGTTTTATTTCCTAAATAGAGCCTAAAGATGTATCTCAAGCATTGGAAGATACACATTGGATTCGAGCCATGCAAGAAGAGCTAAATCGATTTGAAAGAAACAAAGTATGGGAATTAGTTCAAAGGCCAACCCACCAAAATGTTATTGGTACAAAGTGGGTATTCAAACAAGATGAATGAGGAAGGATCTCATTTGTAAGAAACAAAGAAAGATTGGTAGTCAAAGGGCATTGCCAAGAAGACGATATAGATTTTGATGAAACCCTTGCCTCCTGTTGCGCGATTGGAAGCAATAAGGATGTTTCTTGCTTATGTCTTTGCCTACAAGAACTTCACCATATATCAAATGAATGTGAAGAGTTTATTTCTAAATGGATCTGCTAGAAGAAGAAGTCTATGTTGAACAACCTCCAGTTTTGAGCAGAAAACTATTGGAGATAAGGTCTACAAGCTCAAGAAAGCACTATATGGATTGAAACAAGCACCAAGAGCATGGTATGATACATTGTCTCGCTTTCTAATTGACAATGGATTCACCAAAGGCAAGGTTGATAGAACACTCTTCAGATTCAAGATGGAGAGAGTATATCTTTGCTTGTTCAAATATATGTGGATGATATCATTTTTGGATCCACAAACAAAGAATCGCGTGTGACAAGTTCTCAAACCTCATGCAAGGTAAATTTGAGATGAGCATGATGGGAGAGCCGACTTTTCTTCTTAGGACTTCAAGTCAAACAATTGAAGGATGGAACCTTCATAAGTCAAACCAAGTATACCGAGATTTAATGAAGAAATTTGGTATGGAAGAGAAATCATCAAGAAAGATTCCTATGAATACATCGACCAAGATGGACATGGATGCGGTTGCAAAGTTGTTGATCAAACCGATATAGAGCCCTCATTGGATCATTGCTCTATCTAACGGCCAAAGCAGCGGACATCACCTTTGCGGTAGGTGTATGTGCTAGATTTCAATCTGCACCAAAAGAGAGTCACATGACTCGTAGCTAAGAGAATCCTAAGGTATTTGAAGGGATGCCAAGAAGTTGGCTTATGGTATCCAAAAGAAGGAGGATTCAAGCTAGTAGGATACTCACACTCGTATCTATGCTTTAGATGTAGAGTTAACGAAGAGTACTTACGGTACATGTCAAATGCTTGAAATAGATTGGTTTCTTGGTTCAAGAAGAAACAAAACTCAATATCTACATCCACAAATTGGCTAGAGTACATAGTCATGGGCAAACAAGGAGCCCAAGTCTTATGGATGAGACAAAGACTAAGAGATTCTCGATATTAAAGAAAATAAGATTCCAATTATGTGTGATAACACTAGTGCTATTGCAATCACTCAAAATCCAATGTTGGATTCAAGAACAAAGCACATTGATGTCGGATATCATTTTATAAGAGATCACGTTGAAAAGAAAGATACCACTTTGGAATGCATCTCAACCAAGTTAAGCGATTAGGCGACATATTCACAAAGCCCTTATGTGAATCAAGGTTTGAAGAGCTCAAGAATGAGTTAGGGTTAATTGAGTGAGTTAGGACACTCGTAAAACTCAATAAGCGAGAGATAGAAGAAGAGAGAATGAAAAATAGGCAAGTTTCACATTTCACCAAGTGAAACGACTTAGTAGGAAAGTCATTGATCAAGTTAGGCACAAATTGAGTGATGTTATGTGAAGAGAGAAGCGAGCTAAGTCACTTTGGAAGAAAGTCAATCATTTATGAGCTAGGTGACAAAAACACAAATCGTTTTATTTGAGCGAATGTTTTTAAGGATGACGTCAAAGATATTTATGATTGTCAAGACAAAAGCAGACAATAAAACATATGATTGGATATAAATGTCTGCTGCATTTAATGTGAGAAATTTAGTGCGGTTTTGAAGGCTTAATCTTGACCGTTGATTTTGATAAAAATTTTCAAATTCCTAAAACTGTCCTTTCATGTCCCATATATACGGAAATTCATTTTCTCTCTCCTCACACAAACTCGTCTTGACAAGCAAGCAAGCAAGTTTTCTCTCTGCGCAAAATAATTCGATTCCCTACTTTTCAAATCAAGTCTTTTGTGTTTTTCTTTGGTAAAAAGTTCAAAATGGTTGGTTCTCATGATTTCGTCAAGATTTCCGAGAAAATCCACTCGGGAGCGTCCGTGGATTTTAAAGGGATGATCAAGCAGGGCATTGATGAGGCCCTGGTGAAGAAGATCGCAGTAAAAGCCGAAAAGTCCGATTCAAGTACTTTCTATTGATGCGCTTCACTCATACCTATTTGGAAGAAGTAGCAATGTTCTATGTGAATGCCGAGGTGCATGACGATGAGATTCTCTCATCCGCCCACGGCAAGGCCATTAAAATAATCGCAAAGGACCTTGCCGAGCACTCGCTTCGCCTCCGAAAGAATGAAGGACATCGGCCGAGAAGGATGTCAACTTGGCTAGCGACTTGGAAGGAAGTTGCAAAGCCCGAGTATCTTTGCTAAAGCCGTGTATACAACTAAGAAGGATTTTCTAAAGGAAGATTACCACAAGGTGATGGACATAGTGTCCAAATGTGTGGATATGAAGTTCTGGAGCTTCAATTAGTTGTCTCGGACTAAGCTGATTGTGATGGTTGCGATTATGCAAGACAAGAAGATGAATTGGGCTGAGTTTGTCTTCACCAAGTGTGCGAACGTGATCAACAAGTCCTACAAGGAAGATGGGACTTTTGGATGCTCGATGGGATATGGCCTTGTCATTGGCCACTTGATGGAAGTCGAGGGATTGCACTCGCCATGGAAAGCCTTTCCATGCAAACAAGAGGAAGTTCAAGTGAACCTCTCTCGGTGCGCGAGAAGAAAGCCCATGCGAGGAAGGCGGATACAAGTTAGGGGAAATCACCGACCAAAGAAGACACACACAGACCTCCCGGCTCTCTCCCGAAGTTGATTTCCAAGAAGAGAGTTGCGGCATAAAAGCTTGTCCCCGCCCCAGCCAAGATAAAGAAAGCACCGCCCATGCAACCAAACCCAAAGAAGAAACATCTACCTTCCTCACCAATCGTGAAGAAAAACGCGCCGCCAAGTCGAGGAAAGCGATTCGTCAAAGAAAGATTCTATTAAAACACAGCCTTCACCCTTGAAGAGCACAAAGAAGTGGAACCAGAGATTTCATTGGTTTCCACAAAGAGAAGACGGATGTTCAAGAAGTCCAAACTAGAAAAGATAGCCGAGTCCGGTACTCACCGAGGAGATCGTTGAGACGCTGATGCTCAAGAGGAGCAGATCTCATGAGAAAGTGAATGAGCCGAGAAGACCGTGATGCTTTGATCAAGAGGGTATTGAAGACCCAGTATGGGAGACAACAAGCGAGAGACAGAAGGAGGTGAGACAACTAAGACCCAAGATGAAAAAAGTTGTCTCACCCCTCGACCGATGCAATTGAATCGAGGAGGAGCAAGATCCATTAACCACCATTCCCGAGGCCGAAAGAAAGATGATGACGACCTTATTATGTACTCTCCGACCTATCCCGATATCCGACAAGGCTAAGGAATTGGAGAAATTGGAAATCGGATTACTCCAGCAAAGCGGTTCACTCGCCCGAGGTTTATTGATGAATAAGAGAAGCTTCTTAGCTTCCTTGGAAATGTATCCATCCAAGAAGCCCTGAATGAGGAGTTTTGCACGGATACTCTTTGAGCCATTAAGGAGGATGAGAAGGAGAAAGCCGAGGAGCGAGCTAAAGCCTTGGAAAAGTCCAAGATATGTTTGCACACGAGACCCATGAATATCTCGTGGAGTCCACCGACAAAGAATGATGAGGAGATGGATCCAATCTGCATCGCAATGAGAAGGCCGAGTTAAAGTAGGCCACTAGAGAATCAAGAGCCATGCACGAGCGAGAATCTTCAAGAAGGTCCAGAGAATCCTGTTAGATAAATGTTTTTATCATGATTTTGATGATTTTGTTCAAATGAGTTTTTAAACCAAAACAATGTCCCTAAATGTTGTCTAAATACTTCCGATCGATTTAAAATGTTTTTACTATTTTTTGGAGTATTTTTGGAGTTTATTTTCGATAAAAAATTGGACAACACATTTGTTTCAGTTCGACGGTCGCCCCTATAGGGCAACCCGTACCTTAAGTTTTGAAACAGAAAAAGGACGTAGAAAAAAAAAAGTAAGGGAGGCGACGATCGACCGGTGTGGTCGACCGGTGAGGGCGACCGGTTGACCCCCCCGGGCGACCGGCACTGGGAGTGCCCTCTTGAAGTCTGTCTTCTCTGTTTCGCAATTTAAACACCCCCAACCGGTCATGGTCTAGGCGACGACCGCACGCACTCCCGACCGGTCCCCCTGTAAAAATCGCAAAAATTCAATTTCAAACTTATCTCTCACGACGACCGTCGCACCCTCGCTTTATCAAAGAAACTATCCATTGTATTTTCGCATGACTTTTCCCTATTTTGAGGGATTGATTTCTAACAACTATATTGATGATTTTAAATGGTTTCTTTTGCAAAAATCACTCCCCAAGGAGGAGCCTCCGTGTCCGAAATCAAAGCCAAGACCTCTCCTATAAATAGAGGCTTCATTCAAGCAACAAGATACAACACTCTACACAAGCAAAGAGCAAACAAGCAAACACTTTCATATATCTTGTTGTTTTAGCCTAAGCACTTTCACTTGCACAAATTTGAGGTCTAGGCTTTCAATTCTTGATTATACTTGTACTCATATTGTATCTTTCATCATTGAGTTGTAATCTTGATTTTTTGTCATCATTCAACACAAGACATCCTTGTGAGTATTCTTGTGGTAAGAATACACTTGGTGATCTAGGTGATAGGTGTTTGAAGGTTGTGGTAATCTTCAAAGGTGTTGTAAGAGGGTTGTGGTAATCCTCAAGGTGGTGTAAGAGGGTTGTGGTAATCCTCAAGGTGTTGTAAGAGGTTGTGGTAATCCTCAAGGTGTTGTATTATTAATTTTGGTAATTAATAAAATCTTTTTTTCTTTTTGAAATCCATCCCTGATATACTTTGGGGTGGTAGAGGATTAGGCCCTAGGTGAGTTGAACCTCTTTAAATCGAAGTGTGATATTTATTTTCCGCACTTAGCATTTCGTCTTTGCTTGAATTTTTAAAAAGAGGGCAAAATCTGAAAAAAACCGAGATAATCTATTCACCCCCTCTAGATTATCGTAGCCACTGACTAACAAGTGGTATCAAAGCCAAACTCTTTGGCGAGCTCGCCCGGTAAAGAGAAAAGATCCATGGCTACTAATGAAGCTTATCTCACCACTATTCGACGCCAACAACTACGCATTTTGGAAAGACCGTATGGAGTGCTTCCTACAAGGATGCGGGTTCGACATTTGGAATGTGGTTGTTGAAGGAGTTGATCAACCGACCAAGAAATCGGAGGATGGCACCTCGGTTCCGAAACCTTTCAAAGAGTTCGATGACAACGACAAAAAGGCCTTCTCTCTAAACGGTAAGGCCTTAAATATTTTGCATTGTTCTCTTACCGCCACCGAGTACAATCGCATAAGAGGGATAATGCTTAGGCACATGAGGTTTGGGAAAAATTGAGACAATTTATGAAGGGACCAAGAAGGTCAAGCAAGCAAGAAAGACCATGCTTGTTAAAGACTTTGAAAACTTTAACATGCATGATGGTGAAAACATCTCTAAGATGGTTGAAAGGATTGACAACATTGCCAATCCACTTGTGGCCCTTGGTAAAGTCAT
The DNA here is from genome assembly GCA_016081115.2 of Rehmannia glutinosa. Lineage (NCBI taxonomy): Eukaryota > Viridiplantae > Streptophyta > Magnoliopsida > Lamiales > Orobanchaceae > Rehmannia > Rehmannia glutinosa. The sequence goes on along the minus strand of CM071931.1, from coordinate 59,006,560 downwards.
CTCCGAAGAAGACAAGGTGACTAAAGTACTAAATGCTCTTCCCTACTCATGGTCCGAAAAAGTGACAAAGAATCACGGAGGCACAAAATCTTGAGACACTCAAGTTTGACGAGCTTATTGGAAACCTCCTCATCTATGAAGTCTATCTCAAGGAGATGAAAAATTCCAAACCATCCATAAATCAATCGGGTATGCAAATTATTCCCGAAGGTCTTGCTTCTTCTTCTAATAATGCATATTATGATAATGATGATGATGATGATGAGGAGATTTCCACACTTGTTCGAAAATTTGCAAAATTTTTGAATAAAAATAAAGCAAGAAAACCAAGAGATAATGCTTGCTTTAAATGCGAAAAACCGGCACTTCATTGCCGATTGCCCAAAACTCGATGAAGAGGAACAAAAGAAAAAGAAGCCTCTCACGAAAAAGAAGGCTCTAAATGCGGAGGTCAAAACGTGGGATGAACTACTCAAACAACCGACGAGGAAGGAGAGACCGAACATGGTCTCATGGCCATAGACGATGAAAATAATGAGGTAATAGGGGCTATAACAACAATGAAAGATTCAAAATGGCTCGTGGACAGCGGATGTTCACGCCATATGACCAGGAGGAGAGACCTTTTACCAACATCAAGCTCCAAGAAGAGGGTATGGTCATGTTCGGCAATGGCAAAGGAAGAATTCTTGGAAATGGAGAAATTGGTAACTCTTCTTTCTCTCTTAGAAATGTTCTTTTAGTAGAAGAGCTTAAGTTTAATTTGATAAGTGTTAGCCAACTTTGTGACTCAAATTATGATGTTTCTTTCAATAAAGATAAATGTCTTATACTTAAAAATGGTAAAATTATTTGTGAAGCAAATAGAAAAGGCAATCTTAACAAAATTTGTACAAGTGATTTGGTTAGTCAAAATGTTTCTTGTTTAGTCACTAATAATGATTTAACTAGTTTATGGCATAGGCGACTTGGACATGTTGGATATAAGAATTTGAAAAATATTTACAAAAACCAACATGTGAAAGGACTACCCAAATTGAATTTTGAAAATATTGGCTTATGTGACACTTGTCAAAAGAACAAATTAGTTAATAGTAGTTTTAAGCCCAAAAATGAAATTTCCACAACCAAACCCCTACAATTGCTTCACCTTGATTTGTATGGGGATATTGGTACTGCGGCTAGTCTAAGTGGAAAATATTACACTTTCGTTATTGTCGATGATTTTTCTAGATATACTTGGGCTCTTTTTCTTACCAATAAAAGCGATGCCGTTAATGAGTTTGTTAAGTTGTGTAGACTTATTGAGAATGAAAAAGAAGATACTATTAAGTCTATTCAAGTGATCGAGGTGGAGAATTTGATGGTGAGTTTAGAGTCTTTTGTGAAACCAAAGAATATGCTCATAATTTTTGGCTCCAAGGACACCTCAACAAAATGGAGTGGCCGAAAGGAAAAATCGGACATTACAAGAGATGAGTCGGTCCATGCTCAATGAATTTTCACTTCCAAAATATTTTTGGGCCAAGCCGTAAGTACCGCTTGCTATGTTATTAATCGAGTTTATATTCGTCCTAAAATGAATAAAACTCCATATGAGCTTTGGAAAGCGCGAACTCCAAATATTAGTTATTTCAAGATATTTGGTTGTAAATGCTTTATTTTGAATACCAAGGATCAATTGGACAAACTTGATCCTAAGGCCGATGAAGGGATATTTATGGGATATTCAACAAAGAGCAAAGCATATCGGGTTTACAATAAGACTAGTGGGGTTGTTGCGAAATCCATGTCAAATTCAATGAAGCTTCGGTGTTGAAAGAATACCCAATGATCGATGAAAGTGATGAAGAGGATATTATTGAACCAATTATTCAAATTGATGATCAACCGTCTACATCAAATGATCAACCGTCCACTTCAAATGTTCCTCAAGAAGATAGAGGTGATACTTCGGATCTTCCCGTTGCATTGAAATTTAAGGGAGATCACCCGAAAGATCTTATTATTGGTGATCCCCTTGACAAAGTGATGACCCGGAGAAATTTTGCCGAGAAAGCTCTTATTTCTCAAAAGGAGCCTAAAAATGCTAAGAAGGATATTGAGGATGAGGATTGGCTCTTAGAGATGCAAGAGGAGTTGAATCAATTTGAAAGAAATGATGTATGGGAATTGGTACCTTGTTCTCCATCTCAAACTATTATTGGTACAAAATGGGTATTCCGAACAAACTTGATGATCAAGGCAACATTGTTCGAAATAAGGCAAGGTTAGTAGCTCAAGGGTATTGTCAAAAAGAAGGTATTGACTATGATGAAACTTTTGTACCCGTAGCACGTTTAGAAGCTATTCAAATTTTACTTGCCTATTCTTGTTATAAAAATTTCAAATTTTACCAAATGGATGTTAAATCCGCTTTCTTAAATGGTATTATTCAAGAAGAAGTCTATGTAAAACAACCTCCGGGTTTGAAAATTTCTCTAGGCCTAATGATGTTTATAAACTTAAAAAGTCCTTGTATGGTTTAAAGCAAGCACCCGTGCATGGTATGATAGACTTAGCTCTTTTCTTTTGCAAAATGGTTTTATAAGAGGTAAAGTTGATACAACTCTCTTTGTTTTTGAAAAAGACAAGATTGCTTACTTGTGCAAATTTATGTTGATGATATTATTTTTGGTGCTACTAATGAATCTTTGTGCAAGAAATTTTCTAAGTTAATGCAAGGAGAATTCAAGATGAGTATGATGGGGAGCTCAACTTCTTTCTTGGACTCCAAATTAAGCAATGCCAAGAAGGTATTTACATTTCGCAATCTAAGTATACAAAAGAACTTTTGAAAAAGTTCGGTATTGAAGAAGGAAGAACCGTGTCTACCCCTATGGCAACTAATGTCAAAATTTACAAAGACGAAAAAGCAAGTCCGTAGATGAATCAAAATATTGAGGTATGATTGGTAGTTTACTTTATTTAACCGCTAGTAGACCGGACATTCTTCATGTCGTATGCCTATGTGCTCGTTTCAAAAGCAATCCCAAAGAATCTCATATGAGTGCCGTTAAAAGGATCTTTAGATATTTGAAAGGCACTATTCAATATGGTTTACTCTATCCAAAGAATGAAAATTTTTCTCTTAAAGGTTATAGTGATTCGATTATGCGGGAAATATTGATGATCGGAAAAGTACTTCCGGATCATGTCAATTTTTAGGCGATTTCCTAGTTTCTTGGTTTTCAAAGAAGCAAAAGTGTGTTTCACTTTCAACGGCCGGCAGAATACATTTCCGCCGCTTTTTGTTGTACTCAACTTCTTTGGATGAAACAAACCTTAGCGGATTACAAATGCTCTTTTGAAAATGTTCCTATTTTTGTGATAATATATCCGCTATAAATATTACTCAAAACACGGTTCATCATAACCGTAAAACATATTGAGATTCGGCATCATTTTCTAAGGGATTGTGTTTCTAAACGAAAAATTGAGATATCATTTGTACCATCTCAAGATCAATTAGCGGACATTTTTACAAAACCGCTATCTTTCGAGACTTTTTAAGCGTCGATCTGAGCTCGATTAGGCATAATGCATATTGAATGAGGTTTACATTTGCATTTTGCACGTTTTTAAAACTTAGGGGCAAAAAATCGAATTTTTGATTGAAAATTCAATTTTTGAAAAATTGGCAAGACAAAGGTGAAGGGTTGAGGAAACCGTCGCCCTCAACGCCGACCGTTGCCCTCAACAAAGAACCGTCGCCCTTTTAGCAATTTTTTGGATTAAAATCATTCTGTCTTCAAGATTCGTCATTTTAACTTCTTTTTGCCATTTCTCATCCCCTTTGCCAAATTCACACAAATTTCACTCAAAATTTATTTTCATGCATTCTATTCATGTCTTGGACCTTATATAGCTTGATTATCATCATTGTTGCCCATATTTACCGATCGAATGGTAAGAATTTTCTCTCATTTGCTCAATTGGGTTGAACCCTTGCATTTGTACCCTTCTTGTATATTTCTTGATGAAATTATCTTATGATCATGATGAGCATAGTTGTTATATTGTATTGTATGATGTTTGATGTGAATTGGTGATGAAAATTTTTGGCTTGATTCATTTACAAGGGCTCTATACAACTTCTTTTAATTTTTACGCCCACAAAGTGTTCGATGACATATCACAATGAAAATTTCAACTTCTACATGATTCTCTTGCTTCCAAAAGTCTTAAATACTTATTGAGATCATGTCTTGGAAAATAAAACGAGCTTATGAACTCTTCATGACATATTTCTCCCATTTTCTTTGGATTTTAAGCCTAAATTGTTCAATGGTTGATAAACCGCTTCTTTGGCGCACTTTGATATAATTGTATGATGTTTTTATCATCCTAACATTCTTTTGATAATTCCAAAGGGGAGAAACAGAAATTGGCTCGTTAGCTAAAAGAAGCTAATAAAAGCTATAAGTTATGGCTTCCTAAAGCCAAGTATACCTAGTCCATGGCTTGTATTATGGACTTAATTGCAAAAGATTATAAGTATTTTGACAGGGGGAGCTTCTTAGCTTATGATGTTTATGTGCATCTTATAATAGCTTGTGCTTCTAGCTTATGCAATATCTCTTGTTGATATGCTTATAGATAGGGGAGCTTTGTGTTGATGTGCTCATAGATAGGGGAGCTTTGTATAAAAAAAAAATTTTAACGGATAGTTCTCTCGTAAAACCGGTAAATTTATTTGTTTTCAAAACGTCCTCGAGAAAATTGTTTTGGTTTGTAATCATCAAAAAGGGGGAGTTTGTTAGATAAATGTTTTTATCATGATTTTGATGATTTTGTTCAAATGAGTTTTTAAACCAAAACAATGTCCCTAAATGTTGTCTAAATACTTCCGATCGATTTAAAATGTTTTTACTATTTTTCGGAGTATTTTTGGAGTTTATTTTCGATAAAAATTGGACAACACATTTGTTTCAGTTCGGCCGCCCTATAGGGCAACCCGCACTGAGTTGAGTTTTGAAACAGAAAAAGGGGACGTAGAAAAAAGTGAGTGAGGGCGACCGATCGACCACTGGTGGTCGACCGGTGAGGGCGATCGACGACCCCGGCGACCGGTACACAGGGAGTGCCCTCTTGAAGTCTGTCTTCTCTGTTTCGCAATTTAAACACCCCCAACCGGTCATGGTCTAGGGCGGCCAGCGTCGCACCCCTCTCCGACAGTCCCCCGTGTGAAAATCGCAGAAATTCAATTTCAAACTTATCTTTGTGCGACCGGTCGCACTGCCTTTTATCAAAGAAACTATCCGTTGCATTTTCGAATGACTTTTCCCTATTTTGAGGGATTGATTTCTAACAACTATATTGATGATTTTAAATGGTTTCTTTTGCAAGAAATCACTCCCCCCTGGAGGAGCCTATGTCCGAAATCAAAGCCAAGACCTCTCCTATAAATAGAGGCTTCATTCAAGCAACAAGATACAACACTCTACACAAGCAAAGAGCAAACAAGCAAACACTTTCATATATCTTGTTGTTTTAGCCTAAGCACTTTCACTTGCACAAATTTGAGGTCTAGGCTTTCAATTCTTGATTATACTTGTACTCATATTGTATCATTCATCATTGAGTTGTAATCTTGATTTTTGGTCATCATTCAACACAAGACATCCTTGTGAGTATTCTTGTGGTAAGAATACACTTGGGTGATCTAGGTGATAGGTGTTTGAAGGTTGTGGTAATCTGCAAGGTGTTGTAAGAGGGTTTTGGTAATCCTCAAGGTGGTGTAAGAGGGTTGTGGTAATCCTCAAGGTGTTGTAAGAGGGTTGTGGTAATCCTCAAGGTGTTGCATTATTAATTTTGGTAATTAATAAAATCTTTTTTTCTTTGTTGAAATCCATCCCGGATATCTTTGGGGTGGTAGAGGATTAGGCCTAGGTGGGTTGAACCTCTTTAAATCGAAGTGTGCTATTTATTTTCCGCACTTAGCATTTCGTCTTTGCTTGGATTTTCAAAAAGAGGGCAAAATCTAAAAAACCGAGATAATCTATTCACCCCCTCTAGATTATCGTAGCCACTTGGACTAACAAGTCCTCCAAAGTCTCTCCTCGGAATGATCCATTGGGAGTGGCACAGAAATTGCCTCTATTATTGCGGCGACCACGCGTCCCCGTGTATTCTCAAGAAGGCTCTCGGAAATGGCGATGAAGTCGGGAATATGGGCACCCAAGCCAAGTCTAACCCTAAAGAAGGTGTTGATACACCTGTCCCAATGGCTTATCACTCAAAAGGAATCACAACCATGTCTCGAGCCGAGTAACCCCATTGTCGTTCACTCGGTGGTGTGCCACCAGGGGGAAATTCTCTCCACCACATCGGGGTCGGAGGTTGTAGTGGGAGACGACTCAATGAAGTTTGGAGGAGAAGGAGAGAACACAACTAAGAAGCGAGTGAAATTAACGACGCTCGGATAGTTGAATTTGTCTCACCTGAGATTTCCTCTAGCATGTAGGCCAATGAAGTTCTTTCTGCTGCAGCTAAGGAAAATGATGGAGAGACTCCGGGAGTTGAGACTCGGGCCATGAAAATGCAATCCAAGGAGTTGAGACTCAAGGATGCCATTGTAGAAGACCCCAAGACAAATGAGTCAGTCAAGAGATTGTAGAAGGCCCCACAAGGGTTGAGACTGGCACTGGGGGTAATGAAGGCCTAAGGGAGGTTGAGACTTCCCTGGTAAGGTACCGAGCAACAGAATATTCCTCAAATCGAAGGTGATGCTTTGTAGAAGAGGAGATCAACACCCTTCATGATTCCCGAAGAACACATCGACACATCATTTCTAGGATCTCGAGGATGAGTCGAGTCCACACACCATGAAGATTCAACGATGGACAAGGATGAGGATGATCTCAAATCTCGGAGCAATGTCGGTGATAAGATGCACTCCTATGAGATTCAAATTTGATGATAAGCCATCCTCTAAGGCCACATCAAACTCCGATGATGCTTTGATAAGACAATTGAGGACATGGTAACTCAAAAGGAACAACTCATTGAGACCGAAGAAGCTATTAAGACAGTTGAGGCTCACCACAGAAAGCGAGATCCCTACAACTTCTCCAACCGAACGGAGTCGTGACGTAGGCCACCACAGTTGCTACAAGAATAACTCAATAGCTCTCTCGCAGCTCCCACAACAAGCGATATTTGCCGATGACGTTGTCATAGCCGAGGCACAAAGAGTTGGTACAATACATCAAGAACAAGGAAAGGCTCCCAAATGAGGACATTTGGAGATTCCATTTGTTCGATATGATGTTTTTGAGGATATATTTCCCTTCAATCTTTGAATCGCGACATGGAAATTGAGTCTTACAAAGAACAAGAGAAGTATATCGTGTAGGAAGAGCCCATCATTCCCACTGATTTGATTGCGCCAATGAACTTTGATTTTGATGAAGAGTGGCCGAAAGCGAGTCGGCCGACACCGAGTTCCGTCATGCCTTCAAGACAATGTGAAGATATTGAGAAGATGGAATGCCACTAGGCATCTCTGGGATCTTCGCCTGGACAATCGGGATGCAACCCTCACTTGCCGATTTGAGTGGGATTATTATTCGAATAAGGTAATGGGTCGCACAAATGACCCATGCACTCGGAGCAGTCCGCTACTTCAAGGTCTTATTTGCAAAGATGTTATTATGGAGTGCGGATACGTCGATGTTTCAACAGAGAATGAAGGAGTATATGGTCGAATGGAAACCTCGCATAAGTCGGATATGGAGTTGCTTTAAGCCGCACCACTAGGCCGTAATTACTCGCCTAGAAGACAAATGAACCGGATCTGATCTTGATGACAGAGATGAAATTGGTGAGAGCCGAGTCGAAGGCTATGCGGTCGAGTTCCGCACAACCCACTCCAAAATGGATGTCAAGCAAAATTAAACCATCACCGACCGGATTTCCTTCGAGCGGAGCGATTCCTTGGGCTAACCCTTCCGTTTGGTGATGATGCCAAAAAGGGGAAGATAAGGCCCTAAAGGGTTGAAGGAGAAAAAAGAGAGTGACAAGGAGGCGAAGAAATGTGACACGACTAAGGGGGGGAGGAAGTTCGAAAAATCTTCCTTTGAAACTCATGTATCTTTGAAACCCCACAAAGGTGATGTCACAACTTCTATTCTAAGCAAGTTACCAAGAGAGCTATCCGTTGAAAGCGAGAAAGTCGAGATGGCCATGAAAGAATCAAGGAAGGCCATTGAAGTTGCTTTCAAGAAGGTAGGCGAGAAGCAATCAACGCGTGTTCAAGAAATCGAAAAAACAATATGGTGGTCCTCCAGTAGGAAAGGATTATCTTTGCAATAAAAACCCCAAGAGATATTGCCATGCCTCGATGTTGATCTCGAGCCTAGATCTCTAGAGGAATTCCAAACTCTAGAAGCGAGAAGGTTATTTTCAAGATATGACTCGCCACAAGCCTGGGATTTGTATTGGGAGAAGGACTGGAATTGTATAATTCATTGATAAGCGGAAACTTCCAGATCACTCAAATGGGAAGTCAAAAGCTCCAATACAATATACTCCCGAGGAAAGGGAGCCGAGTCGTGGAGGGGAAAGACATGGTGGCGATGGAAGAAGTTCTCAACCACGGCCAAGACCAAAGGATGTTGCGTATGTTGATCCACGGAAGAAATGGATCACATCTTTGGTGATATGACCATCTTGCTAACCTTGAGGTGGCATGCAAGAATTCTGAAGCAATTAGAAGGCAAGAAGTCGAGAAAGAAAGAGCAACTCCCGAATGGGAGGAAAGGCGAAGGGATGACCTGCCGCTAAGCGAGCCTACGAGAAGAAGAAGGGAGGAAGAAGAAATGTAACGGCTCGCCTTCCGGATCGATGACTGTCCCCACAAACCAACACAAGTCTTTCCAGGCCGCTTTGTCCTCACTCACGCGTGCCACGAGAGCGACTTCCCGGGGGGTCACCCATCCCATAATTGCTCCGGGCCAAGCACACTTAACTTCGTAATTTTTATGAGATGAGCATCGAGAAAAGAAGATGCATCTTGTTGATATGAGTAGTACCTATCAAATCTTTTAAGCTCTCCTCAATCGTATAGTCCCATACCTACACACTCGAGAATCTTCTCTTTTTCGGTGTGGGATTGGTTCATTCATGTCCCCCTCCACCTAGAAGCCCGCTGGAGCCGCTCCTTGTCCATGCCTTCTTGCCCGGGCGTCACAAGAAAGGAAGAGGAGAAAACCCGAGAATGATAGGAAGAGAGCTAATGAAGAAGAGAGAAGAAGGAAGCAACCAAGGCGTTGAAGACAACATTTTGCAAAACCGCTTTATGTACTTTACTTTATTGTAAATACATAGCCGTAAGTTTTCCTTGTAATAAACTTTGTGAATTTCCTTGTAATATTCATTCTCTTTGTAACTTAGCTTGGATACACACTTTGAAAAGATGTAATTGTGTATAGCTCATTTTGTTGTAAATAGCTTTGTAAAGGACAAAAATGCTATGCTCAATAAACTTGATTATTCAAAAGCATACATTCTTTGTTATCAGACCGCTTGTATTTGTTGTTTACTTATTTTGCATGTTTTATGTTTTGACATCATCAAAAAGGGAAAATTGTTAGGAAATTTATTTGTTAGATTTTGATGATACCGTGTAAAACTTAAACTAGGAAGTTGGCACCCCATTTTCCTTGTAATTCGTATTGTAATAGATAGGATCGGAAGAGCCGAGTGAAGTCACCAAGTCAAGAATGCAAGAAGTCAACTGAGACTAGAAATAAGACTACATTGTGTGTCGGATGAGTATGGCTATAAAGGAAGATAAACACTGATTGAAGGAGAGTCGGTGAGAAATAAATGTGTGTGAAGTGACAACAAGTCAACTTAAGGAGCAAGTCTAACCATTGAAGTGATAGTTGAGTCAATCTTATGATTGGAGAAGACTCAAGTCACCTGGGGTAAAGGCAACAATCAAGTCAAGACAACCGATTTAGATCCGCTAGAAGTAAGTCAAGGATATTACTCGATATAGTAATACGTCCAAGTCCCAGTCTTAAAGTGTTTGACCCGGAAATATGCAAAATGAATAAGGCAATAGGAAACACGCAACTTGTGTCGAACTGCAGGTCGCAATGACATTTAATACAATGAAGGGTCAACATCACAAGTGTTGCGACCAAGAAAAGACAAGCCAACGAACAAGAAGTGTCATTTGAAATTGGCTATCTCTTCAATGGGTAAATTTCAAATGTGCACTATAAAAGGCCGAGGAAGCATTTCGAGAAAAGGTTATCCGAACTAAGTACGAATGACACAGATCTTTTAAGCAATTAACCCGCAAAAACTCTCAAAGCTTATCAAGATATTTCTCAAGCCTAAAACTCAAAGAAACTCGATCCAACACAAGTCGTGAAGGAGAGACAACTTCAACTAGTTGAAGAGGAAACATTTGAAGATCAAAAGGGGTCTACTTTCCAAGTTGAAAGATTGTAGAAATGTTCAAGGTCGAACCAAGTTTCAAGTTTGTTGGAGGGCTTCGTGATCAAATCCAAGGACTTGAAAGTGAGATGAAGTAGCAAGGCAACCGCCTCGTGAAGAAGGTCGAGTCGCGGGAGAAGCCAACTATGTGATCAAGAAATGTCTCTGATCGTTCACCGCTTTGTAAATTGATTTGTTACTTAGTGATTACTCCAGGAGTTGGAGAAGAGTGAATTAGAAGAATTACCCCATCTTCGAACCACTATAAAAGTTACTTGTGTCAATTTACTTTCAAACTTACATTCTTGCGTTTCCTTTATACCGTTTAGTTAAATCATTATCCAACCGATAAATAACTAAGTGCTAAAACAAGTGTTAAAAATAAACTTTAAATCAATCAAAGGGTGATAAGTCTTCCTCCGTTGTTAAAAATCAAATCAACTAATAAGTATTTGGCTTAAGTAGCCGAGCAATAATCGCTCTATCAAGTCTGTTGAGTGGGTAACTTAGTGAATATAGTCAAGTTAGTTGTCCCTCAAGGACACAATCGATTTGAGTCAACTCATTGAACAATCTTAAAAGGACTAAATCAATAATTTGCTAAGGTTTATTCAACCTCCTCTTCTAAACCTTACACCACACCCCTTGGGACCTACATAGCCGAATTGGATCTCTAGAAAAGAAAAGAGATGCAAAGGCTTTAGATAAAAAAATGTTATATACAAACAGAGAAGTGAAAGGTATTAAACTCAAAAGTGAAGGAAAGGAAATTTACAGTCGGCGATCTAGTCTTAAAAAGGGTCACATCGGATCGAGCCTAGCCCACTAAGGCCGACTGGAAGGTCCATATAGAGTTAGCAAAGTCTTGTTAAATGGGGTGTACGAACTCGAGTATTTGAGTGGGGAGAAATTCAACCATCCGTGGAATATATCTTATTTGAAGAAATATTATCAATAAAGTTCAAGTTTTTCTCGAGCAAAATTCAATTGTCTTAAAATTCCGTTTCGTCTCATCCAAGCCCCAAGCACAACACAACTTTACGTCTCGGCCTGGGCAAGAGCACATTATAAATAACTATTTTTGAAACTCGACCTAACATCGAGCTCACTACAAACAAGACTTGGCTAGTCCCCAAGACAATACTTAGAATTTTTTTAACTCAAATGATCCGGCAGAGGATAAACTTCCACCCGACATCGATCCGTACATCTACTCAAAGTATGCCGAGCCCAACACTTAGCAAAATTTATAAAGAACAACAAAGTGAAGAAACGAATGTAGAAGGAAATTTTAATTAATAACAAAATATGTGTAAACCCCAGTGCTACGATAATCTAGAGGGTGAATAGATTATGCCAATTTTCTCGATTATGCCCTCTTTTTCAAAACAAATAAGCCAAGACAAGAATGAAAGTGCGGGAAGTAAACAACACGTGCCAATTTAAAGAGGTTCAACCCACCTAGGGCCTAATCCTCTACCACCCCAAAGATATCTCCGGCAAGGATTTCGAAAAGAAAAAAAGATTTTATTAATTACCACAATTAATACAACATCACCTTACAACACCTCTTTGGAGATTACCATAATCTCCTCAAGATTACCACAATCTTCATTGGCACCTTGTGAAGATTACCACAATCTTCAACCTTGAAGAACACCAAATTCTTCAACACCTCAAAGAACACCAAACTCTTCAATAAGAAGATTACCACAATCTTCTTCCACCTAACACCTAGATGACCCAAGTGTGTTCTTACTACAAGAACACTCATAAGGATATCTTGCATTGAATGATGACCACAAATTCAAGATTACAAGTCGATAATGAATAATACAATTTTGAGTGCAAGTGTAATCAAGAAATAAAGCCTGACCCTCAAGATGTGAAAGTGTAAGACCTTAGGCTATTACAACAAGAATATTGAAAATGAAAGAACAAGTATTTGTTTGAGTGTATCTTGTTGTGTTGTATCTCAATTAGTTCCTTGTTGCTCCAAAACTTCCTCTATTTATAGGAGATGATTGATCATGGATAGTCTCCTCTTGAGGACTGATTTCTACAAAAAATGCAATTAAAATCAAGATTATAGCTGTTAGAAACCAACCCCACAATTTAAGGAAAAGTTGTCCGCTACACAACGGTTAGAATTTGTTGTCCAAAGGATAGAGCGGCCGGTCGCGCAAAATAGACATTAGAAGAAAAATCACATTTTAACATAGGGCGACCGGTCGATGGGGGTTCCGATCGGTCGGCGACGCCGTGTGGATTGGTTGGACAAGTGTAAAAGTAATGACAGATAGTAGCCAAACCTTCGACACCGATTGACTGTGGTTGACCATCGACCACCAGGTCAAGGTAGACCTCTTGTAAAAGTCTTCTGTCCAATTTTCTGTTTCAAAACTCATCTTAAGTACGGGTTGCCCTATAGGGCGACCGGTCCAACCCGAGATAGAAGTGTTGTCCAATTTTTATCGAAAATGAACTTCAAGAAATACTCCAAAAAATTAGTAAAAATATTTTAAATCAATCGGGAGTATTTGGACAATATTTTAAAACATTATTTTGGTGTAAAAATACTTTAAAACAAAATCATCAAAATCATGGTAAAAACATTTATCAAACAATATGTACATGGGGGCCCGAGGCCGATTACATCAAAGGCCAAAGGCCGCTTACATCAAAAACAAAAAGAGAAAATACAAGAACACCTTATGGAGCGGGAGGCTGAATCCCACTAGGAGCGAGGAGTCTATGTCGGACCGCTTGAAGCTACTTTCTCCCCATCTTCATTGGTTGGAGGGGCATCTTGCTCGGAGACAAAGACACATGGGAACGGAGGACGAAGGATGGCCAGTGCCGCATTCGAGATCAACAAGCTCTTTCTCCAGGTCGGCCACAATTTTACCCTTCTTAAGATCCCCAAGGATCTCTTCGATGCTAGTCGTATGCCCACAAGTCGGCATATAGTCATACTCCCCTGCCGTTTATAAGCCCGAACGGCCTCCGCCCGAGCTTTTTCCAATTGCTTCCTAAGGCCTCCTCCATCTCCTCTCGGATTTTGGCCTCACGCCTCTCCATCTCCCCGATGCGCGGCCATCGCCTTTCTCGCTCCACAACTTCGGACGGAGCTCCTCCTTAGCTTTCTTCGCTTAGTCCCTAGCAGCTCTGCCTCCTCAACATCCCTTTTCTTAGTATTGGCCGCCCTCACGACCTCTCCATTTCCCCGAAGAAATGTTAACCGGGGCACCAGCGAGTCGGCCTGTCCTTTCGATCAAGCTAGGCTCGTTTATTTCAACTCCACTCCCCCTCCTCATCCGCCCGAGGGGCCGCTCGTCCTCCTCTTGATCATCCGCGATTGGCGCTTGCCACACTGAATCTCTCGGCCCTCCTTTTCTCCTCGGTCTCGGCGGTCAGCCAATATTTGCCCCAACACCCGGCAATGCTCCACCTTACTTGGTTAAGACGAGCAAAAACGTCCACCCTGCTGGATCTACAACAAACATATAAAATATGAAAGAAGGCAAAATGATGTTGAAATGCGAGCAAAAACGCCCACCCCATGCCCGACCGCATCCAGGACTACCTTGTTCCTCTCTGCTTGCTTCAAAAGCCTCCGCGCTCTTCTGCGCACTAGTGCCCTCCAAAGACCCTAACTTCCTCATGGTCACAACCTTCAAGTTCCATGTTCGACTCTTACGGACGGCTTTCTTGATGGTTTGAACTCTCTTCTTCCTCACTTGGCTCCTCCCGAGGCAAGTCATCTTGTACACTTGACCCTCACTCGGACTACGGTTTGAACTGGAGACGACGATGATGTCGTGGCTTTGGAGTTGCTTTCCTTTCCGTGAAGGGCTTACGGATGCAAGATCATCGACGGAGGGTCTTCGACTTTGACTTCTACGCTAAAATTTCGGTTTTGATCGCCGGCAATGAATCCTGACATGTTTTTTGAAAAAAAAAGGAAAGAATAAATATAGGAAGAATTTGGAAAGTTACCTAAGTGTTCTTGAGCTCCTATACTCAAAAGTCGACCAGACCGTCTGGCACTCGATCTCTGCAAATGCTTATCTATATGAAGTGAATGCAAAAGTGAGAAATTAAAGAGGAAAAGCCATATTTATAAATTAACTTTCCTCGGAAGCATCACACCGATTGAAGAAGACGCGTCTTTTCAAATTCAAAAAAGCTGGGTAATCATCACGTCCCCACGTTTCCGCGACAATGATGGTGTAATAGAAAGATGCCATGTGCCTGTCATCACGGGACTCAATTAATGCGCCGTTTCGATACATTGATGGACAGTGACAAGCAAGAAAAACTGTTTGACTTCTCAATTTTCTCTTTCCAATTAAATTTTAAATCCGTTTCAAAGAATCTTCTCCTCGGAATTACACTTGGGGTCATTGATGATACGAAATTTAGCCGACAAAAATATATTCATGTGGCCATTCAACTGATGATGAAGAGCGTCGAAAATGACGTGGACCAACCAGGATGACGTAAGATCGACCTGGTGACGGGTACGAGCCGAGCCCGACCACTACAACCAAATAAAATTAAGCAAATGCAAATCTCCCACTAAGTGGATTCAACACTCTAGTGGCATACCAAAGTGCCAATCTGTCGACGAGTCAAAGGGACAAGTCAACAAGTTTTCTCTCAACACATGGCCAACATGCCCATGCATGCACACTAGGGAGAAGACATGTGTTCCACAATTATCCCACTATTATGCTAGATGTAATGATGATTAGCCCACTAATTGTATTAGTATAAATAGATCTCATTTATTAGGAAAAAAAGAGAAAAATCCTACTATATAGCTTGTAAAATTCAAATTATGTGTACAAAACCAACTGCACATGCTCCGCTCGGTCTTTAATATAAAAAAGCTGAATTAGCCACTTTTCGCAATTTTCAAGTGTTTGCTTTATTTCCACATCATATTATTTAAGTACTTTATTTGTTGATCCAAGAAGAACATCAATAGGACTAATTATAAAAGTTTTTTTGGAAAGTGGGAAATCCCCTACATAATTCTCACTGCCCCCATTAGCAATCTTTATATCCTGTTCGTTAACGACGGGCACGAAGCGCTTCAAGTTTCAACTGGTCCAAGTTCCCATTTCATCTCTTTCTTTCTTTATATTATATGTATAATTTATGTTCTCTTTTTTTTTTTTTGTTTTTCTTCCCTCAAAGATTTTATTAATTGGTCAAGAAGTTGCTGCGAAACTATGCTAATTTATACGAATTTCACAACAATTCAAGGAAAGAATCCCCTTTATCTAACTTTTCTCTTCAACAGATCCGCCAGGACCGCCACCACTCTTCTTCAGTCAGTCACAGCATCAAATTCAAAAGAAATCCCTTCATTGCCCAAAACGCAGGTAAGAGAACTTCTTAAACTCCTAGTCAATGGTAGCTACTATAATTATATGTAAGAAATAGAGAAATAAAACGATTTTTTTTGGGGTGAAATGGAGAGACTGCGAAAGGTGGACATTTTCTGCACCAGTGTTTTCTTTTTCTTTTTTTTTTTTTTTTTTTAATATTTGGCCCCTTATCCATTTTCATTCTGAGCTATGAACAGTCAAAGCTTGAGTGGGACGTATATACCTAACCCCGTTGAAAACTGCTTGTTCAAATTTATTCCAAAAATCCGCGTAAGCTCAAGTGGGAAGGCATCCAATAATCAATATATTGATAATTTGTTGAATTGAATCAATTTTGACAACCCAACGAATATTCAGCCCAATTTGACTCTCGAGTAATTCTTTTATATTGGCTCTGGTAAATGAGATGAGATTGTCAGCATCCGTTGCTTATGTCCCTATGTCATGAAATGTCTTATTTAAGGTGAGACTGCATGCTTGACGATATTCTTGTCAGAGTACTTCGTATGCTTCTATGTTACGTTTGAAAAGGGATACTTGAAACTGCTGCTTACTGCATATGATGGGGGTGTCGGGTGGGGAGGCTCTTTTGTGACATGTCGTAAATGCAGCCTCAGTTTTCACCAAGCAATCAGTATTCGGTACATGCCATTGATGTCACTAAATGCTAATGCCATTATTGGTCATTTAGGTATTCCAAACTACTACTTACTAGGGCCATCGAGTATTTTGGAACTCAGCATAAGCAAATCAATCGGCTTCTCTCCACTATTAATCTGATATGAAAACAAGCCCAGCAAATACATGCATCTGCTTGATGAAAAGTTCCGATGGTCACTAAGTTATGTGATCTCAATCCAGTTGTCTCTATACTTGTTTAAAAACCTTGATGGAGAATTGAGTTTATCTTGTTTCATGGGAAATTGAGTTTATATGCAATCCATATCATTTGATGGGACTTGTTGAAGTGAATAGCTGGCAAAGTCTTTGAATTAACTTTATCTTGCCTAGGTCTTTAAAGGTTTCTAAGATGCCAAAGTTGACTTTCTTTGTCTCTTCCTGTTTGGAAGTTAGACTTGGGTATTCATAATGGGCAAAAGTATAAATGTTATAGTTTCATGATGTTCTTTTTCTTTCCCTTTTGTTCTTGCCCTGAGGTTTGTAGAAATTGAATTGGATGGTGGATTTATTGGATACTGTTTAAAATTAAAGTGTTATTCGAAATTTGAAACAGAAAACCTATCTCCTCTGTCTTGACCATCCCACCAAAAACAGCTAAAAAAGTTAAAACTCTTACATGGAAGCAATTGCTGGAATTTGTTTGGCCCATCGTTCTTTGGTGGTTACTAATGACTATTGATTACAGTGTTTTATCAGCTATGCAGCAGAAATTAACATTAGTGAACAAGCGCGGTGAAAAGCTTGTCGGTGTGTTGCATGACACTGGATCAGCAAAACTTGTAGTTTTATGCCATGGTTTTCGATCCACGAAGGTTGATGACCTCCTTTGGTTTGCTTGCATTATGATTCAATCATCGACATGAGATGTTCATTCACATGCTAGTTTCATGTCAAGTACCAATTATTTTTCCTTTTTTTCCTTGAATAAAAGAAATGTTGAGATTTTCTATCGCTTAATCGAGGCTTCTCCCCCTTGTTCTAAACTGCAGACTGGTTATGTTAGCATTGTATCTGTATTTTTGCTATGTCAAATGTTACAAATATCAGAGTTTGTTTTGTTTACATACTCTAAACTCATTATAGCTCTAAGATCATGTAAATTGCATTTTGTTTATATATATTGAATGGAATGAATTTCTTATAAATAGTGAAAAATTGTGTATGTAAAAACATAGACATTGATATTGATGGACATATTTTTAAGTGTGGCATGGAAATATTGGTGCGGTTTGTTCGTGAGAGTTTGCATGTTTTTTTATTGTTGAGCATAGATGCTTTCAGCTTTCAATCTTTGAACTTTCAAATGTTTGTGCCTAAACCTATCTCTAGTCTAGGTCTGCATTCACAGAAGTGTGTACTTCTTTGATCTAATCTTGATGAAAGGTTCCATAATCTGATTATCCATAAGAAGAAGATTCAATTTTTCACATGGATAATTGTCTTGGATTCCTTGATTGCTTTAGTGACTTTATGTTTTAATCAGGTAGTTATGTATTAATAAAATTAATGTAAGATTAATATGTATGGAAGGCATGTCGGTTCAAAGTACATAGTCGCCCAATTTGATATTACAATAATCTGAATGTTATTTGACTAATAGTTCTAACCAGGTTCTGTATGTTGACTTTTATTTACCTTTGCTTTCTTCGATTCAAGTGTCTAAATGAGTAGCAATTATCCAGCTTACTGACAAGTTCTGAGAAGCATCTTTTTTATTTTTTATTTTTTAAATAGCACGAGTAGTCATACTGTTATTGTATTGATATATTTTTCAAATTGCAAAAGAAAGTTTCAATGAAATGTATGACGTGGAGTTTCCACTATAAAGAGAAACCAGTATTAAAGTCCTGTTGCATAAGCATTTAACCATCCAAACTAGTGACACTCAAGTGTATGTATCCAGGCAAAAGAGTAAATGTTCTTGACTGCTCATAATGCTAATGATGAAGTCATCACTTTGCTTTTGAAAGCCTCATCAATTATATCTTCATCCTATGTTTATCATCATCAATTTTTTTAAGTTCTAAGGAGTACAGATAGCTCAGAGTGCCAGCTGGTTGTCCGATTATGCATTATCTATTCTGTTCATCTATCCCATCTTTCAATCTGCAGGAGTACAATATCATGGTTAACATTGCTGCTGCTTTAGAAAATGAAGGAACCAGTGCGTTTCGCTTTGATTTCTCTGGAAATGGGTAAGGTCTTACGTTATTCGCCTGTTATTTTCGCAAGAAAGTGTGTATTGTAAGAATTATTTTATAGCATTTTTTGAAAACAATTTAGTTGCTTCTTACTTTTGCTAGTTCTGCATTTCTTATCACGGTGGGACGGTATCAGTTGGTTAATGGTGTCAAAATGAACTGCTTTTACTTTTTGTCATTTTTCTTCATGTTGATGACTCATTTCTAAGGGGCACGGAAAGATTACATACCCTAAATGCGTATTCTCTTTGACTGAGTCGCACCTTGCTATTGCATGCCCCCAAAGGTGGATATGTTGCTCTGGCGAACTTGAATCTAAACATTTTCCTGAATGGGTTGAATAAATTATACCTCTACTTGTAAGTTCATCTGAAGTTAGTTCAGTTTAGTAGATATCTTAAAAAGATATGAAACTTTTGATGGGGAGAAAAATGATTGAGTATATTGTATCTGGTGGTTAGTTGAGTGTTTAACATACAATTATCAGAAAGTGGTAATTCATAGTGTAATAATTTCATATTTCACAAAGCTAGTATTCTGTTCTGTTCCATTGTTGCATGATAGTGCTGTTTACTACAGGCCCCTACTGTTTCTCCCAAGGGACAAATAGTGAAAAAGGTTCAGTAAAGTATAAATTATTGGATAATCATTTGCGAGGCCATATAAATCACAAATTTGAGATATACACGAAACTTTTGAATGATTCATCAGGACTCCTTGAAACAAAGAAGGGAAATATTTCCGAATATGAATAGACAAAGATAGGATAATGTATTTTGTTGGACACTAATCTATTCTTCAGGACAAAACAAATCTTATTAACATAAATTCCTTCAAACTCGGGAACAGAGCAAATATTTATCATGTCCTGCTGAAAATGAGCTCATCTTTTCTCATTCGTGTCCTTTCTATTTCTTTGAAAACACTGGAGCTTTAGCATGGCAGGCTGCATTCTGTGATCCTGTGAGTTTAGTGCAGTAGTGGAAGTTCCCTCAATTAAACTAGTGGAAAAGTTTCGAAAGTTTGATGTCCATCGGTGTAGATCACCGCAAGGTAGCTTGTTTCTCCCCTGGACTTATGGCGGTCTTTGTAGTTATCGGGCTTCGATCGAATGCCTAGTTCATCGAAGAACCGCGGCTTTACTACTAAGGTGCAGGAAGCGAGAAAACTTGAGAAGGACGTTGTCTTATTTTCTCCTCTCCAAAGACCGAGGAAGAGAATGGTTCCATTTCCCTCAGTAGATCTTTTGGTTTTCCAAGGATTACACCAGTAGACAAAGTCCGATTTCTAATCAGAGGAAAAACACATTTTTCTTTGTGAGAGCCGAAAATGGACAATGCATTGTATTCTCCCGGAACATAGTATGAACATAACGTAATACTTTTTTGATAGTGTATTAGGTGCAAGAGATTTTAGGGTATTTGGAGCTTGTGAGCATAACCTGGAGAAGGATCAAGGGTATTTATCTCAAACTGGGAACATAACAAGTATTTGTCCATGTTAAGAAGATAAAATCTCTCAAAGAAAGCTCATTTTTTCTCATATGTGCATACTCCCTATTTCCTCGCAACAAATGGAGCTTTAGGGTGGCAAGCAGCAAGTTGTGATCCCATAAGTGGAATATGGCAGTGAAAGTTTGGCCAATTTAATTTGCGAAGTTTTAAAAGTTTGATGTTTAATTTGTGGTTTAGCCATTTCTATTCTTTATTCTGGTGATTGCCATGACCAACACAACCAAGGGAATGTTTGGATTTGATTTAGATGTTTTGGGGGAAGTATTTTGGGAAATGTCTCGGAAAATGTGATGTATTAAAAGGAAATATATTGGAGAACGATATGTATGTTTTGTTTTATTTGGAGAATGAAAAGGGGTGGGAAAATGAATCAAAACATAGACCTAGATTTTTCTTCCATTATATCTGTATCCAAACCCTTTTTCTGCAAGCACACATGATTATTGGGTACTAATGCAAGGAACTGACATAAGAATTTAACCTCTTCGTAATATTCTATTCAGTCGATTTGCTTGCTTCCATTTTAGGGCTCAAACATTTAACTACTGGGAACGTGAAATATCAGGCATAACTAATGTTGGTGCAAAAAGTTACTGATATGTGTTACAGGTTGACCTGAGAATGATGGGATTTTTATTTGCTCAATCGATTTTCCCGGTTGACCATGAGTTATTTTCCCATTTTCCTCTACAGGTCACAGTTTTTAGTATGCTACATATATCCTATTTTAAATATATGAAATTTGTTTATCACTCAATTCTTTGGTAATTTTCTTTTCCATTTCTCGCTTTCATGTTTTTAGTTGATTTGCAGGGAAAGTGAAGGTTCATTTCAATTTGGTAACTACTCTAGTGAGGCTGAAGACTTAAGATCCGTGGTTGAGTACTTCATTGGAGTAAACCGTCCGACAGTTGCAGTTCTTGGGCATAGTAAAGGTATATAAAAAAATTTAGATCTAAATGTCTTATAATGCTGCAATAACTGTTATGAAATACTGAAAATAATGTCTTTTCTCAATCTTACACAACCGCAGTTGCCAAAACTTGTTGAAACCTCTTCCTCACCGAGTGATTTCCAGTCTGGTGACCAAAATAGATTGCCAGTCACCTATTGCCTCGTTCAATTCTGGTTTTCCATTCCATCATGTTTACTCTCTTTCGATTAAGAAAACTGGAAAGTACAGGCACACATGTCACTGTGTGTTTATTTTTGTGTTTATGCAATTTAAAGAGAATCCAACTCTACCCTACAACAAATATAACTAGCTACTAATTTTGATAATTCATTTGACAATCTTAAGTAGCCTGTAATATATATATGAGCTAGCAGGCTACATTTACTTTTGGGATGGGCATTGTGGCCCATTCCCAGGAGTCTCGAGATAATGCATTCTTCTTGAAGTTGTTCCACACTTTTCTGTTTTTCTGGGGATATACTTAATTGCTAGGGGTTTAAGTTTTCTCAAACTTCAATATGGTGCCCTGTTGATTCTCCATGAATTATTGTTTCGGTGTTTCACATATTGCAGGTGGGGATGTTGTCCTCCTGTATGCATCTGAATATCATGATATACCGGCCGTGGTAAGTGTCTCTGGGCGTTATGATCTCAAGACTGGACTTGAAGAACGATTGGGTAAAACTTTCTTAGAAAAAAATCAAGAAGGATGGATACATTGATGTTAAAACTCGATCAGGTAATAAATGTGCTTTCTTTTGTTGCGTCTACCGCTGAATAGTTTTTAGAAGGTCTACTTGCCCTTTAAATATCATGGCAAGCACAACTATGTTGCTTCTATTGGAGATTGTGTTTGGCTAGCAATTTTTGGTATATCAAGTTTTCTTTTTTTCTGAAAGCTTGTAGTATGTTGGTGGTAATTAAGGAAATATAGGTCTCAACAGAAATTAGGCCTTGTATGGTAATGTTTCCGTGGTCCATTTCCATTTTTTTAGTGTTGAAAAATTAGTTTTGAAACTTTATTGGTTTTCGTGTGAAAATTGGAATTATGTTTGGATTAATAAATGAAATTAGATTTTATGTAGGTTTGGAAATGGGAATATGTTGGTTGAGTAGTTTTGAAGAAGTTTTTATTGTATATAATAATTTGAAAAGTTGATAGTGTGGGCCCACTTTCAATATTTTGAATTGAATAATTAATATTATATTTGTAAGATTTCAGGTTGTCGGCTCCCATTTTAGTCATCGAGTCCCATTAGATAGATATAATTTAAAAATAATAATATTTTAATGTAGATAAAGTTGGTAGTGGTGGGTCCCACAAGTATAATTGGATGGAAAAATGAGAATAGTGATTGATAAATGATGTAGGGTGGTATAAATAGTTGAGAATTGAAATTATAGGTTTGAGATGTGTTAAATACGGGGCGAAATTCTATGGATTCTCGATTAGTGTGTGTTGTGTAAAGTGTTGCCAACACTTAAGGTGACACAACGAAAGACTTTATGACAAAAACAAAATGCACAAGATAAATTAAAGACTCGAATGAAAAGCAAACGAATGAGATGAGCAAAATCTTTGAAAGAAGAAACACAAATGAGCACAAGGTTTAGTTGTTGCACAAGTATATAAAAATATACTTGTGCGGACACCTTGTGCAAAAATCAATAAGCGTAATGTTGATTACAAACAATGAAGAACAAGACAAACACTTCCCTATTTTACTTGATCTCCACTCAACTTTCAACCATAAAAGTAAGAGAACTGAACTAACCTGGTATCACTTGTCTCTCAAAAATCGGCAAGTAAACAAAGAAGAAAAGTGTTGCAAAAGGTTGAACACACTAGAACCTTCCTTAAAAGTTAAAACACTCTTGTATAAAAAAACTCAAACCAACTCTCTTTTTATGGCTTTGGCTCTCAACACCGGATCTCAAAGACATCAATAAATCAAGAACAGGTGATATGGAGGTGATGTGGAGAGGTGTAGCAGATCGTGATGCCGACACTGCGGCAACACTTTACACAACACACACTTTAATGACATGAGGTTTTCCTCAAGTCTTCGAACTTCTTTGTCATAGGGTTGCCCAAAGGTCCAAATGTTGCCTTGATGCTTGCAAGATTAGGTGGAGAATCAAAGACTTTAAACCTTGTGCTCATTTGTCCTTCTCCAAATGATTTGACTCTCCTCCAAGCAAATTTAGTGACATGAGGTTTTCCTTGAAGTCTTCTCAACTTCTTTGTCATAGGGTTGCCAAAAGGTCCAAATGTTGCCTTGATGCTTGCAAGATTAGGTGGAGAATCGGCGTCCAGTGGGTTTTCTTCGTGCTAGTAATTGCATACCCAAAACATTCGCCTCCGTGATTATTGGAACAATATTTGTCGTGGGTATAACCGATTTAAATTGATTAGAGTTTGGGGCTCCAATTTTAATAGGTGCGCAGAGTGGTGATGTCGCATCGGCGCCAACACTCGAAGAATCCACTTTACCACTTGCTTGTTTCCATTCACTCCTCGATATTTTGAGGGTCAAATCCGGGCATGGTAGATAGAGGATGAGGAATCGATGGAGAAGATGAAATAGTGAGATGAGGGTTTGTCGAAGAAGATTGGGGATTTTGGAATGGGCGTGTTTGGGGAGTAGGGGTGGCCAAATGGAATCGAAACCGGGTTCAAAACCGGAACCGTAGTCATCGGTTCTAAAATCGAACTGAAGCGTGTAGGCTGTTTCGGTTCTTTGGTTTCAAAATCGTGGAATCGCGGTTTTAACTGCCTCAATGGAACCGGCGGTTTCAAGGTTAAAATCAACGGTTTTAATTTTTTTTTGTAAAAATATGCTAGAAGATATTTAAATATTTATTATGATGCTTTATATTTGTAACTACATGAGACACGTTTTAAATCAAATGTTGTGCGAACTACGTGAACTTTTATTCATCTATACTCTAATAGTATATAGACAGTTTAATATTATTATTAATATTAAGTACAAAACTTAATTGAATATTAAGTCCAAGTCTTTTTCTTTTTTCCCTTTTATTTTTGTAATCTGAAATAGATAAACCATTTGGAAGAAAATCAAAAATTCCTAAGAGAGAAACAAACGGTTCGGTTAAAACCACAACCGAATCGTGAAGAAACTGGTTCCAAATCGAACCGAACCGAACCGTGAAGCTACGGTCCGGGGTCCAGTTCCTCCAAAATGAGGAACCGAACCGGCGGTTCTGGAACCGTGGTCACTCCCCTATTTGGGAGTGAGAAGAAGGGTTTTGTGGGCCTTGTTTTAGTTGGGCCAAATTTTAGCAACATGTTCTTCTTCCATTTAAAAAAAAAAGCTGGTAAAATATGGGAGAAATCGAGAATCTGGTATAGAAACCTGAAATAAATGATGGTATTTATAAGTATATAAAGACCAGAAATAACCACCCCACCCACTAAGTGCAGTTAATATCTCTTGATTCCAGATTTTTAACTCCCCTTAATTCAATCCACTAACATTAAGCATTCTAAAAATAGGAAAATGGAAGGAAAAAATTAACTGCCACAATAACCTCTTAAAATCAGTTTTAGAAACATTCTTACTAAAAACTCATTCTAATTATGCCTAAAAAGAACAGAAAAATAAAAATCGAAACATGAAAATGGAAAGTGAAAATGATGATTTATAATGGAAAAATGTATAAACTAACATGATTCCATTTTGATGAATAGTTAGAAAATGGAAATAGTCACTTAGAAACATAACCATACAAGACTCTAATTTTCAACACTTTTCTCCTATTTTTTCTTGTAAATAATTCATCATTTTCTAGTTTACCATCTTTCAGTCCTTATGGATGTCTTGAATACAAGGATAACTTTCGCAAGGTGGATAATAGTTTTCTTGATTTTAAGTGATCTAAACTTAAGAGGGAGTACAGCCTGGCAAAAGAAAATGAAAGATTGGTGTTTTTCCACCTCCAATCCAGTTCAAACGAAGCTATTCATTTTCATAAGCAGGGAGGATAATTATTTTTATTAAGTATTATATACTAGTCACGAGTTTCTGAGCTAATATGAAGGATCACATTGGTACCCAATGTGAAGGATTTGCCTTGGGGTCCACTTCTAGTACTCTAGTCTAGTCTCTAAAGTTGAAAAACGATTCTGGTTCTTTTTTTAACTTTTTTAGACTATTTACTGATAGTAGAGAACCCTTTCACGTATCAGTTGATTTTGAGCGGCATATTATTTTCCATTGCCTTCAGTTGGAGATATCTATGCCCGTAATTGATGAATGTTTCATTAAGAATGGCAAGAAAGTAGTATATGCAATTTAATTTATTTTAGAAAGGAAAAAGGAAATTATTTTTCCACTTTGTGTAGTATTAATTGCATAAGGTATTCTTTGGTAAATAATAAAGTCTACTCTCTCATAGGAGAAGTAGATTATCAAGTCACTGAAGAAAGTATGATGGAGCGACTCAATACAAACATGCATGAAGCTTGTCTTTCAATTGATGAGAGATGCAGGTAACCATGATCTTAACTTCCTTTTATGATAGCTCTTTCTCATGCAATTCGATAACCTTCTTCTGGAACAATGTTCAAGGAATAACCTTTTAGTTTTAATGTGGTGACTTTTTCATGAGATATCCAAATATTATGAAGCGTTGTCTGTCATACTGTTCATCATATTAGGCAACCACCTGATGCATTATACAAGAAACAATGGTTTCCATTGGGATCACGTCCCTTATAGGATGAGTTCTACTTTTCTTTTTCTTTAAGCCTCAATTCAGTTTAAGGTCATGCTTACGTTGGTTGGCACATTAATGTGGCCACTTTAGACTAATTGCAAAGACGAAATAGTTCAAAAATCTCATCCCCAGTGTATATGAAGGGATAATTACAATAACTACCCCTGAGGTTTGGAGTGATTACAAAAAAACCCAGAGAAGTTTCAAAATTACAAAACTCCTTGAAATTTGATTGTCTTAAATGTAAGGGGGTAATTGTTATATTTTAACAAATGTAAATGGGGTGCTTGAAATGTTTTTGCATATGAAGGGGGAAGTGTAATACATAATCAACCCTCGGGTGTAGTTTTTGTAATTATCCCTCTATATGAATTATAGCAAGTAAACTGGAGGGTAACAATGAAAGGAGGCATCTGAATGGTCGAGATTTTAGCTTCTCGGATAAGTTCTTCACCTCTAGTTATTTCAAGAATAATATCCAAGAATACAGATAAATAATGAACTATTCCAGTATCTTCCAAGCTTGTTCAGAATTCTGAAAGACCAACTTCATTAACTGGCCATATTCGAGTCTAAATTTTCAAACATTTTGGAACAGTTTTTTAAGTTATAGTTTGAACTCTCGTGATTTGAGAATTATTCTACTTTCTGCCTGCTGTTGATAGACTCTTTTAGTCTCATCTCTTTCATTCAATGAAAATCTTCTTTAATATAGATTCTAACTTGTTTCAAAAACTTATATTTGTCGTTAAACTTATGCGTGGATTTGGTTTCTAGTGGTTTCTCATCCTTGTGATTGCATTTGCTCGACAAACACGATATATCCCTCTAATAGTGGTTTATTATTATTATTATTATTATATATTTTTTCTGCGTGCAAGTGTGTGTTATCCTGTATTTTTCACTTGTCCAGACATGAAGGAAAATATATACAGCAAAATGGCTCTAATTTGTCAAAATTTATGTAAAGGGTATTGATAGTTCATGGATCAGCTGACGAAGTCATCCCAGTAGAAGATGCACTGGAATTTGCCAAGATCATACGAAACAACCGTTTGCAAATTATAGACGGAGCTAATCATGGATATTCTTCACATCAGGATGAATTAACCTCAGCTGTTTTGCCTTTTATAAAAGAATGTGTGCAACAGTGCGAAGATATTGTCCCCAATTAGGTCGGTTGGCTTCCGGGCTTAATATTCAAAAGTATTTTACGAGTATTCTGCAGATTATGATCCAATTTGTGAACAGATGATGCTTTATATTTGGCAATTAGGCTTATTATTATGTCGAAGATTTCTCACACGTAATATGGCTGATTGAAGAAGTTAGTTGTATTGGGGGATGTGTGTAATCAAATACTGGTTGCTAGTAAATTCACCATGAATAAATGCCTATTTTCTCTCTGCAAAGAGAAATAAAAAGGTGAGAAAGGGATGTGTGATCAAATACTGGCTGAGATTTGCTTCATAGATGCTATATGTTTATGTGCATACTTCTAGGTGATAATTTTTTATGTACACGAAACTGAGGTGGTGAGCTGGATGGAAAACTCAAAAAAAAAATATAATATATAACTAATTTATTTTAATTTCTTAACAAATCGAGATTATTTGTTAATTACTTGCAAACTACTGTACAACTTGCAAGTAAATTTTAGTCCTATATTATTGAGATAAGCATAAATTGCTTGGATAAATGACTTAAAAGTTCCAAGAAAAAAAAGGGACAATTTGGCACGGTGATTGAGAGTCAGCAAGTTTTTTTCTTTTTGTTTTTCTGGTTCTAAATTGTAAAATATGTAGGAAAAAAATTGGTTAGTTGTTCATAAAGTTGAAGAGCTGGCTAAACAAAACCAAAACGAAAAAATGACCACAAGCCAGTCATAAAGCTAGATGGGGCCTCAGTAAAAAGTAAAAACCAATCAAAGTAAAACCTTTGAGAGAAAAACCTTTGATTGGAAAAAAGAGTTTTGAACAAAATGTAAGTAAAAATAAAATTAAACTCATAATCCACAAAACGAAATTGTGTTTTTCCAACAGAGTCACCATTTAAATCTGAACAAATTTCACTAGGTGTGCAGGACCACTATGGATATGAGAAATTCAACCTAGAGAGAGTATCTGCGACCCTATTTCCTTCTCGAAAAATATAAGAGACGACAAAATCCATAAAGAAAAATAATGTTATGTAATATGCAACCTGTTAAGACAATGTCAAGGGACTGAGAGAACGTTGTGAGAGGAGAGCAAAGACAATTTAGCTCAGTGATTGAGAGGTAACATAGGTGGTGTTAGAGTTAAAAATAAAGTAGAATAGTATCAATTTTTTGTTCTTATTTTAACAATAAATATGAAATCACCAAAAAGTGCACCTCTCATTGCTTCTGATTACAGAATATCCATTTCCTTTAAGAAAATAAGAAGAGTAGCTGTGCTCTATTATTAGAGCCGACTATGACTTCTTCGTCTTTCTCTTTACCCTTTTCGAAAAAGGGGGAAACATACCTCTCAATTTAGATCCAAAAAGAAGCCAATGGTCCCATATTACACCTCAACAACGAGACTGACAACTATTTAAACAAACTTGCTATTTCACTTAATTTTAGAAAATATCACAAAAATATTAACAAAATATTGAAGAAAAAAAAAAAAAGAAGGCTTTGTTTGTTTGTTTATATTTCCGAGTGTCTATTTTCAATTTCTAATTATTTATAAAAATATGATCATGTTTGTTTATGAAATTTCAAATGTAAATCATCATTTCCACTTTTCATTTTTCATATGTAACATCTCAAATCTATAATTTCATTTTCAATCATATACATTATCCATCGTCACTTATCAATCATTTTTATTATCTTTTCATCTAATTATACATGCCCACAAATATCAAGTTATCAACTATATCTACTTAAAATATTATTATTTTTAAATTATATTTATCTAATGAGACCCACCACCTACAATCTTACAAATATAATATTATATATTCAAATTAAAATATTAAAAGTTAACCCCACCATTATCAACTTTTAAAATCATTATATACATAAACTACTCGACCAAACATATTCTCATTTTCAAACCTTCATATAACTCATTCTCATTCATTTATCCAAAAATAATTCAATTTTCATACGAAAACCAATAAATTCTCAAAATTCATTTTTCAACACTAAAAACTAGAAATGGACCATGAAAATATAACTATACATGACCTTAGTTTTTATGCAATCTCGCACAAGGCCGAACATGTACATCACAAGATCCTAAGCAAGATTCTAAAAATGTGTAGGTCCCCAGGGTGTGAGTGTAAGGTTTAGAAGGGTTGAATAAACCTTATCAACTTTTCGATTTAGTCCTTTTAAGACGCGTCGAGTTAATACTTCACGACTAAGTCCTTGATGGACAAGTAAGTTAGTTGATCAAAGAGTTAGCCACTCAACGACTCGGCGAGTTGTTGATAGAATAACTTAGTTTGTTTTGACTAAAACTTAACTCGACCGTGATATGTTTTCAAATGGAAGACTTAACACCCTTGAATCTTGGTTTAAGTTTGTTTTAATACTTGATTATAGCACTTTGTTAATTATCGATGGACAAAAATTTATCACAGATATCAAAATAATACGCAGAATTAAAGTCTTTGAAATGTAAGTGACACAATAAATTTTATAGAGGTTCAAGATGGGGTAATTCTTCTACTCCTCTCTTCTCCAACTCCCCGGAGGAATCCACTAAGTATTGATCAATGTACAAAGTGGTTATCGGTCCCGATCTGATCTTGATCACACAAATGACTTGATCCTTTGGGACTCGATCTGAGACGCTTATTGGTCACACAAACCGGCTTCTCGACGACTCGGCTTCTTCACAGGGCGGTTGTCTTTTGCTACTACACCACTTGCTCAAGCTTCTTGGATTTGATCACGAAGCCCTCCAAAACTTGAGACTGGTTCGACTTGAACCTTTCTACAATCCTTTGTGGAGTGTAGACCCTTTGATTCTTCAAATGTTTCCTCTTCAACCGATTGAAGTCGTCTTTCCTTCACAGGTGAGTGTTGGATTGATTTCCTTCGTAATGTAGGCTTGAGGATTGAGCTTAATTGACTTGAGAATATTTCAGGTTACAGATATTGCTTTCTTGCTTGTAATGGTTTTCTCAGGTAATCAAGGTAACCTTTTCTCAAGGTGATTCCTCAGCCTTATATAGTGTTCTTTTGAAAATTTGTCCGTTGAAGAGATAGGTTAATTTTCAAAAGACACTTGTGGTCGTTGGCTTGTCTTGTTGCAGTCCTTGGAATTGACATTTCCTCGTATTGAATGAGTCTTCAACTTTTCGTAGTTCGACACAGTGCGATGCTTTCCCATTGGTTTATTCCTTTTGCACGCTTCGGGACCGAGCACTTTAAGAAAGGCGAGATGGGAGTATTACTTGTTTAAGTAATTTTCTTGACTTCACGTACCAAGATCTCTTTCGATTGTCTCGACTTGACCGCATTTCCTTGATTTCCCCGGATGACTTGAGTCGACTTCCAATTATTGGATGACTTATCTGTCACATCAACTTGAGACTTGGCTATCTTGAGTTGACTTGACCGACACTTTGCTCGATGATCTCATCTCACTTGTACCTTGATCGAGTTCTGTCTTTTCTTCCTTGCTACACTCAAATTTTGCCTTACAACGGAGTCTTCCTTCTAGTCTCCAAATGACTTCTTGCATGTTCGGGCATAGCGACTTAACTCACCAACCAACCCTATCTATTACAAAGTCAAATTATAGGGAAAATGGGGTGCCAACTTTCTATTCTAAGTTTTACATGGCATTTATCAAAATCTAAAAATTAATTTCCCAACAATTTCTCCCTTTTTGATGATGCCAAAACTTAAAACATGCATTCAAAGAATTAAATAGCAAAGATACGTCATGACAATGTAGAATCACATAATGTATGCGTAGAATCAATCTTTTATTGATAATAGCATTCTAGTTCTTTACATACAAGTTGTTTACAAAGTGTATCAAAGCTTAATTAGAGCTTAAGGTAATCATGCTATTCTATATCTACGTAAGTATAGAAATTATACAATTTTATTCAATGTACGTAAGACTTACATGCAAATGCATTTACATAGTAAAATACATGAAGGGGTGGACAACAACACTTCATCTCATTCGCCTCTCCTTCTTTTTCCTCATCGACTCTGTCTTCTTCCTCGATCTTTTTCTCTTCTTCTCTTTCTTCAACCGCTTTTTTTCTCATATGCTTTTCCTCGCGACTTCATCTCTTTTTTTCTTTTCTTGCCTTTCTTCCCACAAATTGAGTTTGTCTTCTATTTTCTTCTTCGATTCTCTTCACATACTCGATTGTTCTTGGCTACTTGTATGTTGGCTATTGCATCAAGTCCAGCCCAATAGATCCCTCCTTTCTTCCTGGATCTACGTATTCAATATTTTGGGTAGAGGTCTAGGTCCAAACCTCTTCCTCCACCATCGCTTT
The DNA here is from genome assembly GCA_016081115.2 of Rehmannia glutinosa. NCBI lineage: Eukaryota > Viridiplantae > Streptophyta > Magnoliopsida > Lamiales > Orobanchaceae > Rehmannia > Rehmannia glutinosa. Next base: position 58,975,071 of record CM071931.1, on the reverse strand, counting down.
TTCTCCGCCTCCGGGCGTGTATTGTCTTGGGGCCTTCTTCTTCCCAAAGTGAGTGACCCGGGGGTGACCCGCAGAGTGACCGCCCGAGGTCTGCCGCGACTGTCGCCTTCTTCACATAGCTTGGGGCCTTTTTCCCAATACAAATCCCCAGGCTTGGGTCATGGACATGTTTTGAAGTAGCCCTGGACTCGAGCGTTTTGAATTCATCGACCGATCTCGGCTCGCTTCCGATGTCCGAGATGGCATCGTTGTCTCTGCTTTGCTAGAATGCCTCCATATTGTTTCAAGATATTCATTACTCGGGCATCCATCTTTCCTTCCACCTCCTTCATCCCCTGCTTCTACTATCTTCCTCTTTTCGGCCATGGGTACTGCGGAGTGTTGGAGCGACAGTCATCGGGAGTTTCTTTGATGATATCACCGTGACTAATCCTTGTTGAGGGGTTTTTGCAATCATTAGAGTCATATCTTTCGAACCTTCCCCTCAACGATTTTCCTTTCTTCTCTCTTCTCTGTTCTCTCACTGTCTTCTCCTTCACAACAAGCGTCCTTCTTCTTCTCTCGGCTTCAGATCCTTTTAACGTCTTTAGGTATTCCTCTTCCCCCTTTTGGCATCATCAAAGGAGAGAGGAACCCCTGAAACATGCCAAAGAATCATGAAGTCCAAGCGATAGGCGAGTTATGCTATGCTCTGAATGCGGAGTATGCTTCACGGAATTCGAGCGAGTGGCTTTCGATTCTGCCGCCACTTGATTCAAAGAGAGGAGGCTGAATTTCTTCTCCATGTTCTCCTCAACGTGCAGAAGCTCTTTGCGATGAAATTCACGCAGCACTCCATTTTCGTGTTATGTGAGGTATGCATTCGTCACAATATTTTCCCGCATCCTCCTTTTCATGTCGGCTTTATCGGCCTCCGGACTAGCATTTTATTGAACAATGTTCTAAGTACAACTTGTTCCACGCGCATTGTCTGCATTTGTTGTTGCCACCATTCCCTGGATCCTCGAAAATTATTCCACGCAGATCGGCGATCGATTGGCGTCTCGGTTATCGATCTCATGTCCAAAGTGAGGCCTGGTGCCTTTCCATCTTCTATATCTCCGCAAATATGGCCTTGAAAACTTCTTGAACCTCACCTGTCATACTTGTCTCGGTTGGCGGCCAAGCGGCAAAGTCGAAATCTACTAGGGCGATGGTGTCTGTTGGAATGACGGGATCATGTCTATGGAAACGTTGTTGATCTCGTGGCTGATTCTTCAAGAAGATCGAGCGACTCCAGAGAAAGGGAACGATTCTTCGAACGGATCATCACGGACAACGAGAATATGTTCAATGGTAACTCGTGCCCGTGATGTGCCCGGTTCGTCGGTCGATTGTAGCTTGGGTAGCCAGCGTAGTTGATGTGTTTCAGCCAGGTTTGTTGGGGTATTGACCCGGTGGCCGAGCCTCAATCGCTCTCAACAGCTTCATCGGTCTCACTGGTTTTTCCATGTGAGTTGACTGTCTCGGCCGTATCAAGATCGCCATCGACGATGATGAGATTTGCATGGGTGGCTCATCATCAAAAGTAAAGGTTTGGTGAGTAGCCTTAAGGTCGGACTTACTCGTGCTTGGGAGAACATCCTCAACTCGAGTCTTTTGGATCGGCAATGGGGATGACTCACCAGTCTTCACCTTCGATCCCGAGAAAGGTTACATTAAGATTGTCTTGGGAATCGTGAAGAGCACTTATCTCCTTTTCGGATGGATCAATGAAAGTAGGAGGGATGTTCGTGTGCTTCCGTCTCTTTACCCCGGAAGTCTCAACCTCCCGTTGGCCTTCATTACCTCCTGCAATCTCAACTGCAGCGAGGCCTTGGACAATCCCTTCGACAGATTCAACTGCCTTAGGGTCTTCAGAGGTGGCATCCACTGGAGTCTCAACTCCATGGATTGCACTTTCATTGCCCATAGTGTTAACTCCCGGGCGCTCCATCTCAGTGCCTCTCTTTGCATCGCGAGCGTCATTGGCGTTTTTCAAAGCGCTTGGCACTTCACCGAGACAGACTCAACTGTCTGAGCCTCTTCAGTGACAACTTGTCGTATATCCATTTGTTTTTCTTTCTCCACTTCGCCTCCAAGATTCGTTGTGGAGTCAGCTGCAACATCCTCCGTCCTTGCTGCAGTGGAGGGAGTTTCCCCCTCAGCCGGCACACCAGCTGAGTGACTTGGATTGGGGTCACTCGTCTCCAGGACTCCCGGCTGCCCTTTGAGTATTCAGCCGTTGGGCGGTGGTAAGACACCTTCATCAGGGGTTGGCTCGACTTGGGTCCCCAAGTTCCCAGTTTCATCGCCAATTCCCTTAACACCTTCTTCTGAGTGAGCTGGGGAAGTGGTGGCAACAACAACGGTTGCAATTCCGCACCACTCCCATATGATCAATCTCCACCGTGATTTGGAAGATTCCCGGTCTTCCATCACCGTTGCTCATTTCATTTAGGATCCTGGATTCCCGCATGGCTTCTTTGCATCTCCAATTCTTCAAGATGCTTGCAGCAGGTCCGATCCTCATCGCTCTCTCGACAAAGATATCAAGGTGTGGATGAGTATGATCGATGGTTCTGTTAGAGGCGATCTGGCTTTCTCATGAGCTTCTTCCTCCGCGCTCTGCTTCTCCTTGTCTTTGAAGATCTGCAAGATATCTCGTGCGCTTTTCTTCATCCAAAGTGCTTGGACCACGAAGTGGTCAATCCAAGAAAATTCAACAGTTCTTCTTCTTCTTCAATAAACTCCGGTCTTTGAATCGTTCACGGGTCGACTCGGCTTCCACTTCCTCCATTCTCGCAGACGATTTTGGATGTCCGGATATGGTGGGGATAGGATCATCACGTCATCATCTTCTTCATCATTATCTCCTTGCTATCCCTCGTTCTCGGGGATTGAAGGTAGCAAACTTTGGTGCTCGACACCTCGCCAGTCTGTTGCGGGGGGATACACCACCAACAGGGGGAGTTTGCTTTCTCGCCTACTTCTTGTGTCTCAAATGCTTCGACTACGATTGTGTCTTCAATTTTCCTCTCTGATCGGCTTCACCGTACTGGATGTTTCATCAATAATTTCGGGAGACTCTACTTCTCCGGTTGTCTCCGCGATCTGCTCCAAATGAGTGGCGGACTCACTTTTTTTCTCAAGCTCGATCGCTTGAAAAGTCTTCTCTTTTTGGTCCTTACCAGAGGAATTTCTGGTTGAGATGCGCTTTCCTCCGAGTCCTGGCGGCGGGGCCCGTCTTATTGTCTTTTACGAGGAGTCGGCTTTCTAGCTTGTCGGTCCTCCTTTTCTTGACAACCGGAGAAGGTATTTGAGGTTCCTTCTCCACTGCGTCGCTGCAGGGGGCAGTGCATCTTTTGTTTTCTTTTTCTTTCTTTGCAGGGGCAATGATCTTCTTTGTAGGCTGCATAGGCAGCCTTCTTCCTGGGGGAGGAGGAGACAACTGTTTCTTTTCAGGGCCAGCTAATTCTCCTCACTCGTACGCCCTCTTGGCATATGCTCTCTTCGTGTTCAGGAAAGGTTCGATCGGAACATTTTCTTGTTTACATGGAACGCCTTTCTATGTCGAATAGGGACTCCTTCACTTCCATCAACAATCACCAGGCCATATCCCAAAGATCCTCCAAACGAACCATCCTTCTTGAAGGATTTATTCCCAATATTAAGCGAGTCTGCGTATACAAACTCGCACAGTTCACCTTTTTCTCCTCCATGATCGCGGCCATTACGATCAACTTGGTTTTGACACGGTGATTAAAGCTTCCAAACTTGATATCTATGCATTTGGCAACAATGTCTAATGACTTGTGGTAATCCTCCTTCAGCCTTCTTATCACCGTGTGTAGACAACCTTTGCAAAGAAAGTCGGGTTTGGCTACTTCTTGCCATGCAACAACCAGGTTAATATCACTTCATAAACCTCCTGACTCCTTCCGCAACGGTCATGTTTTGCGGATCTTGGCGTGAATGGTGAAATCTTTCCCTGCGTGAACAGAGGACTTGATGCCCTCATCGTGAACTTCGCGTTCACATAGAACTCGTGCGACCTCCTTTACGTAGGTCATCTAAAACTCCATCGACAAAAAGGGTTTGATCCTGATTTCTCCAACTTTTCTCGCTATCTTCTTCACAAGGGTTTCGTCTCGACCCTTGTTTGATCATGCCCTCGAAATCCACAAGAGATCCCATGTGGATTTGCTTTCCCAACTTGACGGTCGCACGTAGATGCCATTTCTCAAAGATTTACCGAATGAAACTTTGAAAAATAAGCTTTGAAGATTTGTAGGGTTTCAAGAGTAAAAATGCTTTCTTTGCTCTTGAGAGAGATGAACAGTTTTGGTAAAGTGAAAGAAAATCGGACGAAATGGTATATGTATGGGTTATGAAAGGACGTGCGGGTGGTTTTTGAAATTTGATCAAGATCAACGGCTCAGATTTTGCACGCTGATTAATATTTAATTTCTTGCATTTAATGCGGTAGCATTTATATCCAATCATAAGCTTGGTGTGTAGCTTTTGATCGCACACATCATAATTATGCTTTGACGTCATTCTTAAAAACATTCCCGCTTAGTAAAAACGATCGCGTTTTTGTCATTTTGCTCATAAATGTTTCGGCTTACTCCTTAGCCGATTTAACTCTTCTCTTTTTGCACATATGTACTCAAATTGTCGCTAACTCGATGCAAACCGATTCTCCGATACTGGATGATTCACTTAGGCGATTCAGGAGTTTAGCTCTCTTTCATCTTTTCATGTTCCATCTCTTTTCTTTGAGTCTTCCAGTGTCGGTTCACTCAATTAACCCTAATTCATGTTTGAGTTCTTCAAATCTTGATTCACATAATGGTTTTGTGAATATATCAAATAATCGCTTATCGGTTGAGACATATTCCAAGGTGATGTCCTTCTTCTCTACATGATCTCTTATGAAGTGATATCGACATCAATGTGCTTTGTTCTTGAGTGCAAGACATGATTCTGATTGATTGCAAAGACTTGTATTGTCACACATAATTGGAATTTCCTTTTCTTCAACTTCATAGTCTCTCACTTTGTCTCATCCATAAGACTTGTGCACAATAGCCCCCGTAGCTATGTATTCTGCCTTCAATCACCGTGGAGGTGGCTATTGAATTTTGCTTGCTAAACCAGAAATTAGCCTATTTCCAAGTATTTGACATGTACCGAGGTGCTTTTTTTCACAACTCTACATCCAACATAGTCGAGTCCGAGTACCCAATTAGCTTGAATCCACCTTCCTTAGGATACCATAAGCCAACTTCTTGGCTTCCTTTCAAATATCTCAAGATTCTTTTGGCCGATCATGTGGCTTTCTTTTGGAGCAGATTGAAATCTTGCACATACACCTACAACAAAGGTGATGTCCGGCTTTGGTGAGATAGAGCAATGATCCAATAAGTGCTCAGATCTTGTTTGATCCACAGAGCTTGCCATCCGTATCCATATCCATTTTGATGTATTCATTGGTATTTTCACGAAAGACTTCTCTTCCATACCAAATTTCTTCATTAAATCTCTCGTGTATTTTGTCCGACTTATGAAGGTTCCATCCTTCACTGCTTTTACTTGGAGTCCAAGGAAGAATGTCGGCTCTCCCATCATGCTCATTTCAAATTTGCTTTGCATGAGATTTGAGAATTTATCACACAGCTTCTTTGTTTGTGGATCCAAAGATGATGTCATCCACATATATTTGGACAAGCAAAGATACTCTTCCCATCTTGAATTCTCAAGAGGGTTCTATCCACTTTGACTTTTGTGAATCCGTTCTTAGTCGTGAATTGTGATAATGTATCATACCATGCTCTCTTGGTGCCTGTTTCAATCCATATAAAGCTTTCTTGAGTTTGTATACTTTATCTCCAAGAGTCTTCTCGCTCAAATCCTGGAGGTTGTTCAACATACACTTCTTCCTCCAATAACCCATTAAGGAATGCACTCTTTACATCCATTTGATATACAATGAAGTTCTTGTGAGCGAAGATAGGCAAGAAACATTCTTATGGCTTCCAATCTTGCCATCGGAGCAAAAGTTTCATCAAAATCTATTCCTTCTTCTTGGCAATACCCTTTGGCTACCAATCTTGCTTTGTTTCTTACCATTGATCCTTCCTCATTCATCTTGTTTCGAACACCCATTTAGTGCCAATAACATTTTGATGGGTAGGTCTTTGAACCAATTCCCACACTTTGTTTCTTTCAAACCGATTGACTCTTCTTGCATGGCTTGAATCCAATGTGTGTCATCCAATGCTTGTGACACATCTTTTGGCTCTATTTGTGAGATAAAACAAGTGAACATAGCTTCTTGTTGAATTATGGATCTGGTTTTCACACCTTCTCTTACATCTCCAATGATTAGTTCTCGTGGATGATCTCTCGGCCACCTTACATCAAGTTCGAGTAAGTTAGCTAGATTGATCGTCTTGCAATCGTGTTATTTTGATCACTCTCTCATCATCACTTTCTTTGCATATTTCCCAAATTTGTCTTTGAGACTCGACTATCTCATCTTCATTTGGGTTTATAATTCCAAATTTCAAACATAGGGACTCTTCTCGCATGGTAGGCTAATGCGAAATTCATCCGACTCTTCAATGTCTTCTCCATTTACATTGGGCTCATCAAACACCACATGGATGGATTCTTCTCAGAACCATTGTCCTCTTGTTGAGCACTCTGTAGGCTTTGCTTTTAGTTGAGTATCCCAAAAAGATACCTTCATCGCCTTTAGCATCAAAAGCCTTTAAATTGTCTTTGCCATTGTTATGGATGAAGCATTTGCATCCAAATATTCTAAAATATGCAACATTTGGCTTTCTCCTGTCCAAATCTCATAGGAGTCTTTATCACCGTCTGCTTATCATGCATCTATTTTGAGTATAGCATGTTTGTGTTTATTGCTTCAGCCCAAAATCTTTTAGCGCACCTGCTTCAAATAACATGGTCCTTGCTTTGCTTCTTTGAGAGTTCTGTTCCTTCTTTCTGCAACTCCATTCTGTTTGTGGAGTCCTTGCTTTGCGAGATAATTCATGACCAATACCATTTTCAACACAATATCAATTATTATACCATTGACAAACTCGGTTCCTCTCACGATCTTATTTTGATAATGGTTTGACTCTTCTCATTTTGGATTCTCTTCATCACCGTGGTAGTTTCAGGGGTTCTTTCTTCTTCTTACACATGAAAATTGTCCATGTGTATCTTGAGTAGTCATCTACTACCACCAAGGTGTATTTCTTTCCACTTATGCTAGCCGGTTCAACAGACCAAATAGATCCATATGTAGCAGGTGTAATATTCTTGTTGAAGATGGACATGTATTTTCTTTGAATGATGATTTGATTTGATTTCCCATCCGGCATGCATCACATACACTCTCCTTCTTGTATCGAGTCCGGAAGTCCTTCTACAAGATTACTTCTTGCAAGTTTGTTAATAGTTTTGAAATCCAGGTGACTCAACTTCTTGTGCCACAACCAACTTGATTCGGTTGTGCTCTTTTTGCTAGTAGACAAGTGCTTGGTGTTGCGTTGACCAATCCACCACATACATGTTCTTTTGTCTCGCAACCTTGTAGCACTACTTCATTAGATTCATGTTCTTGATTTGGCACACTCCCATATTGAATCCAATATTATAGCCCTTGTCACGAGTTGACTTATGCTTAGTAAGTTGAAATTGAGGCCTTCAACATATGCAACATCCGTAATTTCTAATCCATTTTTCTTGATGGATCCAATGCCTCTTATTTCTCCCCGGAGCTTCATTCCCTCCAAATATGACTTTTGCACCTCTAACTTCCTTAAATTTTGACAAAATTTTCTTGTTTCTTGTCATGTGTCCGGAACAACCACTATCCATGTACCCAGGTTCCTTGGCACTTTCGCTTGTTCCTTGAACCCGCAATCAAGGAAATTAGGTTTTAGGTACCCATACTTATCCGGGTCCCGAGGGGTTAGTATTGTAAGATGATCCAACCAACCTATAGCCAAATGATTTGACTCTAAGAGGTTGCTATCTATCGTGTCATAATCATAATTAATTTTGGCAAATTGCTTGGGGTTCTAGGTTCATACAACCTGTCTCTTTTGTTTGTATGCTGTGCATGTGTTTTGACAATTGCCTTCCTTGGGTAGTTGTGATACCTCTGTGCATAGTGTTTGGGTGCATATGTGTGCTTGAGGATAGCTCTTTTGCCTTTGGAATGGCCTTTCTTGAGTTTTAGGCCTTTGCCATCTGGCATGTATTCCATAGGTCTTTGCGATAGTTCACATTGTTCCAATCAGCTTGGCTTGGATAATTTCTACCATTCCCATCATATGTGTTCCTTTTATGGAATTTCTCTGGTTTTTGGTAGCTCTGTTTCTTCTTTACAAAGTACTTTGTGTTTGGAGTTTGCTTTGAGGAACTCGGCCGATTTCTTCTCACCGCCCTTTCAAAGATACTCAATCGGTTGTTTTCCTTTTCCTTTATAATTGTGATTGTGCTTTGGAATGAATGTGTGTGCACCATTTGGAGTTTTGGATTTTTGAGATGCTTCATTGCTTGAAGATCCTTTTTCCAAAATCACTTTGGGAGCTTGACTTAGCATAGAGGAATTAAATCCTAAGCCTGTCTTATCTCCACATTCTCTTTGGCTCATAATAAGATCATCCGAAGATTTAGATGCCTTAGTGAATGAGGCAATCACATTTTTGAGGTCATTTTCCTTTTTTCTATAGCGATATCTCTATTAACTTAGCATTTTCAAATTTTATTTCTTTATTCTCATCGGCTATGTGACTCGAGTACACGGCTCCTTTAGTCACCGTGTGAGTTTTGGCTGAAAGCGAGTTGTTTTCCTCATTTAGCAATGTGTGTGAGGTTTTAATGTGCTCAAAGTCTTTCATCATTTTGCCTAATCAATCATAAAGATTAGTGGGTGATGAGGTGTGTGTGTGTGATCACTATCACTAGTGTCCGAGTGAGATGAGTTAGAGTGTACCTCATCTTCTCGGTCCAGTTGGTCTTGTTCTTTGGCCATTAAACATATCAAGGCTTCTTCTTCGTAGTCACTTGAGTAGTCGATTCACTACTCTCTCGAGTCTCGCCGTGTCTTTTGACTTGGGCTGTCTCAAAGAATCTCTGCAGCTAACATTGCCTTTTTCTTCTCTTGTCTTCTTTCTCTCAAGACTTTTCTTTCCTCTTCATTTCTCGTATTTGTTGACTACGGGATATGGGCAATCAATGGCATAGTGACCGGGTTGCATGCGGTTCCAAAGATAGATTTTCAACCTTTTGATCGATTCTTTCCATCCTTGATTGTTAGCTCTTTGATACTCAACCTTTTGATGCTCTGTTCTTTTGGGTGGCCTATCTTCCCTTGACTTGGAGGGAGCCGAGTGTCTTCAAGGATTCACCTTTGTCTCTTTTGTAATTCTTGTTGAAGAATTTGTTAAACCTTTTAACCATCGGGGCAATCTCCTCTTGGTCAATGACTTCCTTGACCTCGGCTCTTTACCATCCTTAACTATTAGAGCGCTTGTTTTGGGCACAAATTTGTCTCCTCTAGGTCTTTTCTTCTCACTCAAATTCGTAGGCTTTGAGATCCGAGAATAGCTCATGGTTGGATGTTTTTGATAGGCCCATGGAGTGTCTCGGGGCCATGACTTTCATTTCCCATTCAAATTTGGGAGACTTCTTAGAATCTTCATACACATTTCCTTATGTGTATATTCTTTTCCAAGTGCGAGATAGCTCATTGGTAATTTACGTGAACCGAGCATCCAATTGATCCAAGGTTTCTCCTGCAAGCATCTTAAAATTTTCAAATTTTTGTATAGCAAATGATAGTTTATTTTCCTTGATTTGCTCATCGCCTTCACAAATCGGGGTTAGCTTATCCTGCATTTTTTTGCGATCTTGCACGATTTGACTTTGTTGAACATGGCTTTGTCCGAGTTTTGTAAAGAATGTCCTTGCCCACGTTGTCCAAGTTGTATCTTTTTCTGTCATCATTTGTCCATTCAAATCTTGGTTTTTCAACCATAGATGGTCCGGGAGCAACATCCTCTTCTCCTTCAAACCGCAATGACCCTCCTTGCACTGTGTTTACTTTTAAAATTTGCGCCGGCCCATCTTCTATTACTATCCACATTTCATCGTAATGCTTTGATAGATGAGTCTCAGATACGAATTTTCCAATCATCAAATTCCTCAATTGTGAACATAGGGATGCGTGTCAAATTTGCTTCCATGTTAATAACTTTGCTTTGAATAAAAAAGAGTTTTGAAAGATCAAGTCTAAAAGCAAGCTTTGAGAGATTGGAGATCTAGTTCAAACCTGATGCGGGAAGGCTCAATGAACCAACCGCTCCGATACCACTTGTAGGTAGAGAGTCGGTCCAGTGCCCGCCCGACGGGCCGACCGGACTGAACCAAATTTTCTGTTTCTAGGGTGGGCTCTATTTTTCAAGGCCCGAAAAGTCGGGCCTCAAAAGCCCGCCCGGTGGGTTGCCCGAAAAGCCCGACTTTTCCAAAGGTGTATTTTTGTTTTTAGGCCGGGCTTGGTTCCCCCTTTTGTGGCCCGGGACTGCTTGTTTGCCCACCCGACCCGACCCAATTTTTTGAAAAGCCCGGTGGGCTCGGCCCGGCCTGGCCGGCCCGGGCCTTTTGACACCTCTACTTGTAGGTCCCAAGGGGGTGTGAGTGTAAGGTTTAGAAGGGGGGGAGGGTTGAATAAACCTTACCAACTTTTCGATTTAGTCCTTTTAAGACGTTCGAGTTAATACTTCACAAATAAGTCCTCGATGGACAACTAAGTTAGTTGATCGTGAGTTAGCCACTCAACAGACTCGATCGAAATTGTTGATAGAATAACTTAGCTGTTTTGACTAAAACTTAACTCGATTGTGATATGTTTTCAAAAGATTTTAACACCCTTGAATTTTGGTTTAAGTTTGTTTTAATACTTGATTATAGCACTTTGTTAATTATCGATGGACAACAAATTTATCGCCAGAGATATCAAAATAATATGCGATAATTAAAGTCTTTGAAATGTAAGTGACACAATAAATTTTATAGAGGTTCAAGATGGGGTAATTCTTCTACTCCTCTCTTCTCCAACTCCTGGAGGAATCCACTAAGTATTGATCAATGTACAAAGTGGTTATTAGTCCGGATGCAAGTCTTGATCACACAAATGACTTGATCCTTTGGGACTCGATCCGGAGATGCCTTGGTCACACAAACCGGCTTCTCGTGCGACTCGGCTTCTTCACAGCAGGCACCGCTTTGCTACTACAGACCACTTGCTCAAGCTTCTTGGATTTGATCACGAAGCCCTCCAAAACTCTTGAGACCGGTTCGACCTTGAACCTTTCTACAATCCTTTGTGGAGTGTAGACCCCTTGATTCTTCAAATGTTTCCTCTTCAACCGATTGAAGTCGTCTTTCCTTCACAGGTGAGTGTTGGATTGATTTCCTTCGTAATGTAGGCCGAGGATTGAGCTTAATTGACTTGAGAATATTTCGGGTTACATATATTGCTTTCTTGCTTGTAATGGTTTTCTCGATTAATCAAGGTAACCTTTTCTCAAGGTGATTCTCGGCTTATATAGTGTTCTTTTGAAAATTTGCCCGTTGAAGAGATAGGTTAATTTTCAAAAGACACTTGTGGTCGCTGGGCTTGTCTTGTTGCGATCCTTGGAATTGACATTTTCTCGTATTGAATGAGTCTTGATTTTGAGTTCGACACAGTGCGATGCTTCCCATTGGTTTATTCCTTTTGCACGCTTCGGGATCGAGCACTTTAAGAAAGCGAGATGGGAGTATTCCTTGTTTAAGTAATTTTCTTGACTTACGTCGCAACGGATCTCTTTCGGTTGTCTCGACTTTGCATTTCCTTGATTTCCTAGATGACTTCGAGTCGACTTCCAATTATTGGATGACTTATCATCGTCACATCAACTTGAGACTTGGCTATCTTGAGTTGACTTGACCGACACTTTGCTCACCGCATCTCGATTGCACCTTCAATCGAGTTCTGTCTTTTCTTCCTTGCTACACTCACCGCTTTACAATGAGTCTTCCTTCTAGTCTCAAATTGACTTCTTGCATGTTCAGGCATAGCGACTTAGCTCACTCGACCAAATTTCTATCTATTACAAAGTGCAAATTACAGGGAAAAATGGGGTGCCAACTTTCTATTCTAAGTTTTACATGGCATTCATCAAAATCTAAAAGTTAATTTCCCATCAAAATGAGTCTTTATAGTTCCCAAAAAAGTTTATCTTAAAATTTTACTACTAATCAAGGGCGGAAGGGTGGCCAAACCGTGTCGTGGTTGGGCTATTTTTGGAGTCGTTGCGCTAGATAACTGGACATGAAGGGCTTGACTCTTGAGGGAATAAGTGAGTGGTTGGGATTTGACCGTTTTTCATTTTTGTTTTTGGTGCAGTATGGGTGAAGGGTGGAAAAAAAAAAAAAAATGTGCCCCTAAGTTCCAAATTGTTGAAGCATACCCCTAGTTACGACCTTGATCCTACTCGAAGTAACTAAGCAACAAATAATATAAAATAAGTCAATGAGGAATTAAATCCTTTTCTTCTAAAATATTTAAGAATGAAAATAATGCATTATTGTATGATTTAATATCTATTCCTCAATACATAAGAGTTAAAGACAATATTATATATACATGGATAAAATCCAAAACATAATGGGTACATTTTGACCATATAAAATACTATGGTGCGTCTGATAAGCAGGTGGTCCTGCTTAAATTAAGTTCTATACTACGTTGGCCCTATCTGTCTGAAAACAAAACATATTGATAGCAAAAGTAACTCCGACAGGAAAATTAATCCTCTGTTGTTTTGTTATATAATGGCAGCCAAACACGACCACACAGGATTTAGTTTGATCCCCATTCAGATTCGACATATATAATCACGGCCACTTTGGGATAGATAAAAACCCAAACAATATTCTATGATTGGATATCAAAATCCTAGGAAGTTTTTGGCTAGTGAACTTTTTGGTTAAAAAGTATGATTGGAAAGAAATTCCATTTTCATTCCGTTGGAGAAATTTTTTGACCAATATATGCGATGTGTTTATGAAAATTTTCATAAAATATACTATTCTTTCACTTTCACTTTTTCTTAATTTTTTTTTTTTATCAATCACATCTACACATTTTTTCACAAAAAACTAAGAGCGCGATTGGATATTCTTTCATTTTGAAAATTTTCATTTTTCTAGAGAATAGTGAGAAAAGATTTTGGAAGGAAAAAGATGAATTTTTCGTGTGTGATTGAATGTGAGATGAAAAGTAATGATGAAAGTTGATTTGATTTAAAAATAGTAAAATAATGATTGAATATGATTGATAAGTTAGAAATGTGTGAGTGAGTGAATAGTGAAATTTGTGGGAGATTGTGTAATAATGATTAGTTTTTTTGTGAAAAAGGTGTAGATGTGATTGATAAGAGAAAAAATGAGAAAAAGTGAAAGTGAGAATAATATATTTTAAAAAATTTTCATAAACAATCGCATGTTTGGTCAAAAAAATTTACGCAACAAAAAATGAAATCTCCTCACATCCAATCGCACTTAATCATTATTACATATTCTCCTACAAATTTGCCTATTCACTCAATCACACATTTCTAATCCAATCATATCCGTAATTATTTTACTATTTTTAAATCAAATCAACTTTCATAATTACTTTTTCATCTCACATCCAATCACACTCTCAAAATTTATCCTTTTTCTTTCAAAATATTTTTTACCACTATTCTCTAAAAAATGAAAATTTTCAAAATGAAAGCATATCCAATCGCATAAGTTTTTTTAGAAAAATACTATTAACTCACTTTTACATTTTATTCTATCAGTCACATCTACTTATTTTTTTAAAAATAAAACCATCAAATCACCAATCATTATTACACATTTCCCTACAAATTCTACTATTCATCCACTCACATATTTTTAACTATTAATTATTATTTTCCTATTTTTATATATCGAATAATTTTTTTATCATTATATTTTCATCTCATATCCAATCATACTCTCAAAATTCATTTTTCTTCTTACAAGTTTTTTCACCACTATTGTCTAGCGGAAAAAACATTCTCAACAACAATGTTAATGACTCAAGTGGTATCACTCACCCTTTATAAGAGTATTGACCAGGTTCAAACCATGTACCTTTCATTCATTTAGTTTCTTTAAAATTTATTCTCGCCTTCCAACCACTACTCCAACTTATTAAAAAACAATGCTCATGAAAAAGAATGTAAATCAAGAAATAGTACATATCACTAAAGAAGTGCCAAAGATACACAGACAACTCATATTAGGCATATAATTTGCTGGTTTTTATGTTATTTTTAATTACGATGGGATGAACTTAATTGAATGTGATAATTTAACATAATACGACATGGATTGTTATTTTTAAGAGGAAATTACACTAAACTCCTATATGATTCGCATTTTTAAACTTTATCATATAAACTATTTTTTGTTATACTTTATCATATGAGATATATAAATTTTTACTTTTTGCCCTATATGGACAATTTTGCCCCTAAAATTTTATTTTTTAGAATAATGAAAATAGTTCATTATGGTCATCGACCTATCATATTATCATATATCCTTCAATTCATACATTGTTTCAACGAAATATAGCTAGATATTCTTAGTCGATTATTGAGTTGCTCTTCACATGTATGTATAGTTTTACAATTGCTCTTTACACTCAACCTTAATAGGCATCGCAATGGTTCGTACCAACACGACAAAAAAATCATAGGAAAAAATCCGCCACTAACTTTAGACATTAGGGACCAATCTTAAGTATTCGTCACTAACTAATTTAAAATAAAAAAATAGTTTTTATTCAATAAGCGATGAAAATATTCATCCCTAACTTAAACACCCAACTATATTTTAGTAAAACAATGTATAAATTAAAGAGATTATTAATTTTTCATACGAATACATGATGGGTTGTATAAGATCGATCATAATGAACTACTTTTATTATTTTAAGAAAAATGAAATTTTAGGGGTAAAATTGTCCATATAAGGCAAAGTGTAAAAAAATACAAGTTCATATGGTAAAATGTAACAAAAAATAATTTATATGATAAAGTGAAAAAACTCCAATAGTATAGGAGATTTAATGTAATTTCCTCTATTTTTAACTACTCGATGATGAATATGATGATGAGATGCGTTTGATATCACTTAAAATTATAACTTGAAACAAATGTCTTTCATTTGTGACAATATGTTTTTTGTTGTTACCTTTAAACTTACTTCGCAACTTGCTTCAAAATCTACTTTAATTAAACATATGATTATAGAATTAAAGACGCAAAGATATGTTACTAAACATATGCATCATTCTTAATATTTCAAACGTATAACATATCTGATAAGGCAGTGAGGTCTTAAAGCCTCTACACAAAGTGAGGTCTCAAAATTGGGCTTGGAGCTCCGTATCCAACCCGGACTTGGGAATGTGCCTAACCCGAAAAAGGTGGACCATTAATCTCCCGACAACCTAATACAACTCCACCCTCCGGATGATGATACTTGGCGCAACCACAAGCCTCACATGTGCTAGGAATATCTATAAAATACGATACTACAGTAACTTGTGGTAACTATTCACTCTGCCACTTTTACCTCTTATTTTTATATTTATTGTCTTTATATCTCCGTACCTCACAGAACTCGACCTGACTTAGGCATCGGAGGGTCTGGCCGACCACCCCGCCAGCTAGCCTTGACGTGTGTTCGTCTGTTTCAGGTCACCCAAGAACTCGAACCTGATTACCTGAAAGTCCATGACCCGAAGGTAATTACCAGATCTAAATCAGTAGGCACTGTTTGTGGGAATTTTCTTCTTCCCTTTAACTAGAAATGAGGTATGGAAGTATGGAGACCCCAATGAGGCATGTTTAGAAAGGGGTGTTAGAGACCCCCGAGAAGGATAAGGAAGTGCTACAACAAGAGTTCTCCTCGTCTCAGTCTATTCTGGATCATCTGGAAGCGGGAAGGCCAGACCCCGACCAGATGATCTCTATGAGAAAGGAAGACTTTGAGAAGCTGGTCATGGAAAGAAGTCAGCAGCTCCCGAAGGAGAGAGACAAGGAGAAGGGGTTGCCCGACCCCGACCCCATAGCAGGTCTGGCTAAGGACAGTGATGGTCATAAGCGTCAGAGTAAGACAGATGTCCCAGGAGGTCTCGAGCAAGAGGATGAAGCTGAAAGTAGGACCCCTCCTCCTCCAAGACCCAGGTCCCCTGAGAAAGCGGGATTAGGGGTCGAAGGGTTGGGGTACCCATGACGCGATTTCCATTAGGTGATAACTTGTAGGAGCTCAAAGAGCAAATCGAGCTTGCTACTAAAAGTTGGAGGAAATGAAGAGAAGAGGAGCGATTATATCCGCTCTGCAAAATAGTGGATCTCCTTTTTTTTTTGAAGAGATCTTGATGGAGGTGGTGACTCCAAATTTTAAGCTCCCGGACCTACCTCACTATGATGGAAGTTGGGATCCCCAAGAACACATAACATCATTTGAACACGTAATGTAGTTGTGCAGCAATCGATCTATTAATGTCCGAATTTTTATCACTACTCACGCCGGGGCGCAAGAGTGGTTCACGAGTTTGTTGTCGGGCACAATGGTGTCTTATGAGCAATTGGTGAGGAAATTTCTTTTCCATTTTGCCGATAAAAAGAAAGCTAAGAGGTCGGCCATGTACCTCTTTGCTATTCGACATGGGGAGGAAGAGCCTCTTCGAGACTTCATTAACCGATTCAACAATGAGGTTTTAGAGTTCGATGAATTAAGAATTGATATGATGATAGTATCATGATTCACACTTTGAAAAAGGGACCCTTCGTATCCGCATTAGCCCGAGACCCCCGGCGATGTCGAGGGCTTGATGGATATGGCACAAAGGTACATACACGAGGAGGAGATGAAATCCCTAAAAGATCGTGAGTGGCCCCGCACGCAAGAGGTCAAGGAGAAGAAAGAGCCCAAGGAGCCGGGTCGGCACAAATCTGAAAAAGATCATGACAGAGATCCACTAAGGATAGAAGGATAAAATTCCAAAACTACACCCCTTAAATGGTCCTAGATTGCGCGCCTTGATAGCTATTGAGAACTCTCGGTTGGTGAGGTGGCCAAAGAAAATGAGGTCCACTCCAAATAGGCGGAATTCCGATAAATATTGTTATTTCCACAAAGATAATGGGCATGACACGGAGGAACACTTGGGGCGCGAAGTGAACCCGTTCATACACAAGACCTGGTGAGGAGGTCTCGCATGAGGTCGCAAGAGCGCAACAGGCAAGGTCCTGACAAAGAAAAAGAGACTCAGAGATCGCACACCCCCATGGGCATGATAATTTACCCCGGAAAGGGTAATACACGTGATAGCCGGAGGGCCGACTAACGAGGATTCGCAGAGGGCATTAAAGAGGTATGCGAAGGATTACAAGCCTGAGGTCGCGAGAGGTCATCGGTCATCACGATCCAAGGTCCGTCAATTACCTTTGATGATGCGGATCTTCAAGGATTGGATTTGGAGCATAATAACCCTATAGTTATCACGATAGATGTGGCAAATTTACGTCCACCGAGCGTGTTAAGGAAGATGGATCTTGGGGTAACATCGGTCAAGCCGGTGGGGACCCCCTTATGGGGTTCGGAGGTAATGAGGTAGTGCCCCGGGGTGCGATCGACTTACCCACCTCTCTCTGGGAAAGAACCGTGTAGAAGAACTTTCATGATCAAGTATCCGGTGTCTACTTACCTTGGGCTGAATCTATTCCAAGCCTTGCTGTCTACTTACCATCTAAGAATGAAATTCCCCACGAAGTTTGGAGTTGGAGAAGTCCTGGGAACCAAAGGCAGATGGCTAGGGAATGCTACAATCCATCTCTCGAAAAAGAGCGAAGTAAAGTGGGTCACCCAAGAACCCATGAGGCAAGTATGCTTGGGAGAGTTGAGTTCGGGCAAGAATTCCAAATCGGAAGATTACGAATAGAACCCGTGGAGAAGTACCTCGTGATTCACTGGACCCAAGTGACCCAACAAGAACAACGAGAATTGGGTCACATATGACCTCGACCTAAGAGCTCATGATGATCGAATTTTTGAAAAATAATTGCAATGTATTTGCTTGGGAACCAACGGACTGGGGAATAGACCCGAGGTTATCGTCCATCGCCTCAACATTGACCCCCGCTATAAAGCCGTAAAAGCGAGAAGAGAGGACTTTTGGGGCGAAAAGGAACAAAAAAATAGAAGCCGAGGTTAACAAGTCGCTCCAAAGTGGGTACATTGTTGAGGTACAATTTATGGATTGGCTCTCTAATGTCGTGATCGTGCCTAAGATGGATGTAAGATGAGAATGTGTACCGACTTTATGGATTTGAACAAACCTTGTCCTAAAGACCCGCACCCCTTACCTCATATTGACTGCTAGTGGACTCATTGCCGAGTGCGCATTGATAAGTATGATGGATGCATACCATGGCTATTACCAACTATCAATGGCCGAGGAAGATATAGAAAAGACCTCGTTTGTAACGTATACCAGGGTCTACCGCAACAAGGTCATGCCTAACAAAGACTTGTCAATATGATGTTTAAAGATCTCATCGGGTAAACATGGAGGTGTATGTAAACGATATGTTGGTAAAATGCGAGCAAGAGGATGACCACCTCGGTCATTTGGCGGAATCCTTCTCGATGACTGAGAAAGTACAAAATGAAGCTCAACCTAGCAAAATGCACGTTTAGGGTAGAGGTGGCAAGTTCTTGGGTTACCTCCGTCAATGAATGCGGAACAGAGGCAAATCCCGAAAAATCGGGAGGTGCTCTAGATGTCATCGCCTAGGAGCATCAAAGAGGTCCAAAAGTTGACCGGGATGGTGGCATCTTTGAACCGTTTCATTTCCGTGTCCGAGATCGCAACTTACCCTTCTTTGCTACTCTAAAAATGTAAAATATTTTGAGTGGACGGAACAATGCGAGAAAGTCTTCCAAGAGCTCAAGCGTTCTGACCTCACCCCATTTGCTCGCAAGCGCTTAATGGAGAACCGCTCTACATGTACTTCATAGTCACCTCACGCGGTGAGTTCGGTGTTGGTGAGGGAAAATAAAGGAACTCACCAACCAGTTTATTATGCCAACAAGGTCCTTCAGGGCGTAGGAGCGGTATTTTGAGGTCGAGAAGCTAGCCTTGACCTTGGTGACCTCGGCTGAAACGCCAACCTTATTTTCAATCGATGTGATCGATCTTGACTAACCAACCGCCAAAACAGATCTTGGGAAAACGGATCTCGCGGTCGCTGTCAAATGGTCGGGATTGAGTTAGGGAATTCGATATCAAATATCAAGTAAGGGCGACTATAAAGGAGCAAGTCTAGCCGATTTTTTCGATAGAAATGATGAACCCGATTGAGCCAATCTCGGAGACTTGGATGCTCCATGTGGATGGCTCCGCGATAGCGAAAGGCGGAGGAGCCAAAATTTTATGGCAAGGCATGATGACCTAGAATCGAAATCGCACTAAAGTTGGATTTTGGAGTTAGGTTGGACCTCTAGCGCTACTCGGATTGACGATCGTCCCCTGACAAACCAACATGAGTTCGTTTTAGCGCTTTGTCCTCACTCACGCGCACTGGAAAACTTCCCAGGGGTCACCCATCCCATGTCTACTTCGTGCCAAGCACGCTTAACCTCGGAGTTTCTATGTAATGGGCACGAAAAAGAAGATGCATCCGTTGGTATAGATTGTCCAAATCATATCCTTTAAGCTATCCTTTAACTATGCAATCCGTCGCTCACGAGTTCGAATCGCGGTCGCGCCGCGCCCTTTTTAAAGCCCATTGCGGTGGGATCTTTGGACCAAATCCCAACAATCCCCCCCAAAGACTGCCAAGATCTCAAATCGATGCTTGGCAACCTCCGCCGCTTTCGCCAAAACTTCCTCGGTTCTAACACCAACTTTTTAATTCAAGCGTCGCGTCACGCAAAACCTCTCGATTCCGCCACCCGGAACCTACACCTTCTTGATTCGAAATGCACTTTTACCTCGATTTCGCCACCTGGCAACTTACCCTTCAGATTACTGGTCCACCCAACAACCTACACCTTGATTTCGATCTATTTTACCTCGATTCCGGACATCGGCAACCTACCCTTCGATTCGTCCACCCAAAGAACCTACACCTTCACTCGATGCTCTTACCTCGATTCACTGCCACGCAAGCAACCTACCCTTGATTACGTCCGTTTACCTCCGGCTGCGCCAAAGATCTCGCCTCCACCGCTCCTGCAACCTCCATGCGCGCGTCTTCCAAGGGAAATTAACTCGTGACTGCGCTCCGATACCGATTGTTGGGACCTCTAGCTACTTCCGGATTGATGATCGTCCCCACAAACCAACATGAGTCTTTTCTAGCGCGCTTTGTCCTCACTCACGCCGCACCGAAAACTTCCCATGGGTCACCCATCCCATGTCTACTCCGTGCCAAACACACTTAACCTCGAGTTTCTATGTAATGGGCACCGAAAAAGAAGATGCATCTGTTGGTATAGGTAGTCCAAATCATATCCTTTAAGCTATCCTTTAGCCTCACGCCTCTTTTAAAGCCCATTGCAGGTGATGATCTTTGGACCAAATCCCAACAAGTTACTAACAATGAGGTGGAGTACGAGGCCTTGATAGCGGGGCATAAAATAGGCCCGAAATGTCAAACAAAGAAGTTAGTAGCCTACACTAATTCGCAACTAGTGGCAATGAAGGTCCAAGGAGAGTATGAGGTGTTCGCCTTATTTTTAGCTTCACCGCAAGTGTACGGTGCGCTTTATATAAAAGGGTTAGTAAGGTCGAATCCACGGGGACTAATAAATTATTGTACTAAGTCATCGGGATTATAATAGTCTTATTTTTATCCAGGCGATCGAAAGTGAGTGAATTGGTTTGTAAAACTAAGACAAGAATTTATCCTAAAATAAACAAAGTAAAGAGTGATTGAAAGATCAAGAAGATGAATGGATTCCTGGGTTATGGTTTCACTAATATCCCCTTTTATTATCGATTAATCAAACCAAAGTTATACGTATTCTTCCCTATAGAACAATCACAAAAGTAATTTACCCTCTCTCTCGAGATGCAAGTAAAAACGTTGATTAGAATATCTATACTAGCATCTCTACTCAACATGAGATATCCAACTCCCAAAAGCACAAAAGATTAAATATCCTCACAAATATTCACGGACTTCTCAATCTTACAAACATTCATGTCAAGTACTCACGGATCTAGTATTAAAACTCATCTTTCGAATTATGAATCAATACACCATAGCAAGTTAAACCAATCGCTTTTTGATAAAACAAGAATTAAAACAAAGTACTCGAATATGGTTGGAAAACAATAACTTCAATTGCTAATAATCATCAAATAAAAATATCCATTAACCTACTTCCAAACCCGGAATCACAAGATGTTTAGCCAGGACATAGAAAACAAATAATTCATAGACAAGTTATCCATGTTCATGTCTAACTAATTGAAAATAAAGATACTATGGAACGCGAAGACTCGGGGACGTCGATGATCTCTTGATCTATCTTCAATCCTCAAGCGTGTTGTTGTGGCCTTATTGATCTCTCCAATTCTCGTTTGTGGCGTCCGTCTCTATTTGTACTCCGTTCGGGTCCAAACCTAGTTCAAAATCTGTCAAACTCTGTTTTTCCCGCACTGACGCACGGCCGTGCTGCGCTAGCGACGCCTTGACCGTCTTGAGGTGCCGCAGAAAATCATTTTTCTTTGAAGGACACACGGTCGTGCGCTCCACGCACGCCTAGCCCGTGGTCATCATGCCGTGGCTCGAGTCTCTATCTTGGGTTAGCGCACGGGTCGTGCTGCTAGGGACGTACGCCCGCCCGTCGCACTTGGCTGACTTGATAGTTGTTCGTTTCCTTCCGTTTCTCGCCCGGTTCGTCGACTTCTTCCCGATTCAACTCCAAACTTCGTGACGTTACTTCAAGTATCGGCGGTTCTTTACCGCATTGCTCCGAATTATTGCCAAAATGCTACAATTACCAACAAATTCCTACAAAACGAGCAAAGCATAATACATTTTCCACAAAAAGAAATAAAGCCCTTTTTACTCATGTAATGCATGCATAACAACTAATTCTAGCTACAATTAAGCCCAAAATACATGCAAAACACATATCAATCAAACTCCCAAACTTAAATCGTGACAGTCCGGTCAACACTTTATAAACAAGACAAAAAACACAAATGGGGTAATGAAGAGCAAATCAAGAACAACGCATGACAATTCATGTCGTTTATCCCTAGACGCCAAGCAACAAATCAACCAAGCTTCAATATCTAACATAGAGCACAAGTCAATTAAAACCATGGTAAATACTTCAAATCACGCCTCTCATGGATAAAGTGTATACTCTCCTCTCTAGAATAATAAGGGACGTGTATTCGCTCAAATCATATCAATGTTAAAGAATTACCATAGGCTTGCAAATCGTCTCACATCTCCGCCACTCGATTGTATGCAATTCATAAATCAAAAAGGACTTTGCTTTTGGTTGTAATGAAGGCTCTTTGGTTAAATAGGGAAATATGGAGAAAGTGACTCAAACTCAAGCGTATAGATTGGTAAGCACATCTTCTTCTCAATCAACTATTCTCATTCAAATCAAATATGCACCCCAATCACCTCTTATTCTTATCACATCTCTTTTCTCCCCTTTTTTTCATACAATCTACTATCTTTCGCCTTACATCATAATCCTCCGCCTATAAATGCAATTAAGGCCAACTCACTTATGCAATCGATTTTTTTCGATTTTTTTTTCGAAATATTCTCTCGATCAATTTTTTCCGACCCTTTTGTAAGTATATCCTCCCTTTTCCTCATTTTCTTCTCGATATTCCCAACATCCAACATGCACACCATTATCTATCTTCGATATCCTCCTATTCAACATTATTCAATCCCTTACTCAATGCTATACGCTCAAACTTAGGATAACAGATATATCAAGTTACGCTTGAATTGTGGCAATCAAAAAATCAGGCAATAGGCTCAAATTGGCTAGGAAATTAAATGTCATTAGGTAGGCAAAAGGCTTGAAAGGCTTAACAAAAATGGCCTAAAATCATCTTCATAAATTGCATACAACATGTGACTTTGACAGAGATACCAGAGCAAGTTCTAGAATTCATATCAACATGAATGACACACTCAATCAACAAACAAGACTGCATATAATGAAAGCAGTAAAGGCTCAAAAATCAACAGGCTTGCAATTGCGTAATTCAAAGCATATCAACCATGATTTCAATATTCACATGCTCCATATCATCTATTCTAAACCCGGTCAACTCACGCTCAACACCCAATTCAAAACAACATAAATCGCTTCAACGGATGTTCCCAAGATCACAACAAGCACACAATAGCGGTCAACTCACTCCCTAAAAACCTAAGAAAGCAATAAACGTGCTAAAGCAATAAACGTGCTAAAATCAAAAATCAAGCATCTAATGCAATGCAACCTATATGCTCTAAATGCAACTATATGAATGCAAATATCGCCACACCCTTCATTCAAAATAAGTACCTCTCCCCCAAACTTGAATGAAATTATATCGCATAGAAGAGAAGATAGAATTTCAAAGAAAAGTGTGGATTGAGAATGCATACCTGAATTCGCGACCTAATAATGCTTTGCAAATGAATCGACGCGACGGGGCGTGCGTGCGCACGGGCCATCCGTGCGTCCCCTCGCGACAATCCTTTTCGGTTTTTTTATAAACCAGGAAATCCTAACTTATAAAAAGGGAAAAACAAAACATGGGAAAAAATAAAAACAAAAAACCGTTGGGTTGCCTCCCAACAAGCGCTAAATTTAATGTCTATAGCTTGACGCTTGTTTTACTCGGTCACGGTTCTAGCCAAGTGAGGTTAGTCACTTTTTATGTCTTTCTCCTTACCAATTCAACTCGCATAAATTCGAGCCTCCTTTGAAGGCCCCTAGCGTAGAAGTTACACGTCGGTCAAATTCTATATTCTTCTCATTTGCATCGTGTGAGTGGCGGACACACGTGCTTCCGAGTCGCGGCCCTCTCCGTGTGCTTCGCTTTCTCACCTTTCATTACTTCCCGCGCACATGATCTAAAGCACATACACAATGTCTCGGATTAAAATTATTAGCACGACTCCACGACCGATAACGATTTACAGTGTCTCTATTGTATCATGAGTTTTTCCACTTATAGATGGAGAACAACACTTGCTCATCATTAACTCGTAATGTGAGCTCTCTTTTTGTACATCTATCAAGGCTCATGTAGTGGCGAGGAATGGACGCCCAAGTATCGAGAGGATGTCTCGATCTTCCTCCATTTCAAGCACCAAGAAGTCCACGGGAATATAAATTTGTCTACCTTTCACGAGCACATCCTCCACGATTCCCTTAGGATATGTGAGTGATATATCCGCAAGCTACAAGGTGACCGTGACGGCTTCACCTCTCCTAATCCATGTTTCACGAAAATGGACAAGGGCATTAAGTTAATACTTGCTCCTAAATCACAAAGTGCTTTCTTAAAGAAAACATCACCAATAGCACAAGGGATAGTGAAACTCCCTGGATCTTTGAGCTTCGGGTAATTTGCTCAATGATCGCTACCGCACTCTTTGGTCAAGTTGACTCTCGAATTCCGCCAACTTTTTCTTCTTTGACACCATTTCCTTCAAAAAATTTGCATAATTGGGCATCTCGCTCCAATGCGTCCCGCAAAAGGTATGTTAATATGCGTTTCTTAAAGATGTCTAAGAATTTAGCAAATTGTGCGTCTAACTTTTTCTTTTGAAAGCGTTGAGGAAAGGGAGTGGTATAGAAAACTTTGAACGATCGAGTTAGAGAAAGATTTAAGCTTCTCACCCCTTTTTGTTCGTCCGTATGTCCCTTGTTTCCAATCTCGACCTCAACATCGCCTTTGCTACATGTGTTCATCTCCCGGGTCGAAATTACCCGTTCGGCATCACGCACGGGCCGCACGTGCTTTCGGGCGCGCATGGGCGTCGTCCCATGTTTTGTTCCTGAATCGCTTTGGTGCCACGCACGACCTGGTAACAGCTCGGACGCACAAGTCATGCGTCCCTTGATTTTTTAGTATTTGCTACGGTATGGCACACGACACGGTCGTGCTGCGTCGGCGTATGGGTCGTGTGTCCTTGATTTGTTCGTCACTTCCCAGTTTTTGGTCCCTCGTACTGTACCACTCCTCGCAGGCGAATGGCGTTACATTGTTCCCTGGATTGACTTCCGTGTTACTTTCGAAATCGCCCTTCGATGTTGTCCACTAATGATCGCCGCTAGCTGCCAATCTAAGTTTCTAGGTTTTTCATTCGTGAATTCATAGTGTTGGCCAACTCCGTGATATGTGCCTCGATCTTGTCTATCTTAGCCTCATCTTTATTGAATCGGTTCCTCGTTTCACCCATGAACGAGGTGAGAATGTCCTCTAAAGATGGCTTCGCCTCTGCATTAATGACACCATTTGTCACATTAAACCCCCGTGGTGGTTGCATCACATTTTTCGTGTTTGTATAAGAAAAATTCTCATGGTTCCTCAAACCCTGATGGTAATGAGTGGGAGTTTGATTGTTCGGTAATTGTTGAAATTTCGGTTGTTGACATAATTTGTTTCCTCCATGGGATCTAGAGGAACCCCCATTACTTACACTTGCGTTTCCATCACCCCCTTCGTCAATACACTCAACCGATTGGTCAACGCAGTCATCCGAGTTGTCAATGCCTCAACTCGGTCCGAATCGGTAACCCGGATACCCTTTTCACATTAGTTCTCTCGGAGGGCCACCGATAGCTATTGATTGCCATCTCTTCGAGCAAGTTGAATGCATCCTCTGGGAATCTTGCAAGTAAAGCGCCTCTGTTGCGGCATCTATAAATGACCTAGTCTGTCCCATCAACCCGTTGTAAAAAAAAGCGAGTCAGCTGGCGATCCTCCGGAAATCCGTGTTACGGCACCTCCTCAATAAATCCCGGAATCTCTCCCGGGCCTCATACAATGGCTCGTGTCAAACCGCTGAATCGCGTGATCTCACTTTTGAGCTTAGTGTCTTACTTGGTGGGAAGTATTTAAACAAGAATCTCGACTCACTCGTCCCAAGTACTCACACTCCTCGAGTTAGTGTGCTGCTTCTAGCCTTATCCCTTAAAGAGAAAGGGAATAGGCGCAGAGCGTATAGCATCATCAGTCACATCATTCATCTTGATTGTGTTGCAAATCGTCGCATGAAGTTCGTAAGATGAGAATTGGGATCCTCGGACGGAAACCCCCAATTGATTCTCACGCACCATCGAGATCGGTGTTGGCTTTAGCTCAAAATTGTTTGCATTAATTGGGACATTGGCAATTCCACCATAGTTGCGATTGGTCTGCGGGGCGAAAGTAATCGCAAATCGCTTGTTCTTTGGATTTTCGGAACCTCCGTATCGTAACTCATTAACAACCCCGTTGGCCCCATTGTTATCTCCGTTGTTACCTTCGTTATTTTCCCCGTTGTTATCTTCCACGTCCGCCATAGCTTTGTTCTAGTTGTCTTTATGCCCGTCTAGTAGCCGCACTAATTCGCCTAGAAAAAGCCTCAACCTCCTGGTATGAACGGTGCTAATTCTCCTTGCTTCGAGCGAGTGTTCATGCACTACCTGAACCAACTAAAGAAAACAAGTCAAACATAGTAGGAGTAGAATTAAACAACCAATAAAATAAAAGAAAAAAAATGTCTAAATTAAAAATAATTCTATTTATCGCAATATTAGTACTAAAAATTTAATTAGTCCCCGGCAACGGCGCTAAAAACTTGTTCGCCTTATTTTTTTAGCTTCACCGCAACTGTACGGTGTAGTTTATAGAATAGGGTTAGCAAAGTCGAATCCATAGGGACTAATAAACTAATGTACTAAGTATTGAGATTATAATAGCCTTATTTTTATCCAGTCGAAAGTGGGTGAATTGGTTTTGTAAAACTAAGACAAGAATTTATCCTAAAATAAACAAAGTAAAGAGTGATTGAAAGATCAAGAAGATGAATGGATTCCAGGGTTATGGTTTCAGTTAATATCCCCTTTTATTATCAGATTAATCAAACCAAAGTTATATGTATTCTTCCCTATAGAACAATCACAAAAGTAATTTACCCTCTCTCTCGAGATGCATGTAAAAACGTTGATTGGAATATCTATGCTAGCATCTCTACTCAACATGAGATATCCAACTCCCAAAAGCACAAAAGATTAAATATCCTCACAAATATTCACAGGACTTCTCAATCTTGCAAATATTCCTATCAAGTACTCATAGATCTAGTATTGAAACTCATCTTTCGAATTATGAATGAATACATCATAGCAAGTTAAACCAATAGCTTTTTGATAAAACAAGAATTAAAACAAAGTACTCGAATTGGGTTGGAAAACAATAACTTTAATTGCTATTAATCATCAAATAAAAATATCAATTAACCTACTCCCAAACCCGAGAATCACAAGATGTTTAGCCGGACATAGAAAACAAATAATTCATTGACAAATTATCCATGTTCATGTCTAACTAATTGAAAATAAAGATACTATGGAATGCAAAGAATTGGGGACGTCGCCGATCTCTCGATCTATCTTCAATCCTCAAGCGTGTTGTTGTGGCCTTGATCGATCTCTCCATGTCTCCTGGTGAAAGATTGCTCTTTTACTCGTGTTCTAGGGCAAAATTCAGTGTCCCTTTGTTTGTGGCCGCCCGTCTCTATTTGTACTTCGTTCGGGTCCAAACCTAGGTCAAAATCAAACTCGTTTTTCCCGCACGATGGCGCACGCCCGCCCGGCCGTCTAGATGCCGCAAAAATCATCTTTTATCTTGAAAGACGCACGGGTCGTGTGCTCCATGCATGCCCAACCCATGCGTCATGCCGTGGCTCGAGTCTCTCGTCTTGGGTTGTCTGCGGTCATGCTGGGGACGCACGCCCGCCTGCACACACTGGGCTGACTTGATACTTGTTCATTTCTTTCGTTTCTCCCGATTCGTCTAACTTCTTCCCGATTCAACTCCAAACTTCGTGACGTTACTTCAAGTATCGGGCGGTTCTTTACCACATTGCTCCGAATTGTTGACAAAATGCTACAATTATCAACAAATTCCTACAAAACGAGCAAAGCGTAATACATTTTCCACAAAACAAAATAAAAACCTTTTTACTCATGTAATGCATGCATAACAACTAATTCTAGCTACAATTAAGCCCAAAATACATGCAAAACAAATATCAATCATGAGGCCAAAGAGAAGACCATGGTAGTTTACCCGGAACGAGTAAAGCAATTAATCGGAGGCTTCAAGCAATTTAAGCTTCACCAGTCCTGGGGGCGTAAAATGGGCGGGTGATGCATTGGAAAAATTTGCACGTAGTATGACGGAGTTAGCTCCGAGAAAGTGGTCGTCCTAATAGTTGAAGAGTCGAGATTGGATCTCGAAAATGAACCGATTGGTTTATATCCCACTTTTGGTTCGATACTCAAGATCTCGTGTCCCGAGACCTGGATGGAAGACATCAAGAACTATCTCCTACAGGGTCACCTACTGGCGACCCACTAGAAGCGAAGCACCTGCGGGTAAAGGCATCCCATTTCGCATGTTTGATGGGAACCTCTATAAAAATCGTGAGCTTAATCATGCTCAAATGTTTAGCTCCGAAAAGGACCGCATACGTGATGCAAGAGATCCACAAAGGATGTTGTGGGAATCATTTGGGTGGAAGGTCATTAGCTTTGAAAGTTATGCGCCAAGGTTATTTTTGGCCAACCTTAGCTCAAGACGCGTTGAGTATGTAAAGAGATGTGAGAAGTGCCAACTATACTCAAACCCGTCGCATCGCCAATAACCGTCGATGACCTCAATACCCATAACATGCCCATTTGACCAATGGGGAATAGACATCTTGGGACCAATCCCACTGGCCTGGCACAAAAGAAGTTTATCATAGTTCTTTGTAGAATACTTTTCTAAGTGGATAAAGGCCGAGGCTTTGGCAAAGATCACATAAACCGAGGTCATGAACTTCTCGTGTAAGAATATAGTGGGTAGATTTGGAGTACCTTGGATCTTGATCTCGATAATGGGACTCGATTTCAAGGAAAGAAGATAGTGGCATGGTGTAAAGAAATGAAGATCCAATAGAACTTCACTTGATTTGGAACCCGCAAGCTAATGGGCGGATGGAGGTCGCTAACCGTATAATCCCGCAACACCTCAAGACGTGTCTGCGGAGCAAATGAAGACATATTGAGTAGATGAGCTCCCCGGAGTGATGTGGGCTTATAGAACAACCATAAAAATGGCAATGGGTGAAACACCTTTCTTGCTTTACTGTACGGTTCGGCGTTGATCTGGCAGAGATAGGGGAGCCCACTCATAGGATTGAAAATTATGAAGGAGATGAAAACCAAGAGAACAAGGCGACTTATCTAGACTTCATAGAGGAAAATGAGAGCGCGCGCTTTATGGAAGGATCATATTGGCTAAAGCAAGAATGATCAATGAGTACAATAAGAGAGCGAAGAAAAGGAATTTTCAGCTACGAGACCTCGTCTTGAAAAAGGTTTAGGTATCCAGAACGTGGGAAAGTTAGATCCCAATTGGGAAGGCCCATACAAAGTGGTTCGAGTCTCCGAGAATATGGGCCTATTGTTTGGAGGATCTACAAGGCAAGGAGCTCCTGTGGCTTTGGAACGCCCGAGAATTCACGTAGGTTTTACACTTAGCGGATAACCCAACTTTACTTGTCTTTATTTTAATTCTTTACTTAAAAATTAGGAGTAATTTTATAACCCCATATTTTGTTAAAAGTTATAGAGATCATGAACTATAAGGCCTAAATTTGTATAACCCATTGTGGGCGTTTTTTTAAAGGAGTAAGGGTGCGTGCGCGTAGGTTGATATCCCTTAACTTCGTATTTTGTTAAAATTGTGGAGATAAAATTGATGACTCCCTTGAATTGGAAATCGAAATGATGTACATAGTGATGGCAAATACTTTGTGTTTTTGTAAAAATTTCCAAGGTCTCAAAGACCACAAAGGAACTCAAGCTCAAGTGTCCTCGAGACCCCGAGACTTGAAGAAAATCTCAAGGGCCTTGAAGACCTTAGAAGAACCCAACCTCGGGGTCTTCAAGACCCCAAGACTTGCAAAAATCTCCAGGGTTTCAAGACCCCAAATAAACTCAAGCTCGAGAGTCCTCAATACCTCGAGACTTGAAGAAAATCTCAAGGGCCTTGGAGACCCAAATGAACTCAAGCTCGAGGGTCCTCAAGACCTCGAGACTTGCAAAATATCCAGGGTCTCAAAGATCCCAAATAAACTCAAGCTCGAGGGTAGAGCCGTAAAGTGTCCGGGCCGGGCCGGTTCGGTGCTAGCCCATTGAGCCAAGGGGAAAATCGGGTTGGGTCGGGCCGGTCCAGCACTTTTTCGCCCGATATTTTGGGGAACCCAACTAACCCATGTATTAAAAATACACTAAAATTGCTTCGGACCAATCGAGCCGACCGGATGACCGGTGTTTCGAGCTGTCGGGCCGGGCCCGATAGGCCCAGGTCTTTTTTTGAGCCTAGAATCATAGCCTAGTCCTCGCCTATTACCAGGCGGCCCATCGAAGCCGGCCATATTTGAAAACTGTCCTCGAGGGTTCTCAAGACCCCGATACTTGAAGAAAATCTCAAGGGCCTTGAAGACCCCGAGAAGAACCCAAGCTCGAGGGTCCTCAAGTCCCCGAGACTTGCAAAAATCTCCAAGATCTCAAAGACCCCAACTAAACTCAAGCTCGAGGGGTCCTCAAGACCCCGAGATTTGAAAATTCTCTAGGGTCTCAAAGACCCTAAAAGAACTCAAGCTTGAGGGTCCTCAAGACCCCGAGACTTGCAAAATCTCCGAGAGGTCTCGAAGACCTCAAAGAATCTAAGCCCCAATCTAAGCCCCGAGGTCTTCAAGACCCCAAGACTTGAAAAATTCTCAAGGGTCTTGAAGTCTCCAAAGAACTTAAGCTCGAGGTCCTCAAGACCCCGAGACTTGAAAAATTCTGAGAGATTTCAAAGACCCCAAAGGTTCTAGAGACCTCAAATGAATTCAGCCCGAGGGTCTTCACGACCCGAGACTTGAAGAACCCTAAATTTGAGAGGTCTCTTAGATCCCAAGATATGAAAGGTCGTAAATACCCCGAGAGGCTTCAATACTCGGAGACAATTCAAAGGATCTCAAAGACCTTGAATTCCGGAAAAAATCTTAAGAGACCCTCGAATTCAAGCATCCGAATTCCAAAAACTCTAAAGATCAACAAAAACAAATCGCAAGGGGTTGAGAACCCTGTAAATAGGATAAATGCAAAAGCACACGGACTATTGAATGCGAATAATAAAGCACAACAAATTGTTTATAAAAGGCAAAAATAGCTAATTCTTAGTACATATATGCAAGAAAGAATTGTTTGAAGCAATGTATCCTCGGGTCTACACCCCCTTACAAAAGCCTTAATCCACAAAAAAAAAAAAAAAGAAAAGAAAGAGTAACAACTAAATTATAAAAGTCAAGGAGGAAAACTCATGAGATAGGCCCCAAGAGGGAAGAGACGTCAAACATGTCATCCCCCTCTTCGACCTCACCGCCGCTCTTCTTGGGGAGTGTCTTAAAGCGGGAACCCAAACTCGTGATTCTCGAGGTCTTCTTCTTTTTCTTCCTCAAAGGAAACCTTTTCACCATTTCCATCAAGCTCGGGTCCAATTTCTTTGGGGTCAAAATTGACCTTGAAACCACCAAAGTTCTCGCAATTGAGACCGGCACTTGAAGAATCCCATGACCTCAAACTCGGTAGATTTTTCAACCATTAGCCGATTGAAAATGGCAGAGTTTTTGAAATCTTTCACCACCTTAAGTCGAGCTTCTATGAGTTAGTTCGCATACTCGGGAGAGTTGATGACCTCCTGCTTCCAGCCTCCTGACCAGCACTAAAGCTTTCCTGGCCTTCACGGGTCAAGCGCGAGACTTCATCTTGGGAGATCTTGAGTGAAGCCTCAGAACTCATAGTTCGGGTCTCGAGCTCGACTAACTTGGACTCCACCAATTTGATATGAGCTTCATACTCGGACTTAGTCTTTGCCTCAATAGCCGCTTCTCTTGCTCAAGATGTTTCACTTGAGCCTCAGTCTCCACGCAATGACCCGCCATGGTGGCTACAGAGCGTCAAGTTATGGGCAATGTTGGCGGCCTAAGAAAATAAAACAGAGGCCGTTATGAGGAAATAGAATTAAAACATGAAAGTGAGAAAAGATTATTACAAGTACATAAAAGTTACGATTAAGAGATGATCGAATTACCCTCTAAAGATCATGAGCCGCACTTTCCCAACTTAGTGTCCGACATAGACCCCAAGGCAACTTGATCCAAGGGTAAGATGCGAGGCTTGTAAAGATCCAACGAGTCCTCACCGTTTGGGTCTTCATGATCGAGCTCGTCGGTGAAATATGCCAACGGAGGACAATACGAGTCCTTAAAATTCCTTGGAGCTCGTGAACTCTCGACCATAATCGCTCACGAGCCTCATATAGTTGGTTTTGGCGATCGGCTATTTGGTTGAGAGCAATCGAGACCTCTTCTTCGCTAGGCTTCTACTTCTCAACGCGAGCCCTTTTCTTCTCGCTTGCTATCCCCCTCGACCCCTTGCTTTTGCTTTCGCTTGACTTTGGCTCTTTTGTTTTTTCGACTTACTTTTGCCTTTCCCTTTGGGGTCGGATGAGACCCCGCACTCAATGTGATAACGGGTGGAGCATTTTCAATGTCCAAGTGGGCGTGTCTTGAGTAGTCGACCGGATCTCGGGAGGAGGTTCGGACCTCTAGAGCTCCCTAAGGAGATCGTCGGGGAGGATTTGAACTGGGGTCACTAGCTGAATGGAGGGAGAAATATTAAGACCAAGACTTGGCGCCAGACGAGCTTCTTCTTTCCTCTCCTCGTATCATCTTGGGAACCAGAGATGATCTCACAGCCATACCTGAAAAAGAAGATCCAATGAGCACAAGTTAGTAAATATTGCATGTAAAAAATAATAAGGATGCAAATTACAAATTACCAAGTGTAAGGGTTCTCGGACGACAAGATGGCTTAGACCGCCAATGACAAGACCTCTTCCTTGATAAGCTCCCGAATATCATTGTAATGGGTAATAAGTTCTTCTGAGACAAAATTCTCATCCCAGGTACACTCTCCTAAAGAAGGAGTGAGGACACGAGGCTTGAAAAACCACCACCTACTCGGGATCTTCCAATGACGATCGCGGGGAGCATCAATAAAAATAAATTTATTGCACCAATCGCGAGAAAGAGTGTGAGAGGTAAGGAACTTACAATTGGTACTAGAGGTCACGTAAAAGAAGCCACGATCGTTGGTCTTTGCGGAGGTGGTAATCAAATACAAAGACCAAAAATGAGCCATGGAGGACCCGACCTTGAAGTACTTCATCAAAATAATGAAACCAATTATGTGCCTTATGGCATTAGGAGCAAATTGGGTAAAGCAAACACCAATCGAACAAGAATCTCTTCCGTGGTCGAGTTCAAGGAAAGCGTATCCCCGCATCCAAGGAGACAAGATGAAAGGTGAAACAGCTTAGGAGGGATTGTGCATTCGGTCCTCACGACCTAAAATAATGATTTTATACTGAGAGGAATAAAATAACGGTGTCTAATGTGGGAAGCCTCATCACGTTGTACCATGTACCTAATGATCTCCCATGAGGCTCGCATAGGGGGATCGGGACGATACTTGCTCGAATCGGCATCGAGCATTACTAATCCTACGGATCGGATCGGTAGATACGGGGATCGAGCTTATTGGGTCATGTCTACCTCATCACGACCCGGGAGATACGGGCCAGTTATATCGCCACTTAGGAGCTCGAGCTCGACCGGGAATCGGAACTTGTTGAGCTCAAAAGAGCCGCGTTTATTGGGTTGCTACGAGAATGACCCAAAGTGGTTCTAGAGTCCATTTATTGCTAAGAAAAGAAAAAAGAAAAAGGCAAAGTTGAGAAGAAAATAAGAGCTACCTGAAGAATTGGATACTACGCGAAGATCTTACTAAGGCGGGCCGGAGGTCGACGGGTCTTGAGGTCGATCGAGCAACGGCTAATGAGGAGATCTTGAATCATTTTTAATGGGGTCTTGAGGTCTTGAGCGATTTCACTTTTTACGAGAGGGGTGAAAGTGATTTTCTTTTTTCACCATCCAACCTTATATATAGGGGGGAAAGGTCGACTGTTGTTTATGACAAGACAGACGGCTGAAGCGGCAAGATGGGAAACCCTAGGGGTCGCGACTTTTCGTCTCCCTTCTAAAAAAAAACAAATATAATAATAATAAATAAATAAATAATTAATAATAATAATAAATATATATATATATAAATAAATTTTGGAAAAAATATAAAAATTAAGTCCAGGCCCACTTCAAGAGCGAGCCAGACCTCGAGCGCGAGGCCCATACATCGACCTTGACATACGAACGACCTCGAGCCCGTAGGGATATGCTAAAATAGGGTTCACGGTCTTGTCTTCAACCTCGGCTCCCCAAAGTGACCCCCGAGCCCTCAACAACCTCGTGAACCGGAGAAATAATGATAAGGCGGAGGTCTAAAGCCTCTATACAATGAGGTCTCGAAATCGGGCTTGGTGCTCCGTATCCAACCCAAATGGGGAATGAGCCTAACCCGAAAAGGTCAACCATTGATCTCCCGACAACCTAGTACAACTCCACCCTCCGGATGATGAAACTTGGTGCAACCACAAGCCTCACATGTGCCGGAATATCTATAAATATCATGCTACACAAAGAATTTGATGGTAACTATTCACTCGCCACTTTTACCTCTTATTTTTATATTTACCGTCTTTATATCTCCATACCTCACGAACTCGATCCGACTTAGGCATCGGATGGTCTTAGACGGGACCACCCCGGCTAGCCGATGCGTGTTCGATCTGTTTCACCACCCAAGAACTCGAACCCGATTACCCAAAAGTCCGTGACCCCAAAGGTAATTACCCGATCTAAATCAATATCGATACTAAAAAATTAAAAATGGCTAATAAATTAGTTGATATGAAAACTTCAAATGTGGAACTACATATATTATAATTACAATCTTGGTAATTATATTAAGATAATATCTTGATTTCCTAGTGAAATGTACTTGTACTACAAATGTCAAATATTATCATTTTAGGGCAAAGTTAATTGTAGTCAATATCTAAAAGCTATACTATCCAATGTTATTCTGATTCAATAATTCGATTTTATAATCAATACTTGTACTAATAATGTAAAATATTATCAATTTTGCACATATAATAATTCGATTCATGATCGGTAAATATTCAAAATATGTTATATTTTTTTTTTTGCAAAAAAAAATTTTACACTACAAGAAAAAATCAGCTTTACCTATAGAAAACTTGTAGGTAAATGTTAAGAAAAAGAAAAGTGTAGGTAAAATCCTTGTAGGTAAAATA
Source organism: Rehmannia glutinosa (assembly GCA_016081115.2). Taxonomy (NCBI): domain Eukaryota; kingdom Viridiplantae; phylum Streptophyta; class Magnoliopsida; order Lamiales; family Orobanchaceae; genus Rehmannia; species Rehmannia glutinosa. The sequence goes on along the minus strand of CM071931.1, from coordinate 58,939,313 downwards.
TTTACCTCTGATTTCAATGGTAAATTTAAAATCTGTCGGTGTAATTTGGGGAAAATAATATTTTTTATTATGTAAGTAATCGTAAAATTTAGAGACAAAATCATTTATGTCGATAATTCATTTGGTAATTAAACCTGAATTCTCTTGTAGTGTTACCATGAGAAAAGGGGAATTGTAATCAAGAATATTAAAACTCAAGGGAAGTGTGACTGGAAGTTTATCCAAGTTGAATACAAGAGATGTAAATTAATGAGAAAGTCTACACATATTTAAAGTTTTAAAGGAGGTTTGCATAAAAACTCTCATGCCATAGATGAGTCATGTGTGGAATTGTAGAGGACAATTAGACTTTTACCTTAATTTTTCAAAAAAAAAAAAAAAATTGAACATTTCAATCACATGTTAAGCTTCAAATGATCTCCAATCTCTTGTTATGTTTCTGGTTATTTTATTTTTTATTTTTACGTTTTAAATGTATAATATGTGTATATAAGATAAATATGTATTATTGTGTTTTAGATGTAATATGTTTCGTAAAGATGTAAACCTCTGTTAGTTAAACATGGGGCTATTTAATACACACTAATATATTATGAATATTTTTTGAAAGTTACGATGAAAAAACGGCAACAAATAAGAAAGTATTTAATATACGGATTCATAGACGTACGCGTATAAAATGAATATAAAATATTTATTTGGAAGTAATAATACGACTTATTTTAATATTAATTTTTACATAGATTGGATTTTATACTTATGTATAGATTATATAATAATTAATTTAATGTACTTTATTAATTTACTTAACATTATGACACAAATTAAAAATAACTATTAAATAGTAATAGTTAGTGTATTTTTAAGTGAATTGTATTTATACTTAATTTATATAAAACTTAATATATAGTTTTACATTATATTAAATTATTATTGAACATAAATCCAAGATAATTATCTAATAATAAATAATAATTACTATATTGATATATTATTAATATTCTTATTTATTGTTTTATAATATTTTGATTATAATTATAATTAAATTTTGAATGAATTTTTGATATAAAAGTCCATTTCAATAATAATTCATGTTTGGTGGTTAATTTAGACAAATCACTCCTCCAAAAAGTTCATTCTAGAGAAGTGAGGATTGGAGGCTTTTTGAAAAGTCCATTTTCTAAATGGACTTCTCCATAAGTGCTCCCAAACATGCACTTATTTATTATAAAAATAAAAGTATTATAGGGATAAATATAATACGAGTATTAAATATTTTATTTCAAAAGTATGAGTATTTAATGCCATTTTTGAATGTATAGGGAAACAAAAGTATTTTTCAATTTATAAACAGTATTTCTTGGAACTGCAAGCTAATAATCCTTTAAGTATTATACTATTATATATATATATATGTTTATATATTAACATTCGATGGTAACACAAAAATAATTGTTTTTTTTGGTAAAGGATCGTTTTGAGATAATTTTCGGACAAATACTTATACACGCGGTGGAGTGCGCAAATTGAAAGAAAATGTAACTTCTCCGATAATTTAAGAAAATCTCTTGTAAGATGGTCGAAATGACAAATCGATTGCGTTTTTTAGTGTAAGTGATATTGTGTCAATACACTTAAATTTAGTGTATTCGGATAAGATGTCACTTTTTATACTAAAAGTATCATTTTATATTAAAAGTATCACCAAAAGCACCGTGCGATCGTCTTACACAAGTTTTACATTAATTTAATATGATTATTGTAACTTATTTAAATTGTGTCTTATTTTTATTTTTATTTTTGGTGAAGGAAATTGTGTCGTATTGACTACCCAAAGTCAAGAAGACTTTGAACAAGTATCTAGTAATCCATCAGAGATTCAAAAGGGGCCATGAAAATACTCTAAAAGTGGAGGGACCTACAAAAAGTCACCTTTTTCATATGTATTTGGATTTTGAGTCTTCCACTTGTTCGTTAGAAGCTAATATAAAACTATACTGAAAAAGTATATGATCTTCTCTTCTCTTCTCTTCTCTTTTCGGCTCTTTTTCATTTTTTTTCCCTCAACTCAAACTTGAATCGAAAAGTGAAAACCACTGTAAAATCGCCAAGTCTTTTGCATAGTTTGCTGAAGTTATTCCATTTCTTTTAGAGTTAATTTCAAGAATCTTGCTGATCAGATTTTTTTTTTTTTCTCTTCAACAGGGACAGTTCATTCCCTGCAACAAATTCCGCAAAACCCACATCATGGATCAAAACCCAGGTGAATTTTTAATTCTTCGATATTAAAGATTGATTTTTAACTAAGAAAAAATGGATTTTGGAGGCATTTCATCATAAAATATACGTTTCAGTGTTTTAATTTCCTCGGTTGAATTCCGATTCATGGGAACTTTGCGTGTTTATGTGTAAATTGATTAAATGGATAATTACAAAAGCACCCATATGTTTTGGGTTAATTACAAACAATTCAGAGACGTTTCGAAATTAGAAAAAATAAACAAAACCACTGAACACGATAACTTGTTTGTCTAAATTGTCCGTATACGAAAACACCGCACCAAGATGGCTACAAACCAAACGCTGCACTGCATAAAATAAATCACAAATAAGAGAAAAACAAATAACTCGATCTATGTGGAGAAACCACTTATTTATCAAATAAAAATAAAAACATGTAGATAGGGGTGATTTAAAGCAAAAATGGCCAAAAATCACCCCACTTCAAAATAAATAAGAAAAATTATATTAATAAATATGTATTTATTTCTTTTATTTCACAAAACATATATTTTAATAGTTAATACAAAAATATATTGATAAGTTAATTTATTAAAAAATCAAATAATTATACATCATTTTAAGTTAATAAATTAAAGATATATAATAATAAAATTTTAACATTCAAAACGAATTTTAAAAAGTTTTAATTTAAAATTTCCATATATATTTATTTGTTATTTTTTATTTTAAATTTTATTTTTCAAAATTCTATTAAGTTACTTAATTAAGAGAATTCGTAACAAAAAAAATATAATAAGAAAAATTTTCAAAATGCATTATAAAATGCTAAAACAATATTACTATATATTTTAAATTTTATTAAACATAAAATTACATAAAATTATTTATTTTTTCTCTCATTTTAATTTCTACTTTAATTTTTTTAAAATTCTTTGTAATAAATTAATCATTAGAATTCATAATTCAACAAGAAAGATAAATGAATATTCTTTATAATACAAGAATTATAAATTTAATATTATAGATTTTAAATTTTATGAAACTTAAAATTATCATATAATTATTTGAAAAACTCATAATTTATTTTAATAATTAAATTGACTTATTAATGTATTTTTATATAATTCTTACTATTAAATATATATTTTGTAAATAAAAAGAGATAAATACATATTCATTAATATATTTTTTATTGTTTATTTTGAAGTGATGTGGCAAAGTTCAATGTAAAAAGTTTAGGTTGCGATTAACAAATAACGTAAAGTTTGGGTTGCAAAAGAGCAATAACTTTTATCACTTTAGATGATTTGACGATTTTGTCCTCACGTGTTACGTGCGTGATGGCATCTTGTCGAATATTTCACCGCCGACGTGACGCATCAAAGTTGCACTTTAACAATCCCGCAAAGTTTAGGTACTAAATTCCAACAAAAAAAAAGTTTAGATACCAAACCCGCAAAAATAATCATAGTACAAGTTGCAAAAAATAATTTCCCCTTAAAATAAATCTAAAGATGTTTCAAAATTACAAAACAAAATCCCTCAGGTTTGGTTTTGGTTTAAATTTGAGGAGTAATCGTAATATTTCTATAAAATATCAATAATTTTTTGACATGGGCGGATAGAGTAGGTGTACCTCCAATTTGCCAAAATCCAAAAGTAGTATTTAGTATAAATAAATTTAAAATAGTTGTACCCCTTTTTACATAAAATCATTCTTTAATAATCATTTTAAAAGTAAGAAAGCAACAATATTTCTCAACATGCACTCGTTTCTTGACCCAACTTGTCTCAGTAGGTACTTCTATGGATTTTGGCTAAATTTTCTCTTCTCATACATATATTTAGCAATTTTCGTTCGACATGCTTGAGAAAATATTAAATGATTGTTTGGTTACTTTATAAAGTATGATGTGTTTCTACATGTTTCCAATGATGATGTTGTGGATCGTTTTCAAAAAATGAATACATCGGACCCAATTGTGATAGTAATTTTTATTTTAATGGTATGTATTTTTCTTTTTATTTGCAAATTTTGTGTCTTACGATGTTAAATATTAAACAATGTTTATATGCATATTTTTTTAATCTCTATTGACATTGTACCCTATTTTCAAAATTTGGATCTGCCACTGATTTTTAAATATTTTTGCTTATGAAGGAGGAATATGTAAGACGAAATCAAACCTCAACGTTTTTTTTTTTTTTGTAATTTCAAAAAGCCTGTGAAGTTTTTGTAATTTCAAAAAGCTTGATTGTCTCGAGCAGCTATGCAGCAGAAGATAAAAATGGAGAACAAGCATGGCGAAAAACTTGTGGGTGTGTTGCATGAGAGTGGATCAAATGAAATTGTAATCGTGTGCCATGGTTTCCTATGCTCAAAGGTTAGTGATCTTTTTTCTGTTTTCATGCACTCTTTTGAGTAGATTGACAATTTCTATTTATAGACCTTTCCAAATTTAAATTTTTGAATGCTTGCACATCTTTTTGTCCACCCTTTTGAACCAAGAAACGCAATACTCATTATCAGCGGCGGATTCAGGGATTTCTTTTTTATCTTCTAAGGGAAAAAATATATGTTTTTTTAACGGAGAAAATAGTTGTTCTAGGGAAAAAAATTTGGGCTAGGAGTAGGCGAGCCGGCTGGCTACGCCCGTGCTCTTTATTGAAGAGTGGATGCCCCTGTTAAATTCGGTGGGACTTGGCTAAGCTGTGATAATGCAATTGCTATATATTTCATCTTCTTTTGTTGAGATGCTTCTGTCATTCTTGTCTTCCTTTATGATAATTCTTCTTCTCATTTTTGTTTTTCTTTCTTTTTAAGAACACCCAAGGGTGAATTACAAAACCTACTCCTAAAGGTTTAGAATCGTGACCCCATCATATTCATTTAAGTCAAACTGAATTTCAATGCTGAGACGTTTAAATCTGCAGGACCAACCAATTATAATGAACCTTGCTGTGGCTCTGGAAAATGCAAGAATTAGTGTTTTCCGCTTTGATTTCACTGGCAACGGGTAAGCTATTGAGATTATATAGTATCAATCTATATTCCATCTAAAAGGGCAAACCCGGTGCACAAAACTATTGGGATTATTCGTATCAATCTATATTCTTCTCATCTAAAATCTACATTACTTATTTTCAATAATTTCTCTTCTCATTAACTTTTCCATTTTTCCTCGAGCATTGATAAATGTTAATTACATAATGCGTTTGATATTTGCAATGTTCTCCAGGGAAAGTGAAGGTTCATTTCAGTTTGGTAACTACTGTAGAGAGACTGAAGATATACGAGCTGTGACTCAATACTTTAGTAAACATAACCGCAAAGTAATTGCAATTCTTGGACATAGTAAAGGTGCACCACCGACTTGTATTCTTTGATCAATACATCATTTGTTTTTTTCTTTTTCCGTTGGTCGAGAAGGGAACAGGGGAAGGGGACTTACTGATTAGGTATATTGTTGCAGGTGGCAATATTGTACTCCTATATGCATCTAAGTATCATGACATAGATGCAGTGGTAAACATTTCTGGCCGCTATTATCTACACAGAGGCATTGAAGAGCGTTTTGGTAAAAATTTCATGGAAAGAATTAACAAGGACGAATTTATAGATTTTACGAATAAAGGTGAAACATAGTTTGCTTACTTGTATTCATGTCAAAAAAAATCTTTTAAATCTTCTAAGGCTCTAAATGCCAATTCAAAATCATGTCTTCATTTACTTTTATCAGTATCCTGCTCACTGTAAACTACTTCTTTCGTTTATATCAAGTCCAATTCTAAAATTTATTTTGTTTTATGAAAAACTTGATGGTGCACCTTCTTTATTATTGAAGTTTACCAAATGTGTAACTTTGTGTAGGAGAAGATTATCGAGCCACCAAGGAGAGTTTGATGGAGCGACTTAACATAAACATGCATGACACTTGCCTTTCAATTGATAAGCGATGCAGGTTTTAGTTCATTTTGATTTTCATTAGTCTACGTGCTTTTGTTCGTGTTGCCTTTGCATTTCTTGGTTTTTATTTCAACATGAAACATTTTCCTTGTAAGAACACAACTCGACTCAAAAAAGCCTTATCATGTGCTTTTGGGTTAACTATGTTCAATCCTCCATTTCTACTCCACTCTGGCAAGATTATATCCAATTTTAAACACCAAATGAAAATGTAAAATATGCCCTTTTTCAACAGAGCGTGGATATTTATTTTCTAAAAAACATTATTCAGGGTACTGACGATCCACGGAGCGAGTGATAAAGTTGTAAAGTTAGAAGATGCGAGAGAATTCGACAAGGTTATACCGAATCATACGCTACACATTGTAAAAGGAGCTAATCACGGATACACTAAACATCAGTCTGAATTGGCTTCAACTGTTGTTTCTTACATAAACGGTTGTCTGCAGCTACGAAAAAAGGTTGTTGTTTAGTCGAGTTTCTGGATTTGTACATATATATGATTTTTGTGGTATCAAACATAAACTCCTTACCATGTTGTAAATTGGGATCTTCTCTATATGCATATAAAATGTTGTCTGGCAGGTTGAATTACATTTGTAATGCTCTGTTGTATATTCTGTTTGCTTAATTTGTGTAAATAAATACAATGCTAATGATTGTACATATGTGATGATGTAAGATTTGTTCAGTTTATGTTTGTGATTCAACAAGTAGGCCTAAATGGAGAGATCTCACTATAACAAAATTGTTTGAATAGAGAGTTTAATATTTTGCCATAAGTTAATTACAGTTGTTAGCAGATGAGAAATCTATTCATATGAATCCTATATTCGCATTTTCCTTGATAAAACCAAAAGAAAGCATGTTTCTAGCATATTGCTCATTCAATTTATAGCCTATGTTCGGACTGATATGAGATCTCATATTCCATGTGGCGTTTCATCAATTCATCAAGTGAATGTCACACACGTATAAAGTGTTGTCATTATTGCTAGTGTCACATTCACCTGATATATTTTTGTATCACCAAATCTTATTGATTTAGAGGTTTGTCAAGAAAAGTAAAGGGAAAAGAAATCTAAATGTGGTCTTTTGGAAGAAGGCATTTTTCAATGTGTTGTGTGAATTAAGGGGAAATATTGATAATAGCCACAATTAGGTATAAATGTTGGGGAAAAGAGAAAACAGTTAATGTTATTTTTCACTGTTGCAAATACAACTTTTTTTCCTTCTCAACTTCTCGCATAATCAGAATTAGGGATGGCAATGGGTAGGGCACTAACCCATTTAATGGTATCCGTACTCAAACCCTATAATATTAATAATACTCATACTCATCCCGAACCCAATTAAGAAATTAAACCTATTTAGGGATGACAATGGGGTGGGTTCAAACCCGGGGCGGGTCCAAACCCGGTTAAGCGGGTAACAGGGCGGATAACAGGTTTGTTTTTCTGGACCCGGCTGGGTCCGGGGCGTGTAACGGGTCCTTATAGATCCGCCCTTGACCCGCCCCGTATATACCCCCTTCACCACTCCGCCACCGCGCCTGCTAGTCCCTCAAGCTCTGGTATTCGTAAGTTTTGCTCTGTTATATAAGTTCAGTGCATGCATTCTTATTAATTGCACATTGTGTGTGGAGTTAATTCATTATTGTTTTAATGAGTTATTATTTGTTGGTAGTCAATTTAACACCAATGGTTGATATTTTAAAATTATAATTATAAACTTATAAAAGTACATTTGGATTTGTTGGAACAGGAGATGACCTCAAACAACCACTAATCGATGTCGTCTCATTACAAAACGAGCTTCGCTTAATTCAGCGGGTCCACCGGTTCAATCCGCGGTCTCGGGTCCAATGTGGGCGGGTCCGAAGGCGGTGCGGGCAGGTCTCGGGTCCAATAATTTCTTCGCGGGGCGGTCCTGGTTTGGCCAAACCCATCCTGCACTCCGCCCGTTTCATTCCTAAACCTATTATCCGTACCCATCCCAAAATCATTTACTGATATCCTCATACTACCCTTACCAACTCAAACCCATTGATTTTATTAAAAAAACTTATACTTGAATAAATGACTATGTAAATGAGTACCATACCAAAAATCAGTTATTATATGAGAAAATACCTAATATATACGTTAAATTATTAGTAATAGTAACAGTTAACCATGTTTAATTCTGCTTGTCAGTAACTATCATCATTCTCAACTAAATCTTAATCAACATAAAAATACAAATGCAACCAATAAATTCCTTAAAACGACATAATGAACAGTAATACATCATTTAATCCATATAATTACACCATCAACACATAAATACATTTGATTTTAATTTATTGTTTTATTTCTATATACATATACATATATATATGGATTGGTTCAAATGAGACCAACCCCTTTAGGTTAGTCTATAGGAACACTTATGGACTCTTGATTTAAAATTTTAAATGGCGTAGATCATTCTAGTTATTTTAGGCTAATAAGGGTATATTTGTACTTTCTATATCATCAATTTATTAAATAAATGGTTAATATCTTTAATTGCTATTTTTAAGGCAAATACAATCTTACCTTTTCGATTGGCGATTTTTAGGGAGAAAAACGCATCACTTTTGTACCGGTTTTATTTTATCATATATTTAGTTTAGTGGAATTGTATACTTAGTTTAGTGGACTTGTATACTTAGTCATGTTTTATTATATATTTAGTTCAGTGGATTTGTATACTTGGTTCAGAGGAATCGTGTTCTTAGTTATATAAGTAGTTTAGTAAGTAGTTATTAGTGAATTTGTATACTTAGTTCCGTGGATTTGTACACTTAATTCAATGAAATTGTATACTTAGTTATATAAGTAATTCATTGGAATTGTATATTTAGTTCAGTATAATTGTATACTTAGTTAAATATTTTTGTATACTTAGTAATATTTTAATGTATAGTTAGTTCAATGTAATTGTATACTTAGTTAAATGTTTCTGTATACTTAGTAATGTTTTAATGTACAGGTAGTTCAGTGTAATTGTATACTTAGTTAATTATTTATGTATATTTAGTAATATTTTAATATATAGTTAGTTTAGTGGAATCGCATACTTTTCATTAATTGTTGCATGATTCTGTTGCCAAATTTGAATAATTTGCAGGTTCTTGTGAAGAAGGGAGAGAACGGAAAGGTGAATCGCGTGATTATGGGGACGTGATCAATAATAGATCACGTCCCTAATTTGTAGGAGGCGGTTACCATATTTAGTTTTTTGGATTCCTATTTAACCCCTTCTAATGTATACTTTCATAAGAATTGTTGTATATATTTGTTCATATCTTGGCCATTGATTTAATTTTTTGATGGTATAGATCTGGTCCTATGGTCTTACCCAGGAGGTTGGTCTCACAGGATCCCCTCCCTAGGGGATCCTGTGAAAATATAAAATATTTTATATTATTGGATGTATAAATGGTTTCAGGTAGAGGGTACCCCATGGGGTAAAATCGTACTGAAAGAATTGTAGCACGTAGATATTCCAAAAGTTTCGCATATTGTAGATGTGATCGTAGATGTAACCACATTCACAATCACATGTAACATAATAATAAAAAAAAGAAGTAAGACACAAGATACAAAAATTATCTACACTAGTAAAATTATTTGATTCTGTATACAATGAATACCTAAAATCAACTAGTAGAAAATCAATGAAAACTCTTATGTTGAGTAGATTTGATCTTTATAATACAACCCATCCAACAATACATATGTATGGACTTCGTTTATCACAATACTAAAAGACTATGGATGAAAACAAGCTAATGAATACAACAACATACTGAATGTTATTGTTGGATGTAGTCACATCCGAGATCACATTCAGTACAGTGAAGTTCCTTGTGCTTGAATGACTCTAAACTCTATCAACTCTCTTGTATCTCTTATATATTTATTTTGTAGTGAATGAGCACGTCCTCCTCTCTTTTATAGGTGTCCAAGACCTTCCAAAGAGTCCTAATAAACATGGAAAGAAGACATATACAAATATATGACAGGTATATCACTTATGTTAGAAAATAAGATAAATATCAAAGAGTCCTAATATATTTATACCATATCAATATAAAATCTTTCCAAATCTATTTACAACCTAATCTTACCATAAGTCTAGAAAAGAAAAACAAATCAAAACCCAATATTTATTTTGGAGAATTATTAGGTGTGTAAAACTTACACCCAAACAATCTCTCCCTTTTTTACCTTTCTGGAAAAAACACGTTTCAAGCATAAAATAATCAAAACTCCTCCTAAATCGCATGCTGAATATTACTAAACAAATGTAAATACATTTCAGACCATATTAGAACTGCAGCAAAAACCAACACAAATCAAGTTTTATTAAACAACCAAAAAAAAGCAAATATCCCTAAATAGATAATTGTTCCAATACAAGCCAGATTTAAATTTATATAAATTGTCCGTAGACACATTAGCATCTGCCTGTTCGCCTTGTCCTTCAAAATCAAACAGAAGGCCTTATATCCTTCCACATTCCCAGTGGTTGGGGTAGCAACAACATCTGGATTATCTTTCACAGGAGTAACATCTTCAGGATTAACTCCCCCTGCAACATTGATTGGTCCAACTATAGATTCTTCTCCCCTTTTTTGGCCAGAAAGTGAGCCAAGGATGGTTTGCAATTGAATGCAGAGAGCAGAAAAATGAGTAATATGTTGCTCAACAAAAGCCAACTGGACCTGTAAGAAAGCCACAAAAACAGAATCAGAGGGAATGTTAAGTGAAATGTTAGCCGGGATATGACCAAAATCTGGAGTATACTGAGGAGCAGACTGAGGAGAAGGGATCTATGGAGTCATGGGACATCTGTGATAGGAGTTTCAAAAGCTGGAGGTGCATCCCCTGGATACACGAGAGGAAGGCCCACTACTCTGTTCTTAGATCGCAGTAAAGAACCCAGGAGTAGGAGCGAACCTTTCATCCTGTCGAGTCTCAAACACTTAAGACACCAAAATTTTATATATGAGGATGTGTAATGGTAGTTCCTAGGACTTAGAGCGTGTGTCAACAAAGAAAGTCACCTCCTAAAAAACCAGCTTTCCAAAATTGAAGGGCAAACTCTTCCCAATTTGATACAAAACCCTAGCATGGGTTTTGGTCACAATAGAATTATTTCGTGTAGGGGACCAATTTACACAGCAGATTTTGTGCAAGAACCCATAAAATGATGTCATTCGGGCAGAGGGAAGCTTACGTGGATGTGCTGACCATTTTTTTTCAACTACACCAGTCAAGAATCGTGTTATCTCATTGCAGTTCAATTGGACATCAGCTTCTTCGAAGTCAGGCATATAGAAATACTCATTAATCACTTTGGGATTGAGATTATAGATCCTATTTCGTACAATCACCTTCCCATAATTGGGAGACCTCCGTATGGTAATTCTGGGGGACAAATTAGCATAAAACTCACAAACAACAGTATCAACATAAGGAAGTGCAGTGTCAATTGTGGTAAGAAAATTTATTTCCTCAAAAAATCTGTCCAAGTTAAACTGAGCAAAGTGATTATAATTTCGACATCTCTCTTCAACAAAATTTCGTACAAGTAAAGCATGAAATCTGTTAGCAGTAGATGTAATATAAAAAATCTTAGAATGAGCTCTACATATTTCATACTTTGAGTCAGATGTGTAATCAGATGCAACCACATCTTCCTCAACATTTTCCTGACTAGCTTCCTATCTTGCTTGCTGGAGCATCTCATCACCAACTTTATCAATCAGAGCATCATAGTCTTCCATAGGGTCTGGTTCTTTCGTGGCATCAAAATCCTCATCGCTCGAATCATCGAATTCGAACTTAGACTCAGATTGTTCAGATGTGCCCACATCTATCCTGACACTTTTCTTCTTCTTAGTTTTCTGAATCATCTAAGTTAGAGGCACATTATCATCACTATCTGGAGAACCTGTACCTTTCGAAGCCCTTGGCTCAACCACAAATTGATTGATATTATCTTCAGAGTAACTGAAATCTACATGGGGGATAAGAACTTCATCTCCCCTATTTTCGAAGTACGCCCAATTTCTTTATTTTGCTTTTTAGAGGTAGTTTCAGGTGATGAATCAGACAACTCAAAATCTTCAAGTGAGTAACCTCTCAGTTGCTTTGACCTGCTAACATTAGGATTTCCAAGTGGCCCATGCACAGTTCGAATGATTTCAAAATCTGGGGAATTTTCAACATCGATTTCATTGTCCTTTTCCCTTGGGAGAACGGTTGCCAGTGCAACGTCCTGAAGTAGAACATAGACAATAGCACAAAGAGTAGGGTTGTGTGGAGGAGAGGGATTTTCTGCAGGAGAGAATTCTATACCTGTGCCTGAAGCTTGGATTGTTGCAGATGCAGAGCCAGATGCAGTTGCATCTCTAACAGATTTAGGAGAAGATGGTGACGTACTCGACCCTTGATTTGCTGGAGGAACTGAAGAAGGTGTAGAAATAGACTCAGGTGGTGGAACACCTTTCTTGGTCGGAGAAGTTTGGGGATTTTTTTTAATGGGGGATGCTGACTTAGATGTAGTGGCAACTCTGATAATAGTTGGATCTGAGGTGTCAACCATGGATTTTTCGGACGTAGGGCTCTCTGAATTTTGGGGAGGAAGAAGATGACTTGCTTGGACTCCCAAATAGATTTTTGAGTGTGGAGACCAATCGAGCCATGGATGCAGAGAGAAAGCGTTAAGCTGCAGAGAAAAATTCAAGCCATAAAAAAACTTTGAAATACGTGAGAGGAGTACTTGATGACCTGCAACTTTTATAGGGATGAGAAAAGAGGCATAGTAGGGCATGACAATCAATGCCCAAAGAAGTGATTATTAAATAAGGAAATAAAATCTCATATATCCGGGACTCCAATAAAAGATGTCCCAATTAATGTCAAACTGTGATAAGGAAAGCATGATCAAATCAGATTCTCCTGATCCTCCATATCATGTTCAACCCATTAAGATATATCCATCAAGATTTTCGATAATTAAAGAGAGAATAATTTAATACTCAAATTTTATATGGAAATCGAATCTCAGTATTTTAGCCAAAATCACTAGGGTATGCAATACCTATATATGCCTAAAAATAAAAAAATCGCTAAGTGTTATGGACTGCAGCAGTGGATGCAGGTTCAAATATTGTCACATCTGGATTCAGACCTATAATGACAGATTCAATGAATTGCAATATGAAATTCCAGTTTTCCAAAACTTTCGAGTTTTCTGTAACTTTTCCAAGTCTCATGAGGGAGTCAACCAGAATGTATCTTTCACTCAAATTCCAAAGGTAACTCTTTTTCACATGATCATAATTTTTGGACAGCAATAAGCTTGAAGAAATTAGTCACAAGAAATAGCTGCAAATAGTGAGTAGGTAGTTTTTTCCTTGAAAGGCCTCCAAACATGATCAAGACTTTATTTTATAACTCAGCTACTGGGAAAAAATAACATTTTTGTAATTTGGAGAGATCAACTCACATCGATTTTCTAAGTAAAAATCATCTGTGACTAGTTTGAACCATTAATCCACTTTTTACAGACATGCAATATGAGCCTATTATGCAAGGATGGCTAAAAAAACATAGGAGAGAAGAGACATACACTGTATGGATGTTACGACAGATGTGATGTAAAATACTGTAATATCTCGTGCAGCATTTCAGAGAACACACAAACCAAGAGATTTTCTCAAGTTGGAAAACCTCTCAAAATCCAAAGTGTTGGTGAAGATGTCTGCAAGCTGATTTTCAGTAGCAATATACTTAATGCGGATTATATTTTTCTCAACTAAATCTTGAATAAAACGATATCTAATATCTATGTGTTTAATATGAGAATGTTGGACAAGATTTTTGATATGTGTAAAATAAATGTTAGACATTTTGCAAGCCTATAGTACTTCTACTTTATTGAATTGATTTGAGCGTATACACTTCCCATCTACTTTGAGAGTTGAGTGATACAATATTTCTTATGAGTCGTGATGTCGAATACCCAAATGAGTATTAATTATGCCGAATTTGTAATTGATGACTTTTTGATGATGAGTTACATTTTTACTAAAGTATTGATTTGATTGAAATTATGTGTTTGTAGTGTTCTTCTATCTACCCTGTATTATTTTTCTTAGTTTTCTCAAGGACGAGCAATGGTTTAAGATTGGGAAAATTTGATACGTGCATTTTGGGGGGTTATTTTGATACATATTCGATACATTTGCATGTATATTTAGTGTGTTTTAGTTGGTTTCCTTTGTTGAGGGTGATAATGTGTATTCTTGTAATTTTTACAGGAAATGGAGTTAAAATGGAAAGATATCAGTAGGACGGCCTGGACAAGAATGCCGAATGTAAAGAGATGATCAAATACGCGAAGAAAACAATGAAAAACAAAGTACATGGTCAGACCGCGTAATATTACACGATCGTGTTAATGGTTCCCGCGTGATTTTACACGCCCGTGCGACTTGTTTGAGGGAAGAATTTTAGAGAAAGATTACATGACCAAACCGTGTATCCTCTCTCAATTCTTGGCAGAGGGAAGAAGTAAAAAAGGTGAACAAATGGAAGGTCTCTCTCTACCTCACAAGCTCTTGGATCCTCATTACACGGTCGTGTATTTGGTTTGCGGCCAAAACAGAAAGCAAAACACAATACATGGTCGGACCGTGTAGAAATACACAACCGTGTATTCTACTTGGCAATGGATTTTATTTCCTAATTTCGTTGGGACTCTACCAGTAATCTCTCAAAGCATCTATAAAAGGAAGACCAAGCTCTAAAGCTGGATATAACATTATAAACGAAAATTACACTTGGGGTTACACAAATTTACGTACTTCTGAGAGAGAAACACAAATCAACGAAGAACGCCACAAGACCTTTCGCGTCGACGAAAGCATAAGGGTTCAAGACTTTGAAGAAGGATCCATCCTGACAAGAAGGGTTCCATTTTCTTAGTTTGACCTCTTGTTTGTACTTAATCCGATGTTAAACCATTTAATTCAAGGTTTTCTATTAATTTGTGATCAAATATGCTAGGCTAGACTTTCTGATCCTAAGGCATAATCAAAACTGTGGATTCATGTTAATTCTAGTTTGATTATTTTTCTTAATTGGTTTCTTGTGTTCTATTTATGAACTTAATTGTTTGTTTCTTGTAGATTATCTGATCAATAATTTGTATGTCTTATTTGTCGGGTCAAAATTTGGGAGATGAGATCCAACTTACGAAAAACAAGTTCATAGCATAAACGGGATTGAGTCGGGAGACCTATAACTATTTGTGGGGAGTACTTCAATTCTAAGATCTTTTTGGAGTTAATACTAATTTATTGAGTATGGATGCCTTCAATTCTTATTAATCAACTGTTTATGCGCTACCCATGAGGGAGAATAAACTACTTTAGAAATTGAACCCATTGATACACAGAAACTTGGTTTTATGAAACATTAATTGGAATTAATATTGAAGAAGCACGTTGAGATTATGTCCTAGTGTTGCTTTCGTATTTGTTGAAAACTTGTGGAGTTTGGGTCTTTAACAATTTTAGATATTTTATTTGTCAATTTAGGATTAGTTTAGATAAACAACTTTTGATTTTCGACCACTTCAATAAAATTGAAATACAATATTTACTGTACTTTATGTGTTTCGTATTCAATCCCTAAGGAATACGACCTTGGTCACTGCTATCTGCTAGCTACACTGTACACTTGCAGTTTAGTGAAAAGATTTTCATGATCAATTTTTCGAGATATCAATCGCACTCATGTTATCACAATAAACAGTTAATGTTTCACTTTGTAAATCATAGTCCTCAATCATTTGGTTCATCCATAAAAGTTGTGTGCAACAACTTCCTACTGCCACATATTCATATTCAACAGTCGAAAGTGACACACAATTTTGCTTTTCGCTATGCCATGAGACCAAGTTGTTTCCAAGATAAAAGCACCCTCCAGTTGTACTTTTTCAGTCAACAATATCTCCAGCCCAGTCAAAATCACTGAATCCCACAAGATTAGTGTTAGTGTCTTTAGTGTACTAAATTTCCAACAAACTTTCTATCATGCTTCTACACAAGATGTGGTCAACACTTTCAACCACATCCTCCTTACTCAACTTTTGACTTGACCCCATTAGAGTCTTCAAATGAGATGCATTTTCCAAGTTGAGTTTTTTGATAAGATCCGAGCATACTTGCTTTGGGAGATAAAGATTCCTTCCTTTAATTGTTTAATTTGCAAACCCAAGAAAAAACTTAATTCTCCTACCATACTCATTTCAAATGTGGATGACATGCAAGCAACGAATTGTTTTAACAACTTATCAGAGGACGAACCAAAAATGATGTCATCGACATAAATTTGAGCAATCATGATGTGTCATGGTTTTTCTTTTGAATAAACAGGGTTTTATCAACTTCACCACGTTCAAAACCAATTTGAAGAAGGTAATCATTTAATCTACCATACCAAGCTCTAGGAGCTTGTTTTGGTTGTTCACATGGTTACGCTTAAAATGGTCCTCAAAGCCTTTTGGTTGTTCTACGAATGCTTCTTCATCTAAAAAGCCATGTAAAAATGAATTTTTTACATCCATTTGGTGAAGAGTTAAACCAACATAACATGCAATTGCAAGCAACAAATATTGACTCAATACGGGCTATAAGAGCGAAGGTTTCATCGAAATCCACCCCCTCAACTTGTGTGTACCCTTGAGTTACTAATCGTGCTTTGTTGTGAACAATTTTGCCAGATTCATCTGTTTTGTTTTTGAAAATCCATCTTGTTCTTATGAAATTTACATCCTCTGGCTTAGGACGCAAAAGCCATACATCATTTTTGACAAATTGTTCTAGTTCTTCTTGTATTGCATGAATCCAAAATTCGTCTTTTAAGGCTTCAACAACATTCTTAGGTTCAAAATTAGACACAAAGCAATATGTTCTCACATTGATACAATCAGTAGACATGCAAACCATTCTCACCATATCATGATAGTTCACTTTACCTTTCCCTCGTGTCTTAATACCATCAGTAGCATTACCAATGATTTAAGATGTAGGGTGATTTTTCCGAATCCTTGTAGGTATATCTCTTTCATGATCTATGATTGGATCATTGGACTCTTCAATGTGTTCAGTATCTGAATTAGAATCAGTCTTAGCTACAGCAGATACGGATGTGGGCTCAGATGCCGTCACCTTTGGTTCTGCATTTGTGTCAGCTGTGATTGGGGATTCTGTCACATTCTCAGTCACATCTGTGCTTACATCCATTAGAGGCAGAGGGAACACAGTTTCAGTAAAATTGAATAAATTCCCAACATTATCTTCTTCATTTTTCTTGCAATATCTGAAAGATCATCGAAGACCATATTTACAGATTCCATTATGGTCTTAGTTCGAAGATTATAAACTCGATAAGCATGACTATTCGAATAGTAACTTAGGAAAAGGCATTTGTCACTTTTCGAGTCAAACTTACCAAGATTATCTAGATCATTTAGGACATAGCACACACAACCAAAAACATGAAAATGTTTGAGGTTAGGTTTCTTTACAAAAAGTATTTCATAAGGTGTCATTAAACTACTTGGCCTCAAATACATACGATTTGACATATGACAAGCAGTATTTAAAGCTTCTGCCCAAAACCTTTTTGAAAGTTTTTTAGAACTTATCATTACACGGGCTATGTCCTGCAATCTACGATTTTTTCTCTCTGCCACTCCATTTTGTTGTGGAGTTTTAGGTGCAGAAAACTCATGAGAAATCCCCTTTCTATTATAGAATGATGAGAAAGAATAGTTCTCAAACCCTTTACCATGGTCTTATCTAATTCTAGAAACAATTAGATTGTACAAATTACAAACCTTTCTATGCCATCTTCTAAAAGAATCAAAAGTTTCAGATTATTCACGTAAAAAATATATCCTAGTATAACATGAAAAATCGTCTACTATCACATAAGAGTATTTCCTACCACCAACACATTCAACTTCAATTGGACCTATAAGATCCATATGAAGTAATTATAGACAACTTGAAGTGTGAAAATGTGATATCATTTGATGCGACACTCTCTATTGTTTGCCCTTTTGATAGCTTCCACACACATTAACATTTTCCATAGAAAGTTTAGGCAAACCTATAATTGCTTCAAATTTCACAAGTTTCACCAACTTTTTAGGGATAACATGACCTAACTTTTGATGCCATAGGTCAGATTCATTTGTGTGTGCATTGTGACTTAGTTGTTCATTACAATACTAATAACAGTTGTCAGATGACCTCAAACCAGTAAGGATACATGTGTCTGATTCATCAAACAGTTCACAAGAGTTTTTATTAAACTTTACATAGAGGTCATCATCACACAGTTCACTTATACTGATGAGATCAGCATTAAGACAAACTACATGTAGCATATTACGTAGCCTTGGAAGACCATCAACATTCAACGTCCCTTTCCCAATAATTTTCCCTTTGGCTCCACCTCCATATGTTACATTGCCACCGTTGTATTTCTCATAGCCAGTTAAATACTCCAAAGTACCTGTAATATATCTTGAGCATCCACAATCGAAGTACCACAATCCTGCAATGTAAGATCTTAAAGAAGTATAGATAACATGGAATTTAATATCAGATTTTTTAACCCACAAAGATTTTGAAAAATTCGAAATGTGTTTACGAGGATGTCGTAACATTTCTGATGACATCTGGTGTCCATATTTTATATTGGCGAAGTCTGATTTCATTTTGTAACAAAATGGTCTTATATGTCCAGGAGCATGACAATAGTGACAAATAAAGTGGCGTTTTCGAGTTTTAGGTTTTTGAGCAAAACTCCATTTATTGTTGGAGGAATCTAAAGATTCTCTATTCTCTTTGGCTTTTACAAACACAGGAGTTTTATAACCAAGACCGGCTTTATTATCACTACCCAAAGAATGAATATCATCCAATTTCTTTTCCCGAATTGAACTTTTTCATGATTTCAAGGGATTCTTCCAGTTTAGAGTTTACCTTTTCAAACTCAAGATCTCTTTAATTGGTAAGGAAAATTCCAACATGGTGATAACTGCCTTTTGTTCATCATTTTCTTTCGTGATTTGATCATTCTGTTTCCTAAGAAGCTCATTCAGTTGAATCTTTTCGAGCCAATCTTTATGCAGTTTTTTGCATGTTTCTTCCAATCCTTCACCATCAGAATCATCATCATGTTCAAGATCATCAGATACAAAAGTAGAATTGAAACAGTAAAGGTCAGTTGCAGTCAAATCATCATTTTCTTCAGATGAATTTTCAGATGTGACCAAGGAAGGTGTGATATCACATCTCGAGCCACACCTCGGGAAACACTTGAAGGATTTACTTGAAGAGATTTCTTTTCTTCAGAAAAGTTGTTAGAACAATGTGTTCCACTTCCTGATCATTGTTTTCATTGTCAGATGCATTGTCACTCAAAGTCACACTCAAACTCATTCCCTTTTTCATAAAAGTGTTAGCACATTGGGCAACATATTGTGATCCACAGTACCAAAGATAGCATTCAATGTATTCGAGTGGTGATTTGTTAAAGATATTTCATCATTAGACCAATCAATTTCACATTTTTCACGATAGTCACCATCTATATGAATGAGTTTCAGAGGTGTCCAACCTGAAAGGATTGCATGCAGGCCCTTTCATCAATGGATTTGATGTAGGCTTGTATTTTGACTTACCAAATAGAATAGTTGGAGCCATCTAGAATAGGGGGATGAAAAGTGGGGTTATTTTGAATATCTATGCTAACAAACACACATGATACATTTAGTGTCATCAAGTATTGGCTCTGATACCAATTAAAAGAATTGCAGCACGTAGATATTCCAAAAGTTTTGCAGAGTATAGATGTGATCACAGATCTAATCACATTCGCAATCACATGCAGCGGAATAAAAAGAAAAGAAATAATACACAAGATGTAAAAATTTATCTACAAGTAAACTAGCTTGTAGATGTGCCAATATGGCAAAACGTTTCACCAGTAAAACTGTTTGATTCCGTATACAATGAATACAAAAATCAATTTGTAGAAAATCAATGAAAACTCTTATCTAGAGTTGAACTTATCGTTGTAATACAACCCATCCAATAATAGATATGTATGGGCTTCATTTATCATAATACTAAATGATTATAGATGAAAACAAGCTAACAAACATAATGGTAGACTAAATGTTATCGTTGGATGTGAGTGGATGCAATCACATCCAAGATCGCATTCAGTACAGTAAAGTTCCTTGTGCGTGAATGACTCTAAACTCTTTCAACTCTCTTGTATCTCTTATATATTTCTTATGTAGTGAATAAGCACGCCCTCCTCTCTTTTATAGGCGTCTAAGACCTTCCAAAGAGTCCTAATAAACATGGAAAGAAGATATATATAAATATATGACAAGTATATTACTTATGTTAGGAAATAAGATAAATTTCAAAGAGTCCTATTATATCTATACCATATCAGTATGAAATCTTTCCTAATCTATTTACAACCTAATCTTACCATAAGTCTAGAAAGGCAAAACCAATCAAAACCCGATCTTTTATTTTGGAAAATTATTAGGCGTATAAACTTACACCCTAACACGTACCTTACTCGTATACTAATGGGTGTTAATTTTACATCACATACCCATCCCAAACCCGTATAAAACTACCCATACCCATTCCATTAGGGTCTGGGAGGGTGGGTACCAATGTCTACCCATCCCACTGTCATCCCTAGTCAAAATGGACCAAAAATAGGTAAAGAAATCCTCAACTGAAGGCATTATTATCTGAACTTTTGCAAAGAAATATACAAATAAATATTCGGATGGCGCTCACTTAGAGCACATAAATAGTTGGGTTGGGCTCTTTGAATCTTATTTTGTTTTCTAATTTTTATGTTAATTGATCGTGAAACTATCATATTTCCATGTGGACTTCGAGAAATATATTTATAAATAAGAAAATATAAAAATAATAATCAACGCATGTCATCATCAAAGAAAAGAAAAATTATTCACAATTATTAGACAAAATTGTTTGTATCTATCGATCAGTATCTTGATTGTATGGATTGAATATTCCCTTTTTATAATATATATTATTTGTTCGAAATACATACCCATATTGTACTAATGTGGTATCACATGGATACAAACTATTGAAAGGGATCATTGTTTGTAATATACAAATTGTTCAGGGCATCAAAGTTGTTCCGTCGAAAACTCTCCCAACGTTTAATTCAAATTTAGAGAGAGAATAGAATAGTTGAAACACACACTACAAGAATTAGAGTAAACTGAATAACTTTTGTAACGTAGTTTGATTTTTTTTTACATATCTTCTGCATGCTCATGAAAATCGATTACTTATATATCTAAAGCATTTTCACTGCCAAACTAAACATTTTCCATAATGTTTCTTCTTGCATTTTGAGCAAAATAGCTTATTAGTTGTGCACTCGGGTGAGCATTCACATCAGTCATCATTTGCTTATTATAATTCCCATTTTGATTATGCTTTGCTCCGTCCTATTTTCTCTTCTCAGATACAACAAACAACTTTTGACCGTCATTATCATTAGCCAGACCTGCGTCTACCTCATGTGTCCTTCGCATCATTACAAAATACTCCATGTCCCCTTGGATAGATATTATATATACCAGACAGTTGTGATCACAGTCCTTTCATTGACCTCATAGCTTTTTAGGGATCAATATCAACCAAGGGTGGAGAAAACCGGCTCAGTTTGTTGAATTTCCTTAGCCCCAATTATATTCCTCTATTTGAAATATAGGAATTTTCTCATCTTTCTTATCATGATATGACCGTGTGAAAATTTTTACCATCACAAATACCTTGAATTCATCCCAAGTCAAAGTATTTTGTTCTTTCTTGGTCTTAGTCCTGTAGTAACTGTAGGTCCCAAGGGGTGCGAGTGTAAGGTTTAGAAGGGGGGTTGAATAAACCTTACCAATTTTTCGATTTAGTCCTGTTAAAAGTTCAGAGTTAATACTTCACAGCTAAGTCCTTGATGGACAACTAAGTTAGTTAAAAAGCGAGTTAGGCACTCAATGCACTGACTCGAGCCGTTGATAGAATAACTCACCGCTTAGTCTAAAACTTAACTTGACTGTGATATGATTTCAGCGGAAGACTTAACACCCTTGAATTTGGTTTAAGTTTGTTTTAATACTTGATTATAACACTTTGTTGATTATCAATTGGATAGCAAATTTATCGGCAAATATTGAAATAATATGCAAAATTAAAGTCTTTGAAATGTAAATGACACAATAAATTTTATAGAGGTTCAAGATGGGGTAATTCTTCTACTCCTCTCTTCTCCAACTCCTGGAGGAATCCACTAAGTATTGATCAATGTACAAAGTGGTTATCACCCGTATGCAAGTCTTGATCACACACGGTGACTTGATCCTTTGGGACTCGGTCCGAGATGCATTGGTCACACAAACCAAGCTTCTCGTGCTACTCGGCCTTCTTCACAGGGCAACCTGTCTTGCTACTATAGCCCACTTGCTCAAGCTTCTTGGATTTGATCACGAAGCCCTCCAAAAACTTGAGACTGGTTCGACCTTGAACCTTTCTACAATCCTTTGTGGAATGTAGACCCCTTGATTCTTCAAATGTTTCCTCTTCAACTGATTGAAGTCGTCTTTCCTTCACAGGTGAGTGTTGGATTGATTTCCTTCGTAATGTAGGCTTGAGGATTGAACTTGAATGGCTTGAGTATATTTCAGGTTACAGATATTGCTTTCTTGCCTGTAATGGTTTTCTCAGGTAATCAAGGTAACCTCTTCTCAAATAGATTCCTCAGCCTTTTATAGTGTTCTTTTGAAAATTTGCCCGTTGAAGAGATAGGTTAATTTTCAAAAGACACTTGTGGTCGTTGGCTTGTCTTGTTGCGATCCTTGGAATTGACATTTCCTCGTATGAATGAGTCTTGACTTTTTCGAGTTCGACACAGTGCGAGCTTCCCATTGGTTTATTCCTTTTGCATGCTTCGGGGATCGAGCACTTTAAGAAAGACAAGATGGAAGTATTACTTGTTTAAGTAATTTTCTTGACTTAAAAACGGATCTCTTTCAGATTATCTCGACTTGACCGCATTTCCTTGACTTCCCCAGGTGACTTGAGTCGACTTCCAATCATTGATGACTCATCCATCACTTCAACTTGAGACTTGGCTATCTTGAGTTGACTTGATCGACACTTCACTCACCGCATCTCACCGCACCTTCATCGAGTTCCCGTCTTCTCTTCTTTGCCACACTCACCGCCTCACAAATGAGTCTTCCTTATAGTCTCCAGTTGACTTCTTGCATATTCGGCATAGCCGACTTAACTCACTTCGACCAACCCTATCTATTACAATGCAATTTACAACAAAATGGGGTGCCAACTTTTTATTCTAAGTTTTACATGACATTCATCAAAATCTAAAAATTAATTTCCCAACAATTTCTCCCTTTTTGATGATGCCAAAACTTAAAACATTCATACAATAATTAAATAGCAAAGATACGTACATACAATGTAGAATCACAGAATGTATGCGTAGAATCAATCTTTTATTGATCATAACATTCTTATTCTTTACACAGATGTTTAGAGTGTATCAGAGCTTAAACAGAGCTTAAGGTAACCATACTATTCTATATCTACGCAAGTATAAAAATTATACAATTTTATTCGATGTACAGAAGACTTACATAAAGATGCATTTACATAGTAAAATACATGAAGGGGTGGGCATCAACACTTCATCTCCTTCGCTGCCTCCTTCTTTCCTCATCAGCTCTGTCTTCTTCTGATCTGTTTCTATTCTTCTCTTCTTCAGCTGCTTTCTTTTTCTCATATGATTTTCTGGCAGCTTCATCTCTTCTTTTTCTTTCTTGTCTTTCTTCCCACAACTGAGTTTGTCTTCTATTTTCTTCTTCGATTCTCTTCACATATTCAAAGATTGTTCTTGGCCACTTGTAGGTTGGCTACTTCGTCGAATCAGCCCCAATAGATCCCTCCTCCTTTCTCGCCTGGATCTATATATTCAATGTTTTTGGGCGAGAGGTCTGGTCCAAAACCTCTTCCTCCTCCATCGCTTCTTCCTCTTCCTGCAGGCGTGTATTGTACTTGAGGCCTTTTTCCCAATACAAATCCCGGTGCTTGAGCCATGGACATATTTGCGAAGTATCCTCGAATGCGAGCGTCTTGAATTCATCAATAGATCTTGGCTTGGTTCCGACGTCGAAATGGCATCGGTGTCTCTTCCCCGCCGAATGCCTCCATATTGTTTTAGTATATCCGCTCACTCGGGCATCCATCTTTCCTTCCACCTCCTTCATCCCTCGCTTCTACTATTTTTCGCCACCATGGGTGCTCAAAGGAGTGTTGGAGCGCAGAGTCATCGGAGTTTGCTTTGATGATATCACCGTGACTAATCCTTGTTGAGGGTTTTTGCAATCATCGAGTCATGTCTTTCGAACCTTCCCCCTCAACAGATTTTCCCTTCTCTCTCTTCTTAGTTCTTGATTGTCTTCTCCTTCACAACGTCCTTCTTCTTCTCAGAACCTTTCAACGCCTTTAGGTATTCCTCTTCCCCCTTTTTGGCATCATCAAAGGAGAGAGGAACCCCGAAACAAGCTAGCAATCATGAAGTCTAAGCGGTGATAGGAAGTTATGCTTGGTCTGAATCTGCGGAGTATGCTGCACGGAATTCGGAGCGGGTGGCGTTGGATTCAGCTGTCACCAGCTTCATTTCAGCCATGAGGAGGCTGAATTTCCTCTCCATGTTCTCCTCTACGCGCAAAAGCTCTTTCTTATTAAATTCACGCAGCAGCTGCATCTCTGTGTTGTGATATTCATGCATTCGATCAATGTTTTCTTGCATTCTTCTCTTCATATCAGCATTCTCAGCCCGCCAGACTAGCAATTTATTGAACAATGTTCTGAAGTATCGAGCTTGTTCTACGCGCATTGTCTGCTGTTGTTGCCACCATTCCCGGATCCTGACAATTATCCATCCTCATGTCCAAAGGAGGCCTGGTGCCTCTCCATCTTCTCTATCTCTGCGCAAATATGGCCTTGAAAACTTCTCGAACCTCACCGTCATACTTGTCTCACCAAGGCCAAGCAACGCAAAGTCAAAGTCTCAGATTTGCTAGACGATGGTGTCTGTTGGAATAACGGGATCGGAGTTTATGGAAACGTTCTTGATCTCTAGCCGATTCTTCAAGAAGGTCGGGCGGACTCGAGAGAAAAGGGAAATGATTCTTCAAACGGATCATCACGGCAACGGAATCGCTCAATGATAACTTGTGCTCGTGAAGTTCCCGGTGGAGTCGATCTGCTGCGCAGCTTGGGAGCTGCGATTGACTGTTTCACCGTGGGTCCATTATGGAGTTGACCACTGGTGAGCCTCACTGTCTCGGCCAAGACTTAAATCGGTCTCACCGGTTTTTTCCATATGAGTTGACTGTCCTCGGCCATATCGGTAAGCGTCATCGGACGATGATGAGATTTTTGCATGGGTGGCTCATCATCAAAATTAAAGGTTTGGCGAGTAGCCTTAAGGTTGGTCTTACTGGTGCTTGGGAGAACATCCTCACCGAGTCTTTTGGATCGGCAATGGGGATGACTCGAACCGTCTTCACTTTCGGATCCCGGAAAGGTTACATCAGGATTATCTTGGGAATCGTGAAGAGCACTTATCTCCTTTTCGGATGGATCAATGATAGTAGGAAGGATGTTCTCAGGCTTCCGTCTCTTTACCCCGGAAGTCTCAACCTCCCGTTGGCCTTCATTACCTCCTGCAATCTCAATCTGCGATGAGGCCTTGAGCGATCCCTTCGACGGTGTCGATTGTCTTGGGGTCTTCTCGAGGTGGCACTTTCATTGCCCAGTGTGAACCCCCGGCGCTTCCTTCCCGTGCCTCGACCGCATCAACGACGTCATTGGCTGCAGAAGCGCTTGGCACTTCACCGAGACAGTCTCAATCGCCTCGAGCCTTGTCGTGACAAACTTGCATTGTATCCATTTGTTGTTCCTTCTCCACTTCGCCTCCAAGATTCGTTGTGGAGTCACCGCAAAGATCCTCCGACCTTGCTGCGGTGGAGGGAGTTTCCCCACCGGTGGCATACCACCGAGTGACTTGGAATGGGGTCACTCATCTCGGACTCATTGTTCCCTTTGAGTGTTCAAGTTGGGGCGGAGGTGGTAAGACACCTTCATTAGGGGTTGGCTCGACTGGGGTTCCCACATTCCCGGTTTCATCGCCAGCCTCCTTAACACCTTCTTCTCGAGTGAGCGGGGAAGTGGTGGCGGCGACAACAGATGGCAATATCTTTGCGCACCACTCCCATCGGGTCAAGTTCCGCCAGTGATCCGGAAGACTCCCGGTCCTTCCATCGGCTTTTTGCTCATGTAAGATCCTGGATTCGGCATGGCTTGCTGCATTTCCAATTCTTCTCATTGTGAATGGTCCGATCATCATCACTCTCGACAAAGATATCAAGGTGTGGATAAGTATGATCGATGGTGTTCCGCTAGAGGGCGACATCGCTTTCTCACGAGCTTCAGCTTCCTCGCCCGCTCTACTTCTCCTTCTCTTTGAAGATCCGCAAGATATCACGTGCGCTTTCTTCATCCATGCTTGGACCACAGTGGTCAATCCGAGAAAATTCAACATTCTTCTTCTTTTTCAATAAACTCCGGTCTTTGGAATCGTTTCCTGGATCGACTCGGCTTCCACTTCCTCCATTCTCGCAGGCGATTTTGGATGTCCGGATATGGTGGGGATATGATCATCACGCATCATTTTCTTCATCATTATCTCCTTGCCGCCCCTCATTCTCGGGGGATTGAAGGTAGCAAACTTTGGTGCTCCACACCTCAAGCCAGTCTGTTGTAGGAGGGGATACAACCCCGTCAACAGGAGAGTTTGCTTTCTCGGCTACTTCTTGTGTCTCAAATTGCTCGACTACAATCAGTGTCTTCAATTTGCCTCTGTGATCGGCTTCAAAGAGACTTGGTCGTTTATCAATATTATCGGGAGACTCTACTTCTCCGATTGTCTCCGCTGATCGATTCTAGCCGAGTGGCGACTCACTTGTTTTCTCAAGCTCGATCGCTTGAAAAGTCTTCTCCTTTTGGTCCTTCCCGGAGGAATTTCTGTTCGGATGCGCTTCCTCCGAGTCCTGGGCGGGGCGGGGCCGTTTGTCTTTTCTCGAGGAGCGGCTTTCTAGGCTTGTCGGTCCTCCTTTTCTTGACAACCGGAAAAGGTATTTGAGGTTCCTTCTCCGCTACGGCTGCGGGGCGGTGTGACTCAGGGGGGCAGTGCATCTTTTGTTTTCTTTTTCTTTCTTTGTAGGGGCAGCAGTTTCTTCTTTGTAGTCAGCAGGGGCGACCTTCTTCTTCGGCGGAGGAGGAGACAACTGCTTTTCTTGAGGGCACCGATTCCCCTCACTGTGACAGCCCTCTTGGCGTATGCTCGCTTCACGTGCTCGGAAAGGTTAGACCGAACATTTTTCTTGTTTACATGGAACGCCTTTCCATGTCGAAGAGGATTCCTTTAACTTCCATCATCCGCCAATCACCAAATCCGCACCCCCAGGATCCTCCAAACGAACCATCCTCCTTGAAGGATTTATTCCCAATATTCGCAAAGTCCGTGTATACAAACTCAGCCAGTTCACCTTCTTCTCTTCAATGATCGCACCATTACGATCGGCTTAGTTTTGAACAATGGTTAAAGCTTCCAAATTTGATGTCTATGCATTTGGCAACAATGTCCAGCAGCTTTGTGGTAGTCCTCCTTCAACGACTTCCGTCACCAGACAACCTTCGCAAACAGATCGGGTTTGGCTACTTCCTTCCATGCAAATGAGTTAATATCAGCTTCATAAATCTCCGGCACTTCTTCCGCCGGCAACAAACAATGTTCTGCCAAATCCTTGGCAGTTATGGTGAAGTCTTTCCCGTGAACAGAGAACTTGATGCCCTTATCGTGAACTTCAGCGTTCACATAGAACTGTGCGACCTCCTCCACGTTGGTCATCTGAAACTTCATCGACAAAAAGGGTTTCAGTCCTGATTTCTCCAACTTCTCTGCTATTTTCTTCACAAGGGTTTCGTTTGACCCTTGTTTGATCATGCCTTCAAATCCACAGAGATCCCGTGTGGATTTGCTTTCCCAATTTGACGGTCGTGCGTAGATGCCATTTCTCG
Organism: Rehmannia glutinosa; assembly: GCA_016081115.2. Taxonomy (NCBI): domain Eukaryota; kingdom Viridiplantae; phylum Streptophyta; class Magnoliopsida; order Lamiales; family Orobanchaceae; genus Rehmannia; species Rehmannia glutinosa. Next base: position 58,910,748 of record CM071931.1, on the reverse strand, counting down.
AAGATTTACCGAATGAAACTTTGAAAAATAAGCTTTGAAGATTTGTAGGGTTTTGAGAGTAAAAATGCTTTCTTTGCTTTTGAGAGGGAAGAACAGTTTTGGTAAAGTGAGAGAAATTCGGACGAAATGGTATATGTATGGGTTATGAAAGAACGTGCGGGTGGTTTTTGAAGTTTGATCAAGATCAACGGCTCGATTTTGCACACCGATTAGCATTTAATTTCTTGCATTTAATGCGGCAAATTTATATCCAATCATAAGCTTGGTGTGCGGCTTTTGATCACACGTCATAATTATGCCGCGTCATTCTTAAAAAACATTCCCGCTTAGTAAAACGATGCGTTTTTGTCACTTTGCTCATAAATGACTCGGCTTATTCCTTAGTTGATTTAACTCTTCTCTCTTTGCACATAGGTACTTTCAAATCGGTCCATCCTAACTTGATGCGATTGATTCTCCGATCTGGTGATTCACTTAGCCGATTCAAGAGTTCAACTCTTTTTCATCTTTTCATGTTCCATCTCTTTTCTTTGAGTCTTCTCGAGTGTCAACTCACCAATTAACCCTAATTCATGCTTGAGTTCTTCAAATCTTGATTCACATAATGGTTTTGTGAATATATCAAATAACTTGTTTATCGGTTGAGATATATTCAAGGTGATGTCCTTCTTTTCAACATGATCTCTTATGGAGTGATATCTCGACATCAATGTGCTTTGTTCTTGAGTGCAATACAGATTCTCGAGTGATTGCAATTGCACTTGTGTTGTCACACATGATTGGAATTTCCTTTTATTCAACTTCATAGTCTCTCACCTTTGTCTCATCCATAAGACTTGGGCACAACAATTGCGCCTATGTATATGTATTCGATTCACCAAGGAGGTGGCTATTGAATTTTGCTTGCTAAACCAGGAAATTAATCTATTTCCAAGCATTTGACATGTACTTGAGGTACTCTTCCCCGTCAACTCTACATCCAAAGATAGTCGTAGTCCGAGTAACCAATTAGCTTGAATCCACCTTCCCTAGGATACCATAAGCCAACTTCTTGGATTCCTTTCAAATATCTCAAGATTCTTTTTCGCATATCATGTGGCTTTCTTTTGGAGCAGATCAAATATTGCACATACACCTACAAAGAAAGGTGATGTCCGCCCGCTTGCTTGTGAGATAGAGAAATGATCCAATAAGTGCTCGATCTTGTTTGATCCACAGCTTGCCATCCGTATCCATATCCAAGTGCTCGATATCTTGTTTGATCCACAGGCTTGCCATCTCAGATCAAGGAAGAATGTCGGCTCTCCCATCATGCTCATTTCAAATTTGCTTTGCATGAGATTTGAGAATTTATCACACACGCTCTTTGTCTCAGTGGATCCAAAGATGATGTCATCCACATATATTTGGACAAGCAATATACTCTTCCCATCTTGAATTAAGAAGAAGGTTCTATCCACTTTGCCTTTTGTGAATCCGTTCTCGATCGAATTGTGATAATGTATCATACCATGCTCTTGGTGCATGTTTCAATCCATATAAAGCTTTCTTGAGTTTGTATACTTTATCTCCAAGAGTCTTCTGCTCAAATCCTGGAGGTTGTTCAACATACACTTCTTCCTCCAATAACCCATTAAGGAATGCACTTTTTACATCCATTTGATATACAATGAAGTTCTTGTGAGCAAAGATAGGCAAGAAACATTCTTATGGCTTCCAATCTTGCTACAGAGCAAAAGTTTCATCAAAATCTATTCCTTCTTCTTGGCAATACCCTTTGTCTACCAATCTTGCTTTGTTTCTTACCAAAGAACCTTCCTCATTCATCTTGTTTACGAACACCCATTTAGTGCCAATAACATTTTGAAGGGTAGGTCTTTGAACCAATTCCCATACTTTGTTTCTTTCAAACTGATTCAGCTCTTCTTGCATGGCTTGAATCCAATGTGTGTCATCCAATGCTTGTGAAACATCTTTTGGCTCTATCTGTGAGATAAAGTAAGTGATCATTGCTTCTTGTTGAGCTCTGGATCTTTGTTTTACACCTTCTCTTACATCTCCAATGATTAGTTCTCGGTGGATGGTCTCTCGGCCATCTTACATCGGGTTGGAGTAAGTTAGGCGGATTGATCGTCTTGCACTGTGTTATTTTGATCAGCTCTCTCATCATCACTTAGCTGCAGATTTTCCAGTTGTCTTTGAGACTCAGCTATCTCATCTTCATTTGAGTTTATAATTCCAGCTTCAGCTTCAACATAGGGACTCTTCTCGCATCGTAGGCGATTCAAATTATCACCGACTCTTCAATGTCTTCTCCATTTACATTGGGCTCATCAAACACCACATGGATGGACTCTTCTCGTAACCATTGTCCTCTTGTTGAGCACTCAGAGGCTTTGCTTTCACCGAGTATCCCAAAAGATACCTTCATCGACTTTAGCATCAAAAGCCTTTAAATTGTCTTTGCCATTGTTATGGATGAAGCATTTGCATCCAAATATTCTAAAATATGCAACATTTGGCTTTCTCCTGTCCCAAATCTCATAGGAGTCTTTGTCACCGTCTGCTTATCATGCATCTATTTTGAGTATAGCATGTCTTTGTGTTTATTGCTTCACCCAAAATCTTTTAGCGCCCCCTCACTAACATGGTCCTTCGCTTCTTTGAGAGTTCGCTTTCTTCTTTCTCGCACCTCCATTCGCTTTGGAGTCCTTGTCAGAGATAATTCATGACCAATACCATTTTCAACACAATATCGAGTTATTATACCATTGACAAACTCGGTTCCTCCTCACGATCTTATTTTGATAATGGTTTGACTCTTCTCATTTTGGATTCTCTTCATCACCGTGGTAGTTTCGCAGGTTTCTTTCTTCTTACACATGAAAATTGTCCATGTGTATCTTGAGTAGTCATCTACTACCACCAAGGTGTATTTCTTTCCACTTATGCTAGCTTTGTTCAACAGACCAAATAGATCCATATGTAGCGTGTGTAATATTCTTGTTGAAGATGGACATGTATTTTCTTTGAATGATGATTTGATTTGCTTTCCCATCCGGCATGCATCACATACACTCTCCTTGCTGTCCCTCGTTCTCGGGGATTGAATGTAGCAAACTTTGGTGCTCCACACCTCGGCGCGTCTTTGTAGGAGGATACAACCCCGTCAACAGGAGAGTTTGCTTTCTCTCTACTTCTTGTGTCTCAAATTACGACTACAATCAGTGTCTTTAATTTGCCTCTGGATTGGGCTTGGAGACTTGGCTATTTCATCAATATTATCGAGACTCTACTTCTCCTTGTCTCACGATCTATTCCAAATGAGTGGCGAGACTCAATTGTTTTCTCAAGCTCGATCGCTTGAAAAGTCTTCTCCTTTTGGTCCTTCCTGCAGGAATTTCTGTTCGGATGCGCTTTCCTCCGAGTCCTGGGCGGCGGAGGCCGATGCCGTTGTCTTTTTCTCGAGGAGCCGGCTTTCTAGGCTTGTCATCGGTCCTCCTTTTCTTGACAACCGGAAAAGGTATTTGAGGTTCCTTCTCCGCTACGGCTGCGGGGGGGTGACTCCTACCGCAGGGGCAGTGCATCTTTTGTTTTCTTTTTCTTTCTTTGAGGGGCAAAGCATCTTCTTTGTAGTCTGCAGGGGCAGCCTTCTTTCCTGGGGGAGGAGGAGACACTGCTTTTCCAGGGCTACCGATTCCCCTCACTCGTGATCAGCCCTCTTGGCGTATGCTCGCTTCTCGTGGAAAGGTTAGGACGGAACATTTTCTTGTTTACATGGAACGCCTTTCCATGTCGAAGAGGACTCCTTTAACTTCCATCATCCGCCAATCACCAAAGTACTCCCGGGGATCCTCCAAACGAACCATCCTCCTTGAAGGATTTATTCCCAATATTCTCGGCGAGTCCGGTGTATACAAACTCACCTGCTTCACCTTCTCTTCAATGATCGCAAATGCCATTACGATCGGCTTAGTTTTGAATAATTGGTTAAAGCTTCCAAATTTGATGTCTATGCATTTGGCAACAATGTCCAGCGATTTGTGGTAGTCCTCCTTCAACAAACTTTCTTTTGTGTAGACAACCTTCAAGATCGGGTTTGGCTACTTCCTTCCACGCAGCAGACCAAGTTAATATCGCTTCATAAATCTCCGACTCTTCCGCTAGCAACAAACAATGTTCTCGCCAAATCCTTGGCGCTTATGGTGAAGTCTTTCCGTGAACAGAGAACTTGATGCCCTTATCGTGAACTTCAGCGTTCACATAGAACTGTGCGACCTCCTCCACGTTGGTCATCTGAAACTTCATCGACAAAAAGGGTTTCAGTCCTGATTTCTCCAACTTCTCTGCTATTTTCTTCACAAGGGTTTCGTCTGACCCTTGTTTGATCATGCCCTCAAAATCCACAGTAGATCCCGTGTGGATATGCTTTCCCAATTTGACGAAGTCATACGTAGATGCCATTTCTCGAAGATTTACCGAATGAAACTTTGAAAAATAAGCTTTGAAGATTTGTAGGGTTTTGAGAGTAAAAATGCTTTCTTTGCTCTTGAGAGAGATGAACAGTTTTGGTAAAGTGAGAGAAATTCGGACGAAATGGTATATGTATGGCTTATGAAAGAACGTGCGGGTGGTTTTTGAAATTTGATCAAGATCAACGGCTCAGATTTTGCACACCGATTAGCATTTAATTTCTTGCATTTAATGCAACAACATTTATATCCAATCATAAGCTTGGTGTGCGACTTTTGATCAGACACGCCATAATTATGTTGACGCTCATTCTTAAAAAACATTCCCGCTTAGTAAAAACATTCCTTAGTTGATTTAACTCTTCTCTCTTTGCACATAGGTACTCACCGTGTCTAACTTGATGCACCGATTCTCCGACACGGTTGTTTTCACTTAGCTGATTCAAGAGTTCAACTCTTTTTCATCTTTTCATGTTCCATCTCTTTTCTTTGAGTCTTCTGAGTGTCAACTCAGCTCAATTAACCCTAATTCATGCTTGAGTTCTTCAAATCTTGATTCACATAATGGTTTTGTGAATATATCAGCTAACTGTTTATCAGTTGAGATATATTCCAAGGTGATGTCCTTCTTTTCAACATGATCTCTTATGAAGTGATATCTGACATCAATGTGCTTTGTTCTTGAGTGCAATACAGGATTCTGAGTGATTGCAATTGCACTTGTGTTGTCACACATGATTGGAATTTCCTTTTCTTCAACTTCATAGTCTCTCACCTTTGTCTCATCCATAAGACTTGGGCACAAACTTGCCCAGCCTATGTATTCGATTCACCAAAGGGAGGTGGCTATTGAATTTTGCTTCTTGCTAAACCAGAAATTAATCTATTTCCAAGCATTTGACATGTACTTGAGGTACTCTTCCTGTCAACTCTACATCCAGCATAGTCAGAGTCTGAGTAACCAATTAGCTTGAATCCACCTTCCCTAGGATACCATAAGCCAACTTCTTGGATTCCTTTCAAATATCTCAAGATTCTTTTGGCAGCAGTCATGTGGCTTTCTTTTGGAGCGGATCAAATATTGCACATACACCTACAAAGAAAGGTGATGTCCGCCCTTCTGCCGTGAGATAGAGAAATGATCCAATAAGTGCTCGATGATCTTGTTTGATCCACGAGGCTTGCCATCCGTATCCATATCCATTTTGATGATGTATTCATTGGTATTTTCATAGAAGACTTCTCTTCCATACCAAATTTCTTCATTAAATCTCTCGTGTATTTTGTCCGACTTATGAAGGTTCCATCCTTCACTTTTTTTACTTGGAGTCCAAGGAAGAATGTTAGCTCTCCCATCATGCTCATTTCAAATTTGCTTTGCATGAGATTTGAGAATTTATCACACAAAAGCTCTTTTGTGAATCCGTTCTCGATCGGGAATTGTGATAATGTATCATACCATGCTCTTGGTGCATGTTTCAATCCATATAAAGCTTTCTTGAGTTTGTATACTTTATCTCCAAGAGTCTTCCTCGCTCAAATCCTGGAGGTTGTTCAACATACACTTCTTCCTCCAATAACCCATTAAGGAATGCACTCTTTACATCCATTTGATATACAATGAAGTTCTTGTGAGCAGCATAGGCAAGAAACATTCTTATGGCTTCCAATCTTGCTACAGGAGCAAAAGTTTCATCAAAATCTATTCCTTCTTCTTGGCAATACCCTTGGGCTACCAATCTTGCTTTGTTTCTTACCACGAACCTTCCTCATTCATTTTGTTTCTGAACACCCATTTAGTGCCAATAACATTTTGAAGGGTAGGTCTTTGAACCAATTCCCATACTTTGTTTCTTTCAAACTGATTCAGCTCTTCTTGCATGGCTTGAATCCAATGTGTGTCATCCAATGCTTGTGAAACATCTTTTGGCTCTATCTGTGAGATAAAGTAAGTGATCATTGCTTCTTGTTGAGCTCTAGATCTTGTTTTTACACCTTCTCTTACATCTCCAATGATTAGTTCTGGTGGATGGTCTCTCAGCCATCTTACATCAGGTTGGAGTAAGTTAGCTGGATTCAGTCGTCTTGCAGCTGTGTTATTTTGATCAGCTCTCTCATCATCACTTAGCTGCAGATTTTCCATTGTCTTTGAGACTCGGCTATCTCATCTTCATTTGGGTTTATAATTCCACTTGACTTCAACATAGGACTCTTCGCATCGTAGTGATTCAAATTATCACCGACTCTTCAATGTCTTCTCCATTTACATTGGCTCATCAAACACCACATGGATGGACTCTTCTGTAACCATTGTCCTCTTGTTGAGCACTCTGTAGGCTTTGCTTTCACCGAGTATCCCAAAAGATTCCTTCATCAGCTTTAGCATCAAAAGCCTTTAAATTGTCTTTGCCATTGTTATGGATGAAGCATTTGCATCCAAATATTCTAAAATATGCAACATTTGGCTTTCTCCCCGTCCAAATCTCATAGGAGTCTTTGTCACCGTCTGTTTATCATGCATCTATTTTGAGTATAGCATGTTGTGTTTATTGTTTCAGCCCAAAATCTTTTAGGCACCTGCTTGACTAACATGGTCCTTGCTTTGCTTCTTTGAGAGTTCTGTTCTTTCTTTCGCAACTCCATTCTTTGTGAGTCCTTGCTTTGCAGATAATTCATGACCAATACCATTTTCAACACAATACTCGAGTTATTATACCATTGACAAACTCAGTTCCTCCGTCGATCTTATTTTGATAATGGTTTGACTCTTCTCATTTTGGATTCTCTTCATCACCGTGGTAGTTTCTCGTAGGGTTTCTTTCTTCTTACACATGAAAATTGTCCATGTGTATCTTGAGTAGTCATCTACTACCACCAAGGTGTATTTCTTTCCACTTATGCTAGCTGGTTCAACAGACCAAATAGATCCATATGTAGCAGTGTAATATTCTTGTTGAAGATGGACATGTCTTTTCTTTGAATGATGATTTGATTTGCTTTCCCATCCGGCATGCATCACATACACTCTCCTTCTTGTATAATCGAGTCCGGAAGTACTTCTACAAGATTACTTCTTTCAAGTTTGTTAATAGTTTTGAAATTCAGGTGACTCGACTTTTGTGCCACGACCCAACTTGATTCGGTTGTGCTCTTTGCTAGTAGACAAGTGCTTGGTGTTACAGTTGACCAATCTACTACATACATGTTCTTTTGTCTGCATCCTTGCAACACAACTTCATTTGTTTCAGTGTCCTTGATTTGGCATACACCCATATTGAATCCAACATTGTAGCCCTTGTCACAGAGTTGGCTGATACTTAGCAGATTGAAGTTGAGTCCTTCAACATATGCAACATCTGTGATTTCTAATCCATTTTTCTTGATGGATACAATGCCTCTTATTTCTCCTGGAGCTTCATTTCCTCCAAATATGACTTTTGCACCTCTAACCTCCTTGAATTTTGATAGATTTTTCTTGTTTCCTGTCATGTGTCTTGGAACAGCCACCATCCATGTACCAGGTTCCTTGGCACTTAGCTGCTCCTTGAACCTGCAATCAAGGAAATTAGGTTTTAGGTACCCATACTTATCTGGGTCCTGAGGGGTTAGTATTGTAAGATGATCCAACCAACCTATAGCCAAATGATTTGACTCTAAGAGGTTGCCAACTATCAGTGCCATAATCATAATTAACTTTGGCAAATTTCTTGGGGGTTCTAGGTTCATACAACTGTCTCTTTTGTCTGTATGCCTGTGCATGTGTTTTGGCAATTGCTTTGTTTGGGTAGTTGTGATATCTTTGAGGATAGTGCTTGGGTGCATATTTGTGCTGATGATAGCTCTTTTGCCTTTGGAATGGCCCTTGCTGAGTTCTAGGCCTTTGCCATTTAGGCTTATATTCCATAGATCTTTGCTGATAGTTCACATTATTCCAATCAGCTTGGCTTGGGTAATTTCTACCATTCCCATCATATGTGTTCCTTTCATAGAACTTCTCGGGCTTTTGGTAGCTCTGTTTCTTCTTTACTGAGTACTTTCTATTTGGAGTTTCTTTGAGGAACTCATTACCGATTTCCTCTCACTGTCCTCTCAAAGACACTCAACTTGTCAAGTTTTCCTTTTCCTTTATAACCAAGGCCGCTTTGCTTGTGGTTGTGCTTTGGAATGGATGTGTGTGCGCTATTTGGAGTTTTGGATTTTTGAGATGTTTCATTACTTGAAGATCCTTTTTCCAAAATTACTTTTGGAGCTTGACTTGGTATAGAGGAATTAAATCCTAAGCCTTGTCTTATCTCCACATTCTCTTTGGCTCATAATAAGATCATCCAAAGATTTAGATGCCTTAGTAAATGAGGTAATCACATTTTTGAGGTCATTTTCCTCTTTTTCTCGTGGCGACTATCTCTGCTATTAGCTTAGCATTTTCAAATTTAAACTTTTATTCTCATCGCTATGTGACTTAGAGTACCCACTCCTTAGTCACCGTGAGTTTTGACTTTTGAGTAGGTTGTTTTCCTCATTTAGTAGTGTGTGTGAGGATTTAATGTGTTCAAAGTCTTTCATCATTTTGCCTAATGAATCATAAAGATCAGTGGGTGATGAAGTGTGTGTGTCACAATCACTATCACTAGAATCTGAGTGTGATGAGTTAGAGTGTACCTCATCTTCTTGGTCGGAGTTGGTCTTGTTCTTTGGCCATTAGACGGATCAAGGCTTCTTCTTCGTAGTCACTTGAGTAGTCGGCTTCACTACTCTCCGAGTCTGCTTGTGTCTTTTGACTTGATCTCAATGAGTCTCTGCGGCAAGATTGCCTTTTTCCTTTCTTGTCTTCTTTCTCTGAAGACTTTTCTTTCTTCTTCATTCCTGTATTTGTTGACTACAGGATATGGGCAATCAATAGCATAGTGACCAGGTTGCCTGCAATTCCAGCATAAATTCTCAACCTTTTGATCCGTTTCTTTCCGTCCTTGATTTTCGGCTCTTTGATACACAACCTTTTGATGCTCGTTCTTTTGGGTGGCATATTTTCCCTTGACTTGGAGGGAGCCGAGTGTCTTCGGAGGATTCACCTTTGCCTCTTTTGTAATTCTTGTTGAAGAATTTGTTAAACCTTTAACCATCGGGCAATCTCCTCTTGGTCAATGACTTCCTTGACCTCGGCTCTTTTACCATCCTTAACTATTAGAGCAAATTGTTTTGGGCACACTTGTCTCCTCCAGTCTTTCTTCTCACTCAAATTCGTAGGCTTTGAGATCCGAGAATAGCTCATGGTTGGATGTTTTTGATAGGTCCATGGAGTGTCTCGGGGCCATGACTTTCATTTCCCATTCACCGAGACTTCTTAGAATCTTCATACACATTTCTTCTCGTATATTTCTTTTCCAAGTGCGAGATAGCTCATTGGTAATTTCTATGAACCGAGCATCCAGTTGATCCAAGGTTTCTCCTGCAAGCATCTTAAAATTTTCAAATTTTTGTACAAAGAACATATAGTTTATTTTCCTTGATTTGCTCGAGCCTTCACAAATCAAAGTTAGCTTATCCTAGATTTCTTTTGCTATTTTGCATGATTTGACTTTGTTGAACATGGCTTTGTCTAAGGTTTTGTAAAGAATGTCCTTGGCCACATTGTCCAAGTTATATCTTTTCCTGTCATCATTTGTCCATTCAAACTCTTGGTTTTTCAACCATAGTCCGTGCAAAGATCCTCATCTTCTTCGCAGCAGCGACTCTCCTTCTTGTTTGTGTTTACCTTTAAAATTTGGAGTGGCCCATCTTCTATCACTATCCACATTTCATCGTGCAATGCTGATAGATGAGCCTGCATAAGAATTTTCCAGTCATCAAATTCCTCAATAGTGAACATAGGAGTTTTGCTAAATAAAGGAGTTTTGAAAGATCAAGTCTTTGGAGCAAGCTTTGAAAAATTTGGAGATCTAGTTCAAGAACTGTCGCGGAAGGCTCAATGAACCAACCGCTCTGATACCACTTGTAGGTCCAAGGGTGCGAGTGTAAGGTTTAGAAGGGGGGGTTGAATAAACCTTATCAATTTTTCGATTTAGTCCTGTTAAAAGTTCGAGTTAATACTTCATAGCTAAGTCCTTGATGGACAGCTAAGTTAGTTAACCAAATAGAGTTAGGCACTCAAATGGACTTCATTGAGCCGTTGATAGAATAACTCACCGCTTAGTCTAAAACTTGACCGTGATATGATTTCATTGGAAGACTTAACACCCTTGAATTTGGTTTAAGTTTGTTTTAATACTTGATTATAGCACTTTGTTGATTATCAATTGGATATCAAGTTTATCAGCAAATATTGAAATAATAGGCGAGAAATTAAAGTCTTTGAAATGTAAATGACACAATAAATTTTATAGAGGTTCAAGATGGGGTAATTCTTCTACTTCTCTCTTCTCCAACTCCTGGAGGAATCCACTAAGTATTGATCAATGTACAAAGTGGTTATCACCCGGATGCAAGTCTTGATCACACAACCGACTTGATCCTTTGGGACTCGATCTGAGATGCCTTGGTCACACAAATTGGCTTCTCGTGACGACTCACTTCTTCACAGGGCAACCGCTTGCTTTGCTACTACACCCACTTGCTCAAGCTTCTTGGATTTGAACACGAAGCCCTCCAAAAACTTGAGACCGGTTCGACCTTGAACCTTTCTACAATCCTTTGTGGAATGTAGACCCCTTGATTCTTCAAATGCTTCCTCTTCAACTGATTGAAGTCGTCTTTTTCCTTCACGGTGAGTGTTGGATTGATTTCCTTTGTAATGTAGGCTTGAGGATTGAACTTGAATGACTTGAGTATATTTCGAGTTCTGATATTGCTTTCTTGGTTGTAATGGTGTTCTCAGGTAATCAAGGTAACCTCTTCTCAAATAGATTCCTCGGCCTTTTATAGTGTTCTTTTGAAAATTTGCCCGTTGAAGAGATAGGTTAATTTTCAAAAGACACTTGTGGTCGCTGGCTTTGTCTTGTTGCGATCCTTGGAATTGACATTTCCTCGTATGAATGAGTCTTGACTTTTCGAGTTACGACACAGTGCATAGCTTCCCATTGGTTTATTTCTTTTGCACGCTTCGGGGGATCGAGCACTTTAAGAAAGCGCAATGGAAGTATTACTTGTTTAAGTAATTTTCTTGACTTCATGCAACGGATCTCTTTCGGCTATCTCGACTTGACTTCCCCAGGTGACTTGAGTCGACTTCCAATCATTGGATGACTCATCTGTCACTTCAACTTGAGACTTGGCTATCTTGAGTTGACTTGACCGACACTTCACTCACCGCACCTTGATCGAGTTCTGTCTTCTCTTCTTTGCCACACTCACCGCCTCATAGCGGAGTCTTCCTTCTAGTCTCCATTGACTTCTTGCATATTCGGCATAGGTGACTTAACTCAAATTTCGACCAAATTTATCTATTACAATGCAATTTACAACAAAAATGGGGTGCCAACTTTCTATTCTAAGTTTTACATGGCATTCATCAAAATCTAAAAATTAATTTCCCAACAGTAAACTTCCCACTATAACCAATGAGCTAAAAGATTCTTTCTAATGATCCAAACCATTCATCGACCATAGTTGGACCATCATGGCCGTTAATTGTGGGCGACTGGTGGTGGAAAAATTGCTCTAATGCTCGTGCATTGTTATTATCGTTGTTCCCATTGTTGTTTTGCACATCTTTAAAGAATTCGACAAGTATATCTCCAGTAGGAACTACTTGATTTATTGCGTTAGTTAGGTCTCATCATTAGCTTGTTTTTCATTCCGGTTTAGAGGTTCACATTGGGGAGGTATATTCTTTTAATCGTGCATAAACAATCTTATTACTTAACGTAGGTCATTATCGAATTTTGTATAACTTGTAAGAGAATGCCTTCACACTATTAGGAAATCCCAAATGCACAAAAGAACTTTATTTTTTCCTTTTTGTTAATTTTTGTTGCGTTTTAATTTGGATTGAATTCTATTGTTGCAGTGATAATATTTAGAAACTTTATATGTTAATTTTAAGTGCGAAAATTATTTGCAAGTGAAAACCGTACACACCCTTCTTGGTCAACACCACGTTTTATACGTAGAATATTAAGTTAAAGTGATAGATGAACTAAAGAAGATGATTTTAGTTGTATTTTATTGAAAACAGCTGAGCTAGAATCCCACTCGGTTATTAGTCTGGGGAAGTTATTTTAAATCATTTATTACAAAAGCAAAAAGTCTTTTTTTGATCATAAATGAGCCATATTTATACTATTACATTCAGTGGGAAGATAATCATTACTCCAAACATGAGGAGGACACTTGTTATCTCCTTGTACTGCATGAGCTATATGTTTTCCAACTATGTTTTATTATTGGTTTTGATGTCTTGGCATTGTGTTTATAGGTGACAATTGTGTCTGTCACTGGGACTTCATCTCGGTCATCGTTTACTTTTCAGCTCATCTTGCAAAGCTCCTCCAACAAAGATTCTAGTATATTAGCCAGACCAAGTAAAATGGTTCGGTTGTGTTTCTGCCCTTCTAGTTGGTCGTCCTAGTTGGTAATCCTTATCTAATTGGGTTTTGGGTAGGCTATCAACAAAAAGCATAATTGGATTTGTAAGTGGCCAAGTGAACATTCATGTGTGTTGGGGATGAGTAGTAAAAGTGAATCAACAATCGGTAGTTTGTTAAATGATATTAGTATAATGAGTACCTCTTTTGAAGCCATATCGTGAATCTTTTATCTTCTGCTAAATGGCCTGAACAACTGCAAAATTGATTTATTTGCATCTCGACGTGAGCCACATTGAGTGAGCATGACAAGAGCGTGTACGCCTATGTTGCAGGCAAATTAAATGTCATAAGATCATGTGCTATCAGAGATCTGGGTACAAACTTCCATCCCTACTAAGTCTTAGTTGAAGCTCTAGACTAATCAATGTCATAAAAACAACAAAGAGAAAGAAAAGGCATGCATTTGATATTTCCTGAAAATCATCTTTACATTTTATGTGCCATAGAGAGCTTGTCATTCAAAGAAGCATATATGATATGATGTTATCGGTTAATAGGAGGCTTAAGTGTGGATATGATGTAATTCTTCATATGGGTAAGCATTCAAGTTGGAACAAAGGGCTCATTGATGGTGATAAATGCTTTGATGATGTCCTTAAGTATTACCAAAAATCAAGGACAATGTCAGACTACTGTGTAAAGGTCACCTTAGGATTGTGAATCCTAGTATGTTAAGGTATTGTCAAAACATGATAGACCATTTGTTCACCTCTTGAACCATATATTACTTTAAATTTTACTTTAAATTAACCATTATCAGGTATTATCTAACTAATTATTTATTGCAAGTTGGAGGCTGAAGCACTTGTATGAGATGAACCATCATAAAAGTTACAACATTTTTTGTTGATTCTAATCAGCCCAAAAAACAAGTTCATGTTTTTCAACCTTTGCAATCAATCTTGCAATTTCTGTAGAAAACTATGAAACACGTCACCTTTTAATTTTCTTTTGTATACAGAGCCCAAACAATGACAATGATCCGTTCAAATAATACTTTAGACCTTTGAACAAACAATCAAAGAAAAATAATATTGCTGAGAATGTATAGTATGTGGGAAATTATAGACAAAATGTTGGTGAGAATGTATAATATGTGGGAAATTATTGAAGGTTTTTATTTGATCAAACTTTGTTTACAAGATTCATGTTGGTGAGCGAAGACTTTTATTTGATCTAGCTTTGTATCGAGATTTGTTATCAATTTTCATTTTACAAATGAGACATTGATTCCTATTTATACTAGCCATCTCCTCATATGAAAGGTGAGGATTCAAAACATCCGACACTGAGGATGGCTTTTAGTTCATTTCTAGAGTGTTCTACATATATTATTAGCATTGGAGGTTTTATTTGAAAATGTCTTGGATATTTCCTAGAAATTTCTTCATAATGTTATTTTCTAGAAATAATTATTTTGTTCTTTCTTAAACCTTCTTATTAAATATCTTTACTTGCTTCCAAAAAAAACTCCTATAAGTATCACTTATCAATTATTTTTTTATAAGTGTGCATCATATTTCATCAAATTAATTGAGAATAACGACTCATATTGCATGTTGCATGTTGAATCTTTAAAGACAATAAACATTTTTGGTTCATGCTCCAACGACACTAGATCATATGAAGTAGGCATTATTACTGCATTAAATCCACCATAAAACTCGTGTAGGACACAAGTTTAAATATTTTGAAATGGGTGAATGTTGGAAATAACAGCGTGGTTAATGAAAAATGTTACTAAAAACACGAGTTTATAAATAAAAGGCACGTCTAATATTGCAATTGAAATAATTAGGAAAAAACAAACCTATTGTTAAACCTTAAAAATTTCATCGTCCATGTGGAGATACTCAAAATAATTCATCAACAAATTCAAATCCCCCAACAAATTTCAACTAAAGCTATTTACAATAGTATAGAATTTATATTAGGGAGCAACTTGCAATAAAAATCCATTTAAAAATGGATTTTATAGAGTGTATTTTCAAAACGTCTTTTTACATTATTAACCTATGTTTAGTGAAATTTATTTCAAATAATATTTTGGAATTAGAAGAGAAAACGAGGAGATAAAATAGAAGAATAGAAACTTTCTAGTAACCTCCAACAAAAAGTGCCTAAAATTCATTATGAGAATCCACATTTCTCACTCATCTTTAGTGATGTCGACATTAAAGGTGTTCGTGAAAATATTGCCGCAAGTGTACGATATCAAGTTTTAATATAGTGTTGAAAATCGGATTGTCGTATCCACATGGAGTGATTATCGAGTAGGCACTAAGTATTGTAATTAAAATAGCTTAATTTTATCTAGAAAAACAAATAATGAGTTTTGGTGTTAAAAATAATAAATAACAAAAATATAATTTAACACAAAGTTTGAGCAACTTGTTGGCTTGAAATTTATCAAATATGCAATAATAATGAAATTTTAGAGGAATGATTCACTTAATGATATCTTATATTTTTCAACCTAATCTGTCAATTATTCATTAGTGATTTATAAATCATGAATTCTGAAAATAATCAATCCTATCTCTCGATTAGTGAATGATTTGAAGTTGTAAATTTGGATTACAATATCTCTATAAAAATCACAAATATGGCTTTTAAAAGTATCAATGAATTCATACAAAAGATTTCGAAGAGATCATATGTTTCTCAACTATATGAAATTCTAAGTTATATTATTTTTAGGCCATGTATCTGTATAAACCAAATCATCCAAGTTATTGATCAAGTAATTTTGAATAAATTAAAACAGGCAGTACAAATAAATCAACTAATGAAACATGATACATTAAAGCATCAAAATATAAGATTCGATTACATTACATCATCCTATAGAAATGGAAGTTTAGTTCATGATGATATCCGTAAAATTCAGCAGCAAATAATCAAACATGTTCTACTACAATTTACAAAGCAAGAATTAAAAGAGAGGGTAAAAAGAAACTTGTCTCTATCTGCATTGGAAGATTTCTCAAGCTTTCTATTGTAAGCTTCTGCTCCTTCTTATCTTTTTTATCAAATGCTACCGAGCAAATTGTGTAGAACCGTGTAAATGTAGAAAAACAAAAACTATAAAAACTGAAATATTGAGTACTTAGAATTAATCGTGTTCTTAGTTGTAGAGAGGTGTCTTCAAACTGCTGAGCTAAGGGCTATTTATAGCAGAAAACTCCTTCTGATACATATGGTGTTTGTTGTCTATTATCAGAGGTTTCCCATTAATTCTTCTTTTGATGTGTACTTCTTTGTTTACTTCTTCTCTTCCGACTGAATATTATTTCTCTGGTGTAAAGGACGTCGTTCGTAGTTTCTCATCGTGTAAAGTTGAATTATTGTTGAAGGATGTTTGATGGGTACCGCGGTATGCGTTGAATGTATCGCGGTATGAAGCATGTGAAATTGGGGTTGAACCGCAACACAACATAATTCACCGCGGTACATAGTGAAAAAATATTGTGTACCGCGGTACAGGTTCCATTTTGTATGGTGTATCACGGTACATGATTGTTTTGACGGTACACTTTTCGGTACCCATTCTAGCTTTGTTTCTTAAATTCTCTTCAGTTCTTACCGTGGTATGGCTTTGTATACTGCGGTACATCTTATTATTCACCATTTTTCGTACGTTTTCTTAATTCTTTAATACCTTACTACCTATTACAACTCGATATACAACTTCAACAATAATATTGCCTCAATCTACTAAAAAACAATACAATTTTTAAGTCTAGGATACCTAATTTGTTGGCAAATATCCAACTTAACAAATTCCCCCAAACTTGAATGGTTATTTGTCCTCAAGCAAACTGAAAACCACTACAACAAAGAATAACCATTTGAGTTTTACAAGTGATATCAATGCCTCAGGAGTTTTCAAATATTACATGACTTGAGGAATTTGCAAAATTGTAATTATGTTCATCTGTCAATTAAGCATGCAAATTCACCTAAATTTCGTAACTTCATATGTGAATACAATCAATGTTTCAATTTATTTTCATTGTTCAAATAATATTCAAATATTTCCAATGATCCCTTTTTTCTTAACTTCTTGGATATAATTCTAACATCATTCTAACATCAATCTCCACATTGTATGCAATAATAACATGAGAATCATTATAGGACTTTCACGAGTTGTAATGTAAGCTCGGGTTAAAGGTATGCAAATATAGGATAAGTGGCTACAATTAACCCAACCACATATAGCAACAACCATTGTCATGGATTTGTAAGCATTTTTTCCTTGTCCCAGCTGAAACTGACACAACCAAGTGCAAAGATATAGCTGAGTCTGACAGTAGTGAGGCAGCCTATTCCTCAGACACCGAAGAAGAGGCTTTGATATGCCTCATGGCCAAAGAACAGGAAGATGAAATACATTCTAACTCATTTAGCTCTAATTCAGATGATAGTGATATTGACACAAGCACTTCATCACCCACTGATGTTTATGTTTCATTAGAAAAATGATGAAAGACTTTGAGCACATAAAATCCTCTCACACACTCTTAAATGAGGAAAACAACCAGCTCACAAGCCAAACTTACAGCTGACTAAAGAGTTGAGTACTTTTAGTTAAGTATCTATTGAGAACAAAGAGCTGAAGGCTGAGATCGCTAAGGTGAAGGCAAACTTAGCTGAAACAGAAAAGAGGGAAAAAGATTTGAAAAATATGATTGCATCATTTAGCAAGGCATCTAAATCATTGGATGAATTGATAATGATACAAAATGAAAGTGGAGAAAAAACATGCATAAGATTCAATTCCTTTGTTCATGCTCAAACTCCAAGAGTGGTTTTGGAGAAAGGATTCTCAAGCAATGAAGGAGTCCAAAAGCTCAAAGCATCATATGTTGCACCCACTCACATTCACAATCACACACATGATTGCCTGGGTTATAAAGGCAAAGGTAAGAAGCCAACAGATTATGCTGAAAGGACAACTGAAACTAAATTCAGAAGAGTCCATCAACAGACTCCTAACAGGAAATATTATGTGAAGGCAAAGCAGAACTACCTAAAGCCTCAAATGTTTCAGCATAGAAAAGCCACCTGAAGGGAATGGTAGAAACTATTCTAATCAGACTGATTGGAAAAATCAAATGAGATATCAGCCAATTCCTAAGGGATACAAGCCCAAGTGGCAAAGACTTCAGACTCAAAATAGGTCATTCCCTAGGCAAAATAACCATTATCAGCACACACATGTACCCAAGCACAATGCTCACTATGCACAAAAGTTTCATTAATATCCTAAGAAAGCAAATGCACCTACAGAATCACAGGCATATAGACGAAAGAGACAGTTGTATGAGCCTAAAGCTCCCAAGCAATTTGCTAAAATTTATTATGATTATGGAACTGATAGGTGGCAACCTCTTAGAGTCAGATCATTTGGCTATAGGTTGGTTGGATCACCTTATAGTGCTAACCCCTCAGGACCCAGATAAGTTTGGGTAACTAAAAATTGATTTCCTTGATTGTAGGTTCAAGGAATAACTGAGTACCAAGGAACCTGGTACATGGATAGTGGCTCTTCCAGACACATTACTGTCAATAAAAAGAATCTATCAAACTTCAAGGAATCTAGAGGAGCAAAAGTTATATTTGGAAGAAATGAACCTCCAGGGGATATAAGAGGCATTGGATCCATAAACAAAATGGACTGGAAATCACAGATGTAGCTTATGTGGAAGGGCTGAATTTCAATCTACTGAGTATCAACCGACTCTGTGATAAGGGCTACAATGTAGGATTCAACATGGGTGTGTGCCAGATCAAGGATGCTGAATCAAATGAAGTTGTGCTATCAGGATTAAGACAGAAAAACATGTATGTAATGGATTGGTCTACTGCTACACCAAGTACATGCCTACTAGCAAAGAGTACAACTGAATCAAATTGGTTGTGGCACAAAAAGTTGAGTCACCTAAATTTCAAGACAATCAATAAGCTTGTGAGGAGTCATCTTGTGGAAAGATTGCCAGACTCAGTATACAAGAAGGAAAACATTTGTGATGCATGCCAAATTGGAAAACAAACCAAGTCTTCATTCAAGGATAAGCCTAGTCCATCTTCAACAAAGATCTTGCACTTATTACATATGGATTTATTTGGTCCTGTTGAACTAGTTGGTATCAGTGGAAAGAAATACACCTCAGTGGTGATGTATGATTATTTAAGATACACATGGACCATCTTTATGTGTAAAAAGCAGAAAACTTTGCAGAAGCTTCCACAGCTTATGAGAAGAGTTCAAAATGATAAAAGTCAAACCATTATCAAGATAAGGTCTGACAAAGGGACTGAGTTTTTCAATGGGATTAAACTCAGTATTGCACAAAAAGTGGTATTGCTCATGAATTATCAGCTGCAAGAACTCCATAGCAGAATGAAGTGGCTGAAGAAGGAACTGAACTCTCAAGGAAGATGCAAGGACCATGTTAGCTGGAGTTGGATTGCCTAAGAGATCTTGGGCTGAAGCTATTAATACTGCCTACTACACTCAGAATACGTGTATGATCAATAGGCAGCTGTCCAAAAACCCCTATGAAATTTGGGCAAGAAGGAAGCCAAATGTTGGATATTTTCATATCTTCAGATGTAAGTGTTTCATTCACAACAATGGCAAGGACAACTTGAAAGCTTTTGATGCTAAAGCTGATGAAGGTATCTTTTTGGGATACTCTGCTGAGAGTAAAGCTTTTAGAGTGTTGAACAAGAGGACTATGGTCACAAAAGAGTCTATCCATGTGGTTTTTGATGAAGCTAATGTTAATGGAAAAGACATTGATGAGTTAGCTGACAAGATGAATCAACCAACTATTTACAAGAGTCCATATGTTGAGGCAGATATCAGAAGACTCAACCCAGATAAAGATGAGAGAGTTGAATCTCAAAGACAGCTGAAAGGTTTGCAGCTGAATGATGATCAAGAGGAAGTTATTCAAGACAACTTAGCTGCAAGAAGACTTAATCCAGCAGATTTACTCCAACCAGATGTGAGATGGCTGAGAGACCATCCACCAGAGCTTATCATTGGAGATGTTAGAAAAGGAGTAAGAACCAGATCTAGGACTCAACATGAAGCCATGTTTACTTGTTTCATTTCTCAAATTGAGCCTAAAGATGTGTCACAAGCATTGGATGACACATATTGGAATCTAGCTATGCAGGAAGAGCTGAATCAGTTTCAAAGAAATAAAGTTTGGGAATTGATTCAAAGGCCTACCCACCAAAATATTATTGGTACTAAGTGGGTATTCAAAAAAAAGATGAATGAATAGGGATCTATAGTGAGAAATAAAGCAAGATTGGTAGCCAAAGGATATTGCCAAGAATAGGGCATAAATTTTGATGAGACCTTTGCAGATGTTGCTAGATTGGAAGCAATAAGGATGTTTCTTGCTTATGCAACACACAAGAACTTCACAGTCTATCAAATGGATGTGAAGAGTGCATTTTTGAATGGACTTTTGGAAGAAGAAGTCTATGTGAATCAATCTCCAGATTTTGAGCAGAAAACTATTGCAGATAAAGTCTACAAGCTCAAGAAGGTATTATATGGTTTGAAGCAAGCACCAATGGCTTGGTATGACACATTGTCTCATTTTGTTATAGACAATGGATTCACCAAAGGAAAAGTTGATAGAAGACTCTTCAGAATTCACGATGGAGAGAGTATATTGGTTGTTCAAATATATGTGGATGACATCATCTTTGGATCCACAAACAAAGAGTTGTGTCATAAATTCTCAAACCTTATGCAAGAGAAGTTTGAGATGAGCATGATGGGAGAGCTGACTTTCTTCCTAGGTCTTCATGTCAAGCAAATGAAGGATGGAACCTTCATATGTTAAACCAAATATACCAGAGATTTAATGAAGAAATTTGGTATGGAAGAGAAGTCATCTGTGAAGATTCCCATGAATACATCTGTAAAGATGGATATGGATTCAGAAGGAAAAGTTGTTGATCAAACAAGGAATAGAGCACTCATTGGATCATTGCTCTATTTGACAGCCAGCAGACCATCACCTTTGTTGTAGGTGTATGTGCAAGATTTCAATCTGCTCCAAAGGAAAGTCATATGACTGCAGCCAAGACAATCCTAAAGTATTTGAAGGGAAGCCAAGAAGTTGGCTAATGGTATCCAAAGGAAGGAGGATTCAAGCTGGTTGGTTACTCAGACTCAGACTATGTTGGATGTAGAGTTGACAAGAAAAGTGTAGGTCCCAAGGGGTGTGAAGTAAGGTTTGGAAGGGGGGTTGAATAAACCTTACCAAATTTTCGATTTTAGTTCTTTAAAATTACCCAACAGAGTTGACTCAAACAATTGTGTCCTTGAGGGACAACTAAGTTGGCTATTCAGCTGAGTTACCCACTCAACAGACACGATAGAGTTGTTGATAGTATAACTCGGTTGTTTAACCCAAATACGTAACTTGGCTAGTTTGGTTTTTAACAGCGGAAGACTTAACACCCTTTGATTTGTTTAAGGCTTGTTTTTAACACTTAATTTTCAAAGACTTGGTTATTTATCGCTTGGATAGAAAATATGATACTAACAAAGAGATATAAAGTAAATATGCGGGAAGGTAAATTTGCTTTGAAAGTAAATGACACAAATATTTTATAGAGGTTCAAGATGGGGTAATTCTTCTAATCCTCTCTTCTCCAACTCCTGGAGGAATCCACTATGTAACTGATCGCTTTACAAAGCAAAGTGAACAGTTTGGAGACAAATTTTGATCACACAAATGGCTTCTCTTGTGACTCGGCTTCTTCACAAGGCAAATTTGCGCTTTGCTACTTCACTCACTTCTCAAGTTCTTAGATTTGATCACGAAGCCCTTCAATAAACTTGATAATGGTTCGACCTTGAACCTTCCTATAATCCAGGCTTGGAAAGTAGACCCCTTTAGTTTCTTCAAAAAATTCCTCTTCAACAGATTTAAAGTTGTCTTTCCTTCACAGCTTGTGTTGGAATGAGTTCCTTCGAGTTTCAGGCTTGAGGATTATCTTAATAAGCTTGGGGAATATTGCAGGTTATTTACTTGAATATTGCTTGCTTGTTCGTGGTTCAGGTAACCTCTTCTCAATAACTTGCTCATCCTTTTATAGTGCACATTTAATATTTTGCCCGTTGAAGAGATAGGCTAATTTCAAATGTCAGTTATGATCGTTGGCTTGTCTTGTCTTGGTCGGCAACCTTGGTGATGTTGACCTTTCCTCGTATTAATGGCATTTCAGCATTTGCAGGCGTCTGACACAAGGTGCAGTGTTTCCCATTTGTTCATTCCTTTTGCACAATTTTGGGACAAACACTTTAGACCTGGCAGCTTTGACATATTACTATATTGAGTAATATTCTTGACTTTAATCAACGGATCTAACTCAGTTGTCTTGACTAGACTGCTGCCTTTACCCCAGGTGACTTGAGTCTGCTTCAATCATTGGATTGACTACACTGTCACTCAACTGACAGACTTGGCTCCTTAAGTTGACTTGACTAACACTTTACTCAGTTGTTCCTCAGCTGACTCTTCTTCAGTCGAGCCCTTGACTTCCTTCTTGGCCATACTCAGCTAACACACAACAGAGTCTTTATTCCAGTCCGCAGTTGACTTCTTGTAATTCTTGGCATAGCTGACTTGACTCAAATCTTTTTTCAAATTTCTATCTATTACAATGCAAATTACAAGGAAAATGGGGTGCCAACTTCCTAGTTTAAGTTTTACATGGTATCATCAAAATCTAACAAATAAATTTCGTAACAATTTCCCCCTTTTTGATGATGCCAAAACTTAAACATTCAACATAAATAAATAGCAGAAATACATACAGTGTAGCAACAAAGAATGTATGCTTGAATCCTCATTTTATTGATCATAGCATTCTTGTCCTTTACAAAGCT
Organism: Rehmannia glutinosa; assembly: GCA_016081115.2. Taxonomy (NCBI): domain Eukaryota; kingdom Viridiplantae; phylum Streptophyta; class Magnoliopsida; order Lamiales; family Orobanchaceae; genus Rehmannia; species Rehmannia glutinosa. Next base: position 58,887,760 of record CM071931.1, on the reverse strand, counting down.
GTTTACAATTAGGTATCAGAGCTATATCAAAGCTATATACATTATAGTTACAAAGTTTATTTATACATAGCTGTTACAGAAGACTTACATGAGAATGTATTAAAATACACGAAGGGGTTTGCAGCACACTTCACCGCCTTTGATGCTTCCTTCTTCTATCTTCTTCGGCTCTTCTGTGATCTTCATCATCAGCTCTATTCCTCTTTTTCTCTTCTTCTTCCCTTTTCTTTTTCTCATATGCTCGCTTTGCAGCAGGGTCATCCCTTCGTTGCCTTTCCTCCCATTTGCGAGTTGCTCTGGCGCTTTTCTTCTGCCATTCTTCTTTTAGCTTCTTCAATCTTGCGCTGATCTTCTAGATTGGCTAGATGGTCACACCCAACCCAATACGTGATTCCCCTTTTTCTGGGATTTACAAAAGTGACATCTTTTGGCCTTGGATGCGATTGAGAGCTTCTTCCAGTGCCACTTTGTTTTCCCTTTCTTGACTCTGCTCCTCTTCCTCTGAGAGAATATTGCACAGGAGCTTTGGATTTTCCAGCTAAGTGACTGCTATGACTCTGCTGCTTCTCAGCTGTGTTACATACCTCCAAGCCTTTTTCCCAGTACACCTCCCAGGCTTGAGTCAAGGTCAATCATTTGAAATAGCCTTCAGCTTCCAGAGTTTGAAATTCTTCCATAGATCTGGGCTCGAATCTAGCATCCGACATTATTTCTCTGGGGGGTTCTATCAGGGCCTTGTCTAGTCCAGCTGGGAGACCACCATGCTATTTTAGAAGTTCTTCCACTCGTGCTGACGTATCCTTAGCTACCTTCTCAAATGCAGCTTCAATGACCTTTCTTTTATCTTTCATGGCCACTGCAGCTTTTTCAATTGGTAAGTTCAAGGGTGGCTTGCTGAGAATATCAACTGTGACTTGACCTAGCTGAGGGGTTTCAACAAACATCAGATTCAAATCCTTCGAACTTCCTTCCCCCTCAGCTGCATCGCCTCCTTTCATCTTCAGTTCCTTAAGGTTATCCTCTTTTCCCTTTTTGGCATCATCACCAAAAGAGAGAGGTATCCCAGGGAACAATCCACTGAGGATAAAGTCTAGACGACTGTTTGTGAAGTTATGCTTGGAGTCTGTTGCATCATATAACTTTTGAAATTCTGAGCGGGTGACCTTAGACTCGGCTGTTACTATATTCATTTCAGCCATGAGAAGACTGAATTTCTCATTCATGTTGTTCTCAAGTCTGGCAATCTCATTCTTGTGGAAATGTTGTAGCAGCTCCATATCCGTCTTATGGGACTTTTCGATCCTCTCGATGTACTCCTTCATTCTCTGTTGGTACATTGAATTATCTGCACTCCATACGAGCATCCTTCCAAATAGAGCTTTGAAATATCGAACTTGTTCGATTCACATAGCAGTCTGCTGTTGAGCCCATTCCCTTATTCTCACCACTATGCCTCTCAGATCTACTATGAGAGTGGCATCTCTATTATCCAGGTATAAGTCCAGAGAGGCCTGATGGTGCTCCATCTTCTCAATCTCTTCGCAAATTTTCTTGAAGACTTCGCGGAACTCAGTTGTCACGTTGGATTCAGATGCTGGCCATTCTGCGTCAAAGTTGAAGTATACTGGAATAATCGTGTTTGTGGGAATGACTGGCTCTTCCCTTAATGTATATCTCCTTAGTTCAGCAGTTGTTACTTCCTCTAGTTGAGGCAGATTCTTAGAGAATGGAAAGAGATCGATAAACACATCATCACGCATAAGAGGGATCTCTTAAATCTGTGGTGCCTGCGATGATTCAGCTCTTTGTGCCTCAGCTGCGGCAGCTTCATTGGCAGGTGTCACGGCTACGGGAGCCTCGTGGATCGAGCTATAGATAGAGTCGTTATCGCCGCAGCTGTGAAGCCTACGCAAATGACTCGATTTCAGCTCGTGTAGTTGAGATAGTTTGCCCAGCTAATTGAGCGTCAGCTATTTTAACAGCTTCTTCGGTCTTAGTGCTTTCTGCTAAATGAATAACCGGTTCCTCAGTTGTGTCATCAGCGACATCGGAAGATGATGAGACCTGTGTTGGGAAATTAATTTTTTAGATTTTGATGAATGCCATGTAAAACTTAGAATAGAAAGTTGGCACCCCATTTTCCCCGTAATTTGCACTTTGTAATAGATAGGGTCGGGTCGAGTGAGTTAAGTCGATTATGCCCGAACATGCAAGAAGTCAACCGAGACTAGAAGGAAGACTCACTGTAAGGCGGTGAGTGTAGCAAGGAAGAAAAGACAGAACTCGATCAAGGTGCAAATCGAGATGCAATGAGCAAAGTGTCGGTCAAGTCAACTCAAGATAGCCAAGTCTCAAGTTGATGTGACAGATGAGTCATCCAATAATTGGAAGCTGACTCGAAGTCATCTGGGGAAATCAAGGAAATGCAGTCAAGTCGAGACAACTGAAAGAGATCCGTTGCACAGAAGTCAAGAAAATTACTTAAACAAGTAATACTCCCATACTTGCCTTCCTTAAAGTGCTCACCCTAAAACATGCCAAAGGAATAAACCAATGGGAAGCACCGCACCTATGTCGAACTCCTCGAAAGGTCAAGACTCATTCAATACGAGGAAATGTCAATTCCAAGGACTGCAACAAGACAAGCCAACGACCACAAGTGTCTTTTGAAAATTAACCTATCTCTTCAACGGGCAAATTTTCAAAAGAACACTATATAAAGTGAGGAATCACCTTGAGAAAAGGTTACCTTGATTACCGAGAAAACCAATACAAGCAAGACAAAGAATATCGTAAACTCAAATATTCTCAAGTCAATTAAGCTCAATCCTCAAGCCTACATTACGAAGGAAATCAATCCAACACTCACCGTGAAGGAAAGACGACTTCAATCGGTTGAAGAGGAAACATTTGAAGAATCAAGGGGTCTACATTCCACAAAGGATTGTAGAAAGGTTCAAGGTCGAACCGGTCTCAAGTTTTGGAGGGCTTCGTGATCAAATCCAAGAAGCTTGAGCAAGTGGGTGTAGTAGCAAGCGCAATGCCTGTGAAGAAGAAGGCGATTAATTCGCACGAGAAGCCACCGTGTGACCAAGCATCTCCGGATCGAGTCCCAAAGGATCAAGTCACCGTGTCATCAAGAATTGCATCCGGACCGATAACCACTTTGTACATTGATCAATACTTATTGGATTCCTCCAGAGTTGGAGAAGAGAGGAGTAGAAGAATTACCCCATCTTCGAACCTCTATAAAATTTATTGTGTCACTTACATTTCAAAGACTTTAATTATCGCATATTATTTTAATATCTCATAAATTTGTTGTCCATCCGATAATTAACAAAGTGCTATAATCAAGTATTAAAACAAACTTAAACCAAGATTCAAGGGTGTTAAGTCTTCCATCGAAAACATATCACAATCGAGTTAAGTTTTAGTCAAAACAACTGAGTTATTCTATCAACAAACTCGAAAGTGCATTGAGTGGCTAACTCACGATGAACTAACTTAGCCCATCAAGGACTTAGCCGTGAAGTATTAACTCTGAACGTCTTAAAAGGACTAAATCGAAAAGTTGGTAAGGTTTATTCAACCCCCCCTTCTAAACCTTACACTCACACCCCTTGGGACCTACAACCTGTGGAGTTGGATCATCATCAAAATTGAACCTCATTCGAGCCGTCTTGTCACTAGCTTGGATCTGAGATTTTAGAACATCGGCAGCTGGGTCCACTACAGGATTTCCAGGCAGGGTGGACTCAGCTCCATCCTCTGACACTAAGAATGATGTGTCAATATTCTCTTTAGAGTCATGAAGGGAACCAATCACCTCATCTGTGGAAGCACCTTCGATCAGAGGAATGTTCTCATCAACTGCATCCTTACCCAGGGAAGTCTCAACCTTGCTAAGGCCTTCAGTACCCTCAACAGTCCCAACTGCTGCAGGGCCTTGTACATTCCCTTCGATAGTCGCAACTGTCTTAGGGTCTTCAATTATCCCTTCGACAGACTCAACTGTCTTAGGGTCTTGGACATTGGCATCCAGAGGAGTCTCAACCCCTTAGATTGCACTTTCAGAGCCCAGAGTGTTAACTCCCAGGGCTTCACCATCCTTTGCCTCAGCTGCGGCAGCAGCGTCGTCGGCCTTTAATGTAGTTGACATCTCAGCTGAAATAGACTTAACTGTTTGAGCGTCGTTAATGTCACTCTGCTCTTCTTCGATTTCTTTACCTTCTCCTCCTAACTGCAATTATGTGTCTCCCACAGAAACCTCCAACCCTGCTGTGGTGGAGAGAGCTTCCCCCTCAGCTGGCGCACCAGCTGAGAGAATGAGAGTGGGGTCACTTTGCTCCTAAGACGCGGTTTTTCCCTCTGAGTGTACAGACGCAGGGGCAGGTGTGTTAACACCTTCTTCAGGGGTTGGCTTGGCTTGGGTGCCCAAAGTCCCAGCTTCATCGCCAATTTCCTGCGAGCCGTTTGGTGAGTGCACGAGGGACGTGGTAGCAGCTATGGTTGAAGCAATTTGCTCTGCCACTCCCAATGGATCAGTCTGCAGGAGTGTTTGAGAGGACTCTCCTAGACCTTCAAGAAAACTCTGCTCGTGCATGGCTCTGGATTCCAGCAAAGCCTGCTGCATTTCTGATTTCTCTGTTGCAACAACTGATTCCATATATTCGTCATTGTTAGTAGACTCATGTATGTGCTCATAAGTTCCAGTCTGCTGACATTTTTTGGATTTCTCCAGGGCTCTTGCTTGCTCCTTGGCTTTCTCCTTCTCATCCTCTTTAATTATGCGGAGGATGTCCAAGTTGTTTTCTTCATTGAGGGCAGCTGGAATGGACAGATTTCCAAGAAACCTGAGGAGTTCCTCTTCCTCTCAATGAATTCAGGACGAGTGAACTGCATCCTCCATTCTCTCAATCGCCTTTGAATGTCAGGGTAAATAGGAGAGTATATGATTAACTCTTCTTGGGAGGCAACCTAAGCATTTTTCCCTTTGTGTGAGTTTGCATGTGGTGTTTTTATGCATGTTAGTTCGATTTTTTATTTATTCTTTTTTAGTTTATATGAGGTATTTTATATTTCTTTCACATGGCTTTTGTAGGATTGACGGTTCACGTGATTGCTTTAAATGTTTACTGATTATAGCATTTTCCAGGGACGTCTCTATATCCTTCCATATTATTTTCTTTATGCACTGATGTCACTGCGTGATTTAAGTGTGGATGAGAGATTGTCATTGTTTATGTGTTATGGTTTCATGTAATTAGTTATCAATAGCCTTATAATTGTTACAAGTCTTATAATTGTGTTGGTGAACTGGCTAGAAATATATGCCAAAATTTAATTTTTGGTTATTAAATTACACCGCGAACTTGATACTTAGGATTTGGCTAGAATTGTGAATTAGACTTTTTGGTAGACAAGTTCAGTGAGGATTAAATGATGGCCTAGGTTGTGGGTCTTAAATTTTGAGGTTCAGTTGATGTGAATTAAGTTGAATCCCTGTTTTAATTATTGTTTACATAAGATTACGAGGTTTCCAGGAGAAAAAAATCACAAAAAAATAGAGAAAGCAAAAAAAAAAGAGCAATTGAGATTATACTCCTCTGTTTGTTGTTGCTTAGTAACTAGGAGCATTCATGAGCTTCATGTTTGTCTTTTACGTAAAATAATGGCATAAACATGAGTATGAGAAGCCAACCTAAGAACCTTTGGAGAAAATCCAAAGTTTACACCTAGTGGAAGATATCTCGAAAATTATCGCGAAAAAAAAACAAGAATAAAAAGAGGAAAAAAAAAGAAAAAAGAAGGAAAAAAAAGAATAATAATTTTTTGCGGCTAGTGGTTGTAACTTATAAAATGGATTTAAAACTTGCGAGGATGGTCGAACACCTTTGTTAATTTTTTTAACCTTAGCTGGGTGAGTCTACTATGGAGGTTGAGAATCAATTTATGTCGGATCAGAGGTGGATAGAACATGGTGTTATGGATTAATTGAATTTTAAATTATACTTGATATTTTTTGTTGGGTCTAAAGGCACAATATTTGCATGAGGACAAGCAAAAGGCTAAATGTGGGAGAGTTATTTTGCATATTTTGTGTGTGTTTTGTGTGATGATTTATACATATTTTTGGCGTGTTTTATTTGTATTTGCATGTTTTAGTGTAATGTTGTGTTATTTTGTTGATTTTCTAGGATTTGGTGGAAAAAACAAGTTTTGGAGCAAGAAACGTCAAAAAGTCATTTCGCGCAACTGCGCAGTCCTCGTATTTAGAAAATAACGTTTTCATCCGACGTCCAATGGACCTGATTCTTATGCTATTAGAAAGATAAGAGAAAGTTCTACAATGTCTATTGTGGTACTAAAAACAAATGAAGCCGTTTGGATGGGTTAAAATCATGTGAAAGTGGAAGTGATGAGATTTTGGAAATAACATGTCTTAGTATTTTGGCCCTAACTCTCTCTAGAAAATTGACATTGAGATCATTCAAGTGGTTGTGGAAATGTAAGAGATAGAGCTACAATTCATAAGAGACATCGAGAGCAAATTCCGAAGTTTAGAGGGTGTGCAAGCGTGCACAAGAGGTGCGCGGTCGCGCGTGATGAATAGTGATCCTGTGCCCGCACGCGTGGTCGCGCGCTGTTACTTGCAGAACACGAAATTTTCAATTTTTTCATTTTATTGGCTTTTCCACCTTGTTTGGAACTCTAGGTTTATAAATAGGACTTTGGGAGCCCTTATTTTTGATACACATTACTTCTTAGCACTTTTAGACTCTAGTTTTCTCTATTTTCTCTTGCTTTTCAACATTAGGATTGCTTGGGTTCTTCCCATTGAAGTTATTTTTGCGGCTTAATCAAAGCGTAATATTTCTTCATCTCTTTTGTCTGATTTCAATAATTGGGTGATTATTATTGTTGCATGATAATGTTTATGATTGTTTTTTTTTTTCTTTAATTGAGATTATGATCCCACCTCAAGCATGAACTAATTTTTTTATTCTATGATTAGGATGATTTGATTCAAAAAAACGAGCATGAATATTGACTAATTGGTTTGTTTTCCTAAATGAATTGATTGTTCGATCATCTTTTGATTGTTTTGAGGGAATAATTGAGATAGAGAGAAGAAATTATTCCTAGACGAAATTTATTGAGGGGGTTAGATATGAATCAGAAATGTATTATCTAACTTGACTAAAATGAAAATAGCAAATTATGTAGGGATAGCCTTAATATGTGAATACGTGAGTTGTCAGATCTAGGCCTAGTTTTTACCTATTTGTTATATTTGTTAATCGCATGATCAATTAATTGATATTCTGCTTGCAGGTTTGATGAGATAATTTTGAAATCCTAGAAGTTCATCCATATCATTTTCTTCGTGTTTAATTGTGTTTAGTTTTAATTGGTATTTTTACTTTTTTATTAGTTTATTAAAATGATAAATTTGGTTAGAGTGTTTTGGATTTATTTTTGGGTTAATTACAAAAAGTACCCTTGAGGTTTGACCTAATTACAAGAAAACCCAGCTAACTTTAAAAATTACAAAAAATACCCCCGAGGTTTTACCTTTCCTAACATTTAAATCCTTCATAAGTAAAAAATATTTCAAAATCCTCCATATTTATAAAAACATTGCAGTTTACCCCTTAATTTTAACACTGAATCAAACCTCAAGGGTACTTTTTGTAATTTTAAAAGTTAGATGGGTTTTTTTTTAATTAGGTCAAAGTTCAGGGGTACTATTTGTAATTATCCCTTTATTTTTTATCAATTGTGTTGCATAATAATTTTTTACCGGCTAAGTCTTCCTTGAGAGACGACTTGTGGTTACTTGCTACCCTACAATTGATCTCGTTCTGTTGCGAGGATTATTAGACTTTTATAAGTGTTTAGCGGTCGAACAAAATATTGGTGCCATTGTCGGGGAAGGCTTTAAGCTTAATAATTATTGTGTTTATTTTATGTGTTTCAAGATTAGGATCTTTTGTTTGTTTGTTTGTTTCTAGTTTAGATTTCATTAATCAAGTGCGTTTGATCTATTTTTGTAGTTGTTTTTATGCAAGCACCAGGAATGACAACCAATCAAGAGAAACCACCATGACCTACATTAGAAGAGAGTTTGATTTCTTTTATTCAAGTTAGTCAGCAAACACAAGAGTGGAATAACAGAAGGTTTGAATCCTTGGAAGCCTCTATTAAGCGAATTGAGACTCATGTTAGCTAATTGGCAATGCAAGTTGGTGAGATAGCTCGACATCTCGTCAAATATGACCCGTTGCCTAGTCAACCAGAGCAAGCTCAAGCCTTCACTGATCATGAAATTGGAATTTCTAAAACGGAAAATAGGGATGATGTAAGTGAAGAAAGCACGAATGATGAGGCGATTAAGGGATCGTTCTTATACAAAATTGATAATCCTTACAAATATCCTAATCCATCCCCAAGTCCACTCCCTAAGCAACAAGATCCAGATATCTTATGGCAGGAACATAATAAAATTCAGCCGGATAAAAATTTCAAGGTAGCAAAAAAGGTCTTGCTCGATGACCCACCATGATTTTCTTAGTTGATATTGTCAAGCTAATGACGTTAAAAGAGCTCTTCTTGGGAGGCAACCCAAGTATTTTTCCCTTTGTGTGAGTTTGCATGTAGTGTTTTTGTGCATGTTAGTTTGATTTTTTATTTATTGTTTTTAGTTTATATGAGGTATTTTGTTTTCCCTTCACATCGCTTTTGCAGGATTGACAGTACGATTATAGCATTTTCCAAGGACGTCTCTCTTTCGTTCCATTTTATTTTCTTTATGCATTGAGGTCATTGCGTGATTTAAGAGTGGGGGAGAGATTGTCATTGTTTATATGTTATGGTTTCATGTAGTTAGTTATCACTAGCCTTATAATTGTTACAATCCTTATAATTGTGTTGGTGAACTGGCTAAAAAAATGTGTCAAATTTTAATTTTTGGTTATGAAATTAAACCGCGAACTTGATACGTAGGATTTGACAAGAATTGTGAATTGGCCTTTTTGATAGGCAAGTTTGGCGAGGGTTAAATGATAGCCCAGGTTGTGGGCTTAAATTTTGGGGTTTCGTTGATGTGAATTAAGTTGAAACCCTATTTTATTTATTGTTTACACAAGATTGTTGGGTTTCTAGGAGGAAAAAATCACAAAGAAAAAAGAGAGAAAGCAAAAAAATAAAAATAAAAACAGAGAGAGAGAGAGCAGTTGAGATTATATTCCTCTGTTTGTCATTGCTTAGTAACTAGAAGCATTCATGAGCCTCATGTTTGTCTTTTACGTAAAACAGCAACACAAACATGAGTATGGGAAACCACTCTAGGAACCTTTGGAGAAAATCCATAGTTTACACCTAGTGGAGTTGTTTTGCATATTTTTATGTGTGTTTAGTGTGATAATTTATACATTTTTGTGGCGTGTTTTATTTGGATTTGCATGTTTTAGTGTTATGTTTTGTTATTTTGTTGATTTTCTAGGATTTGGTGGAAAAAAAATAGTTTTGGAGCAAGAAACGTCAAAAAGTCATTTCATGCAACTGCGCAATCCTCGTATTTGGAACATAAAGTTTTCATCCGATGTCCAATGGACCTGATTCTAATGTCATTAGAAAGATAAGAGAGAGTTCTACAAACTAGTACTAAATGCAAATGAAGACGTTTGGATGGGTTAAAATCATGTGAAAATGGAAATCAAGTGATGAGATTTTGGAAATGATATGTCTTAATATTTTAACCATAACTCTCTCTAGAAAATTGATATTAAGATAATTCAAATGGCTATGAAAATTTAAGAGATAGATCTACAATTCATAAGAAGACACCAAGAGCAAATTCCGATGTTTAGAGGGTGGTGCGTGGCCGCGCATGATGCACAGTGACAAAATCATGTGCGTACGCATGGCACCGTGCGCGGTCACACGCTGTGACTTGCAGAACACGAAATTTTCAATATTTTTTCGTTCTTTGGCTCTTCCACCTAGTTTAGAACTAAAAGCTTATATATAGGACTTGGGGAGCCCTTATTTTCGACACACATTACTTCTTAGCCTTTTAGACTCTAGCTTTTTTCTGTTTCTCTTGCTTTTCAACAATGGGATTGCTAGGGTTCTTCCTACTGAAGTTATTTTCGCGGCTTAATCGAAGCATAATATTTTTTCATCTCTTTCGTCTGATTTTATTTGTTGGGTGATTATTATTGTTGCATGATAATGTTTATGATTGTTTTCTTTCCTTCAATTGAGATTATGATCCCACCCCCAAGCATGAACTAATTTCTTTGTTCTAGGATTAGGATGATTTGATTCAAATAAACAAGCAGAGTATTGACTAATTGGTTTACTTTCCTGAATCAATTGATTTATTTGATAATTGATTGTCTAATCAACTTTTAATTGTTTTGAGGGAATAATTGAGATCAAGAGAACAAATTATTCATGGACTAAATTTATTCAGGGGGTTAGATATGAATAAAAAATGTATTATCTAACTTGGCTTAATGAAAATAGCAAATTATGTAGAGATAGCCCTAATCTGTGAATACGTGAGTTATCAACTCTAGGCCTAGTTTTTACCTATTTGTTATATTTGTTAATCGCGTGATCAGTTAGTTGATATTCTGCTTTCAAGTTTGATGAGATGATTCCAAAATCCTAGACGTTCATCCATATCATTTTCTTCGGGTTTAATTGTGTTTAGTTTTAATTGGTATTTTTACTTGTTTTTTCTTCAGTTTATTAAAATCACATATTTGGTTAGAGTGTTTAGGATTTATTTTCTGTCAATTGTGTTGAATAATAATTATTTGTAGGCTAAGTCTTTCTTGAGAGAAGACTTGTGGTTAACTTGTTACCCTTCAATTGATCTTGTTCTCTTGCGAGGATTGTTAGGCTTTTATAGGTGTTTAGCGGTCGAACACTACGCTGCAACAAGCATTGAAAGAGTCATTGGTGTTGCATGAGCAATCCATGCTCAGGGGCCCTCGAGAGTCATCTTCCATCCATATCTCTCCTACCCATACTATTCTTGACACTGTGAGGCAATTCGCTGAAAGAACCTCACCCGCACACTCCGAAGGACGAACCAAGGAAACTGGCAATGAAGCTAAGGATGAAAATGTAGTGGGCAATCTAGCTGAGCCAAGCCCAGTGAAAGTTTTTTAAACAACTGCCCAGACAGCTGACAACTCAAAGGGAACAACCGAGTCTCATGTGTCAGTTGACATGTTGTCCGTGATTCAGCTGTTGAGCCAGCTGAAGGGAAAACTGAACACACCATAGTCGAGTTGGAGGAGGCTGTGGGAGACTTAAACAAGCTGAAGTTAGGAGGCCAAGGCGAGACCTAAAAGGAACAGCAGAGTGGGATTATGAAGCTTTGACGATTAAGACTGTCTCAGCTAAATTCCAACTACACTGCAGGCCGAGGACGCTGCTGAAACAGCTGAGGCAAAGGATGGAGAGCAAACCAAATCAGTTGAGACTGTTGCTCTTGAAAGCGCAATCCAAGAGGTTGAGACCTCAAAGGATGCCACCACCAAAGACCCTAATGTAGCTAAGTTTATAGAAGGGACTGCTGAAGGCCTTAGATCAGTTGAGACTGCTGCTAAGGTTACTGAAGGCCCCAGGAGATTGAGACTTCCAGGGGTGTTGTACTTGAAAAGGAAAAGCGCGTTCAGATCGAGTCTCCCGACATGGAAGAAATCATCTGCTACTTGCATGACTCTGATGACAATGTTTCAGTAGAGTTCCTTGACACTGACAATGAAGCTAAGTCCAACCCCAAGATCCAAGCTGTAGAGGACCTAGTTGTAGAGGAACAAGTGGCACAATTGAAAAAGCACGTGAGGAAGCTATTATGTCTCAATTCATCTTAGTTGATGGCCTACTCCCAATGATGCCATCACCAGCCCGTGATGCTGCTAAGGCGGCTGAGGCTTCGGATACTCAAAAGGAAGCAACAACTGGATCCAACAAAGCTGTTGAGACAGTTGAAGCCCAATCGCTCAAGAGGCTACCACAATCCGCGCGCCAATGAAGCTCCCTCAGCTGAGGCACAAAGAGCTGAAAGCCAAGGAGTAAAGGAAAGGCTCCCGAAGGAGAAGTGGGAGATGTCCCTTCACTCCCTAGTGGTCTATTTGAAGATTACTTTCCATTTGTTGAAGAAGTCCTGCTAGAGACAGAGACTAATGAAGAACGTGGATATTATTTAGTGAATATAGATCCAGAAGAATTCGTAGCTCCGAATGACTTAAGAGTGGTCCCATCTGGATTTGATTTTGGCTCTGTATTCTTAGAGGACCAGTCACCTGAGGCAGCTGGCTTCAGAAAAGACTTCAAAGCTATGTATATTTGAAATGGATGCAATTGAAAGAAGCTTTGTTGCACTCAACCAACGGCTAGACAACCATACAATGCAATGATTTCACATGACATCCGATGAGTAGTTCTCAGAATTCGTGAATGGACTCTATAAATTAAGGCACTCAGAAGAGAGCAAGTGAACTACTTCAAATCACTCTTTGCCAAACTTGTGATTTGGTGTGGTGAGAAAGTTCAATTCCAGCAGAGGCAGCGAGACAACATCAACAGGCTGAAGCTACTCACAAGACAGACATGAAGCTGATGAGACTATAATACAAGCAAGACCTTCAAAACATAGAGAGCACTCTGCGAGCTGAGATGATGCTAATGAGTGCAGAGATGAAGGCATTTAGATCCGGACATAGAGCAGCACACTCAGTCACCCATGACAAGTTGGATAAAAATTTGACGAACTTTCCTCAAACTTCTCTAGTTGGAACTGATGATGCCACAAAGGGGGAAAATGAAGGCATAAGTAAGGGGAAAGAACTTAAGAAGACCCTAATCCCCTTGAAGATTATTTTGGATAAATCACAATTTGGCTCATCAACCAACTCTCTCCACTCCCAGCTGCCGCATGATTTGTTAGTTGATGCAAAAGATGACTTACCCTTTAAAAAGACAAGAGCTGCAATCGAAGATGAATTCACAGAAGTCGATCACAGGCAGCATGGTCGCATAGAAGGATTGAAATCCAAGTTCCATGGTCCCCCAGCAGGGTTGCTCTAAGGTTCGCCAACAGTAAAATTTCCAGAAGGACCCGCTCCAGATGCAGGATCTAAGCCAAGGTCAGTTGAAGAATTTGAAATGCCCAAATCAGAAGGATTGTTCAAGGGAATGGATCTCACGAAGGCATGGATTTGTATTGGGAAAGAGGGTTGGATGTTGTCAAGTTAGCTGAGATGCAGCAGACTCAGTTGAGCAGTCAGCAGACTTCAAGGGCTCCACCTGTTCAGTACACTCCCAGAGGAGAAGGAGACTCAGGAAGAGAAAGGGGAAGGTCTGGTGGAAGAGGAGAGGCACTTCATCAAGTAGATCTAAAGATATTCAGTATGTGAATCCCCAAAAGAAAGACTTGTTAAACTGGGTTGGACTAACGAAATTGGAAAATAGAGACGTTGCCAAGCGAAATGAAGAGGCAGCTAAACGCCAAGAAGAAGAGAATATAAGGCAAGAACAAGAATGGGAAGAGAGAAGAAGGAGAGACCAAGCTCAGAAGAGAGCTTATGAGAAAAAGAGAAGGAAAGAAGATGATAAGAAGACGAAGAGAGAAGAAGAAGACAGGAGAAGGGAAGATGAAGAGAGAAGAAGGAAGCAACAGAGACACTGAAGGCTGCTGCAGACACATTCTTGTTGTATTTTTACTTAATTGTAAATACACAAAAAAAATTGTAAGTACTTTGAAATTTTTTTCATTGTACTTTGTAAATACATTGTAAAGTGTAGAATGATATGTTCAATAAAATGACATATTTATAGTATTATTCTTTTTCAAGCACTATTTACTTTGTTATTTTATTTAAGTTTTGGCATCATCAAAAAGGGAAAAATTGTTGGGAAATTTATGTAATAGATTTTGAGGATGCTATGTAAAACATAGATTTTGCAGAAGTTGACTAAAGATCGAAGTGAAGACTCTGATGTGTGTCAGCTGAGTATTACAGTGAAGTATCAGTCAAGTACTAGAAAAGCTGTCTCAGTCAGCAGACTGACAGCTATGTCACTCCCATATAAGGGGAGAAGACTATCAAAGGGGTTAAGCACCAAAAAGGGCTCAAGAAAGCTGAAGATGTTTGTTGATAAGCAAAGTCAAATTGTTGCTAAAAGATGAAACATGACAGACCTCAAACTTTAAAATTGTTTTACTAAAATAGTGCAAATAGCTGGGAACCAATAGGATGCTCCTGCAAGCCGGCAGAGATTCAGGCATGCTGCAGAGCATTAATTCAAGGATTAGTCTATATCAAATGCTGCATAACAAGACAAGCCAACGACCTTGAAGTGTAGTTTGAAAAATAGATCTATCTCTTCAACGGATACATTTCTCAAACAGGCATTATAAAAGGCCGAGGAATTCATTTGAGAGAGTACGAAGCAATAGACATTTACCTACAAACATTCAAGCAAAGAACAAAATACTCTCAAGCATTCATTCAGTCCTCAAGCCTAAAACTCGAAGGAAATCAATCCAACACACTCAGTGAATGAAAGATAACTTCAAACTGTTGAAGAGGATACATTGTTGAAAAACAAAGGGGTCTGCACAACCAAGGTTGAAAGGAGTGCAGTGAGGTTCTTGTTGAACCAGAGCTTTGGGCTTGTTGGAGGGCTGCATGATCAAATCCAAAAGTCTAAAGGAGCTGAAATAGTAGGACAATCGTCTTGTGAAGAGCTGAGTCCCAGAAGCAAAGTCAGCTGTGTGATCAAGGCCTAGCTTGGACTGTTGTACTGTTGTAATGAAGTCACTGTTACCTTAGTGGATTCATCCAGGAGTTGGAGAAGAGTGGATTAGAGGAATTACCCCATCCTCGTATCACTATAAAATTGCTCTGTGTCTTTTACATTCAGCACATTTATTTCTTGCATATTATATCTGCTTTCTGTTAAATTTGCTAAGTCTACTGATAATAACTTAACCTACAAACAAGTGTTGAAAATATATTTTAATCAAATGGTGTAAGACTTACGCTGAAAAAACCAAGTATGATGTATTTCTAAAAAGGTCCCCTCTCTCAGTTGAGTTATCTTATCAATAGCTCTCTCGAGTCTGTTGAGTAGCTAACTTTACTGTCAAGTTTGAACTAAGTTGTCTCTCAAGGACTAAGTTGACTTGTGATAAAACTCTGATTTAAAGTTAAAATCAAAAATTTGGTAAAGTCTATTCAACGCTCCCTTCTAGACTTTACATTAACACCCCTTCAGACCTATAAGATTTGTGCTGACAAAGCTGACATGGTATCTAGCTCGAACACTCCAGCAATTTTTCTTGGTGTGGAACATTCAAAAGGTCATTGATAGCTATTTTTAGCCATCTCTTCAAGTAGATCAAGAGCTTATGTTGGAGTTTTGCTCATTAAAGAACCACCTGCAGCAATATCAATGATTGTTCATGTTTGCTCGCTCATTCCATTGTAGAAATATTGAACATGTTGCAAGTTTGAAGATGCCCACAACATGGGTATGCAAACTGGCAACATGTTTGATATTTCTACAACAGAATGAATGGATAGACACGTACAACTATTGATGTTTCTTCAGGTGGTTCCTTAATGAGCAAAACTCCAACTGAAGCTCTTGCCTTACTTGAAGAGAAGGCTACAAATAGCTATTTAATAGCCTTCCGAACGATCCATACCTAAGAAAATTGTCGGTGTGTTTGAGTTAGATAATATGTCGACTTTGTCTACTCAAATCTCAGCCCTCACAAATTAATTGATTGTGATAAATTCCAATGGCAAACCACAACTGACAGATAAAGATCCAATGGCCAGTCTCAAAGTTTTCACATAAGATGCTAATGATCAAGCAAATTACCTAAACAATAGAAATTTTAACAATTGAGGTAATCAATTGCTAACTCATTATTATCCCGGTCATTGCAATCACGAAATTTTTTCTTATAGCAATACCAGAAATGTATTACACCCACCTCCGGGGTTGCAAAATCAAGCAAGCACAAGCACACTAGTTAGGGAGAAAAAGCCCTTCTTGGAAGAATTATTTGGCACATTTATTGGGGAAACTCGATCCAGGATGAACAGGAGTAACTCACATAGATAGTTTAGATTTAAAAGTTACAACAATTGAAACTCACCTCAAATCCTTGGAAACATAAATGGGGAAATTAACTACGGCTATTAGCTCGCAACAAAAGAAAGAAAATTTTCCAAGTAACACCGAGATAAATCCAAGTGAGCATTGCAAAGCCATAGAAGTAGGACAGAATATGACGGTTCAGAAATGCCAACTCATGCCACCAATGAGATACAAGCAAATCCTGAAATACTCAACAAAAAGGAGAACAATGACATACAATAAAAAATTGAAAAACCTGAAGTAACACCAATTTCTAATTCTGCACTTAAATTATCAAATTCTCTTCCTTTTCTGTAGGGATTTCAAAAGAAAAAGTTGCATTCTCAATCTTCCAAATTTTTGGAGATCTTCAAGAAAATTCACATCACTATCCCTTTTGCCGATGGACTTGTACAAATGCCAAATCATGCAAAATTCATGAAGGATGTGGTGTCTAGAAAAAGGAAATAAGAGGCATATGAAACAGTCAAACTCATAGAAGAGTGTAGCGTCATTTTACAAAGAAAACTAACACATAAGTTAAAAGATCTGGGGAGTTTCACTATTCCTTGCACTATTGGTGATTCTTTCTTTGATAAAGCTCTTTGTGATTTGGGTGCTAGCATTAATCTTATGCCTTTGTCTATTTTTAGGAAACTGTCCTTGGGGAGGTGAAACCGTCCACCATTACCTTGAAATTAGCCGACAAATCACTCACCTACCCAAAAGGAGTGATTGAGGATGTTTTGATAAATATAAGATAAATTCATATTTTCGATGGATTTTGTGGTGTTGGATATGGAATAAGACCAAGAAATTCCCTTAGTCCTTGGGAGACCTTTTCTAGCAACTGGAGAGCTATAATCGATGTGCAACGAGGTGAGTTAAAAATACGGGTAAATGATGATGAGTTTTTTTTAATATTATAAAGCAATGAAATTTCAAGAAGAGCCTCATACATGTCATTTTATTGATATGATAGAACAATGTACTCAAACGGATATTATTAAACAAAATTCAAGTGATCCGTTAGAATATTGTTTGACTCAATCAATCATGAGATGCGATGATGAATTAATTAATGACATGGATTTACTTGACTACATTCTTTCCATTAATGCTAAACAAATTGAAAAAGAAAAACCAAAAGAAAGAATTAGAAAATGTTAATATTGAAAATGCTCTTGAAAGGAGCTTTAGAATTAAAGAAACTTCCGGAACATCTTCAATATGCAGTTTTGGGAGAGAATAATACTTTCATGGTAATTATTTCTCATTCTTTATCTTCCTCTGAATTGGAAAAAATTATTTGTGTTCTTTGTGAGCACAAGTCGGCTTTGGGATGGTATATTTCTGATTTTAAAGACATAAGTCATTCCATTGTAACGCACAAATTTAATGGAGGATTCATACAAACCATCCATTGAACATCAAATGTGACTTAACCCAGCAATGAAAGAGGTAATGAGTGTTGAGTTTCTCAAATGGCTTAAAGCAGGCATCATCTATGCCATTTCTGATAGCTCATGGGTAAGTCCAGTACAGATTGTTTCGAAAAAGAGAGGTATGACAATTGTGAAAAATGATAATAATGAATTAATCAACACGAACCATCACAGGTTGACGAGTATGTAATGATTATAGAAAATTGAACAAGGCTACTCGCAAAGATCACTTTCTCCTTCCCTTTATTGACCAAATGTTGGACTGGTTAGCTGGTTATGAATACTACTGTTTTCTTGATGGTTATTCAGGGTACAATCAAATTGCCATTGCCCCTGAAGGTCAAGAAAAGACAACTTTTACATGTATCTATGGTACTTTTGCATTTCGCAAAATGCGATCTGGGTTATGTAACGCACCTGCTACTTTTCAGAGATGCATGATGGCAAATTTTCATGGAATGTAGAAGAAATAATGGAAATCTTTATGGATGACTTTTCTGTTTTTTGGCACTTCTTTGGACCATTGTTGCATTATTTATCCCTTGTTTTACAACGATGTGAAGAAACAAATCTTGTACTTAACTGGAAAAAATATCACTTATGGTAAACGAAGGTATTGTACTTGGTCATCATGTTTCTTCTGCAGGCTTAGAAGTGGACCAAGCAAAGATTGTAGCTATTGAAAAGCTACCATCACCTTAAAATGTTAAAAAAAATTGAAGTTTTTTCCGACATGCAGGATTTTATAGGATATTTATAAAAAAAATTCAAAAATTGTTAAACCTCTTTGTAATCTTCTTAAAAAAAATTTTACATTTTGCTTTGATGAATCGTGTTTACATGCATTTGAACAAATAAAAAAAGGTACGTGTTTTAGCTCCTAATGGTAGTGTCATATTGGACTCAACCATTCGAGATCATGTGTAATGCAAGTGAATTTGTAGTGGGCGCTATAGGCGAGATAAATTTTTCAAAGCTATTTACTATGCAAGCCGGACCATGGACAGTGCCCAACAAAACTACTCCACCACTGAAAAAGAAATGTGGGCGGTAGTTTTTTGTATTTGACAAATTTTGAGCTTATTTGGTGGGTACCAAGGTAATCGTATACACGGATCATGCGGCTATTCGATATCTGTTTTCAAAAAACGATGTAAAATCTCGCTTAATTTGATGGATTTTGCTCCTTCAATAATTTGATATTGAAATGTGGGATAAGAAAGGAAGTGAAAATGTTATTGCTGATCATTTATCCCTCCTCGAGCAACCACACGAGGTAATCGAAACCCCAATACAAGAGTCATTCCAGATGAACAAATCATGCTCGCCGAAAGAAATCTACCATGGTACGTAGATTTTGTTAATTACCTCGCAAGTGGAGTTCTTTCCCTAGACTTATTTCTACATGATGTTAAGTTTTATTTGAGGGATGATCCGTTGTTGTTCAAGAGAGGCCCCAAGTCCATCATACGTTGATGTGTCTCCAAGGAAGAAATTAGTGAAATTCTCCAACATTGTCATTCTTCTTCTTATAGGGGACATTTTAGACCAACTCGTATCGCTGCAAAAATGTTACAATCCAGTTTCTATTGGCCTACTTCATTCAAAGATTGTTACATTTTTGTCAAAACTTGTGATCGATGCCAGCGGGTTGGTAACATATCAAGGCGTCATGAACTTTCTTTGAAAAATATGATGGAGGTAGAACTATTTGATGTATGGGGCATAGATTTCATGGACCATTTTCGGCTTCATATGTCAATCTCTACAACTCACTCGCGTTTGACTACGTCTCCAAATGGGTGGAGGCGATCGCTACACCAACAAACTATGCTAAGATAGCGTTAAATTTTTTACACAAGCACATATTCACCTGTTTTGGCACTCCTCGGACGTTGGTGTCGAATGTACGCATTTTTGTAATAAATTATTTAACAACCTTCTCGCTAAATTTGGTGTACGTCATAAAATTGATCTTGGTTATCAAACTCAATCAAATGGCTAGGTTGAAATTTCTAATCGTGAAGTTAAGAAAATTTTGGAAAAATACGGTATGCTATAATCGGAAAGATTGGGCACATAAACTTGATGATGCGTTATAGGCTTATCGTATGGCTTACAAAACACCCATTGGTACGTCACCATATCGATTGGTATTTGGTAAAGGTTGTCACTTACCGATTGAACTTGAACATCGTGCCTATTGGGCAATAAAAGAATTTAATGTTGACTTAAAAGCGGTCGATGAAAAAAGACTATTTCAGTTAAATGAAATGAAAGAATTCTGTCATGAAATCATATGAAAATGCCAAAATTTATAAAGAAAAAACTGAAATAATTGTATGAACAAATAATTTTAGGATGTGAATTCTTACCCGGTCAACAAGTGTTATTATTCAATTCTCGATTGAAGTTCCAAGAAAGCTTAAATCACGATGGTCCGAACCATTCGTAATTGAACGAGTATCCTCATTTGGTGCCGTGGAATTACGTAGAAAAGACAGGGATACATTCCAGGTAAATATGTCACGCCCCAAATGGGACACGACGACGATCCACAACTTAAATACAAGTAAACCAAACATTCTAGACGAATATCATCAAAACCCAATAGAACAGAGTCTAAATAGCCGCGGAAATAAAGAAACACGTTACAACTTACAGTCCATAATATCCATAATCCAAATTACATCCCCGACATGATCTAAAGATAATAACTTAAAAGTCAAAGGGTCCTACGCCCTTCAATTACAAACTGGAATGAAAAGAAATACAAGAGTCCAACAACAAACACAAGAAAAGAGTCCAACCACAACAACAAGAAGTAGTAAGTCCAACAGCAAATAATAGTAACAAGTCCAACGACATCAACATCAAAAGATAGTAAATCCAACAAGTGGAGTACAAGGGCTCAATCCGTAGTCGGTCCAGCATCTTCGACGAAGTCCTCATCTAAGGTTAGAAAACAGGTAGGATGAGACAGAAATCTCAGTGGATGGGGTGATCGTGTGCAAGTGTGGCGATATATAGTTAATGCGAGAAAACAGTTATATGAAAACGCGTGAGATATGATGCATGAATTCACACACAGTCCACAAGCGTCGTGATAAATATATTTAAGTAATATACTTATACAGTTCAAGAAAACGTTCGTGGTCACACGGCACTATGTGATTCATCAAGACAGGTAGGATTGCGTACGGAATATAACGCCAATCCCATGCAAGACAAATAATGGTTGCGTACGAATTTGTAGCGCCAACCAATGCAAAACAAGTAGCGGTTGTGTACGGATTTGTAGCGCCAACCAAACGGGTCCGATAACTCCAGAATCGTGTGGATCGACAGCAATTCCTTCGTTCTTCCTTGTAACTCCCCGGGCAAGATGGTCCAAGACCATGTCACCTTATCGCTCCGTAGGCAAAGACAAAATCCACAAAGTGGAGCTTGTAAGGCTCGGATTTGTCATAATCATAATTATACCTCAAGTACTACGACCCGCTTCCCTTGGACACTCCGTCCCTCGCCTTGCGGGATTAGGGCGATGGGGCGGAAGAGTGGAATAGCGCCGAGCTGCCGGTTCCATCACCGACGTATCCATTCCGACGTGAGCTCGACACACCAAGTTGACTTTCAGCGGAAAGTAATTACAAGTACAGCAATCAACTGGCAATCAGTATTATTGATTCAGAGGAAGCGATTCAAGAAAATTTTTGAAAATTCACGAGTAGCAATATGGCGTAGGTGGAGTTATTTGGATGAATATGATTATCGGAAGGATAAGCAATCTTGATATCTTGAAAGATTAGGTGGAACATAAGTCCCGTTATAGATTCAAACCGCAGACGAGGAAGTCGCCCCGATCGGGTTAATCGGTCGAATCGGTCGGATAAGTCAAGGTTTTTTTGAGAAAATAAAATACTTTAATTAAATCTCCAAGTCAGAGGGTCCAGGGCTATTTTAGTAAAAGAGAAAATAATTTGAGTTAGGTCATTTATAAAAGAAAAATTACAATTTAGCCCCGTTTTGTAAAAACCAAAATATTTGGGGTTAAAAATTGAATAAATAAATATCCCGACCTTGAAAAATTATGAGGTCAGTTCCTAAATTCTCCAAATTGTCCATAGATTCAGGTTTTTTAAAGTTTTGAGGTCGAGCTTTTATAAAATTCTCACATTGACCCCAAATTTGTTGAAATTGCCAATTCAGACCTTAAGTTTAAAATAATCGGAACTCACAAACCGGAAGGGCTTTTAATGTGATTCCAGTTGGAAAATGTCACTAAGGTTAGTGGGATATTGGGACAAAAACAGTTTTTAAAAGAAATAAGTTTAGGTCCTTTAACGTTTGAAAATATCATTTTTGTCCCATTTTGAAATAATTGCCTTTAAGGCTTTTAGGGGTCCAATTGTTATGAAATTTGAACCTTGGGTCCAAAATATAATTAATTTACCGTTAAGTTACAGTCCTGGAAATTTCATTTGGGTCCTCAAGTTTAGTCTTTTACACTTTAGTCCCTCAATTTTAGAAAAATTACTTTCCAAGCCCTAAACACTTGGATTTTTGGAATACATTTAAAATATGTCATTTCCAGTACCTTAAGAGTAAAATTTTCAAATTTTAAAATTAAGGTCTGGTACAGTTTCAAAATTTGCAAAGTAGCCCTTAAACTTTTAAAATTTTACAATCTAGTCCTTGGGCTTTTAAAGGTTGATTTTATTTATCTTAAAACTCTTAAAACTTTATTAAAATGTCCAAAAGTCATTTTTGAACCTGAGTTCAGTCCCAAAACTCAAAAACTTTATTAAAATGTCCAAATGTCCAAAACTTTTAAAGGTTCATTTTTAAAATATGATTGATTGATTGTTGTTTATGGGGCTTAAACACTTTGAAATTTCACAAATTCACATTTTCTCAAATGGTGCACACAAGGTGTTCGATAAAATGCTTCAATGAAAATTTTTACTATTATTTTCAATTGCAATGACAATACTCAAAGATATAATTGGATGCAATTCGACTAAATTTCATGTGTTTTTGAATGCAAATTCAATGTTTAAAGGGAAAATTATACGAATTGTTGTATGACTTGTTTAATTATGGCTCGTACCTTTCGTCTTCTTTTGGGCGCTAACTTTTCAGGATGGCTCGCACAAAACGAGGATGTGCATCTTCATCACGCCTCCGAGCTTCCACTTCCAATTCCCCAGAGCCGAATATCGACCAACAAAGAATGGTAATCCACACTAATTACCTCCGAGATCATATTAGGCAAAACAAACACCATGAACACCCAAACAACACACATGGGTTAAGGTGTGTAGCTGCCGGATAGATTATTTTCACAAAACTCGATTCGGCTTCTTTATCGCCTACCGGAGGTTGATGATACTCAGTCTGCCTACCCCACCCACTTCATTGGATGACGATGAGCCCGCCGATAGATGGATTTTCAAGAATTTTTATTGACCTTAAACTCTTTTTGCATATCATTTGTAGATTGAGGTCAATGCACTCTTTTTTTTGGAGGGGGGAGGGTTGTACCTTGACATTTTTGCAGCATAATAACTTTTGAGTTTGTTTATGTAGCCTATGATGTTTTTGATTTTGAATTTGCATGCATAAACGAATTGTCTGAGAGTGATGTGTTTAATTGTTACAAAAAGCATGTGATAAATCTTGAAACTGTGACTTAATTATTTCACACAATCCTTTAATCAATTTTAATAAGTTGCTCAAATATTTTTCTTACATGTTAACTAAATAATCCCCTATAACTCAAGGATATGTTTGAACATCTTTCAAAATAATTTTGTAAAGTGATATAATATTAGGAGAACGATTTAGGCCATTTTAGAAAAGCTACAGCCTATATATCTTACCATAGTAAATGTTTCCCCAGTAACACATTTTGAGCTTAATAAAACTTTTTCGTTGATAACTTATTGATTATCCAAGCTAAAAATGAGAATCCCCCAAAATAATCTGTTTTCACTCATACATATGAAATCCATACAAATGTGTCAAGATGGGTATATTTTTGATAAAGGTTGTCCGATAGAAATATATATATATATATATATATATAAAGAAAAAACAATGAAAAGACAAAAATCGGGATAAGAAGGGAAAACGCTTACAAATCCTTGAAATTGGTTGTTGCTATATATGGTTGGGTGAATTGTAGCCATTTATCCTATATTTTAATGCCTTTAACCCGAGCTTACATTACAACCCGTGAAAGTCCAATTGGTTCTTATGTTTTTTTATTGCATACAATATGGAGATTGATGTTAGAATTATATCCAAGAAGTTAAAAAAGGGATCATTGGAAAATAATTGACTAGTTATTTGAGCAATAAAAATAGAAATGAGACATCGATTGCATTCACATATGAAGTCACGAAATTGAGGTAAATTCACATGCTTAATTGACAAGTGAGCATAATTACATTTGCAAATTCCTTAAGTCATGTAATATTTGAAATCTCGTGAGGCACCGAAAACACTTGTAAAACTCAAAATGTTATTCTTTATTGCGGTGATTTTCAGTTTCCTTGAAGACAAACAATAATTAAAGTTTGGGGGTATTTGTTAAGTTGGAACTTTACCATCAAATTAGGTATTCTAAACCTAGAAATTGTATTGTATTTTAGTA
Organism: Rehmannia glutinosa; assembly: GCA_016081115.2. NCBI lineage: Eukaryota > Viridiplantae > Streptophyta > Magnoliopsida > Lamiales > Orobanchaceae > Rehmannia > Rehmannia glutinosa. The sequence goes on along the minus strand of CM071931.1, from coordinate 58,863,475 downwards.
GATTGAGTCAAAATTATTGTTGGAGTTATATATCGAGTTGTAATAGGTAGTCGGGCATTAATGGATCAAGAAAACGGACGAAAAATGGTGAAAAATAAACTATACCACGTTACACAAAGCCATACCACGGTATGAACTGAAGAAAAATCAAGAAACAACATTGGAATGGGTACCGCGGCACACATTAAGCTTGTACCACGATAGAGGGTTGTACCGTGGTACACACAAAAAATAACCTTGTACCGCAGTACATGGAGTGTGTACCGCATTACACCATGAAAATCGCTTATGTACCGCGGTACACAATTATTTTTCAATGTGTACCACAGTGCAATGTTTTGCCCGAGGTCAATTCCAATTTCACCTGCTTCATACCGCGATACATTCAACGGATACCATGGTACCTATCAAACATCCTTGAGCAATAATTCAACTTTACACGATGAGAAATCACGAACGACAACCTTTACACCAGATAAATAATATTCAGCCGAAAGTGAAAAAAAGACGACAAGGTACACATCTAAAGAAAGAATTAATGGAAAACATTTGATGAATGGACAACAAAGAGGTCAATTGACAGCAAATACTTGTCAGTATGAATGGATAAAATGATCTGCTATAAATAGGCTTCAGTTCAGCAGTTTGAGAGACACGTCTCTCACAACTGAGAACATAATTAATTCTCAGTACTCAATCTTTCAATTTTTATAATTTTTGTTTTTTTTACTTGCATGGTTCTGCACAATTTGCTTAGTATCAGCTGATATGAAGGATAAGAAGGAGCAGGACTTACAACAAGAAGCTTGAGAAAATCTTCCAATCCGGATACAGACAAGTTTCTTTTTACCCTTTCTTTTAACTCTTGTTTTGTAAATTGTAGTAGAACATGTTCTATAGATATCATCATGGGCTAAATTTTCAAATCGCTGGAAACAGATTAGAGACACGAAAAATAGAGAAAGAAAAGGGGAAAACAGAGATAAAAACAAGGGCATAAGGCTTACATCTCCAAAAAAACTCATCAACAAAAATCTCAAGCGAATATTTTTTTTGTAAGAAATCTTTATCTTTAATTCTTCTATTTTTCTATTAACATAAATTGTATCAATGTCTATTCAATTTGACATAGGGTTTGATTATTTTTCAATGTTTATTCTATTCTACTTAAAGTTTCATTATCTTTTCAATGTTTATTCTATTTTACTTAAGATTATTTTATTGCAAATGTAGAACATGTGTAATGGATGACATATATTTAATATTTTACACTAAATTATATTTTTTTTTCAATAGAAAATCGCAAATGCCTGCTATGATGCAATTATACTAAAGCATCTCTTTGTAGCACTATTTTTATAAAATTAGAACGTTGAAGTTGAAATATAATGTTTCATTATTTCATGTTTCGATCAATGAAATTATTTTTCGTAACATTGATTAATTAGTTTTTTTTTTAATTTTTATTTATATTAATACAAAGGGCCCTATTTTTTTCCGCACCGGACCCTTTAAAACGTAGGAACAGCCTTACTTTTATGATTTTATTTGTGATTTTTATAGAGATATTGAAATCCAAATTTAGATCTTTAAATCATTGACTAATCGAGAGATAGGATTGATTATTTCCAGAAATCATGATTTATAAATCACTAATGACTAATTGATAGATTGAGTTAAAAAATATAAGATATGATTAAGTGATCATTCCTCTAGAATTTAATTATTATTGAATATTTGATAAATTGTTCAAGCCAATAAATTGCTCAAACATTGTGTTAAATTGTATTTTTGTTATTTATCATTTTTAAAATACCAAAACTCACTAATCGATTTTCTAGATAAATTATACTATTTTTATTAAAACACTTAGTGCTTATTTAATTATTATTCCCTGTGGATACAATAATCCGGTTTTTATCACTATATTAAAACTTGACACCTTACACTTGCGGTAATATTTTCACGAACAACCATACTAGAGGCGCCAAAGAAGCTTCAAGCGCTAAAAGTTCAATTGTAAGAGCTTTTGGATAACAAATTTCGTCCACTGACCTAGTCAAATAGTTAAGGCCATCAAGAAAGTCAGAATTAGAATAAAGATAGCCCAAGACCGATAGAAACTTTCAGCTGATCAGAGAATGAAGGATTTGCAGTTTGAAGCAGGAGATAATATTTTCTTGACAGTCGCACCAATCGAAGAAATCTTGAGACTTGGCAAGAATGAGAAGCTAGGACCAAGATTCATTGGATGTTTGAAATTCTGGAGCTAATCGGAAATGTAGCTTACCAACTGGCGCCACAACAAGAGTTAGAAGCAATTGTCAATATTGAGGAAGTATATTCACGATCCAAATCATGTAATCAATCATGAAGCATTGAAAATTAATCGTGACATAATTTACGAGAAGAAGCCAATAACCACACTCGACAAGAAAAATACACAAGCTGAGAAATATATATGTCACACTAATCAAAATTCATTTGGAATAGACATGATCGAGAAGAGGTGATGTGCAAATATGAAACTAAGATTTGAGCAAATGTGAAAGACGAAATATTTTGTAACAGGGGGAGAATGTATCCATTAATTTTATTTTAATTTATTTTTGTTATTAATTATTATATTTTAATCATATATATATATATATATATATATGCGTGTATATACTAGAACAATACCCGTGTGTTATACGGAATTTGTTAGAAAATAAATTTTGGTATCAGAAATTTATTTTTGATAGTTATAGGAGATTCAAAATACTAATTAGAAATACTAAAAATAAATCAAAATTTAGATGAGTATCATACAAATCGTTCACTTCAAATTATAAAAAACTTCTTTGTAAATTACATTATTATGTTCTATTTCCAAGGTAACAGAATTATGTTTTGGCATCTAAAGAACCATTTAATTAATTTTGTCATAATTTTATTAATCAAAATTAAATTCACATGATATTTAATAAGCAAGAAATAAATTTAATTCTTAATTACGTTGTTACAACCATTTTTACATTAAATTTTCACATGTAATGGTTGATAATTAATATTATGGCATTTAAAAAATCACTTAGTTAATTCTACTACTTTAATTAATAAAAAAACATCCAATAAATATATCTTCAGCTTCACTAATGTGACTTTTTATTTCATAAATTTCTCACATTAAATTTTCACAAATTAATTGTATATTGAAATGACTAATATTAATTTTTTGGCATTTAAAAAAATCCAATTTATTGTTTATCAAAGAAATCCTATTTATAATTAGAAGTCAACACAATCCAATTTTTCTTGAGCTACAGATTAATTTGCAACATCAAAAGTAACTTCGTAATTTGTATATCCTTGATTTTGGGATTATTGTTTATCTTGTAGAATTATTGATTCATAGTTGTATACAGAAATCCAATTTACAATTCTCAATTCATAATTACATTGTTACAACCATTTCCATATTAATTTTTTCACAAATTAATTGTATATTGAAATGGCTACTATTTAATTTTTTGGTATTAAAAAAAGTCCAATTTATTGTTTATCAAAAAAATTCAATTTATAATTAGAAGCAGAAAAAAATCCAATTTATCTTGAGTTATGGAATTAATTTGCAGCATCATAAGTAACTTCCTAATTTGTATATCATTGATTTTAGGGATTATTGTTTATCTTGTAGAATTCATAGTTGATAGTTGTATACGGAAATTCAATTTATAACTAGAAGTAAAAAAATTTAATTTATAATTGGATGAATGAGGTGTTCATACGGATTGTCATGTGGCTAAATGTGAGCCGCTACGTGGATTTGGAAGAATAAGGTGTTGACATGTGTACCAGATTACAGAGATGATAACATGTGACAACTTTATTTTTTTCTTTTAGTATATAAGGTTAATATTTTTCTTTTGAATAACAAATAGACGTGGGATTATGGAGTTTTTGAGCTGGATTTATTATAGATAAGATAAGATTAAGTACATATTTGAGAATCCATTCCAAATGGACTTTTAGGTGTATATGTTCATTAGTAAGAAATTTGTATGTTTTGTAGTTATTTTTAAATGGATTTTTAGAAAAAAATAATTTTTTAAAAGTCCATTTTGGATAAGTGCAAATTTGTGACTTTTGGATTCGACTTTCCACTTCTACAAAATGAGTATAAATGGCATCTTAGCAAATATTTAACATTATGCATAAGCACTTTTAAAAATAGTCCATTTTTAAAAAAATCATCCTACAAACACACTTTCATTTGAAAGTGTTACAAAACATGCGCTAAATTCTTAAATATTTGGTTTTAGCGCAGATAAACTTTCCCTTCCAACTTTTTGCTCACATATTTTTTTAATTAGAGAAATTGGAAACACCAAGTTAACCATACATCTTCATTCAACTGCCACCTCCATCAATTTTGTGCTCACCGGACCAAATCGTCGTCAGGGATTTCGGATTTCGCCATTGAACAGGGGAGGGCTGGTTGGCTTTGCTTTGCGTATTTGTTGTGTATTCGTGTGTGTATGAGTGCGATTATCCGATGGGGTGTGTGTTTGGGGTCCGAGGTTGACTTGGTGGATGTGGGGGATGGCTTCGCCGGCATTTTCGTCGTCGATCACCTCTCGTCGGAGTCGGAGAAGGAGATGAAGGTGACGGGAGTTTGGGGCTTCAGGTTTTCACTGTGTGTATTTTTGTATGTGTTTGTACGTGCGTAGGTATGAGAGTTTGGGGGTCTGAGGAGTTTAGCCGGTGGTAGTTGCCAGTTGAGTCGCCGGTTTGGGTCGTCATCGCCGTCGGCCGGAGTTTGGGAAAGAATAAGGGATGAGGGGAATTGAGGTAGAGGCGACGGGATTTTTAATATTAGGGCGAAGGACTGCCATTTATAAATTTGAAGGGAAATTATACTTGATTGTAAATTAGGACTTTTCAATTTGACCTCAATCTCCAAATCAACAAGCCTGAATTTCAAATTTAAACCCTAAACACTCAATTTTACTTTCACTGTTTTTCAATTTAGCCCCATGCAGTTTCAATCTAGCCCTAATTCCTAATTATATTTTTGGGAATTTTAATTCAGCTCAAAGAACCTAATTAAATTTTCTGGACTTTTCAATTTAACCCCTGACCTTTTCAATTAAGTCCAGAATCCTAAATCAAATTCTATTTCCTTTAAATTTAACCCCAAAACTTGTATTTTCAGTTATTTTTCACCTATTTAAAGCCCTAAGGCTATGATATTAAAATTATAGTTACTTGGATCTATGGGTTAGTATATAGTTCTATACCACCTAGATCATGTTATATTCCCATTTGTAGGTGACGAGGGCTAAAACATTTAGGGCTTTTCTACCTGCAAGCATCGTACATCTATTTTTGATGTAGTGATTTCTTTACACTTTTTAGGTGCTAATTTTGTCCTTATTAAATTCTTTTATGCATGATTTTATGAATGATTTTACTTGGAAATGCGACCATAAATGTTGAATAGTATATGAAGCTCATACATGGAATATTATATGATTATTTGTACGTGATGGGAAAATATGACTTTTCCCATTGATCTCTTGGGTTGTTTATCCCACGGTTGTAAATTGGCCTTTGGAGTTATTATAAATTAATTATCGTTTCCGAAAAATAAAAGAATATTGACTACACTAGAGTGAAGAGTCAAGTCTTTGAAGAAATATATACTAATCAGTAGGGGCCATGAAAATGTTCTAAAAGTGGAGGGACCTGCAAGAAGATGCCTTTTCCCCTGTATTTGGATTTGGACTAGTTCGTTAGACTTAGAAGCTAATATAATACTAGTCCTCTTGAGCAGACTAAACTCCACTGAAAAAGTCTGATCTTTTACCTCTTCCTTTTCTTTGTTCAACTCAAACTTGAATCGGCAACCAGTAAAAACGCCAACACTTTGCATAGTTGCTGAATGTTTTCCGTTTTTATAGCTATTTCAAGAATCCCGCTGATCAGATTTTATCTTCTCTCTTCCAACAGGGACAGTTCATATTTTCTCTGCAAGATTCAGCAAAACCCACATCATGGATCAAAACCCAGGTGGATTTTAGTTCTTTAATTCCGGCTCCATGTGTTTTTCTGTGTTTGAACGTAGAAAGAATGATTTTACCCAAGGAAAAATTAGATTTTGGAGGCGTTTTCATCATAATGTATGTTTTAGTGCTTTGACTTCCCTGTTGTATTCACGGGAACTTTGTGTGTTTGTGTAAAATTGATTATAATATACTTCCCGTATGGCATCTATTTGTGAACAAATTGTGAAAGAACAATAGACATTGAATTTAATTAAATATATACTTCCAACATGTTTTTGAGACATGCAGAGTTATTCTCGAGTTACAAATGTCTAAATTCAGTTGTCATGATGAATATAGGAGTACTTATGTTACCAATTTCATTGTGTAACTTATTTATTAAATAGTCTGATATGGCCAAAACATCAAATGCAAGGGATGAGTTCATGTTGTTGCAATAGACAATAGTCCATTCAGGTTTTCTGTCTTGTCTGATGACACATAAACACACACCACTCAGAGACATATATGTGTTGTTGCCAGAGGAAGTCTTTGAACTGGTCGACACAAGTACTGTTAGTATGAAAATCCACATTGATGATGCATATAAAAGAAATAAGGCTATTATTGTATTTGGAAGCATGATATTTCAACTGGTTCTGAATCCATTTTAGCGGAGGAGAAAAAATTGCTCTTTTGGTCGACTTTATGTATTCAATCATAAATAAATAAATAAACCTTCATGATATCAACCATCCTGCAAAATTACTTATTTCACTGAGGTTCTATCTTCATGTATGTATTTTTTACTACTGTGAAAACTTGAAAGGGCTTGAATTAATGGAAACATTTTTTTCGTATACCTGATCAATTTATTATTTCTTAAATCATAATCAATTTCCCAACAAGCAATATTTCAACAATGAGCATAATCTTCCGTAAGTCACATAATAGGTTGTCTCTTATCCCTTAATTACATATGTTAACTTATAGGTAAATTCTCTTTGCTGAATATGAACATATTCTAATCCAGATTTCCAGATTCCCTGTCATAGTTTTTCCTTCCTTCACATGCTCCACAAAGACGGTTAAATTTGTCCAACTACAACTCGGATAACTATGACTGGAAAATTAATCTGGATTGCTAGTTGCTTTGCTGGTTATAATGTATGCATGAATGTTTTGAGCAGCTATGCAGCAGAATATAAAAATAGAGAACAAGCATGGCGAAAAACTTGGGGTGTGTTGCATGAGACTGGATCAAATGAAATTGTCATCGTGTGCCATGGTTTCCTATGCTCAAAGGTTAGTGATCTTTTTTCTGTTTTCATGCAATCGTTTGACTAGATTGGCAATTTCTATTTATAGACCTTTCCAAATTTAAATTTTTAATGCTTCCACATTTTTTTGTCCACCCTTTTGAACCAAGAAAGGCAATACTATTTATCAAAGAGTGGATGCCCCTTCTTGTTTTATAACGCAGCTCAGAGCAAGTGACATGATCCCCTTTGGGTCAATTGAGTGAATGGATATCTTGCACTTATCCAGATTATTATTGTCCAGAGCTCATTTTGTTCTTTAATAGTAAGTAGAACAATCTGGATAAGTTCAAGATAACTTGCAATTTGATACTGATACTTTATTTCATTTCCTCTACCATTTACTTCAAACTAAATTTCGGTGCTCAAACATTTTAATCTGCAGGACAAACCAATTATAATGAACCTTGCTGTGGCTCTGGAAAATGCAAGAATTAGTGTTTTCCGCTTTGATTTCACTGGCAACGGGTAAGCTATTGAGATTATATACTATCAATCTATATTCTCATCTAAAAGATCAAATCCGGTGCACAAAACTATTGGGATTATTCGTATCAATCTATATTCTCATCTAAAATCTACATTACTTATTTTCAATTATTTCTCTTCTCATTAACTTTTCCATTTTTCTTTGAGCAATGTTAATTACATGATGTGTTTGATATTTGCAATGTTATCCAGGGAAAGTGAAGGTTCGTTTCAGCTTGCTAACTACTATAGAGAGACTGAAGATATACGAGCTGTGACTGAATACTTTGGTAGTCTTAACCGCAAAGTAATTGCAATTCTTGGACATAGTAAAGGTGCACCAACTTGTATTCGTGGATTAATAGTTCATTTGTTTTAGTGTCAACCACAAAATGTCCGCTTTGCATTTTTCATGGGGAAACAAAAGTAGTTGCATGTGTTCTGCACAAGAAAACACGAAGACTAAGCTCCAACCAATCTCGAGCACAAGAAAACACGATGACTAAGCTCCAATTAATCGAGCTTATTATCCAAATCTTAAACAGTATGAGCCAAATATATTTTATACAAAAAGGAAAACTCTCAGTACTAAAGTGTACAAAACTTTTTCTGATATGATACAAATTGATTGTTCAAACTTAGTTATGACATTTTGCTACCTAATCAGATGAGTTATTATTATGAATCCTTAAATTGCACAGTTACTAGCTTTATTAAACATTAAATTTTGCTATTTTTCATGCAGTTGGTGGATCTAGTTTTATATTTTCTTCTTTTTTTTTTTTTTTTTTTTTTTCCTGATTGGTGGATAAGGGAACAGTGGAAGGGTAAATTTTACTGACTAGGTACGTTGTTGCAGGTGGAAATATTGTACTTCTATATGCATCTATATATGACATAGATGCAGTGGTAAACGTTTCTGGCCCCTATTATCTGGACAAAGGATTTGATGAGCGTTTTGGTGAAAATTTCATGGAAAGAATTGAGACGGACGGATTTGTAGATTTCACAAATAAAGGTGAAACATAGTTTGCTTACTCGTATTCATATCAAAATATTTCTTTTAAATCTTCTGAGGCTCTAAATGCAAATTCAAAATCATGTCATCATTGACCAAATTTCTTCACTTTGTGTAGGAAAAATTTATCGAGCCACCAAGGAGAGTTTGGTGGAGCTACGTAACATAAAGATGCGTGACACTTGCCTTTCAATTGATAAGCGATGCAGGTTTTAGTTTATTTTCATTTTCATTGGTCTACATGCTTTTGCTCGTGTTGCCTTTGCATTTCATGATATTTTTGTGGATAATTACAAAAACTACCCGAGGTTTGGGGTAATCACAAAAAAGCCCAAAGAAGATTAAAAATTATAAAAAATCCGTTGAGGTTTGATACTGTCTTTACATTTTTCCCCTTCGTAAAAAAAAAGGTTTCCAAAAGCTCTCCTTACATTATAGAAATATTACAGTTAACCCCTTAAAATTAAGACATAATCAAACTTCATGGATAATTTTTGTAATTTTGAAACATTTCTGGGTTTTTTTTGTAGTTATATCAAACCTCATAGGTTGTTTTTGTAATTATCGCTTTTTATTTCAACATGAAACCGTTTACGCTCATATAGGCATGTATAATTTAGCTTCATATATTGTGGTGTCTTAGGCTGTTCTTCTATTGGTATTTCGAGTTGTTGAGTCTATATAAAGCCATATAGGCTGCGAAAGGTACTTATATGCTTCCTCATATGAGTTCTCCTCTTGAGCTTTTCATTGAAGCACTATCTATTGTAATTTCCTTGATCCTAAGAATTGAATGAAGCACTCTGTAAGAAGAGCATCTATGAGTGCTTGTGTTCCTTCCCCCCACTGTACCCCTCAAAAAAGGAAAAAAAAGGGAAAAACACTTTCTCTTCGATGACTTGATTTATCCTTCCTATGCTTTTCACAACTTAAACATTGACTCTGATTAAATATGGTCTTTTTCAACACAGTGCGTATTTATTTTAAAAAAATTATTCAGGGTACTGACGATCCACGGAGCTAGTGATACAGTTGTCCAGCTAGAAGATGCAAGAGAATTCGACAAGGTCATACAGAATCATACACTACACGTTATTAAAGGAGCTAATCACGGATTCACTAAACATCAAGCTGAATTAGCTTCAACTGTTGTTTCTTACATAAAGGGTTGTCTGCAGCTACGGGAAAAGGCCATTGTTTAGTCGAGTCTCCGACTTTGTACATACATATGCTATTTGTATATCAAACTGAATTTCCTTACCATGTTGTAAATAGGATGGAGCTTCTCTTATACTTCAGATGTCCTATTCCACTTTCCTATTCAAATTTGTATTCCACTATTTAGATGAATGACACATGTTTCATAGAGACCAAAAGTGTAAATTTATCTTAGAGACATGTATCATCCATCCAACAAAATTGAATACAAAAGTGGAACATGAAATCTGAAGGCCTTTGCTTATGCATATGAAATGATGCATGTCAATAACATATGTAAATGCTCTGTTGTATATTCTGTTTTCTTATATGTGTAAGCAAAGACAATGCTAGATTGTACTTATGTATTGGTGTAAGATTTGTTCAGTTCATGTTTGTGGTTCAACAAATTACGCCTAAACTATACTGGAGATTTCTTACTACATGATTGTTTGTCAGAAGTTACAGTAAAACAATATATTTATGCAAAATCTTTTATTCTCCTTTATACAAATGGAAAGATGCATTTTCCTCATTCAAATTCTAGCCTGTCTTGGGACTAATATGGGATCCCATATCCCCTGTGGTATTTCATCTTATTCACTGTTAAAACATGTATTATTCTATATGTGGTATTTACATCATATAATGTACCACCAGGTGTTATGGACATTCAGAAATGGTTTTATTTTTTAAAATAAATATAATAATTAACACATGATATCATCAACGAAAAAGAAAAGTTATTCACAATTATTCGATACAAAATTGCATCTCTCGGTTTTGTTTGTAATCATCGAATATAAACTAGATGTAATTAATATTTATCTTTTATTCCATTTTTTATAATATATAATATTTATTTGAACTCCATATACTTATTGTATTGGTGTTGTATCACTACCATACAAGCGTCCAACTAAATGTCTAACTGTTAGAATTCAAGGGTGAATTCTCTGTATTTCTGATGAATGTTGTGCAAAGTATTGTCAACACTTGATGTGTCACCGGCGGAAGGCTTAACAATTTTTACACAACTTATTTAATTTTTCAAATCAAACATGCAAAATATAAGAATTGAAAAGTACACAAATCTACAAAATTTGTGAAAGTATAAACATACTTGAGCAGGCGCACATAAGGCAAAAATATTAAAGTAAAATATTGATTACAAAAAGAAAGAATAAGACAAAGACTTTCTTATTGTCTTGATCTTCACTAACCTTCTACCGTAGAACAAGAAAACAAATGAACATATACTAGATTACACTTTGTCTCTCAAAATATCAACAAGAAGCTAACAATCCAGGAAATTGTTGCAAAAGGTGAGACGTATCACCACAAAATAAACTAGGCACCTTCCTTAAATACTTCTTCTATAAAAGTTGGACTCTTTAACTATGATCTTTTGTACTCTTGAATCCTTTAATGAAATTGTGCAGCTCCATCCCATTATATAGTTCAACAAATTACCTGCAAAAAGATCATGCAAGGAAACTACCAAGTAATGGTTTAGTGGGGAGGTTAGAAAGATAGTGCTCCTACAAAGTAGGACTATTGTCCAACTTCTTTGCAACTCCCAAACTGCTCCAATTTCAAATCTCGGAAATAAATCCGCAAATTATCTGTGCAATTTTTCCAGAAATAAAGGCAAAATAAAGATTTAATGATTAGAGTTTGACTTAAAAATTAACTCTAACAATCTCCCCTTTTTGCCGATTTACTGGACAAAACTTGACAAAAACTCAAGAACAAATATACACAATATTTACAGAAATATATACAGGAAAAAGAAGATAAAACTATGTACAAAACGAAAGAGAACAATACTATGTACAGAATACTCCCCCTGAATACCAACTCTATTATCCATAAGAAACAAAGGTATTAAGGAGAATATACAAAGCAAGAACAAGATAAACATCTTGGAAAAAAATAGGGGATAAAAGATGTACAACAAACTCCCCCTAAATACCACACAAATAGAACCAAAGTAAAACAATCCTAATAATCAATTACATGAGCAAAAGCAGGAAGAACAAAACAAGTTCAGTGTTACATCAACAGCAACAATCATCATCCATAAACACAACCCTTAAACATTCTAGAAAGTTGCAGACAAATCACTAGATTAGATTAAATGCATTTGGTGTTGCCAAGTATGGGTAACACCTTCTCCAAAACTTTCTACAGCAACAACTAATCCACTCCCAACTGGTTCAGCCCCAACTTCTTCTCCCCGAATCATAGTCTGTGGATCAACTTTTGTCCCCATGACTTCAGTTTCAACTTCACTTGTTTTTGTGCCGGGCAGAAATCAAATGACTCGTTTCATCCCAAATGCGAGTGAAAATGGCAATTTGAGCAATAACATTCTCAAGCTGAAGTTCAAGTAAGTGTAAAGGAACCTAAACAAACTGATTAGGAACCAAAGATGTGGCTGGAGATGAGGCATCACCTAAGATCTCACCATTTGGAAGATCAATTATGCGTTGCCCTTCAAGTAAATCGGTTTTGATGGGAATTGGAAGTGGCAATATTATCAAGGACTCATGTTCCTTCAATTCAATACCTTGAGATTCAATAATGGAGTATATGATGGAGGGGAAAATTAGACTACCATATGTGTTTTCTTTTTCAGCAAGATGAGAAATGAGAAATAAAACATGCTCACAAAGTATCTAATGTGAAACTTATACCAATTTTAAATAAAAAGTGTCGTTGGGCTTTTGTGACAGTCGAATTATTGGTAGTTGGAATCCAATTGGCTATCGACACTTTATGCAAAACAACATATTTAGAAGTTAAATTTGAAGAGTAAAGCTTGGCTGGAGCTTTTGACCAAGTTTTCACAATATTACCAGTGAGCTCTTTTAGAACTTCTTTTTCATTTTCAAAAACAATATCACCCTCATAATTAGGTAGACAGAGATGATCATTAATGAGTTTAGGTGTGAAGTTGTAAAGTTTTCCTCTCAAATAAACTTTCCGTATTTAGAGTCTTTCGGGGATAAAATCCTTGTTGATGACAAACTCCCCGGATATCACTAGCTTTAACTTGAGATATTCATGAGAATGGGGTGAACTTATCTCAAGGTCATAATCTGTTTGGTTGTGCTCGAGCTTGAGAAAACTCCTCGACCATTTTTAGATCAATTTCCTCTTCATTTCATGGTGTGAGGTATGAGGTGTGGTAACACTTGGTGACACCCTTTTGTCAGCGACTATTTTTCTTCGATTTCGACCAAAGGAACATCCATCTCAAGATCCTCATCCCCAATATCAGTTTCTGTTTCTTCCTCATTAGTACTATCTTCATCAACATCATCTTCCTCTCCTATGTATTCAAACTTTATATCAGCATACTCCATTAGTGTATCAAAAAACTCATCTTGTTCTTCAAGTGTTGCCTCAATGTTGACGTCACCTGAAACATCACCCTCTCTGCGGTTCGGGAGCAAGAACAATATCAACAACATCTTCTCCGTTTTCTCTCCTACCTCATGACTAGCATCCCCATGACTACTCTCTACAAAGACCAGTTTCAAACACAACATTTTCGGAAGGAGCAGGGGGGATCCAACTTTCTTCTCAACCACGGGGTCAACAAGAGCATAAGTTTTATAGGGTTTTGAAGAAGAAACCAAAGATACAAAAGGTTTGGAACACTTTTTAGGGCGAGCAAACTCTGTAATAGGAGGCTTACCTTGAAGACGCCTCAATTTCTTTGTGAATAGTGGACCCAAAGGACCAGAAGTGTGCTTAATATTCGCCAAATCCGGAGGATTGTCAGCATCTAAGGGGTTTTCTTCATGCCCTGAAAGTCGAACCCTAAGAACGTCTACTATTGGGAAATTTATTGTATATATTTTGATGATGCTATGTAAAACTTAGATTAGAAAGTTGGCACCCCATTTTCTGTTGTAAATTCAACTATGTAATAGATAGGATCTATGAGCTTAGTCGAAGCAGACAAGTTGAAGATTGCAGAAGTTGACTGAAGGATAAAGTGAAGAATCAGCTCAGTTGCAGCTGAGTGACAAAGTGAAGTCTCAGCCAAGTGCCAAAAAGTTGTCTCAGTCAGCAGATTGACAGTTAAGTCACTCCCAAATGATTGGAGAAGAATCTCAAAGGGTTCGACAAAAAAAGGACTCAAGAAAGCTGAAGATATCCGTTGATAAGTAAAGTCAAAACTTTACTAAAAGAGGAAAGAATACAAACTGCAACCTTAAAGCTGTTTTGTTGAAAGAGTGCAAAAGGCTGGGAACCAATGGGATGTTCCTGCACACCTGTAGTAGTTCAAGCAAACCTGCAGAGCATTAAACCAAGGTTGGGTCAACATTAACTATTGCACAACAAGACAAGCCATGACCATGAAGTGGAGTTTGAAAATGCATCTAACTCTTCAATGAGATACATTTTCGGAGTGGGTCTAAACCCGGTAAAATGGGTCTGGGCGGGTTCTTGGTCCATTAATGAAAAACCCATCGGTCCGGGCGGATAACGGGACCAGCGGTGGACTGCCGAACCCACCCCGTATATGTATATATTATATTTTATATTATTAATAATCCTAATTAATTTGAGAACTTAGGACACGAGCCATAGACAATACTCGAATTATATTTGCTTGACAAATTACATCTTTAGTCTGCAAGCAAGTAGTCTGCTAGTATGAATTTTTTTGTTGTTGTGCGTTAAATATGTATTCATGTTACGCCTTATTTTTTTAGCTTCACTTTGCAAGTGTACGGTGCGATTTATAGAATAGGGTTAGCAAGGTCGAATCCACAGGACTAATAAATTATTATACTAAGATCTTTGGATTGTAATAGCCTTATTTTTATCGACGATCGTAAGTTGATGGATTGGTTTTATTAAAACTACATGAAGAATTTATCCTAAAATAAACAAAGTAAAGAGTGATTAAAAGATCAAGAAGATGAATGGATTCCTGGGTTATGGTTTCAATTAATATCCCTTTTTATTATCGGTTAATCAAACCAAAGTTATACATATTTTCCCCATAGAACAATCACCAAAGTAATTTACCCTCTCTCGGAGATGCATGTAAAAACGTTGATTGGAATATCTATCTTTAGCATCTCTACTCACATGAGATATCCAACTCCCAAAAGCACAAAAAATTAAATATCCTCACAAATATTCACGAGACTTCTCAATCATGCAAATATTCATGTCGAGTACTCACGGATCTAGTATTGAAACTCATCATTTGAATTATGAATCAATACATCAAACAAGTTTAAACCAAAGGCCTTTTGATAAAACAAGAATTAAAACAAAGTACTCGAATAGGGTTGGAAAACAATAACTTCAATTGCAATTAATCATCAAATAAAAGTATCCATTAACCTACTCCCAAACCCGGAATCACAAGATGTTTAGCCAGGACATAGAAAACAAATAATTCATAGACAAATTATCCATGTTCATGTCTAACTAATTGAAAATAAAGATAATATGGGATCACGAAGACTTGGGGGCGTCGATGATCTCTCGATCTATCTTCAATCCTCAAACGTGTTGTTGTTGCCTTGATCGATCTCTCCAATTCTCTGGTGGAAAATTGCTCTTTTTCTCTGTGTTCTAGGGCAAAAGTCAGTGTTTTTTCGTTTGTGGCCGCCTTGTCTTTATTTTGTACTCCGTTTGGGTCGAAACCTAGTTGAGAATCTGTCAAACTCTGTTTTCCCTTGCACGACGCATGGGCCGTGCGCCTAGCGCACGCCCATCCCGTCCCCGTCTTAGCCGCAAAAAAATTTCAACTTCTGAGGGGCGCACGGGCTATGGCGCATCACGCACGACCAGCCCGTGCGTATGGTTGAAGCTTGAGACTCAGTGTTGGCTGGCGCACGGGCCATGCTAGGGACACACGCCCTGCCTGTGCGCACCTGCTGCAACTGATACTCATCCGTTTTCTTCCGTTTCTCGCCCGATTCGTCTGACTTCTTCTCGATTCAACTCCAAACGTCGTACTTTTACTTCTAGTATCGGCGGTTCTTTATCGCAATGCTCAGAATTGTTGCCAAAATGCTACAATTTATCATTTATTTCCTACAAAACGAGCAAAGCGTAATACCTTTTCCACAAAACAGTAATAAAGCCCTATTTACTCATGTAATGCATGCACATAACTAATTCTACCCATAATTAAGCCCAAAATACATGCAAAACACATGTCAATCAAACCCCCAAACTTAAACTGTTGACGGTCGGTCAACACTTTATAAACAACCTGAAAACACAAATTGGGTAATGAAGATCAACTCAAGAACAACGCATCACAATTCATGTCGCTTATCCATAGACATCAAACAACAAACCAACCAAGCTTCAAATATCTAACACGAGCACAAGTCAATTAAAATCATGGCAATCCTTCAAATCACGCCTCTCATGGATAAAGTGTATACTTTACTCTCAAATCATATCAATGTTGAAGAATTACCATATGCTTGCAAATCGTCTCACATCTCCGCCACTCGATTGTATGCAATTCACAAATTAGAAAGGACTTTGCTTTTGGTTGTAATGAAGGCGCTTTGTTAAGGTAGGAAATATGGAGAAAATGACTCAACTCAGCGTATAGATTAGTAAGCACATCTTTTTCTCAATCACTAATTCTTATTCAAATCAAATATTCACCCCCAATCACCTTTTATTCTAATCACCTCTCTTTTTCTCCTCTTTTTGTCCTACTATCTGCTCTCCTTACATCATAACCTCGGCTATAAATTTATTTAAGGCCAACTCACTTATGCAATGATCGATTTTTTTTTTCCGACTCTTTTGTGAGTATTCTCCCTTTTCCTCCTCATTTTTTTTCTCATTTTTTTCTTTTATTCCCAATCATCCAACATACACACCATTATCTAACTTCTCGATATCCTTCCGTTCAACCCTTTATTCAATCCCCTTACTCAATGCTATGCGCTCAAGCTAGAGTTATGATATATCAAGTTAAGGCTTGAATGTGGCTATCAAAAATCGGCAATAAGCTCAAATTGGCTAACTAGGAAATCAAATATCGTAAAGTAGGCAAAAGGCTTGAAAGGCTTAACAAAAATGGCCTAAAATCATTTTCATAAATTGCATACAACATGTGACTTGATGGAATACGGAGCAAGTTCTAGAATTCAAATCAACATGAATGACACACTCGATCAACAAACGACCTGCATATAATGAAAGCGAAAGGTTCAAAAAGCTCACAGGCTTGCAATTGCGTAATTCAAAGCATATCAAGCATGATTTCAATATTCACATGCTCCATATCATCTATTCTCAACCCGACCAACTCACGCTTAACACCCATTCTTTATCGCAATGCTCATAATTGTTGCCAAAATGCTACAATTTATCATTCATTTCTACAAAACGAGCAAAGCGTAATACCTTTTCCACAAAACATTAATAAAGCCCTATTTACTCATGTAATGCATGCACATTAACTAATTTTACCCATAATTAAGCCCAAAATACATGCAAAACACATGTCAATCAATTCACGAGAGATGTAATTGAAAGGAATCCATAATCAAACATGTAAATTATAAAATTCATGGGCACTACTCGATGAACTATTTAATAATTTATTTTAATTCTTGGGGTTTAATTAAAGAATAGAAAATCATGATGCACTTTAGACAAATGAGTTGAGAATTCCTCATAGTTTCAACTTTGAAGCAATGATAGTTGATTGGTGATTCCATGAAAATCGGCCATATCCTTATTTACTGCAGTGCAGTGGGTTGGACCCGGGGGTCCCGGGCGGGGCGGGACATGGCGTGTCTAAGATGGCGGGTCCCGGTCGAGAATTTTCTTTTGCGGGCGGGTCCCGGTTTAGCTAAACTCATCCCAGGACCCGCCCATTGCCATCCCTAGGAATATTGAAGGCCTTGCAGCGGTTGAGATTGGTGCTAAGGTAGCTGAAGGCCCCAGAAGGTTGAGACTTCCAGGGGTGTAGTCCAAGAACAAGGGAAATGGCATCATCCCTACTATGCCAGCATCTGAGTTAGTTGATTTCGAAGAAATAGACGCATTGCATGACTCCGATGATGATTTGGCACTGGATTTCTTTGACTCGGAGAATGAAGCTAGGTCAACCCCTATCGATCCAACTGAAAAGGAACTAGAGGCAAAATTGAAAGAGGCTCGTGACAAAGCTGCCTCTTCAAAATTCATTTTGGTTGATGGCCCACCCCCATTGGTTCCATCACCAGCCTGTGATGTTGCTAAGGCGACTAAGGCTACGACTACTCAAAAGAAAGTTAACACTGGAGCCAACGAAGTTGTTAAGACAAGCCCAATCCCGATCGGCTCAGCGAGCTCCCCACAGTTGTGTCTGCCGGTGAAGCTCACCTGTTGAGATACCTGAGTGAAGCCCAGGGAACGAGGAAGGGCTCCCGAAGTAGAAGTGGGACCCTCTTCAGTACCTATTGGCCTGTATGCAGAAGAGTTCCCATTCATTGAGGAAGTTCTGCTGGAAGAAGAATTTGCTGAAGAACGTGCTCATTACAAGGTTGATATAAGTCCAGAAGAACTCCAAGCTCAGGCGACTTGAGTAGTTCCCTTTGGTTTCGATTTTGATTCTATTCTACAAGAAGATCATTCACCTGAGGTAGGCTGATTTGAAGAAAAGCCTTCAAAGCAATGTGTCTTGAGATGGAGGCCATGGAGCATAGTTTCCTTGCACTCGGCGGAGGATTGACAACCACGATGCCATGATATTAGGAGACATCAAGGAAGCGGTTTAAGAATTCATGAATGGACAATGCAGACAAAAGCACTTTGAAGAGAGCAAGTTAACTACTTCAAATCACTTTTTGCAAAACTGGTGATTTGGTTTGGTGAACAAGCTCAATTCCAGCAGATACAGAGGGAGAATATCAATAGAATGGAGAGGACACACATGAATGACCTGAAGTTGCTCAGACTACAATTCAAGCAAGATCTGCAGAATATGGAAAGCATTCTGCGTGCTGAGATGATTACAATGAAAGATGAGATGCAGATCTTAAGATCCGAGCAAAGCGCAGCACACTCTGTCACTCATGATAAACTCGTTTGTCTTCTCCAGCAGACTCCTAAAATTCCTCAAGTTGGTGATGATGATGCCAAAAAAGGGGAAGAAAGTAGAAGCAGCGGGGAAAGTGGAAGTATGGGGGAAAAATCTTCAAAAACGACCCCCAACCCCTTGAAAATTATGCTGAAATCTCAAATTGGCTCATCTACCAGCTCTCTTATCTCTCAACTGCTGAAGGATATGTCAGTTGATGAAAAAGCTGAATTGGCACTCCAAAAATCGTGAGTGCAATAGAAGGCGATTGAAAGCGATTGATTGCGAGCAACATGGTAGAATTGAAAATCTAAAAGCCACATTCCAAGGTCTGCACTTGCAGGCGGCTTCAAGACTCGGCGAAGGATCCGATCTCCCAACAAAAACTTAGATACAAGATCACTTGAGGAGTTTGAAACTCTTGGAGTCACAAGAAGGGTATTTTAAAGGGATGAAACTTCAAGATGCGTGGGACTTGTCTTTTGGGAAAAAGGGTTGGAAGTTGTTCAAATAGCCGAGAGGTAACAAACTCGATCTAGCGATCGAGTTGTCTTCAAGGGCTCACGCCTTACTCATCAAGTTCTAGAGGAGGCGACTGGTAGAGGAATGTGAAGGTCTAGTGGAAGAGCGGTACTCCACCAAGAAGACCTAAGGACACATTACTCGTTGATCCCCTTAAAAGGGATCGCCTATATTGGTTGGGCTACAGAGAACTTGAAAACAGAGAAGTTGCCAGGCAAAATGAAGAGATTGCAAAACGATATGAAGAAGAAAATGCAGGCAGGAGAGAGTATGAAGAGAGGATGAGGCAAGATCAGGACAGAAGAGGAGTTATGAAAGGAAGAAGAGGAAGGATGCTGAAGACAGGAGGAGAAAAGAAGAAGAAGAAGAGGAAAGGAGAAGGAAGCGATGCGGGCGTTTGAAGGCTTCAAACAAATTTTATTGTATTTTTACATTCTTTGTAAATATACAAAAGAAAATGTAAGTACATTGTATTCTTTATGTACATTGTAAAACTTTGTAAAGTGCGAGAATGGTGTGTTGAATAAAAAGATAGATTTTAACAATCATTCTTTTCTTAAGCACTTTTTACATTGTTATTTTATTTTAAGTTTTGGCATCATCAAAAAGAGAAAAATTGTTGAGAAATTTATTGTATAGATTTTGATGATGCTATGTAAAACTTAGATTAGGAAGTTGGCACCCCATTTTATGTTGTAAATTTAACTATGTAATAGATTGGATCTATGAGTTTGATCGAAAGCTGACCAAGTTGAAGATTGCGTTGATTGAAGGACAAAGTGAATAATCGGTGAGTTGCGGTGAGTGACGAAGTGAAGGCTCGATCAAGTACCAAAAAGTTGTCTCGGTCAATGACCCGACAACTAAGTCACTCCCGAATGATTGGAGAAGACTCTCAAAGGGGTTCGTGACAAAAAGGACTCAAGAAAGGCGTGGCGCCCGTTGATAATTAAACTCAAAACTTTACTAAAAGAGGAAAGAAGGCAGGACTACAACCTTAGAATTGTTTCTTTGAAAGAGTGCAAAAATTTGGGAACCAATGGGATGTTCCACCGCACACATGCGATAGTTCGGGAAAACCTATAGAGCATTAAACCAAGGTTAGGTCAACATCGATTCTTTGCACAATAAGACAAGACAACGACCATGAAAGTGGAGTTTGAAAATGCATCTATCTCTTCAACGGATACATTTTCGAACTGAGCATAAAAGGCTGAGGAATTCATTTGAAAGAGTACAAGATACAATAGAGAAAATAAGCAATCTAAGAAAAGAGCAATCAAGCTAAAAACACTCTCAAGCAATACACTCAATCCTAAAGCCTAAAATTCGAAGACTATCTAACCAACACTTTCAGTGAAAGGAAGAAAACCTTCAAGCTATTGAAGAGGAAACTTGTTTAAAGACAAAGGGGTCTGCACATCCAAGTATCGAAGCAAGTGCAGTAAGGTTCAAGTTAGAACCAGGCTTTGGATTCATCGGACGACTTCGTGATCAAATCCAAGAATTTGAAAGAGCTGAAGTACCGAGACAGCTGTCTTGTGAATAGATGATTCCCATGAGTGAAGCCAGTTGTGTGATCAAGGCTTACTCAGACTGTTCATCCTTTTTGTAACTCGATGTTGAATTTGGATTACCTCCAGGGGTTGGAGAAGAGTGGAGTAGAGGAATTACCTCATCCTCAAACCACTATAAAATTGCTCTGTGTCTATTTACTTTCAGCACATTTATATCTTGTATATTTTTATATCTGTTGATTGATAAATTTACTAATTCAGCTGATAATAACTTAACCTATAATAAGTGTTGTAAAACATATTTCAACAAAAGGGTGTAAGACTTCCGCTGTAAAACCAAGTTAGCTGTATTTTAAAAGAGCTCACTTCACTCAGCTGAGTTAACTCTACTGTTGAGGTTGAACTAAGTTGTCCCTCAAGGACTTAGCTGCTTGTGTTAAAACTCTGACTTAAGATTAAAAATCAAAAATTGGTTAAGTCTATTCAATCCCCCTTCTAGACTTAACACAAACACTCATTGGGACCTACATCTACCTCTGTAATAATCGGAATAATTTCGGACAAAGGCAAGGAATATTCGTCTAGATTAGGGTTCCCAACCCTAATTTCTTCAGGTGTTGTCTCAGTTGAGGTCACACGTGGGTCGACACTTGAAGAACTTTCTTTTTCGGTTGCTCTAGCCCATTGTTTCTGATATCTGGGGGATCAAAGACCATGTCTGAAGGTTTGGAGGGTTTTGTAGGAGAGGATGAGAGTGAAATTTTATGCAGGTTGGTGAGAGGAAATTTTGGGATTTGTGCGACATTGGGCTAAGATTTTGGCTACATTTTGTTCTTCCATTTTAAAAAGAAATCGAGAGAAATAAGAGAAAGGATCAAAAATATGAAAAAATAAAAATGATGTTACAAACAACTTGAAATAAATCATAGTTTTGACTACTAAACACTTAGGCTTTAAAAACATCGCATTCCAATTTTATTGAAGCGGCCAGAATATCAAGTTTTGATAAAAATCAAAAATAAAGAAAATAAAATAGATTTGCAAACCCCACAAGTATTTTTAACAACCACGGAAGCAACCTTAGGTACATAATCTCAACATGTTTCTTCAATATTAAATTCAATTAAAGTTTCAAAAACCAATTCATGTGTTTCTATGGGTTGATTCTAAAATAGTTTATTCTCCCTCTCCGGGTGGCGCATAAACAGAAGATTAATAATAATTGAGGTCTCCGATCCATCACAACTCTTATTAACTCCCAAAAGATCTTTGAATTGAAATACTCCTACAAAGCAAGTAGTCTCGATACATTACCTGTTTATGTCTGAATTCGATTTTCATCTCGTTAGAACTCACCTTCGGATTATGGACTAACAAGTATGACATGCAAATTATTGATCGAGATAATCGACAATAAAGAATAAGCATTCGAATATATAAAATTGTACACATGAATCAATTAAGAAAATAATTAATCAAGATTTAACATGAATCCACGATTTTGATTATGTCTAAGATCGAAAAGATTAGCGAATATTGATAACAAATTCATAGAAAAACTTGAAATCAACATTATGAAATCGTTTAAGCACAAACAAGAGATCTAAACTAAGAAAGAAACCCCCTTCTTGTCGGGATGGATCCTCCTTCCAAGCACTTGAAGCTCTTGTGCTTAGTAGAGGCGAAAGCCTTGTGGTGTTCTTCAAAACCTAGCCCTCCTCTCTCGAAGACCTTTGATCTTGTGTTCTGTGTAATTTGATGTGTATTTTGAAGTATGGATGTTGTAATTTTAAATGCGACCATGGCTCCTTTTATAGATGTTTGGAGAGATCACTTGTAGAGTTTGAATGGGAAAAGGACACAAAAATCCGCCATAGGTCATCGCGTGGTCCGACCAGTGTAGCTTCACACGTCGGTCTACACGCCGTGTGGTTCCCCCACGATCCGATCGTGCGGCTTGTTTTCGTCCCCTGTTTCTTCCCAACTTCACACACACATGTTTCTTTCACACAGGCGATTCACACGGCTGCGTGGCTCTCACGCAGTCGACCATGTGGCGTGTTTTTGTCCGTTTCTTCGTTTTTCGATCTTCTCTTTGCACTCGTCAATCTGTCCGGACCTTCCAAGCGATATTTCTTCAATTAAGCTCTGTTTCCTATAAAAAAACGTTACAAGAATATGCGACATCATGCCCTTCTAAAAACCAAGTAAAAATACACTAAATATACATGAAATTATATAAATTATATACCATTTTAAGCCCCTAAATGCACGTATATTTTTCAAGTATCAAAATCCACCAAACTTAAAGCATTGCTCGTCACTCGAGCAAATTAAGAAAAATAATATCATGGGGTACAAAGAACACACAAGAACACTATAAACATTCATTCTCATTTGACATTACATTCAAGTAAACCCAGGCATTCATAATCAAGAAGTCATCATTCATAAGTTTAGCATAATTAATACTCTCTCGGTACTTGACATCGCAACTCACAAGTATTAGCGTATCACTCAACTCTCAAAGTGTATGGAAAGTGTTTCGCTCAAAATCAATTCGATGAAAGTAGATCTACCATAGGCTTGCAAATCATCTTAACATCTCTACCACTTTTGTGTGCACAATCTAAGAATCAAAAAGACTTTTATTTGGTTGTAATGTAGGCTATTTGGTAAGGGTAGAAAAATTTGGATTAAGTGACTTAACTTGAGCAAATAGAATTTAAGCATACAGACTTGTAATTCACCAACCCAATTTCATCATAAAACTCATTTTTCAAGATATTTTTTTCATCTCAACTCCACCCTTTTACTCATTTTTCATCTTAGGCCTTTTTGCCTTCTTTTCTTTTTCCTTAGCCTCAAGCTCTCAATTTTCTCAAAATGTTAGAATTTTTCTTTTCTTTCCTTTTCGCTAGATTTTCTCTTTTCATTTTTCGGAGATTTTATTTCTTTTTCGAGCTTCATACATTCTTTTCCTTGATTCACCTAGATCTTGCTCATCCCTCTTTCTTTTGCCAACTTCTCTTTTTTCATAAATTTTCACCACATTTCCCCCAAACTTGTTCATTTTCTATAAGCTCGAGAAATTTCGGGGATAAAATCATTTTCAATTTTAAAGATCAATGTGGCTAACAATAAAAGTTTTGGCTCAAAATTGGCTAACTAGGGAATCATGAGATCATAGGTAGGCTTTTTAGGTTAAGTAGGCTAAACAAAGATGGCCTTAAATTATTTTCAAAAATTGCACACACACATGGCTTAAATGAAGAAACCAGAGCAAGTTCTAATGTTCTATCAATCATGAATGACACACTCGAAAAAATAAGGCATAAGATAAAGCGGACAAATGCAAAAGCTCACAGAGCATTTTTATGAAACATGCTCAAATACCCAATTTCCTTAATCATTTGCCAAACAAATAAATGACATCTACTCAACTATTCATCGCATTATTCACAAAAATATGTCATCTCATAAAAATATGTCATCGAAGCTTTGGACACTTTGAAAATCTTAATTAAAAATCACACACAAAAAGCGATTGAGCGTCTTTAAAGCGATAAGCGTCTTTAAAAATAAAAATTACAAAAAAAATCAAAAAATAATAAAAAAAATCGATTTTTTATGAAAAAATTTATGCTCTACATGCAATCCCAAATGCAATGCAACATGCAAAAGTCTAAATTACGCATTCTTGACAACCCCAAACTTAAAATATGCTTTGTCCCAGAACATATGAGGAAATTATCAAAAGAAAGAGGAATGCATAATAAGTACTTACATGGATCATTGTGGTGGTGGAGGTGGAGGGTAGTGTCATTGTGAAATATGCCCCGATCCATCCCGAGACATCATCTCATACATGTAGTCTTTTTCTTTGGGTGATAGCATCAAACCGTTGTAAGTACTCGATGTGGTACTCATCAAGCGTACCATCAAGCGATAAGTATCATCTATCAACTTCGCCCACATCGGCTTTCCACCATTTCTAGCCTAACACTCATGCTTTAAATGGTGGTTACCCCACCTTGTCAGAGGATTTCGGCGCATCCCTCATTATTTAATTATCACTTGCATTACGATTAGTCCCATCCGCCATTGCTTTAGATCTTTTCCTTAGTTGTTTTGCTTTTCTCTCGATTTCCAAATCAATGGGTATTGGCGGGATAGATGCGGAGCAGCGTGATCATGCCTATATCGCACTTAACAAAAAACAATGTTAAAACGAAGAAAAAGAAAATTAAAATAAAAAAATAAAAAAATATTTACAAAATGCTTCAATTACGATTGAACTACTTATTACTATATCTAAGTAGAATCTTTCAATCCTCGGGATTTCTAAGTAAAAAAATAAAGGAAATTTGGATTTCTATCTGCAAGTGTGCGGTGTAGTTTATAGGATAATGGCAAGCAAGGTCGTATTCCTCGGGATTGACTACGAAACACACATCGCATTCCAATTTTATTGAAGTGACCGAATATCAAGTTTGATAAAAATAAAAAATAAATTAAATTTGCGAACCCCACAAGTATTTTCAACAACCACGGAAGCAACCTTGGTACATAATCTCAACATATTTCTTCATATTAAATTCATTAAAGTTTCAAAAACCAATTCATGTGTTTCTATGGGTTCATTCTAAAATAGTTTATTCCCCCTTTCGGGTGGTGCATAAATAGTATATTAATAATAATTGAGGTCTCGATCCATCACAACTCTTATTAACTCCCAAAAGATCTTTGAAATGAAATACTCCCCACAAACAAAGTAGTCTCCGTCATTACCATTTTTTATGTAAGATTCGATTTTTGTTTCGTTAGAACTCACCTCCCGAATTATGGACTAAACAAGTATGACATGGAAATTATTGATTAGATAATCGACAATTAAGAATAAGCACTCGAGTTCATAAAATAGAACACATGAATTAATTAAGAAAAACAATTAATCGAAATTTAACATGAATCCGTAGTTTTGATTATGCCTAAGATCCAGAAAGATTAGCGAACATTGATAATAAATTCATAGACAAACTTGAAATCGACATTATAACATCGTTTAAGCACGACAAGAGATCTAAACTAAGAAATAAAATCTCTTCTTGTCGAGGATAGATCCTCCTTCCAAGCCTTGAGCTCTTGTGCTTTCGTAGAGCGAAAATCCTTGTGGTGTTCTTCGAAACCTAGCCCTCACTCTCTCGAGAAGACCTTTGATCTTGTGTTCCTTTGTAATTTGATGTGTATTTTCTAGTATGTATGTTGTAATTTTCGTGCAACCCTTGGGTCCCTTTTATAGATGCTTAGAGAGATCACTTGTAGAGTTTGAGTGGTAAAGGATAGAAAAATCCACCACAGGTCATCGTGACACGGCGTGGTGTAGCTTCACACGGCCATATGGCTCCCACATGTCTGGCCATGCGGCTTGTTTCCGTACCTATTTCTTCCCAACTTCACGCGGACATGTTTCTTTCACTGCGGGCGATTCACTGCGGCGTGTGGCTCTCTGTCCGACCATGTGACGTGTTTTTGTCAGGTTTCTTTGTCTTTTCGATCTTCTCTTTCCTATCAAGGGCCTTCCAAGCGATATTTTTTCAATTATGCTCTGTTTCTGTAAAAAGTTACAAGAATACAGCGATATCATGCCCTTCTAAGAAACCAGTAAAAACACACTAAAATATGCATGCAAATGTATCAATTATATACCATTTTAAGCCCTAGATGCACGTATATTTTACAAGTATCAAGAATGTCTGCATCAACAATATGAGGCAATTGAAGCAGTACTGTTCATCTTGGTTTGAAAAATAATCGGTGTTGTATCGGGTGATACATCACTTGACCTCACATCGAAACTCCCGAGTTAAGTGCATTCTTTCACACATAGTAAACAAGCACTTTAATGTTTTCTCTTTCTCCACTTTTTCAACATCAATATTGTCATCACTTAGGGAGACACATATATTCATACCACGTTCCTAAGTCTGTTTGCACAACGGATTTGCATAATAACCAAAACCCTTATAAGATCGATATTGAACTTTATCCATGTATTTTGGTTTAAAGAATTAATTTTCAAATGTTTGATCATACTTCTTCAAAGGAGTAGAAGATCCAACATTAACGTGCTTCTTTGGCTTTAAACCTCTTGTTGTTGAAAGGAGTCTTTGGAGTCTTTGCCCTTATTCATCTTTGAGGGTCAGAAAGGGTGATAAGTAAAGTCAGGGGGTTGAATAAACTTTACCAACTTTTCGATTTTGATCCTTTAAACAATTTAAGAGTTGACTCAAGTAAGCTAAGTTCTTGAGGGACGACTAGGTTGGCTTGCACATCAAAGTTACCCACTCAACGGACTCAGTAGTTTATTGATAGTATAACTTAGCCGTTTTTATTAACACTTTAAGTAGCGATTGACTTGGTTTTTAACGTGGAAGACTTTCACCACCGTTTTTGAATATATTTTTCCATACTTGTTTTAGCGGGGTTATTATCGTGACTTAAGCAATTTAACTATCGTGATATAAAGATAATGCAAGAAAGTAAGTCTTATTTGAAAGTAAATAGACCCAAGCAATTATAGTGGTCCAAGGATGGGGTAATTCCTCTGTCCGCTATTCTCCAACCCGGGAGGAATCCACTAAGTAACTTGACTTGGTTACAAAAAGGTTAATAGTCAGGAGTTAGTTTTGATCACCGCCTAGGCACTCAGGACTCGGCTTCTTCACAAAGGCAAACATACTGCTACTTCAACTTCCTTCAAACCTTTGGACTTGATCACTTAGCCCTCAACGAGGTTCAAAGAAGCTGGTTGGATCTGGAACACTACACCTCCTTCAACGCTTAGAGAGTAGACCCCTTGTTCTTTATAACAAGTTTTCTCTTCAAGCTGATGAAGTTGTCTTTCCTTGGAGTGTGTTGGATCGATTTCCTTCAAGTTTAGGCTTGAAGATGTTCTTTGAATACTTGAGAGATATTTTGCGGGTTATTTGCTTGAATGCTTGTATCTTCATAATGCGGTCGTAACCTTCTCTCAAATGAATCCTCGACCTTTTATAGTTCACGTTTGAAAATATGTTCGTTGAAGAGATAAACATATTTTTCAAACTACACTAAATGAGTTGTTGGATTGTCTTATCTTACTGACATTGATGGAGACCGTACCTTGAATTTAATACTCTGCGATCTTTCCTTAGCCTGCGCAAAATTTCATGTACATCCCATTAGTTCCTTGTTTTTTTCACTCTTTTCGGCAAAACAACTTTATTGTTGGCGATCGAGAGATGCATATTTTCAACAAAATCTTGACTTTGCTTGACAACGTATCTCTTTTCGGCTTTCTTTGAGTCATGTCATTGCATACCCCTTTGACAATCGATTCAATCTTTTTGAAATGACTTTCTTTGTCGGTCAAACTGACTAAAGATTGGGTCTTCTTTTCTATCTTTAGTTGAGTCTTGTATTCTTCAACTTGGTCTTCGACTCGACTAATAGAACCCTATCTATTACAAGTTGAATTACATTTTAATTGGGGTGCCAACTTCCTAATCTAAGTTTTATATGGTATCATGAAAATCTATACATAATTTTTTCTCAACAATTTCCCCCTTTTTGATGATGCCAAAACATAAATAAAAAAATAACATAAGTAAATAGTGCGGTAACAAGGAATGATTGCATAGAATATGTCGATTTTATTGAACATAAAATTCTTGCACTTTACAAAGCTTTACAATGTATAAATAAATACAAAGTATCGAGCATATCTGATTACTTACAATTGTATGTGTATTTAAGAATACAACATGAAGGGTTCAACGGTCTTGATACCCATGTTGTTTCAATTCTTGATCGACATCCTCCTCTACTCTCCTTTTGTCCTCTTACGCTCTTTTTCTCTTCCTATATTCTTCTTCTCTTTTTTCTCCTTTCATAAGATCTCTTGGCGGCTCGGTCTTCCCTTCTTTACATTTCTTCCCCTTTCGAGTGAGCACTTATGTTTTCTTCCTCTTGTTTCCTCTTTGCCTCTTCATTCTTTATTGCCACCTCTTTGTTAGATAGTTCGTCAACCAGACCCATTGAGTTAGCCCTTTTTCTAAGGATCTACATAGCGAACATCTTTAGGCTTTGGGCGTGGTGGAGTACCTCTGCCTCTTCCACCATCACCAAACCTTTCTCTTCCAGCCAGGAATCTTCTCCTCCTGCGGGAGTGTCTACATGGGTTGTGCCCTAGAAGTTTCTTGACTACTTGAAGTATCTTTGCTTCTCGATTGATTGACATAGCTCTAAACCTTTTTCCCGGTACAAGTCACACGCGCTGTGGTAGAGTCATTCCTGCGAAAAATCCTTACGATGCAAGAGTTTGAAATTCTTCTAAGGATCTTGGCTCGAGATCTGCATCGAGGACAACTAATTCACGAGGGGCTTCACGGTTGGGGAGTCCTTTAGTAAGGTCCCTCTTCTTCTCCATCCTTTAGGCTTTGCAGCTGGGTTTCCATCATTGGCTTCATTGCCATTCCTCACAGTATCTTATTCCTCAAAGTGCACCGGTGAGGTAGATGCATCAATTACCCTCACCATCTCCGAAATATCGGGGCTATGAGAGATCAAAATTGAAGATGACTCTCGGGGCCCTTTAGATGACTTCTCGTGCGGCTCTTTGGATTCTTTTATTGCTTGCCTCGGTTCAACCCTCTTAACCTGTCAGTCAAGTCTTTCTCCTCTTCATCAATCTTGTTGACCCATTTGGAAAGCACTTTTAGGCACATCATCAAAGGCGGGGTTGAGGGTTGCTTGATTCTCAATGCCTTTGCCTTAACCTTTCATAGAGGATGGTGGTACAAAAATGCAGGGTCCAATGCTAAATGGAGCGGAATGTTTCCCACAAAGCTTAGGAGTTAAAACCTCTTCAATGAAATCCGGGTCTTTGGAATTGAGCTGGCATAACTTCGACTTCTATTCCCCCAAACATTGAGCCTCTCATGTACATCCGGGTACATAGGAGATAGCATGACAAGGTCATCATCCTCGTAATTTTCATGCATGGGCTCAAGAGGAGCCCTCTCCTCCTCGATTTGAGGAATGAGCAGTTAACTCATCGCCCAGTCATTGTGATCATTTCTTTTTCTTGACTATCTTCACGATAGCTATCTCATTCGAACTCTTTGTATGCCAACATCGGTCTCTTCTTCAAATGTGGTCTCCAAACCACTCTTCTCTTTACTGTTGTTGTTCTCCTAAGCGATCTCTTTCTCAACATTTGTGCGGACTCGGCTGGCTTGACAAAAGCGATTTGTTTCACCGATCACCTTCTCTTTATTTGGACTAGAGAACCTCATCTATTCTTGTTCCTCTTCTATGGCGTGCCCGGCACCCACTTTTATCTTCTTTCTTTGCGGTGGCTTCCACGGCACCTGTTGAGCATTTCTTCTTCCACGGCCCGGAGAAAGAGGGGATTCCTTCTCGATCTGTGCTGCGGAGACAGTGCGGGAGTCTTCAACGGCTACACGGGCAGTCTTGACTTTCTTTGCGGGCGGGGCCTTATTATTCTTACTGCACAAGCTTAGGAGATGGAGCACTTAGCGATCGCCGGTTTGTCTTCGAGGGACAAGGTCAAGCGATTCCCCTTCACTCATATTAGCTTTTCTAGCATGGGCTTGTCTTTTGGCGGTGATAGATTGGCCCTAAACATCTTCTTGTTTATGTGGAAGGTTTTCCCATTCTGAGAGAATGCCGCTTCACCTCCATCGGATGACCTATTACCAGGCCATATCGGCGAGCTTTCAAGCAGACTAGCGTCGATAATGGTTTTGTTCATCACGTTAAAGCACGATTTCTGAAGATGAACATGGCCGATTCACCTTCTTCTTCTACAAGATAACGGCCATCCATCACATCGGCTTAGTCCTCGATAGGCGATTAAAGCTTCGAACTTCATGTCGATGCATTTAGGTACCACGTCCATGAGCTTGTGGTAGTCATCCTTGATCAAAGACTTCTTGGTCAGTATAGATAGCCTTCGCATGTGAGGCTCACGGCTTTGCAATATCCTTCCATGCAACAACCAGGTTATTATCCTTTTATGTTTTCTCCTTCACGCATATATGACGGTTTGCATCTAAGTCCGCAATAGTTATCTTGATGTATTTTACGTGGACCATGAAGCTTTTCACCGTCATGAACCTAGCATTCACGTAGAACATCACCAATTATTCCAAGTAAGTGTGTGAAAACTCCATTGAAAAAACTCCTTGAAACCAGGACTTCTCCGAATTTCGGCAATCTTTCTTGCTAGGCTTTGTCCCCTTTGTGTGTAATCCTTGAAATCCATCGTAGAACTGTGTGGATTTTCTCGGCCCATCTTCCAAAAATCATAAGTAGGAGCCATTTTACGAGATCCCGAACTTGAAATATGAACGGATAAAGAACTAGGGTTTCTTTGCTTGGTTGCGAGAGAGAATACTTCCTTTTGCTTGAGAGAAATGAGAGTAGTGTGAGGATAGAAAAATAAATTTCTCTATACAAGGGATGTGAGGGGATGGTTTTAAAATTGAAAAGTTCAAATTTGATAAGCGGTTGAGATCGAGTCTTGGAACCACATTAATTTCCGCGTTAAATGCATTAGCATTTATATCCAATCATAGGTAAAAAAAGCGGGTACATGCTTTTTCTTGACACCATAATTCTTGATGGCGTCGAAGCCTAAAACATTCCGCTCGCATAAAAGCAAGCTGCGTTTTGTCACTTAGCTCATAAATAACTCGGCTATCTTCATAAGTGACTTAACTCTGCTTCTCTCTTCACAATAAGTACTAAAATATCTAGTAACTCGTCTGGTGACCAATAGTCTTGGCTATTTCACTTTCTTTGGAAAATGAAACTTTCTTGATTTCAATTCTCTCTTCTTTGACTCTGCTGATTGGAGTCTTCTGAACTCAGCTCAATCAATCCAAGTTCATTTTAAAGCTCCTCAAATCTTGATTCACATAATGGCTTAGTGAATATATCCCGTTCTAAGCGATTATCAATTGGCATGTATTCAATGCGATGTCATTCTTTTCTACATGATCTCTTATAAAATGATATCTACCACAATGTGCTTGGTTCTTGATTGCAATACTGGATTTTGAGTAATTGCAATGGCACTGTGTTATCAAACATAATTGGAATCTCATTTTACATATCATAGTCTCTCGGTTTTTACCTCAACCATAATACTTGGAGCTGCTTGTTTGCTTGCGGGTTATACACTCTTTTAATTGTGGATGTAGCTATTGAATTTTGTTTCTTCTTGAACGAGAAACCAACCTATTCAAGCATTTGGCAGTGCACGATATATTTTCTATCAACTCTACATCCGGTATGTGCAATCGAGTAGTAGCCAACTAGCTTGAATCCTCGTCCTTTGGATACCATAAGCGACTTCTTGGCATCCGCTTCAAATACATTAGGATTCTCTTGGTTGACGTAGTCATGTGACTTTCCTTTGGTGCGTTGAAATGCGGCGCATACACTCTGATAAAAATGATGTAAACTCTTGCTGTTAAATAGAGGAAAGATCGATAAGGACTCTATATAAAGTGCGATCCAGATCGGTTTCATACGCATCCGTATCCATCTTGATTGATGTATTCATGAAAATCTTCACATATGACTTATCTTAGTACCAAATTTCTTCATTAAATCTAAGGTATACTTGGTTTGACTTATGAAGGTTCCATCCTTCCATTTTCTTGACTTGAATACACAGGAAGAATGTCAAACTTCCTTTGCATGAGATTTGAGAATTTGTCCCATAGCTCTTTGTTTGTGGATCAAAAATGATGTCATCCACATAAATTTAAACAAGCATTATACTCTCTCCATCTTGAATTCTAAAGAGTGTCTATCAACCTTGCCTTTGGTGAATCCATTTATCGATAAGAAATTGAGACAATGTATCATACCCTCGCTTGGTGCTTGTTTCAATCCATCTGATTCCTTGAGCTTGTAGACTTTATCTCCAATAGTTTTTGCTCAAAACACGGAGGTTGCTCCACATAGACTTCCTCTCCCAAAAGTCCGTTCAAAAATGCACACTTCATATCCATTTGATAAAATGTGAAGTTCTTGTGTGTAGCATAAGCAAGAAACATTCTAATTGCTTCGAATCTTGCAACAAGTTCAAAGGTTTCATCAAAATCTATACCCTCTTATTGGCAATACCCTTTGGCTACCAATCTTGCTTTGTTTCTCACTCTGAGATCCTTAACTTCATTCATCTTGTTTCTAAATACCCACTTAGTACCAATAACATTTTGGTGGGTAGGCCTTTGAACTAATTCCCCGAGCCGTGTTTCTTTCAAGCTGATTGACTCTTCTGCGTAGCTAGAATCGATGTGTGTCATCGATGCTTGTGACACATCTTTGGGATCTATTTGGAAATGAAACAAGTGAACATAGCTTCATGTTGAGTCTTGGATCTGTTTCTTACTCCTTCTCTAACATCTCTAACGATAAGCTCACGGAGAATGATCTTTCGGCCCGTCTCATTTAGTTGGAGTAAGTCTGCTGGATTCGATCGTCTCATGACTAAGTTATCTTGAGCGAACTTCTTCATCATCATTGTTTGTAGACTTTCCGATTGTCTCGAGATTTAGCTATATCATCTTCATCGGGGTTGAGTCTTGATATCTTGCCTCGGACATAGGGACTCTTACGAGCAGTTGGTTGATTAATCTTGTCGATAACTTTCGTTTATGTCTTCTCCCGTTCGCATTGGGTTCATCAAAACTACATGGATAGACTCTTACGTGACCATAGTCCTCTTGTTGGCACTATAAAGTTTTACTCTCGGTGAGTATCCCGAAAAAAGAATACGCCTTCAATAGCTTTAGCATCAAAAACTTTCAAGTTGTCCTTGCCGTTGTTGTGAATGAAGCACATACGTCGAATATGGAAATATCAATATTTGGCTTCCTCCTTGTCCAAATTTCATAAGGGGTTTTGGGCGGTTGCTATTAATCATACACCTATTGTCAGTGTAGCAAGTAGTATTTATGGCCCCGGTAGAAAATCTCTTAGGCAATCGACCGACTAACATGGTCTCGCGAGAACTTCGCCCGAGGGTTATTCGCTCTGCCGGCCGCTCCGTTACATTTGTGGAGTTCTTGCTGGCAGTAACTCATGGCTAGCAATACCATTTTCTATCGCAATCTTGAATTATAATCCCATTGACAAACTCGGTTCCTCTGGCGGATCTTATCTTTATAATGGTTTGACTTTCCTCATTTGAACTCTTCTCATCGGTGAGAGCTTCACTGTGAACGAGTTTTCTTCTCTTTACACATAAAGATTGTCCATGTGTATCTTGAATAATCATCCACCATCACTAAGGTGTATTTCTTTCCACTAATGCTTTAGTTGGTTCCATGAGGACCAAACAAATCCATATCAAATAAGTGCACTATCCTGGTTGAAGGACTTGGCTTGTCTTTAAAAAACTTTATCGATTTCCCATCATGCATAACAAATGTTTTCCTTCTTGTCTGTTGAGTAAATCCTTCCATAAGATGACTCCTTGCAAGCTTGTTGATTGTCTTGAAATTGGGTGACTCGGCTTGCTTGCCACATTTAACCCAGTTCGGATGTACTTTTTGCCGTGCCCAGACATGTCTTAGTGTACTTGATTGACGAATCCGCTCTGCATACGTGTTTTTCTGCGCCTTGATCATTGCCAGCTAATCTCATTTTGATTCAACATCGCGATTTGGCGAAACACCCATGTTGAATCATACATTGTAGCCACTTGTCGCGCGAGTTGGTGATCTTTCGTGATTGAAGTTGAGACCTTCACATATCTTTACATGGTGATCTACATTCCGTTTCGATGGATCATGTGCCTTTGATTTCCCACGGAGCTTCATTTCACTCCAAATATGACTTTACGCCACTTTATTTATGAACTTTGAAAAGATTAACTGCTTGTTTACTGTCATAGAAACCCAA